>CM021101.1:611584715-611774692 GCA_007115665.2 Sequoiadendron giganteum
AATAGAGTAGGAGGGAGAGAGGGAGGGAGTGGGAGTGGGAGAGAAATATGGAGAGAGGGAGGTAGAGGGAGATGGGGAGAAATAGATAGTTGGAGAGATGGAGGGAGAGGGAGAGGGGGAGAAAGAGATAGTTGGAGAGATGGAGATAAAGATGGAGTGAGAAAGGGGGAAAGTGGGAGAAAGAGAGAGTGGGAGAGAGTGGGAGAGTGGGAGAAAGAGAGAGTGGGAGAGAGTGGGAGAGTGGGAGAAGGGGAGAGTTGGAGAAAAATAGAGTAGGAGGGATAGAGGGGGAGAGTGGGATAAAGAGAGAGTGGGAGAGAAAGAGGGAGATAGAGGGAGAGAGGGACAAAGAGGGAGAGGGGGAGAAATAGATAGTGGGAGAGATGGAGATATAGAGGGAGGGAGAGATAGACTGAGAGAGAGATAGAGGGTAGAGGGTTAAGAGTTAAGGGTTTAAAGGTTAAGGGTTTAAATGGTTAAGAGATAGAGGGTAGATGGAGATAGTGGGAGAGATTGATAACTCTATACCCTCTTATTCCCTCAACCCTCAACCCTCAACCCTTAAACCCAAATCCCTCAACCCCTATACCCTCTTAATCATTCAATCATCAACCCTCAACCCTTAAACCATAATCCCTCAACCCCTATATCCTCTTAATCCCTCAACCATCAACCCTCAACCCTTAAAACCTAATCCCTCAACCCCTATACCCTCTTAATTCCTCAACCCTCAACCTTCAACCTTTAAACCCTAATCCCTCAACCCCTATACCCTCTTACTTCCTCAACCCTCAACCCTTATCCCTCAACCTCAGCCTTCCTTCAGCCCTAATCCCTCAGCCCTATGCCATCTTAATCCTTCGGCCTCAGCCTCAACCCCTTAAGAGCTTAATCCTCAGCCCTATGCCTCTTAATCCTCAGCCCTTAAGCCCTAATCCCTCAGCCCTATATCCTCTTAATCCCTCAACCCTCAACTCTCAACCCTTAAACCCTAATCCCTCAACCCCTATACCCTCTTAATCCCTCAACCCTCAACCTTTAAAACCTAATCCTTCGACCCCTATACCCTCTTAATCCCTCAACCCCTATACCCTCTTAATCCATCAACCCTCAACCCTCAATTCTTAAACCCCAATCCCTCAACCCCTATACCCTCTTAATACATCAATCCTCAACCCTCAACCCTTAAACCTAATCCCTCAACCCCTATACCCTCTATTCTATAACCTCTTAATCCCTCAAACCTGAACCTTAAACCCTTAAACCCTTAAACCCTAACCCATAAACCCTCTACCCTCTACCGTCAATCCTCTACCCTCTACCCTCAACCCTAATCCCCCAACCCTTAAACACACTTTGTACTCTATCTACCCTAATCCCTCAACCCTCAACCCTCAACCCTTAAACCCTAAACTCTTAAACCATCTACCCTTTACCCTCTACCCTCTACCCTCTACCCTCAACCCAATACTCTCTACCCTAAACCCTAATCCATCAAACCTTACATCGTTAAATCATATAAAACTCTCCACCCTAATCCCTAAACCCTCAAACCTTATAATCTCTACCCTATATATTTGACCCTCAACGCTAATCCCCCAACCCTATACCCTATACCCTCAACCCTCAACCTTAAACCCTCAATGTTCAACTCTCAACCCTTAAACCCTAAACCCTTAAACCCTCTACCCTCTACCTTCTACCCTATACATGAAACCCTCAACCCTCAACCCTTAATCCCTCAACCCTCAATCCTTAAACCCTAAACCCTCTACCCTCAACCAAGTAAACCCTTAAACCTAAACCCTTAACCCTAAACCCTTCAACCCTAAACCCTTAAACCTTCAACCCTATACCCTCAATCAAATACCCTCTACCATCAACCCTATTCCCTCAACCCTCAAACCTTAAACCCTAATACCCTAGAAACTATCAACCCTATAGGTCCTCCACCCTAATCCATCAACCCTATACCCTCAACCCCTATCAATTTCTCTCTATCTATACATATCACCTCTCCCTCCCTCCCTCCTACCCTCTCCAATTTTCTCTATCTACCATCTCCCTCTTTCTATGTATGTTTCATTCAATCAATCCCTACCACCCTCTTTCGATCCCTCTATCCATCTTTCTCTATGCCCCTCCCACTCTATCCCACTCTCTCTCACTCCCTCTCTATCCCTCTCTCTCATGTCTCTCCTTCCCACCCCCTCTCTCTCTGAGGTCTCTCCCTCTGGAAACCTACCTAAGTAACTTTCTCTTTCCCTCTCTCCCCTCTCTCTATCTATCCCTCCCACCCTACCTAGATAAGTCCCTCTCACTCCACCCCCTCTTTCTCTACCTCTATCAAGTCACTCCCTCCCACACCCTCTCCCTCTCTCAGGTCTCTCACTCATAGTCCCTCTCTCTCCCACTCCCTCTCTCATAATGCCTATCTCTCAAGTCTCCCTCTCACCCCCCTCACACTCTCAAGTCTCTCCCTTTGGAACCCTACCTACATAACTCTCTCTTTCTCTTTGTCTCTCTCTCCCCCCCTCTCTCTCTCTCTCTCTCCCACCTCTCTCTCTCTCCATCCCTCTATCCCTCCCACCCTACCTAGCTAAGTCCCTCTCACTCCAACCCCTTCTCTCCCACTTCCTCTCTCTTAAACTCTCACTTCCACCCCCTCTCCATCTCTCTAGAATCTCTCTCTCTAAATTCTCCCTCCCTCTAAAGACATATGTAAATACATAGATACAAGCATAATACATATGTGCATATAATCCTACATCCATACAAGAATACATACATACAATATATATGTATTGATACATATAGGCATATGTACATACATACAAGCATGCATACATGCATACATACATGACATACAAGCATACATGTACATACAAACATACATATATATCAACATACAATCAATATATTTGAATTTAACATAAAGGAGGACATAACGCGAGCGCGTTATAACATGCTCGTGTTATGTCTTAGTTGACATGTTTCCCGCAAAAGAAAAAACAATGTCAAAACTAAAATATAACGTGAGTGCGCTATATCTTGCTTTGGGAATTCCCGAGCCCTAGTCTTGGTATTTTCCTTGAAATACCAAACCAAAGGCTTGGAGGGCATTCCCAATGACCAGAGACGTGTTTTTAAAAAATCTACCATATTTCACATAATCGAGTTCATGCTCACCGTCAGGATTGCACATGGTTCAATATTGAAAAAATTGAACACATGGGTAATGTTGGGTTCTCTCTTAGCTATCCAACGATGTAATTTTTTTCACTTTCTAAAAATGTTAAGCCTTTCATCCATAATTTATTTTATTTGTATGTATTTTTTTTGCCAAAAAGAAGTGTTTGGTATGTTTTTCGTTATAAATTAACCGTTCATCGAATTTTAAAATACATTAAATTTTAGAAACTAGACTCCATTATACAATTTAAAAAACAAAATTAAAAAAAATCAATTAGTTTCCAAAATTCGTACAGGTAGCACAGCCAAAATTCTATTTTTTAGGAAATTTCCACTTCGAAAATTAGTAAAAAATCAAATATTCATTAAAAAATTATCAAAAAAATCATGCATCAAATACATATTGTTAGCTAACTTCTGACCATTGTGATTTTAAAAATACTAAAAAAAAATTCATCATATGAGGGTCGTACAAGAGTTGCTATGTTATGTTTTTTTGACAAAAACAACACTAATTTGTGTACGTCCCTCTTTTGAACCCCTTAATCTCAACCATTTTAAAAATAAATTAGTATTTTAGAAATTAGACCCGGAGCACTTCAATCCTTGTTTTTGTTTCATCTCAAAATTTTGAGTGTAACTATCCTCAATTTCATGTCCAAGGTCAATATTTCCTGATTTCAAAAAAAAGTTGTCCACTTAAGTCCCCTTTTTAGGAACCATCACGGTGCACTTACCCTAAAAATAGATTTTGTTGTCATTTAAAAATATAATGCACATGTTAATGTCTCCACTATTTGCTAGGTGCTAAATATATATTTTTTAATCAAATCCACAAATTAAATTATTTTCCATGATTCAAGTACAACTCGCCTCTATACAAAAGGAAAATCTAATAGTTAATTGATCAATTTATATCATGGGTCCTAGCAAGGAAGCATCGTAGATACTCCTACATCAAACCTGCCAAGTATGAAATTTGTGAGCATAGTTCACAAATTTTAGAAAATAAAAAATTCATCAAAACCTCCATTATGGAATCAATTATTCTAAAATATTTTCCAATTTTCTTCTTGCAACATTTTTAGCTAAAATGAATCCTATTTTTTTCTACCAGTTTTCTTTAGCATTCTTTGCACCTCATGTAGACTTGGGTCCATCATAAACAACCATGTTTCTCTTCATTTTTTACTCCACCAAAATCTATTAGAGTAAAGGTTTTAACTTAATTATATTGATTAAGTTACCTTTATTCCCCTCTTAAGATTTCACTTTAGTTTGCATAAAGTGACATTTGATAATTATATTAATTAATAAATGTTTTCTTATTAGGGTTTCTATTAGGGTTTCTTTTAGGGTTTGCATGATCTCCTTTTTAAGGATTGATCCATTGTATATTTCAGAATTTCTTTTTGTTCTGATAAGATAATTTCTCCATTTTTCAGAGCTTCAAACCCTTGTTTGTTTTCTTCATCCATTCTCTTCCTTGTGATAGGTATCCATTTGCATGCAGGTATTCTTGGAGTCTAAAGTTGGTTTTGAAAACTCTTACAAAATCCTTCACTCCAATCTACTCTCACTACCTCTAAAACACACTCCTTCTCCCTTACATATTTAGTAAATTCACCACAACAATTTTTTGTCTTCAAGTGTAAGACTTGACTCAATATGTATGATGAAATTAAGTATGCCACACATATATTTCTCTTCATTCTCCTTTTTCCTACACACAAATGAGCACTATTATCATCATTAATTTTTTCCATATATTTATTTCCTCATTCCATCCTTATTTTACATTCACCACCCTTTTCTCACATCTCATTTTTTTTGCATTTGACTAAATAACTCCCATAAATAATTTCCCCACAACACAAGAATACAAATCAACATAGAAAATATTATACAAATTAAAAAAAAAAATTGTAACTTTTTGTAGTGTAAAAAAATTTCACCCTTGACAATTTCATACTTGGTTTAGCTCCCCCATATGTGCTTAGACCCAATTATTCATTTAATTTTCCCATTTAATAAAAATACTCAAAAAATTAGAAATGAAAATAAAAATAAAAATGAATAATCATTTTATGTTAATTGAGTCTTGTGAACCCCAATCCTATACTTGCACAAATACAAGAAGCAAACACATTAGTAAGCTCATATGCAAGATAAAACAAGGATTCCCCATGAAATCCATCTACAATGCTTAAAATAGGAAAAATGAAGAACAAGACATAAAAGGAAATGAAATCCTAATTAAGCAAGCAAACTCTTGATCCCATGGGGGAATTGGTGCCAATTGGTGTGTTGAAATTGGCCCTTTCCCAACTCCTTTGTAAGATTTTTGATTTGATGGAGATTGATCCACTTTGATGATGAAGAACAAGATGAGTTCTTGAGAAAACCTACAATAACCTAGCTATGGTGATGGCAATGGATAAAATTAGCTCTCAATGTGAGAAGAGTAACTTTGCATTCAAATTGTGGATGAGGATGAAGTTGAGTATAGTAAGTTTACTGAAATTGTGGATGTTAGAATGAGAGGAAGAGTCTCTCATTTATAGATTTCCAAATTGAAAGAAAGAGTGAAATTTAGCAATGTGGGATCATTCAACATCCAATGGCCAAGTTCCACTTGTCAAGATGTGAATGGTTGAAGGTTGCACATATTTTGGTCAATGTGCATGATAAATGCTATGAGATTTAAATTTGAAATTTGAATGTGACATGTTGGACGGAGAAGGAAATGGAGTTAATTTCACTTGGCTCAAGGTCAAGGACATGTAAGAGGCATTAAATTCTTTGTTGGAAGGACCAAGCCCACTTGAATTTGAATTCAAATTTGATGGAATATTCCCCTTTTATGCCATGTGAGGGAAAATAGAGATTTAATAAATCGAAGTAATTGATTTATTGTGCAAGTGGTAAAATCTAAAGGATGGGACATAGATTAGGATTAGATTAACCAAATGTTAGTTAATTTAATGGGATATTAGGAGATGTGACATTTTTGACTTGAATTTATGAGTTAATTTAAATCAAGAATTGAGAAGAAAGATTTTAAATAAATAAATGATTTTAATTTATTTAACTAAAGGGGATAATGTTAGATTAAATCAAATAAGGTTTAATTTATTAAATTTAATGGGAAGACTTTAGGGTTAATTGAATTAACTTGATTAATTTAATCAACAGAGGAGAAATACCTAATTAAATAAATAATGATTTGTCTAATTAAGAGATGAAGGGTGATGATAAATTGAGAGTGTGATTCAGGAAGAAATGACGTAAGTAATCACGATCAAGTGTGCTGGATTGAATTGTATATTTTCTGTGTCTATAAGTCCTCAAAAGGATAGGTCTAGGATAGGGCATCTAGTGCCCTTTTCCAACCTATTTTGGATAAATTTGGAGTATGTCGATGTTGGAATTTTAATATGTGAAAATATAAAATCAATTTTCAGTTATCGATATTTTATTTTTGGGAAATTCAAGAATAACATATAAATACAAGTCATTTTAATGCTAAATTTTTTTTTAGAAGGTAATTGAGATCATAATTAAGCAATCGAGAATGTAATTAACATAAATAGAATAGAATTATTTCAGTCAAACATCATTTTAGAAATGCATCATGTTTTCATATAACTTGTTTCATGTTTTATGTCTATTTATTTTGTGATCACTAACACTTGCAAGAATTCAAATCAAGTATCGATTTCTCCTTGAAGGTGATGGGTGCATTGACTTGAGTCCATCAAGGATTACATATCTAAGTGGTGAGTTGGAGAAATTATAAATTTACCACTTGTTTATCATTTATCCTTTCCCTAACCAAGGGTAATCTCTCCTTTTCATCATCATAGCAGTTGTGAAGGCAGAAATACCAAAAAAAAGTTTGACATAGCCAAGCCTCTATATGAAACAACCCTTCCCCCTCTTTTATGTGTGTAGGGTATAGATCTAAAGTGAATTGGAGAACGATTAAAGACCGAATTCTTCACTCAAGTATTCAATTCCAACAAGTGAAAAAATCAAGTAATGGGGATTTTATCATTGATAGACAAAGTTATGATGGTGAGTTCAGAAAAGAAGAATCCACAGATAGGGAGAAACAACAAATGTAAGTATGATTTTGAGTTGGTGTTTCCTTGTATAGGGTTCCCAACACTCATGTCTAGCCATATCAAGCCTAAATTTATATGGAAGGTTATTTTGTATCTTCCCTCTATTGTTTTAAACTCTATTTCTTTTTTTGAATTCTTTTCTCTCCACAAATCATCTCAATTTTCTACATTTTCATAGTTAACCGAGGTAGATCATTACATTATCAAATATAGTGAATTAATAACCAATTAATCACAACATCCACATAATTCACAAACGAATAAAACCCTAATCCAATATTCTAGCTCTTCCATTGAGGTTTGTAGCCAAGTGGGAGTTTGAGATCAATTTTGGTCCTTTCCCTTTGTCATATTAGAATAAGTATGATTTAGGCCCTAGATTACATTTGCCAATATAAAAAATTCATCTTTTTGTTGCAAGTATGCAGGTTTTGTCATTTATGTCAATAGGATTTCTACAGGCTATGTTTTCATTGATGTCCACTATGTGTTAAGGAAGCTTGTTGCATAAAGAAGGTGTCGAGGATATTGAAAAATTGTGAAAAAGAGGAAAATAGGTTGTTGTAGGTTGTGCATGTGTAGTTGAGATATTGAGGAAGTTTTCTGAGTACATTGAGCTATCTTTATGTTGCACTGTCTAAAGATGAGTTGGAATGAAGTAATGAGCTGAAATTATGTCTCTAGTACTTGGTTTCCAAGTTTTTTTCAAAAATTTTGATAAATAGAGAAAATAGTTTTGTGCAAGTGTTTAGAACATGCTCTGGGATGTGCTCCACATTTCTTTAGTGTTGATGCTATGCATTTTCAGATATGATATATTGTTCAAGGTTGTTAGAGGTTTCTATATTTAGAATTTGGGTTTTTGGATCATTGTATAGAGAGATATTTTTTTAAATGAACAAAATAAATGAGAGGGGGTGGTGAATCAGTTGTAGAAAATTAAAACTTCAAAACCCTCAATAGTAATTAGATCCACGTACATTCAATAAACCCTTATTCTGCTAGTATAATTAAATGTGAAATGTACATAACAAAAATTGAAATCATAACACCATACATAAGAGAACACTTGATTTATGTGGAAAACCCAATGAGGGAAGAACTACGATGAGGATTAGCTCTCAATATAAGTAATAGAAAAACTAGTACAATAGGGCTCATTGCTAGAATAGGAAACATTGTACAAAAGGCCCACACCTAGGGATCACTACCACAAAAAGAATACAAGAAAATAGAAGAACAATGTTACACAAATAACACTTCTCAATGTAAGAAGGAGTCCACCACAATTTCTCACACACATCTACAACCTTGCATGAAATATTTTAGATGCCTTTATCTCACTCCCTTCAGGAACCCTAACATTAAAATTCACACTGCTATGCTCAATTTCACATTACAAACATAATAAAATCAATCTCACATCTATCTTGCTTCTCAATATCATTTATTTTTTAACTCTCAGCAACACCATACATATTTATATCAATCTCAACTTTTAAAACTTCTCCAATGTTGGTAACTAGCCATTATACATAAAAATTCAAAATAGGTCAGTACAAAAACATTCTCGCAGTGGATAGGAACAAAGGTGACCTACATAAATCCTTAGTTTGGACCCAAATACATCCAAAAAAACTTCAACATGCTTCTACAACCCTCACATGTAGTGCTAAACACAAGGTCGGCCAACACCCATGCACAACACCATAAACATTAAGTAAATGCTTCCTCAAATCAATCCAAAACTTCTAGACAACATAATTAACTTGAAGATGATCTAGAATAATCCACAGACTACTTGGGATTAATCAAACACTTCATCTAGGATCACATCATACAAATACTTCAACTCAAAACAACTGATGAGGTCCTTACTTACATACTGATAAATGAAACACACTTTGTACTGCACACCAAATCAAGTAAAAAATTGAATACAAAAAGATAGAAGCACTATAAGAAACTTCAAAAATTTGTACAACCTGAAGCCAAATAGCAGAGAGCCGCAAAGCAAATACATTTCTCCCATACTACATAAAACATCACTAAATAACTGGTTCACACACTAGTGAAAATATCTTGCATTGTACAATGATCCATAAACCCAAATTTTGAATATAGCAGCCTCTGACAACCATGAATAACTCGTAAGATTCACACATGCATAGAATCAACATAAAAGAAATGAGGAGCACAATATCGGAGCACATTCTGAACACTTGGACACACTGTTTACTTTTTTTATCAAATTTTCTCAAAATCACTTGGAAACCAATTATGAGAGACATCATCTTTAGACACTACAACAAAAGATAGCTCCATGTACTCACAACCCTTCCTCAAGATGTTGACTATACATGGACAACTCGTTTCCCTCTTTTTCATAATTTTTTTAGTATCCTTAACATATAATTGACACTAATGACAATACCATCATACATGCAACAATATCCCCCATATCATTGACAACATCAACCAGTAGATATACCTATTTACATCAGTGAAAACACCTTCATACTTGCAACAGTCTTCCCCTTTATTGTTGATGGCAACACAAGATGTGAAAAACCATTAAGGACAAGAAAACATGTACAACATTCCTAAATACACTCTCCCTCTTATAACATGCTTCACTTCCCCCTTATTTATGACTTTATTATTTTTCTTCACATAATACTTTCCTCACTTTGAAATGAATGGAAAATTATAAAATGTTTGGTATTGTTCTCCCCCTTTGACGCTGAACCAAAATACTTGCTCAAAATACTCCCACTTAGGAGTACACCCAACTGAATCAATAACATAATGACAACAAATGACACTACCTATTCCCCTTGAGAGGTAGCCACCAACACTAGTTTAGAAAATAGATAGATCCATAGATCCACTAGAGTGATGCATCTCCATATGCATCTAGTTCAAGAAAGGACATGAAATAACCCCCAAATTCTCCTGGAGATACTCAAAAGTATCTTTAGGAAGAGCCTTATTCCTTACTACTTCTCCATTCTAATTCATCTTGTTCCTGAATATCCATTTAGTTCCAATTATGTTTTATTTCTAGTCTAGGGACCAATTCCTAGGTCTGATTCTTCTCTATCTAGATAAGTTCTTCCATTTCCTTCATCCAATGTTCATCCTTACATGATTCAATCACTATTTTAGGTTCAAATTTAGAAAGTAAACACAAATTTACCTCAACTTCAATTGCTTTCCTTCTTGTGAGTACACCTTTCCTCTTGTCTCCAATGATTTGATTTTCAGAATGATTCTTCTACACATACTTAGGGGTTTTAGGGGTCCCATGTGGAGCTTCTTCCTCTTCAATCTGCACTTCTTTTCCATCAAATTTTTCTTCTTCTTCTTTGGAATCGGGTTCATCTAGCACATCCATCTACTACAATTGAATTCTACAAGTTTTCATCAACATTAACATTCACACTTTCAATTATCTTTCTGTGTATATTTTTTTAATATTTGTAAGCTTTGCTTCTAATAGAGTATCCAAGGAAGATACCTTCATCAAACATTGCATCGAACTTTCCTAAGTTTTCTTCTTCTCTTTCGATATAACATTTTCTTCCAAATACTCTAAAGTACTTCACAGTAGGAATCCTTCTATACCATAACTCATAAGGAGTCTTTGTGCTATTAGATTTAGCTTGAAATCTGTTAAGTATGTAAACAATAGTATGAATAGCTTCTCTCTAGTAGACATTCAGTAGATTTTCCTCGTTCATCATAGTCCTTGTAGCTTCTTGAATAGTTCTATTTTTCCTTTCAACAACTATTAAGAAAAATTCAATAGCGGAACAAATTTTCCTAATGCCAAGACTTAGAGGAGAAGAGAGATATGCCTTTTAATGTTTATAATTATAGTTCATTAAAAAACACATGAAAGAAAAAAAAAACTAAGAAATAAACACATAACACAATTGACACCAAATTTACGTGGGAAAATCCTTACAGGAGAAAAACCCACCACACCAAAGAAAGATCACTTGTATTACAATAATAAAATTACATACAAGTTACAGTCTCTTATTTTCAAATGGAAAATCTATATCAACAACATTTCCTTGATCAACCTTGTATCGAATTGCACTGTTACAATGCATTCATTCATCATACAATGAAATTCACTCACTGATCATTCAATTCACTAACCCAGCCAGACCAGACCCTCGACCGAACTGTTCATCACTTGCTCAAGCTATCTATTCATTTCTCACAAGAAAACAATCATAACAGTTCAACTACCCAATCGATTTGCATTATGTATCGCTCATTGGTCCAAGACAAAACACATAGGACAAATGCTTGGTCAACCAATTTCAACTCTATCGCTCATTGGTGAGACAGCAAAATGTGTTGAATCAATGTTAGACTGTCCAAAGGCTATCACTCATGGCACTGACTCCTATCTCTTAGACTTTAGTGAAGTCTCCTTGATCTTTAGAACCATTGGCAAGACAATCACTATCGCCAACACACTAGGAAGTCACACCGAACACTCATGTCTCCTCAATGACCCAATGAACACTAAACCATGCATATCGGCAAGAGTCACACTGATTGTTCACCAGGAGAAGATCCATCAGCAAGAGAAACACCATTGACATGAGATCAAGAGGTCACACTGACAACGCAAGTCTCCCTGATGCTTCCATCACCAAGAGTCTTCGTGATGATCTTCATCTCCCAGACATCTACTATCGGAATGAGTTAGTAATGTCACTCCGATTGTTCTGGTCATGCCAATATTGCCAAGACAACCACTGGGTCATGCCAATGTCACCAAGACTCTTCTGTCGGAGTGAGTTTGAAAACTCACTCTGATAGATCATGTCACACCGATGAATTCCGTCAGCAAGATAGGTCCAAGGTCACAGCGATCTAATCCTCCAAGACATCTTCTCATCGCCAAGACATTCCAAGGGTTTTAGTAATACTGCTCTTTCAAGACTTCCATGTCATTAAGGATTTAGACACTTTTTCCAACAATCTCCCACTTGATGAAGATCTTACTGACACCTCCAAAGCACAACAAAACTATTGATACTCACTAGTTTCGTTAATGCATCTGCAAAATTTTCCAGAGTATCCACCATTTATAAAAAGACCTTTCCATCCTCCACCATATCTCATACAAAGTGATACTACACATCAATATGTTTCATCTTGGCATGGAAAGTAGGATTATTTGCTAGAAAAAAGAACTCTGACTGTCATAGTAAATTGTGATCTTCCCTACATCAAACCCAATGTTAGAACACAGACATTTTAACCAAATTGCTTCTTTACAAGCATGATTTTCTACCATGTACTCAACCTCCATAGTTTACAAAGTGACTATAGCTTGTCACTTGCTCATCCAACTAATTGCACCACCATTCAACATGAAAGTATATCCACTGGTAGACCTTCTACTATCAATTCCCCCTGCCCAATTAGAATCCACATATCCACGAATGCAGAGAGTCCTCTGTGATCCAACCAAATGTCCATGGTAACACAGAGCATAGTCTGAAGTGCCCCTCATATATCTAAGGACTCTTTCCACAACATCCCAATGTGTCCTTTCTGGATTCACCATAAATCAACTAAGAACTTCCACTGCTTGGGAAATGTCTAGCCTTGTACAGACCATTGCATACATTAAACTGCCAACTACACTAGTATAAGGCACTTTGGCCATGTCCTCCATCTCAGTAGGAGATTTCAGACAATCTTCAACATATAGATTTGTTCCCTAAAAAACTGGAACAACTAGCTACTTGCAATCATTCATACCAAATCTCTCCAAAACAGTATTAATATACTTACTCTGGCTAAGCCAAAGCTTTCTGCCCTTTTTGTCCTTAGTTATTTCTATCCCTAGAATATACCTAGATGCACCAAGATCTTTCATTTTGAATTTTAGAGACAACTGAGATTTTAGATCATAAATCATTAACTTAGTATTTCCTATAAAGATCATATCATCAACATAAAGGGAAATAATAAGAATTTGATCATTTTCAATCTTGTAGTACACACAATGATCTGATTTTTATCTTAAAAATCCCAAAGACAAAAAAAATGTGTGAAATGTTTGGTACTACATCCTAGGTGATTGCTTCAAACCATATAGAGATTTTTTCAACTTGCAAACTAGATTTTCTTCACCTTTTTCTTACAAAGTGCTCAGGCTAGGACATATAGATTTCTTCTTCAAGATCACCATGAAGAAATGTTGTCTTCACATCCATCTACTCAATCTCCAAATCATATGCTGCATCAAGTGATAAAATAAATTTGATAAATGTCAACCTTGCTACAAGAGAAAAAATTTCCCCATAATCAATTCCCTCTACCTATGAATAACCCTTCACAACCAATCTCACTTTATACTTTTCAACATAGCCATCCAGACCAATTTTCTTTTTAAACACCCACTTGCAGCCCACAATCTTTCTACCTTTAGGCAATGAGACCAGATCCCAAGTATCATTTTTCCTTAATGATTCCATTTCTTCATTCATGGCTTCCATCCAGGAATCTGAATCATACATTTCAGTAGCCTCTTTTATAGTCTTAGGCTCATCCATGTTATTAATCAAAGAATAGGCACAATTGAATCTAACATAGAGAATCCATACCTATCTTTTTGTTTCTTCTCATGAGTAGACCTCCTCTAAGGCTGAGGCTAAGGTTGTGGTTCTTCTTCTTGTTCAAAACTCTCAAAGCTGCTCGAAATCTCCTCAGTTTCAGGTACACTTTCAATGTGTTGTTCCTCTTTTACTAGAGTTAGAGGTATCTAAACAACATCATTCTTCTTTTCCTCTTCTTTCATCCCTGACTGCAGATCCATTGAAGAATGTTTTAGTTCCTAGAAGATTACACTTCTATTGTACAATACCTTCTTAGTCACAGGATTCCAAAGCTTGTATCCTTTCACACCAAGACCATACCCAATGAAGAATACATTTTTCAGCTTTGTAGTCCAATTTAGATCTTTTCACATCCAGATCATAGACATATTCTTCATAGCCAAAGACACAAATATGTCTGAGAGAGGGATTCTTACTAGACCAAGCTTCCATAGGAACTATTTCAACAAGTCTTGAAGAAGGTCATCATTTCAATAAGTAACATACTATAGCCACAACCTCAACCTATAACATCTGCTCCAGACCAACATTGTTCAACATACTTCTTGCCTTCTCCATCAACGTCCTGTTCAACATTTTAGCAACCCCATTTTTCTGTGGAGTGTAAGATTTTGTTTTATGCCTCTTAATCCCATGGTCTTTGCAATACATTTCAAACTCATCAGAACAAAACTCACCACCATTGTTAGTCCTTAAACACTTTATTTTTCTTCCAGTCTAATTTTCCACAAGGTTTTTAAATTCCTTAAAATGACTGAACACTTATGATTTACTTTTAAAAAAATAGACAAATGCCCTTCTTGAATAATCATCAATAAAAGAAACATAATATTTAGAATTCAATAACAAAGGAACATCCAATGGAACGCACACATCAGAATGAATATAATCCAGAACACCAGAAGATTTATGAGGACTAGAGTAAAATGAAACATGGTGTTGTTTTCCATATATATAATGTTCACATAATTAAAAACTAAGATTACAATCATCAAGCCCCTCAACCAGGCTTTTATTCTTCAAGGATTTCAAACCTTTTTCATGAATGTGACTGAGCCTCTAATGCCAGAGCATAGTCTTTTCTGCTATGAGTTTCACTTCCAAGGAATTTCCTCCAATAGGAACATTTTCATTCTTCTCTTTATGAATAACCTTCTGTGACTTTGTAGAGACACTATTGCATTAAACAACCAATGCATCCAACTTGAACATATTACCAATTCGAGCACCCCTAGCCAACACCATTGAGCCTCTAGTCATTTTACAACCATTGCTAGAGAAAGAGACTTGCACTCCAACATCATTCAGTTTGCTTACATAAAGTAAATTTTGAGCCAGACCTGGTATATGCATTACGCCTTCAATTCCCTTAATTCTACCACTAGGAAACTAAATTGTGACTCTTCCACGACCAACTATCTCCAAAGATGAATCACTTTCCAGATATACCTTTCCACCATCAAATTCTTCATACTTAGTAAACCAGTCATTATGAGATGTCATGTGAAATGATGCTTCAGAATCAATCAGCCAGACATCATCTGATGCCTGAGTTGCCAAGGCTGCAATAAAGGCATCTGCATCACTCTAAGAAGAATCATTGTTAGAATAATTCTTCTTACATTTCTTTTTATCCCCTTTGCAATCTTTTCAGACATGACCAAGTTGCCCACAGCTCTATCACTTCACCTTGGAATTCTTACCAAGAGACTTTGATCTCCCTTTTGATTTTGATTTGGAGTTCTTGTCCTTTTTCTTGCCTTTTTCCTTTGAATTGTCTTGAACAATAAGAGCATCCTTCGCCATCTTAGAATATTTCCTTATCATCTCTTTTGATAACAAAGAAGCAACTACATCCTCCATTTTGAAAGTGGTTGGCATGCTCCAAATCGCCATCACCAAGTGATCCCAAGAATCTGGCATAGAACATAACAAGAGCATACAATGATCTTCTTCATTATTCACACCTACAGATGTTAACTGAGAAATTAGCATGTTAAAAGTATTTAAGTGATCAGAAACAAATGTTTCTCCCTCCATCTTCAAAGATTATAACTTCTTCCTCAAGAAAAACTTATTTACCAAGGACTTTCCCTGATAAAAACCTCCCAGTATTTTCCACAATGTAGAGGTAGTCTTCTCTTCATGAACATTCAGGAGAAAATATTTTTCCAAACAGAGTCTTATCAACCCTTTTGGTTTTCAATCTATAACATACCAATCTTCTTGCTTCATGGTTATAGGTTTCGTTCGAGACACACCAATCCAAAGATCATGACCCACCAACAGGTCTTCCATTTTAAGTTTCCACAACTCAAAATTGTTGTTCAATTTCTCAATTTAAATTCTTCCAGACGTAATTTTCATTGCCATCTTAATTTTTAATTAGACAAATTCAAGACTTCTAGAAAACTCCCACTAAACAAAAATTGATACAAAAAACCAATCTAGCCACAAGGATAACACAACTGGCCAGGCTCTAATACAACTTGTTAAGAAAAATTCAATAGCGAAACAAATTTTCCTAATGCCTAGTCTCAGAGTAGAAGAGAGATATTCCTTTTAATGTTTACAATTACAGTTCATTAAGATACACATGAAAGAAAAAACAAAACTAAGAAATAAAAACATAACACAATTGACACTAGATTTACATGGGAAAATCCTTACAGGAGAAAAACCCACCACACCAAAGAAAGATCACTTGTATTACAGTAATCAAATTGCATACAAGTTATAGTATCTTCTTTTTAGATGCCAATTATATATCAGCAACATTTCCCTAATCAAACTTGTATCGAATTACACTATTACAATGCATTCATTCAACAGACAATGGAATTCACTCACTAATCATTCAACTCACTAACCCCAACCAAACTAGACCCTCGACCGAACTGTTCATCACTTGCTCAAGCTATATGTTTGTTTCCCACAAGAAAATGGTCACAACAGTTCAAGTGCCCAATCAGTTCACATTTTGCATCACTCATTGGTCCAAGACATAACATGTAGGAAAAATGCTTGGTCAATCGATTTCAACTTTATCGCTCATTGGTGAAACAAAAAAATGTGTCAAACCAATGCCAGACTATCCAAAGGCTATCACACATGGCACTGGCTCCTATTGCTCATACTTCGGTGAAGTCTCCCCGATCTTCAAGACCATTGGCAAGTCAATCGCTGTCACCAACACACTGGGAAGTCACACTAAACACTCATGTCTCCCCAATATCACCAAGACAACCACAAGGTCACGCCGACATCACCAAGACTTCTATTGTCAAAGTGAGTTTAGAAACTCAGTCCGATAGATCATGTCACACTAATGACTTCTATCAGAAAGATAGGTCCAAGGTCACATCGATTTGATCTTCTGAGACATCTTCTCATCGCCATGACATTCCAAGCGTCTCAACAATACTGCTCTTTTAGGATTTCCATGTCAATAAGGATTTAAGCACTTTTTCCAATAACAACCCCATTCTACTGAGGATTTCTAGGGGAAGACAAATGCCTCTTTATTCCATGAACTTCACAAAACATGTTAAAATCATTGGAGTTGAATTCACCACCTCTGTTAGACCTCAAAAAATTTATTTTCAAATCCATTTCATTCTCAACCATAGATTTAAATTCCTTGAATTTATCTAATGCATTATATTTCTATCTAATAAATGTAACCCATGACATTCTCGAATAATCATCAATCAAAATAATAAAGTACCTATCACCTTGTAGAATTCCAACCCTTGTAGGACTACAAAGATCTATATGCACTAATTCTAGTAGTCTAGTAGCAGACTGTTCCTTTCCCTTAAAGCTACTCCTTGTTTCTTTCTAAATTGACAACTCTCACAAACAACATTGATAGGCTTTGTGATTCTAGGTAAATCTCTTAGTGCATGAACTAAACTAATTCTTTCCAAATTATCAAATTTCATGTGACACATCCTATGGTGCCATAACCAGCTATCATTAATTTGATACATAAAGTAATGACCATCAACACCCTTAAGCTGATAGATGTTTCCATTTGTTCTCTTACCAACAACAATCATAGTTATGGACCCTTTTTGGATCTCACATGCTTCATCCTTAAACACAATATTATATCCTTTGCTACACATTTTTAGAAAACTCAATAGATTATGTCTTAAGACCTTAACATAGTAAACATTATGTGTTATTCTTTCCATCAAAATTGATTGAACCTATTCCACAAATATTAGCTCTTGAATCATCTCCAAATTGAACTAATCCTCCATCATACTTTTCAAGTTTAACAAAATTAATTTTGTCTCCAATAATGTGATTAGAGAAGCCCTTGTCAACAACCCAATAATTCTTATCCTCTGTGACATGAAACTAAAATACCAAAGTACCTTCAACCTTATCCTTCATCTCTAGAGTACTTTCCTTCACACAACTTTCAGGGTTAGCAAAACCAAATTCTTTTTTTATAGCCAAAAATAAATATTCATTATAATCAAAATCTCAATAATCAGATTCATCATCAGAGATACCATCATATTCTCTCACATAGTAAGCCCTCTTAATCATTTTTCCTTTATTTTCCTTGTTCTTATTGTTTATATCTCTTTGTGGACATCTTGACACATAATGACCTATATCACCACAACTATTTAAACATTTGAAAGGTAATTTACCTTTGTACTCACCAGTGCCCTTTTTCATCTTCCTCACAAAGTTAGCTTCCAAATCATCAAGATCTTCTCCATCTGAATCCTCAACCTTTTCTAATTTACCAACCTTAAAAGTAGTCTCTACTTTTGTACCTTTCTTCAATTTTCTCATTTCAGATGCAGTTAGTGTACCAATCAATTGATCTCTAGAATAATTGTCAAAATCAATAGTTTCCTCAATAGAAGATACCTTTTCTCTATAAAAATATAGAAGTGATCTAATAACTTTCTTTACTACTTTAAATTCCTTAACTACTACACCAAGTCCTCTCATAAAACTTACCAACTCATCAACACTTTGTATGTATCCTTTAATTGTTTGTTGCTCAGATATCTGCATCATTTCAAATTGTTCCTTCAAGTTCTCCAACTTTGATTGTTTGATGTTTAGATCTCCTTCATAAAACATTTCTAGCTTATCTGAAACTTCATTAGTAGTATTCAACCTCTTAAGTTTAACTAACTCAGTATTTGAAAGACTATTCACAATAATAAATATTTCTTTAGCATTGATCGCATGTGCCTTGATTTATGCATTTGTACTTGGACCATTCATAGGTGGAGAATATGTATTTGGATAAGCCTTCTCAATCTCATATCCATGAGTAGATAGATATACTTCCATCTTTGTCTTCTAGAATGCATAATCCGAGCCATCGAATCTAGGATATTCGAAAGTAATCTTGTTCACCATCTTGGATCAACCTCAAGTGGTTAATCTCTTCTTCAAGGAACCTCAATTTTATACCAATTGTTGAAATGAACAAGACAAATGAGAGGGGGGTGAATCAATTGTATCAAATTAAACCTTCAGAATCCTCAAAAGTAATCATATCCACATGCATGAACATTAAACCCTTATTTTCTTAGTATGATTAAACATGAAATTCACATAAAAAAAGTAAAAGCACAACACCATACACAAGTGAAGACCCAATTTACATGGAAAACTAAATAAGGGAAAAACTACGGTGATGATTAGCTCACAATGTAAGTAATAGAAAAACTGGTATAATAGGGCTCATTGTTAGAATATGACACGCTATCTAGAAGGCTCACAACCAGGGCTCATAACCACAAAAATAATACAAGAAGATAGAAGAATAATGTTACATAGAGGACACTTCTAAATGCAACAAGGATTCCACCATAATTTCTCACACACATCCACAGCCTTGCGTGAGATATTTCATATGCCTTTAGATCACTACCTTCAAGAACCCTAACATTAAAATTCACACTACTCTACTCAATTTCAGATCACACACACACACTCACATCAATCTCGCATTGATCTCGATTTTGACTTTCATTTATTTTTTAACTCTCAACAAGACCATAAATATTTATATCGATCTCAACCTCAAAATCCTTCTCCAATGTTTGCAACTTGTCATTATACATACAAATTCAAAATAGGTTGGCACCAAAACATTCCCATGGTGGATAGGAATGAAGGCGACCTACATAAATCCTTAGTTAGGACCCAAATAGATCCAAACACACTTCAACACACTTCTAGAAGCATCACATGTAGTGTTAAACACAAGGTCAATCAACACCCATTCAGAAAACCATAATATTAAGTACATGCAACCTAAAATCAATTTGAAACTTCCAGAAAACATAATTCACTTGAACACAATCCAAAATAATCCACAAACTACTTGAGATTTATCAAACACTTCACCCAACCATGAATCATATAGATAATTCAACTCAGAACAATTGATAACCCTTACTTGCATATTGATAAATGAAACACACTTTGTACTGCACCAAATCAACTAAAACCTTGAATACAAAAAGATAGAAGCATTATAAGAAAATTCCCAAATCCATACAACCTGAATCCAAAAAACAGAGAAATGTGGAGCAAATAAATTTCTCCCGTACCACAAAAAAATCATTGAACAACTGGTTCATACACTGGTGAAAATATCTTGCACTATACAATGATCCAAAAACCCAAATTCTAAATATAGAAACCTTTGACAAGCATGAATAAATTGTAAGATCCACACAGGCATAGCATAAACATAAAAGAAATGTGGAGCACAATATCGTAGAACATTTTGAACACTTGGACACTATTTACTTTGTTTATCAAATTTTCTCAAATGAACTTGGAAACCAAGTACCAGAGACATCATGTTAGCTCATTACTTTATTCCAACTCATCTTCATAAATTGCAACAAAAGATAGCTCCATGTACTCACAACACTTCGTCAAGATCTCAGCTATACATGCATATCTTGTTTCCCTCTTTTTCACAATTTTTTCAATATTCTCAACATATAATTGACACTAATGACAATAACTTCATACATGCAAAAATATCCCCCATATCACTAACAACATCAGCCAGTAGATATACCTATTCACATCAATGACAACACCTTCATACTTGCAAAAAATTTCACTAGTGTGTGGACTGGTTTTTTAGTCAATTTTTCTATGGCCTAGGATAAATGTATCTAATACAAATTTCTCCATAGTTTGGCTTCAATTTGTATGGATTTGGGAAGTTTCTTATAATCATTTTCTCTTTCATAATTCAAGATTTCACTTGTTTTGGTATAGCTGAATATGTGTTTCATGCACCAATGTGTGAATAAGATTTATTGGATGTTCTGGGATGAAGTATTTATTGGATCTCAGGTGTTTCGAGGAAAATTCTAGATCATGTTCAAGTGAATTTTGTTTTCCAAATTTTTTTTATTGATTTAAGGAAGCGTGTACTTAATGTTTTATGGTTTTTAGCATGGGTATTGGCCAACCTTGTGTTACCACTACATGTGAAGTTTTGAAATAATTTTGAGGTGTCTTAGGATTAATTTGGGTCCTAATTAAGGAGTTATATGGGTAACCTTGATTACTATCAACCGCAGGAATTTTTACATGTTGACCTAATTTAAATTTGTAAGTGTAACAAATAGTTTTCAACCTTGGAGAAGGTTTTCAAGGTTAAGATTGATATAAATAAGAGTAATTTTGTTGTAAGATGTAAGAGAGAGACAATACATATGTGATATCAATGTGAGTGATGTGTGTGATGCAAATTATAGAAGTATAGATGTGAATTTGAGCAAAGCAGTGTGAAATTTAAAGTATTGGATTCTTGAAGGGATTGAGCTGAAGGTGTCTGAAATCTTTCATGCACGGATGTGAAAATGTTGGAGAGTTCATAATGGATTCCTTGTTGTATTGAGAATTTTTTCTATGTGTAACATTTCTCTTCTATCTTCTTTTTTTCTTTTTGTGGTAGTGATCCCTAGTTGTAAGCCTTTTTGGATATTGTGTCCTTTTCTAGCAGTGATTCCTTATACCAAATTTTAAATTAATTATATTGTGAGCTAATCGTCACTTTGGTTTTTCCCTCATTGGGTTTTCCACATAAATCTAGTGTTCTCTTGTGTATGGTGTTGTTATTTCAGTTTATGTTATCTGCATTCCATGTTTAATCACTTTAACAGAATAAGTGTTTTTTTGTTTTAATTTGCCACAATTGATTCACCCCCCTCTTAGTTGTCTTGTTCATTCAACAATTTTTATTAGATAAAGATTCCTTGGAGAAGAGCTTAAAAAATTAAGGTACATCGAGGATGGAAAATAAAATTAATTTCCCTAGATTTGATCGATATTTGGCAACTCATGGATTTAAAATTGAAAACTCAATGAAGAATTAGTATTTTGCACCTCTCAATGGTTCAAGCATAAGTGATGAGATCAAGGCACATTAAATAAATGGTAAGGTAATATTTATTACAATGAATAGTCTTTCAAATTCTGAATTGGTTAATGTTATGAATCTTAAGACTTCTAAAGATGTTTGGGATAATCTTGAAAGTATTTATGAAGGAGATGACAAGGTCAAAAAATCTAATTTGCAGAATCTAAAGGAACAATCTGAGACTATGTGAATGTCTTAAGATGAAACAATTTCAACCTACATGCATAGAGTTGATGAATTGGTAAGTGCTATGAGAGGTCTTGGTGCACAAGTCAAAGAGCTTAGGGTGGTAAAGAAAGTTATCAAAACTCTTCCTAATTCATATGGTGAAAGTGTATCTACTATTGAGGAAGTTACAAATTTTAATACTTATTCTAGAATTTATTGGTACACTAACCTCATTTGAAATGAGAAAACTTGGTTTGAAAAATGGTACAAAAGTAGAGACCACTTTTAAGGCTAGAAAAGAAGAAAAGATTGAAGATTCAGATTGAGATGATCTTGATGATGTGGAAGTTGACTTTGTAAGAAGGATTAAAAAGGGCACCAGTATGTACAAAGGTAAACTACCTTTCAAATGTTTCAATTGTGGAAATTTAGGTCATTAGGCATCAAGATGTTTGAATAGAGTTTTGGACAATAAGAGTAAGGAGAATAAAGGAAAGATGATTAAAAGAAGTTACTATGTCAAAGAAGATGTTGGCATTTTTTATGATGAATCTCATTATGGAGATGTTGATGAAAATGAATGCTTTTCTTTGGCTATAAAAGAAGTTCTATCTAGTTCTTCTAAGTTCTCTGAAATTTGTGTGAAGGAAAGTGTTCTCAAAAAGAAGGAGAAGGTTGAAGGTACTCCGGTTTCTCATTTTCATGTTAAATGGGATAAGAATTATTGGGTTGTTGATATTTGTTGCTCTAATCACATGAGTAGAGAAAAAAGTAAGTTTGTTAGTATTATTGTGGACTAGTTAAATTTGGAGATGATTCAAGAGCTATGCTTTCTAGAATAGGTTCAATTTGTGTTGATGGAAAGCATAATACCAAATATGTTTACTATGTTAAGGGTTTAAGTCATAATCTTTTGAGTTTTGGAAAAATATGTAGAAAAGGATATCATCTTGTGTTTAAGGATGAAACATGTGAGATCATAAAAGGGACTAGAACTATGATTATTGCTAGCAAGAGGACTGATGGAAACATCTATCAGCTTAAAGGAGTTAATGGTCATTGCTTTGTGTCTTAGATTAAAGATAGTTGATTATGACACTGGAGGATGTGTCACATTAATTTTGATAATTTTGAGAGAATCAGTTTAGTTCATGTAGTAAGAGATCTACCAAGAATCACAAAGCCTATAAATATTGTTTCCAGGAATTGTTAGTTTGGAAAGCAAGTAGGGAGTAGTTTCAAAGAAAAGTAACAATCTGTTATCGAACTACTATACTATATTATATAGATATTTGTGGTCCTAGAAGGGTGAGAATTCTTCAAGGTGACATGTATTTCATGCTTTTGATTGATGATTATTCTAGAATTACATGGGTTACTTTTCTTAGAGAAAAATCTGATGCATTAGATAGATTCAAAGAATTTAAAGCTATCGTTGAGAATGAAATGAATGTGAAGATCAAGTGTTTGAGGTCTAAAAAAGGTGGAGAATTCACCTCTAATGAGTTTAACATGTTTTGTGAAGTTAATGGAATAAAAAGGTGCTTGTCTACCCCTAAAACTCCTCAATAGAATGGAGTGGTTAAAAGGAAAAACTGGATTTTTCAAGAAGCTACTAGAACTATGATCAAAGAAGAAAATTTCTTCTGGAAGTTTACTAGTGAGAAGAAATTCATACTCTTTTTTGCATACTTAATAGACTTCAAGCTAAAGCTAACATCACAAAGACTCCCTATGAGTTTTGGTATGGAAGGATTCCTACTGTCAAGTACTTTAGAGTATTTGGAAGCAAATATTATATCAAGAGAGATGAAGAAAACTTAGGAAATTTTGATGCAAGCTCTAATGAATGTATCTTCCTTGGATATTATACTAAAAGAAAATCTTACAGATGTTACAAAAAAAGCTAAAAAAGATTGTTGAAAGTGATAATATTAAAGTTGATGAAAATCTATAGAATTTAATAGTAGTAGATGGATATTTGTTAGATGAACTTGATTTCAGAGAAGAAGAAGAAGAAAAAGCTAATGAAAAATAAATTCAAGAAGCTTCGAAGAAGACCCCTTAGACCCCTAAGTATGTGCCAAAGAATCATTATGAAAATAAGATCATTATAGACAAGAGGAAAGGAGTATTGACAATAAGGAAAGTTGTTGAAGTTGATGTAAATCTATGTTTACTTTCTTAAGTTAAAACTAATACAATGAGTGAGACATACAAATATGAACATTGGATGAAGGAAATGGAAGAACTTAGGCAAATTGAGAAAAAATAGACTTGGGAATTGATTCATACACTGGAAAATAAGAACATAATTGGAACAAAGTGGGTATTCAAAAACAAGCTGAATGAGGATGGAGAAGTGGTGAGAAATAAGGTGAATTGTGTGTAAGGGTTACTCACAAGTGGAAGCAATATATTTTGAGGAAACATTTTCTCCTATAGCTAGGATGGAAGCTATTAGAATGTTTTTTTCATTTGTAGCATACAAGGACTTTAAAGTTTATCAGATGGATGTGAAGTCTACTTTTCTGAATGGTGAATTGGAAGAAGAGGTTTACATGGAACAAATAGAAGTATTTTAGTTGTCAAATCAACTAGATATTGATAAAGAAACTGAATCTTGCTTCTTCTTGCCTTGGTAGTTTCTTCCAATTTTCCAGCTAACGTAAAATTTGATATTTTGCAAAATGAAACCTTGCATGAGATTTCATGACAAATGTTGTATTTTTCATGGAGTTCAATCACTAGGGGCATCATCATTACCTACCTACTTGACCTCTAAAACCTCTACAATATCCTTTTTTGGCATGCAAATCCGTAACATTTCCATTTTTTTGTGTCACTTTCTTTTGCACTTTAGTGGCTATTTTTTTCCAAAATACAACCCACTAAAGTGGGGGGAAAATGTGATGCCATAAAATTTCACCCTAGAGGCAATTTCACATTTTTTCTTTTGGTCCTAAATTTATTACACCTAGTCGCATGTATGACAATAACCTTGTGGTTTAGAATTTTGTGATTTAGATGCCACAAGGACCAATGATGAAGTGACAACATTCCACCACCTCATTTTTTAGAAAATGTTGAGTTAGACACCCATGTGGCACACAAAAGTTTGCATGGTGCACTAGCATCCACATAGTTTCCCAAGTTTGAAATGGGAATCTCATAATCTTGACTTGTGAAATGTGTCCCTGTAGTTAGAATTCTAAGTGTAATATCTCTTCTCACCTCATGTAGCAACAAAACTCTCTTCTAGCTCTCATTGTGGGGTTTCTCTCATTCTAATACTTCAATCTATCCATATCACTTCATTTTATCCTTCTCTTCTTGATTTTTCTTTCTTGGTGAAGCCCTACTAGACTAAGGTCCCTCTAGTAGCTAAATATCTCTTGCAATCATTAAATGATGTGTTCATGCAGTCAAGAGGGTGCCACAGACTATTGCTAAAACTCTCTTAGTTTTTTTCTATTTTAGAATAGATAACTTTTTCATTTTTCTATATTGTGATATAGGTTCTCCTCCTTGAGTGAAGATTTCTTTCATCACTTCGTATTTGAATACTTTGTCCACTTTTTCCATATATTTGGCTGTCCATGGAGGTGAGAACATCGAAATGGGGGTTTGACTATGGCTAGCCCCAAAACAGCCCCACATTTTCCCTCATTTATCTTGTATGTGGGTTGTCCATGTGAAGCTTTGAGGAAGACGTCAAATGCAAGACCTTTTGTAAGTTGATCCTTCACTCTCCTAAGTGTTTTCTAAAATTTACTACTTTCCATTAATCTATTTTGTTAGACAATCCTCATATCTGAATACATTAGTAGGATTGTTGTATTTATGTCTTGAGGTTTAGCTCTCTATCCATACAAGATGTCAGTGCCCCTCTAGGACTACAATGTACCACACTGGCTTCTTGATAACGTGTTTCTATCCTTTTCTTGAGAGCTACCCCTTCTATGACTAAGATCTACTAATTTTTCTCTTTTAGTTTTTGAAGTAGTCTATCTAAAGGTTACTCCTGATATTTTTTTCTTTACAATTTCTTCATTTCACCTTCTAGTTTGATTAAGCTAAGTTTGAGGTAGTTTAGGGTATTCCATTCCCTAGGATTCTCTTGGAAAGTAAGAGACTCATGAGTAGTGGATCCCCCTTCTCTACACTAATGAAAAAAATAATGTTGTAATTGAGAAAGATACAAAACATCATGATGTACAAAATATAAAAGGTCAAGAAATTTGAGCCTAATGGTTCCTCTTCTAGTAGACTTGCGGCTTGATTTATCTGCCAAATAAATTGTACCACAAAAATATTCATTAAATTATTCAAAATAATCACGTTTAAATGGCATATGTTGTATGCATCTAGTATCTAACACCCAAGCATCATGCCATGAGGTACTAAATGACTTATAATAGGAAAAACTTGAAACTAAAATCACATATTGATCATTATCACTACCACATGCAAATTGGCCTACTCTTGAAATTTTGAAATCATTATGTGTTTTATCTTTTTGTTTAAAGGAATTTTCTATCTTATCCCATGAAATTTTACATTCATGTGCTTCATTGGTACCTTTTCAACAACATCTTTTATAATACAAGGGATGCTTATTATTTTGGTAGTCATATTGGGAGTGGCTTTTGTCATATGTACCTCTTCCTCTATTCTTCCATCTACCTTTTAGTCTATCATTATGACTACCTCTAGAATAGTTCTTATTAGGAGGTTTATCTTTGTGGTAGGCAAGACACAAATTTTCACCAATGTTATTAGTTTTTATTTCAAAATATTTCTCATGTTCTTCAAACTTTTCAACCAATTGATCAAAAGTGATAGTCTTCAAAAGGTTACTTTCTTTAAGGGGCTCCAAAAATGTGGAATGTGTTGGAATAAGGGACTTTATGATGGCTTTGAGATAGATTCAAACATTCCCACTAACAACATAAACATCTTGTTTATGACCCAAATTTTAGAAGCTAAACTCATAACATCTCCATTCTTCAATTCAATATTGAATAACTTCAATTTTAATTAAATAAACTCTAATTTAGAATGAGAATTATATAGATCTCTCAATTTTTAAAAGGAACCCCAAGAATTTTTACACCCTTATATATGTCTAAAAATATCTCCATTAATAGACACCCTTATCAAAGCCAAAGCCTTTCAATTTTTATACTACCAAACTTCATTTTATTTTCTAGTAGTAAGTGGTGTAGGTTGGAAATCTCCATCACAAATATTAGACCATAACTCATTGAAAATGAGTGTGTTTTCTATTTTCCTATACCATTTTATCCATCTATGTTTGATAGTTAATTTTTCCCTAATCATCGATACAATAGACTGCATTGTGAATTGAAAATAAAAATACACATAGCTTGCACAAATTATCAAATAAAAAATACTTAATTTGTATTGCATAAATGTGAAATAAAAAAGAAAGATAAACAATCTCTATGATGAGATAAATAACATAATATATATTTCAGCTTAATTTCTTCCATTCCTTCTTCGGAAATTTCTATCATAGGTACTCCTTACTTCTAAACTAAAAAAGCCTCTTTTATAATAGACATGCATTGTCTCCTTGTCTTGTAATTGAAATTTATGAATTGAGAATCTGATTGGGAAGTATATGTAAACCCTATGTTCTAATACCATTGTCAGGCCAGGATTAATTACATAAAAATAAGATACTTCAAAATTTTATTAAATTAGAACCAAGATAATATATTAAAAGGCAGAGAAATGGATAGTTAAATTGTCCATAGAAATAAACTAACTAAACATAAAACTAAAAACTGACAAAATAGAGTAAATAATTTTCAAAAAAACCAAAATGATAAATATGTGCACATGGCTAACATAATTTGAATAATTCATATCATTCAAAATAAGGACCTCATGCATCTCAAAGATTAAGAACTTTCGTAATTTTTATCTATAGCTAACTAGAGCTCTCTAAATAAATGGTAGCTCATTAATTTGTTGTAGTAAGTTATCATCATATAGTATAAAAATAGATGTATCAAATCAATAAAGGATTCATTTTCAAGCCAAAGGGGAAATCAATATATATCTTGGACTTATTGTGTTCTTCTCATGGTTGACTGAATATTGTATTACTATGTAAAATGTGCCTTAATATTTTATTCTCAATTCATTAATGAAGACAATGTGATATTATATGTTTGCATAAAATCATGCATACATATTCTCTTTAATTTTAGGAATGAATATTATTTTTGAACACTAAATGTTGTGAAGTTTTATTATTTGTATCAAAGTTCCATTTCACACATCACCTTAGCATAGATTTAGGAATGATTATCTTTCCCTTTTCTCCATAAGATTAAAATTCAAAAATTATCTTAAAAGGAGTTGGCTTCTAAAATCCTAAAGGTTATTTTGCAAACCACATCCCATGTTTACAATATTTCCAGTTATTGGTGAAAGTCTAGTAGTGGGTGTAGATCTAATCATAAAAAGGTTTTAGAACATTTGGTGGGATAGGAAGTATCAAAATCTCATGATTGGATGTTAGATTACATGAGTGGAAGACCAACCACAATATCAATATCAACTAATAATCGTAATATCTTATTCCTTTGCTAGTGATTATTTCTCAAATAAGGGTAGCTCAATCAAATCTATCATCTCTTTTCTAAACCAATCCAAATAATTTTTTTAATTAGAATAATGGTATTCATTTGATACCTCCAATGCTAATAGATACTTGGGAGCCTATCCCAAAAGAAATTGTAAAGGGCCTTGTAAAATTTACTAGGGAGAACTCAGAAACACTTACTAAACATTTGTGAGTTGTAGTGAATGTATGCATAGTCCATCATGCAATAGATAAAAAAAATTCCCTAAGATTGTTGGCAGCCTTCTTTAAAGAAATGACCCTTCATTGGTATGAATATCTTCAATCCAACAACATCCACAAGTGACTTCAATTGGGAAACACTTTCTTTAAAATATTTAATGAAAAGGGAGTCCAATCATTGTTGCTATAATAATTGATAACCATCTAGTGTGTACCATAGGAGTTAATCATGAATTTTAGTTCATTATTATATAGGACTTGAGAGATACAAGAACACTAGTGGGTATGTGTATTATTTGTTTATCTAATATATATTATCTAAGTAGATATTTTTTTTATGATTCAATTATTAAAAAAATTCTTCCAACAATATATGATTTGGTAGTCAAAGTGTAGAGTAAATTGATAGGTGCAAGAAAAGTACATCCTCTTCCCCCTTTATCAATATCCCCCAAGATATCAATCCCACTACAAGAGAAAATACCTAATGTGAGTCACCCTTCTTTCTCTATATATGTTTACCCTCCCTCTCAAAACTTAGTATCCCCAATACAAGTTTCATAAATTTTGATGGACATGGATGCTATAAATAATATGTTGGAATTCTATGCAGTTTGTGTTGTCATTGATGTCAACATATCTTTTTTGTTGTATTGATTTCAACGTATGGAGTTTCTTTGATTTGTTGCATTATGTTGTCATTAGTAAACTCACTAGTGTCAACCTCTAGTGTTTCCTTGATAAGCATATGTGTGGTTGAATTGATGTAGCACAGTTGGTTTGATGGTCATAAAAAAGTGTTGTAGATGATGAGGTGATGTTTTTGGTGCTTGGATTCCGAGTTCTTTTCAAAAAATTTGAATAAAAGAGGAAATTGTGTGGTAAAGAGTGTTCAATGTAGCAAAGTAGTTTTCATTGCTTTTCTCTACAATTATTCATGGTTGAAAATCTTATTTTTTGGTTGAAATATGTTGATTAGAGCTGTTTGAAAGTATTATATCTATATTTTCTTATTCTGGATCATTTTGACAAAAGAAGTTGTGTTCACCAGTGTGTGAATTGTGAAAGTAGTGTTGTTTGGGAGAAATGGTTTTTCTTTGTATTTCTCCTTAATATGGTTTTTGGTCTTGCATATTTGAGGGTATGCTTACATTTCTCATATCTATCTCCAGTCTAATTTGTTCAAAGTTTGGTTCTTTGCAAGGTTGGATTCGTGAGTTATAGTATGTGGAAGGTTAACTAGTACAGGATGGGTACATTCTTCATATGAAAGTTGTTGCGGAGGATTTTTTTTGATTTCAAGGTGTTTTTGGAATATTCCAAATTATTTTTGAGTGTTGTGTGTGCTTCACAAGTCATATTTGGATAGAAGGAAGTGTGTAATTAAATGTCTAATGGTGCTAATATAGGTTTGACCAACCTTGGGTGTTTACAATAATTACATTTTCTTTTTGGTGTTTCTAGAAGTGGTTCTTGGCATGTATGAGTGAATTTAGGTCTAAATTAAGGTGTAATGCGGTTCTCTTTCATTTATTTCCACCATGGGAATTATTAGTGTCGACCTAATTTTAATTTGTATGGTTGAGGTGCATATACGACCTTGTAGATCTTGTTTTCAAGGTTGAAGATGGTATATATATGTTGCGTTGATGAAGGATGAATGTGCGAAAGTGTGAAATGTAGTGAGAGATTTAATGCCTTAAAAAACTAGAAGTAGTTAGAAGAAGGTGTCTACATTGTACAAAGACAGAGTGTGTGTACTTGTGGTACAATGGCAGAACCTTTATGTTGCTCTGAGATGGACTTCTCATTGTAATAGTATTATTTCTTCATTTCTATGATCTAGTAGTGAGCCATTAGTAGAGAGCCCTCTAATAGTGAGCCTATTATATTCGATATTTCCATCACTTTATATTGTGAGATAAACATTGCCTTAGATTTTTTCTTTTTAGGTTTTCCATGTAAATCTAGTGTTTTGTTGTGTATGGTGTTGTGTTTTCAGTTTTTATTATTTACATGCATGCTAAATCATTATAACAAATTAAGGTTAAATGTGGATCTAAATGTTAATAAGGGTTTGATATTTTAATGAATAAGTAATTCAACCCCTCTTAGTTGTTTTGTGCATTCAACATAATATTCTATAGTTTTTTCAAATAAAATCATTAAATTGAAGAGGCAACAATCTTTATACCCTAGACCTCCTTATTAAATTTTTTAGGGACCTCAACTAGAATTTCAACAAAGTAAATATCAATTTTCATAAGGAGTAGGTACTTCTCGACCATCAAGTTAAATTTTTATAGTAATAAATCCATTTAAAAAAAATCCATTAACCCATAAAGAGGTTTGGTTCTAGTTCAAAGAAACATTACATATGATGCATATTTATGGTGTTTTCACTACAATGATGAAAATACACCTAGATCTTATCCTGGAGGAAATTTACAATATAATATATTAGAAAAAAATGCATCAAGGTTTTTAGCTTGAGAGTAAATCAAGGTAACTTCCATATCAATAAGTAGGATTACATAATACAATTTTAGTGGTACAAATGTAAGGCATTTCTCTCGAGAAGGAAGAAGATATTTCCTTGGAACATGTGTTATTATCTTTGGTTGAGGAGAAAGAAGTTGTGTTCACAAATGATCCTTTTACCTCTAAGGATCCTCATATAAAATTTAATTAATTTCCCTCTCTAAGAGAAGGGTAGTAGAGGGATACACAGAAGTTATTCATCTTGAATCAATCATAGAGAAGGACCCCATAGTATATCCATCCAATCCCATAGTTCAATAGTGTGAGGATGCAAAATATCAACACAAAATTATGGAGCATCAAATATGCAAGTTAAAATGACAAAATATTTAGGGTATGCTCCCATGCATTCTATAGCTAGTCCACTTGATGTGGTTGAACACCATAAAATAGCACTAGCTCATATTTCATTATGGGATATTGTATCTATTCTGTAGAAAAGAAAATAATGACAAGAAGCTCTCAAAATCAAAGGTCAAGCTTCAATAAATTAATTAATTATCATTGTGAGAGAAAATTTAGGGATCCCTAGAGGGTGGCAAGGTTAACCAAGTAAGTCCAAAATCATCATTTTTCATGAATTTTTTGAGATTTTTAGCTATTTTAGGATAAAAATGTAACACAAGAATCTTGGCAGAACACTAGGGACCTTTTTGTGTGCTGGTGTTTGTTAGGTGCACTATCATCTATTCATCCATCAGTGGTGGACCTCAGATGACATCGTGTTGCACAAACGTTTGTGCAACATGCCTATGTTTCAGAGTTGACACTTGAGAATTATTTTTATGGAAGATAGAATTAATTATGTCGAGTGTTTCTATATAAATATTTTTTATTTTTTGTAAGACTATCCTAATATTAGAGAGCATCCTCATGGGCAAGTGCTTTGACTTGTTTGGGATCAGGTGCGGTGCATGATATATCCAAATGAGGAGCATCTATGACAGGTCGGGTTGTGGTATGTCTATAGCATGCCACATATGTTTTTTCATGACCGCATGTTTGTGGCCTTGATGGAGCAGTGGGACACCACCACATCTCCATTCTACTTGTCAATGTGTGAGATGGTTGTCACCCTTCAGGACATATATTATATCATCGATCTTCCCATCCATGGATAGTGGGTGATCATTGATGACATGTGCTCTAATCACAAGTGTGCAAAGGGAGTCAAGTATTGTGCAATTTTTGAAAACAATGGTAAAAATACTTTCCATATTTACATTCATTGGTTCGATTAGGGTGGAACAGTAGTCCCCTTGATAATATGTGTGATGTTCATTATAGTGTTTATATGTGTCATCATGGATGGGCATGGGTCTCACCTACATGGGGGCCTCATCCATATCATTACGGCAATGGAGGATCACAAGATGGTCTTCACATGGGGTCATATCATGTTGGAACACCTATACCATAAGCTAGGAAAGTTCATGCATTATGAGTTTGCGAGCCTGATAACATGCACATTACAATAGCTTTCAACATTCACCCATATCACATGCACGCAACCAGTTGGATATTCCTAGGTGAGGGATTATATTATGGCTACGACCCACTGGTACAAGCTCATGCATTAGTGGAGGCACAAAGATTTACAATTTTAGCAACTATAGTTTGATACATTATAAGTCAACCAAATATTATGGTGACCATATATATTGTTCAGATGGGTAGACGATGGAAGGTACCTTAGGATCCTACAATGTAACAATTTTTTATGAGGTCGCACTGACTATATTGTATGCCCTCTTATGGGAAGAGCATTATTCTGGAGCACAATAATATACAAATTATCCCCCCATAGTCCCATCCTACAAAAGGGCCATGAGGAGTGCTACATGGCCTGGTGACCATCAATGGTCATCTATCACCGATATTGTCCCTTCTGATGATGATGCAGATGATTAAGACTAGCCTCAAGCACATCCCATGGATGACATAGGCATGGTTCACATATTTCACCCAAAGTCAATGTTACATCATCCTACACCAATTTTCCTAGTGGATGCCTCCAGATGGGATCTAGGCATGTAGGGTGACATGTTAGTGAGGCAACGAGGAGGGGACAAAGGTAGAGGAAGATAGCAGTAGGGTGAGGAGGCCAACATAGCAAATGCAAAGTTAAGGAAATAATGAAGGATATCCTCTCCTTCGGTTGTCGTCCATGTCTCAATATCGGTACAAGCTACATCTGTCGACCTGGTAGTAGCCATACCACCACCAACAACAGCGTTTGATGCTAGAAGTACAAGACCCAACATCGCCACTCTGCCTGACCTACACTAGCAGCCCAAAAACCCAGGTAAGGAAGTTGTGTATGTTATTTCATTTCACTATTTTAGTTTGTCTCATGTATATGCTTGTATATCATTTCTATGGATATATATATCATGTGATACCAATGAGTCCTTTCACTCTATGTTTGCAGTAGACACATAGGGATGGAATGTGCTCATTATGTAATGCATATCATATGTGGCCCCTGTTGTGCTAATCTAGGGTATCGTTCTATATATGTATCTTTTAGTTTCAGTGGGGTGACATGCCAACCTTTTCAAGTCAGTCGCATATCTGAGGATGGCGTACGATGAGGGGTAAGTGGAGATCATATAAAGAGTTGTCAACACCACTACTATTGTGGGATAGAGGGATCAGTTGTCGACAAAGCTATAGACTACAATCTTTGAGAGAGATGAGGTGGTGACAAGATTTGATAGTGTTGAGGAGGCATGTCATGCTCTTTAGAGCCAACTCAATGACCTCAAAGTGTACATAGCAGTTGTGATGCCAGCAGATGATCCACAACTATAAGAGGCCATGACAAGAGTGGAGTTGCTGATAGTCTCCCTATAGGGAGAGATCATAGGACTATAGGAAATAGTATCTACCTCATGCTCACATAGATCCCACTCTATCTCCATGGTTCATCCTCATCTAGAGCCTCCTCCAAGACCAAAGGGCTAGGGGAGCCATGTGCCTAGGGGTTGGGTGCCCATTTTGATGTATATCATTTATGTACCAGTGAAATATTATGTATAGTGCTTTGATGTATAGACATTTGATACACATATACAATTGCCACTTATTTTTTATGGTAGTTTCATGATACATGTACATGACATACATTTTATTTATATATATATACATGAGACTTTGGTTATGAAATTATGGTGTTTCCTATTTTACAAGTATGCTTCTTTACTTTCATGTATGATTAGGTGATGAATGTTTTACTTAAGGATGTATGTTTAGATTATAGGCTACCATGATCTAATAAACACACATGGTTGTATGTTAATTAAATACAATGATGATCTAATTTCCTAACCAAAATATGTATTGTAATGCACAATAAAACACATGTATGTATTCCTCTCTCACACATAGGGTCACATCATAACACAAATTTGATAATTTCTTCATGAAGGGATGTCAACATGCGATAAGTTGTGATCTGCGAAGGATGAGAATTATATTTGTGACACATAGACACTAAACATAGTATCGACGAAGGTGCATTGCATTAAAAGGTTCTTTTAGAGGTGTTCCATCCATACATGAAAATCCATAGGCACCAAAACCATACAGCGAGATTACAATGTAAGGTCCTAACCAGTTAGAACTAAAATTATCCCTTTGATCAGGTGGCACATTTACATTTCTCTATTTTTCATTAGGAACTAGGTCACCTACCTTGAAATTTCTAGAAAGAACACCTTGAGTATACTTCCTAGATAGTGATCGTATATAAGCTTTAGGGTGATCAAGGGCCTGCAATCGGTGTTCATTGAGCAACTCAAGCTGATGCAAATGATTGGATTGGTAAGTTTCATCATCAATTAACCCTTTAAGGGAAACCCACAAAGATGGAATCTCTAACTCTAAAGGAATGATATCTTCAACACCATACATTAGGTTATAAGGTGTTGTTCCTATCAAGATATGGAAACTCATGCAATAGGCCCAAAAAGAATTTGTTAACTGGATGTGCCAATCTTTACCATGTTTATTTACTATTTTTTGAAGAATGAGATCAAGAGTTTTATTAGATGCTTTAGCTTGGCCATTGGATTGAGGATAGTATAGTGTAGAGAATCTATGTTGAATATGAAATTTCTCTAGGAATTGTTTCACCTCTTTGTTCTTGAATGGGGTACCATTGCCAGAAACAAAGGTAGAACACAAACTGAATTGACCAATGATACTTTTTAGAAGAAAGCTACAAATAGATTCAACATTCATGGATCAAAGCGGGACAACTTCAGCCCATTTCATGAAGTAATCAATAATGGTAATGATAAATAAATTCACTTTGGAAGAATGAGGTGCTATCTTTCCAATGATATACAAACCCCATTTTGCGAACAACCAAGGGGAGGTCTGATTTTGAAGCTCTTGAGCAAGAGTGGTAATAAGATGACTATGTAGTTGATACTAAAAACACTTCTTGATAAAATTAAAGGAATCTTGTTCCATATTCTACCAAAAGTATCTCATGTGGGTTAGTTTTCACACCAAGGATTTACCACAAAAATTCCCACCCCCAGAACTTGAATGGGCTTCCTTAAGGGAAATAGGTATTTCTTCTTTAGTGAGGCACCAAAGAAGGAGACCATTGTAGGATTTCCAATATAGAACATCTGACAAGTATGAAATAGAAAATTGACATCTTTCGTATCTAAGTGTGATCGTTCTTCATCACACCATCAAGAAAATTTATAATCTTTAGATAGATGTAAATGTTAGAGTACCATTCCTCTGAGTCTATGTGAGCACACATGAAAAAATTGTGTTCAAGTTGATTGAAAACAATAGGAGAGCGAAGGACATGAACCACAATCTGGTATTCCTCCATGTCCTTATCTGAGGGAACTAGGGAGGTAGCACTCACCATGGCATCCGTGTGTCGATTCTCCCTCCTAGGAATGTTGTCTATCATAAAAAAGAGAGGTGATCAAGTAAAGATAGAGCCAAATCTTGATATTGAGATAACTTACTCTACTTAGCTTGATATGCCCCCGCAATTTGATTCACGATAAGTTTGAAGTCACTATGTATGTGAAGATGTCTTATGTTTAATGTGATCAAGACACACAAGCTATCAATAAGGGCTCTGTACTCAGTGATGTTATTAGTACATTGAAATTCTATTTGAAAGGAGAGAGGGACTGGCTTGTCTTCGGGGAAGATAAAAAATACACTTGCCTTGGAGCTAGTCTGACATCTCAATCCATCGAAATACATCTCCCATATAGGATCATGACTAATTGTGAAGATATATTCATCAAGAAACAAGTCCAAACCGAGGAAGGAGTGAGATGAAGGAGCTTCTTCCAATTGATCAGCAACTGCTTGACCATTTATTGATTTCTGAGTCACAAACTTTATGTCACACTCAAAAAGTAGTATTACCCATTTTTCCAACCTTCCAACAAGGTTAGCACTAGTAAATAAATGCTTCAAAAGATCTCTTTTCACAATAACATGTGTTTCAGCATGAAGAAGATAATGTCTTAGCTTATGCATTGCAAAGACGAGAGCAAGATATTTTTTTCTCCATGGTAGAATAACGAGTTTCGTAATCAACAAGGACATGGCTAATGTAGTAGACTACTCTTTCTCTACCAACATTATCATATTGAGAAAGAAAGGTTGCTAAAGCATATGGTGATGCGACAAGGTAAAAAAAAGGGTCTATCATGCATAAACGACATTAATATAGGAGTATTGGCTAGATAAATCTTGATTGATTTGAAAGCTTTCTAGCACTCAACATCCCAAATGAAGTGAACATCTTTCTTCAAAAATTTAGTGTATGGAAGGGTACAATCAAGCAACTAAGATATGAATATGTGAATAGCCTAAATTTTCCCTTGCAAACTCTAAAGTTGAGACATGTTCCTAGGTAGAGGCATGTTAACAATTGCATCAATTTTGTTTGTATCAACTTTAATTCTGCAATGAGAGACTATAAACCCTAAAAGAATTCATGCATCCATACCGAAGACACATTTAAGAGAATTTAGCCTCATCTTATAGATTTGAATTCTTTCAAAGATGAGACAAATATTTCCTATGTGATCTGAATGGGTTATAGATTTCACCAAGATATCATCAATGTAGTCCTCTAAGATTTTTTGAATGAAATCATGAAAGACTAGGGTCATCACCATTGGTAAGTTGTGCCTTCATTCTTTAACACAAATGGAAGACCAAATAACATAAATTAACCCAAAGGGTAGTGAAGGCTATCTTATACTGATCTTAAGGGTTAATTCAATTTTTTTTATAGCTCGAGAAGCCATCCATGAAGGAAAAAAAGGCATGACCTATGCCCGAGTCTACAATCATATCGATATTAGGCAAAATAAAATTATCTTTAAGGGAAGCCTTATTAAGATCACAAAATTCAATGAAAATACGAATATGACCATCAGGTTTTCTAACGAAAATGATATTCAAGATCCAAGGTGAATAATCAATGGGACAAATAAAGCTTTCTTTTAACAGTTTCTTTATCTTATTCTTAAGAAATAATGCAACCCTAGTATTCATCTTTCAAATCTTTTTCTTAATAGGATTTGCATCGGGACATAGGATGATATTGTGGACTTATATAGACTCATCAATACTAAGCATATCCTCATATGACCAAGTAAATATATCAGGGTTAGAATGTAAAAGATTAGAGTGCTCCTTAGCTTCTTCTGAAGAATGACATTTTTTTAATCCCGATCACCTTTTTAGAGGATTTAGGATCCATGAAAACATCAGAAGTATCCCCCTTGAGGAGAGGACTATGATCTTCAAGATGAGGTATCAAAACAATGTCAACAACATTAGAGAGAGGATCCTCCTCATCCATATTCAAAATAGATTCTCGAAAGTAGGCTTGTTTATTCAAGCCATATGAGAATTGTCGCTTATGGTGAAAAGAAGGAAAATGGGAATACGAAACTAAGAATTATTCTCTTGCTTCCTCCAAAGAGAAGAAATCTATAAGAAATAAATTAGGTTCTATTTTATCCTCTATTAGCTCAGGATGAACTAGATTTAGTGGTTCAGCTGAGATCATGTTAACACTCCACCATTGTTTTTTCCTAGACTATTCAACACTGCACCCTAGTGCCAAGTTATGCTTGTGAGGCCTAGCTTCGATAGGGACTTGAATTCCTTGGTCAATGTGCCCATACCTGTACTTAGAAATGAGCTTGTATCTAGGGCCATAGCATGTTTGCAAAGCCTCAGAAGGAGGTGGTTCTACATAGAGATTTTCATTTCACTAATGAGTTTCAAACATATCTATTAGACCACAACCATCCTTCTCATTGGGATTACAAAAATTAACCTCTTTAGGAGAAGCTTAATTATCCTCCTCAATAGGGAAATAGTTGGGTTCTTGGATAGGATCATAAATTTCCTTCACAGTAAGAGGTTGATCAAATTTCTTAGTAGAGGTATTCAAATTTATTGGAAGATTGAGGTAGATGGGATTCACCTTGTATTTTCTGATGGATAATTTGGAGAATTCCAAGGACCCCCAATCATCAACAAGACATGCATTTGATTTAGAAGAACAAGTAGACAAGGAAGACTTAGGACTTTCTGCTTTAGGCTATTTATCTTTAGGGACACTCGTTTCAAGGATGGTCTCTATGGAAAACACCACCAAAGAGCATGTCAACACATTAGAGGCTAGCAATGTAATACAATTCTTGAGAGTGGAAACAACCGAGGCTCGACCAACAGTTGCCAACTCACAAAGGTGGACTATTTCAAGGTCTTGACCTTGATCGTAAGCACTTGATTTTTAGATAAAAACTTTAAAGAATCAAGTAGAGTAGAAGTCATAGATCCCATAACATGAATCCACAGTCTTGCTATAAGAAGGTTGTAAGGTAAGGGGCCATGAATCATATAGACTAGAGTGGGTAAGGTAATGATTCCTAGCTATAAAGATAAGATTATCATGCCTAGGGCTTGTCAACTAGCATTATCAAATCCGTGAATGTATAAAGAAGAAGCTAGTGAAGAATAATCAATGTTAATCCTAGGTAGAAGATCCATACCATAAAAATTGAGAATCAAACTAGTGTCAACGAGGTTACATCTAATACAAATGGTATTGATGCTAATGATAATCATTAGAGGGTCCTCATGCTTAAATTGTACATCTTGGGCAGGGAGTTATTGTGAATATAATGTAATATTCAATGAATTTGCATGAATATGAGCCATCAACACATTGACATCTTCTAGCCTAGTGGATGCAAACAAGAGGATATTTTGCAAGGCTTATTGAAGCATACCATGGTAAACCGGAGAAGTCTAAAGAAAATCCCAAAGTGAGACATTAGTCAGAGTTAAAAAAAAGTTTCTTTAAAATATCATAGTCTCCAAGTTTTTTAGTTGCTAGTTTAGAAGCTAAAGGAAGAATTGAATGAGAACATGGTAAATAGGTAGGAACTTGAGTAGGTTGAGATGTAGGAACAAAATATTGTTGATTTAAGTTCTATGGATTTATTCTATTGTTGTACATGTTCCCTAAGACATTGTAAGATGTCTAGCTTGAGTCAAGTAAATAATGGGTCTCGTAGGCCTCAAGGAAGCCACAAAAACCACAACAACATTCATTGACTTCTAAACTTGTGAAGAGGAAGTGGATGTTTACTAATAAGAAGTTTGTTTATAAGATCTAGAGATAGAGGAAGATTCTTTTAAGAAATCATCCAGAGCATTGTCCAACATATCAAAATCTTTCTTAGAGAAAGCATTATCATAAACATTAAAACATTGTAGAAAAAGATCTAATAGGGTTCACATCAGGTTCACCAAAATGTAGATAAGGGGAATCCACTGCTCATGATTCTCTTTCTTTCCAAGAGAATCCTAGGGAACGAACTGCGCTAAACTACCTCAAACTTAGCTTAATCAAACTAGAAGGTGGAATGAAGAAATTTCAAAGAATAAAATATCAGGAGTAACTTGTAGAAAGACTGCTTCAAAAACTAAAAGATAAAAATTAGTAGATCTGAGTCACATCAGGGGTAGCTCTCAAGAAAAGGACAAGCGTGCATTTTTAGGACACCAATGTGACACATTGTATTCCTAGAGGGTCACTTGTGTCCTATACAGATAGATAACTAAACCTCTGGACATAAATGCAACAACCCTACTAGCGTATTTAGATCCAAGGTTTGTCTAACTAAATAGATTAAAATAAAGCATTAAATTCTAGAAAACACAAATTAAAGTGAAGGATTGACTTACAAAAGGTCGTACATTTGAGATCTTTCTCCAAGCTCCACTTGGACAACCTACACACAAGATGAATGATGGAAAATATTGGGGCTATTTTGGGTCTTGTTGTAGTCAAACCCCCATTCTGGTGTTCCCACCTTCGTGGATAGCTAGATAGATGGAAAAATTGGACAAAGTAAAAAAGATCAAAGTGGTAAAAGAAATCCTTGCTCAAGGAGGAGAACCCATATCGCAAGATAACAAGAAGAACAATTTATCTATTCACAAATAGACAAGAAGCAAGAGAACATTACCAATAGTATGTAGACCCCTCTGGATTACATAGACACATCATTGAATTCTTGCAAGAGGTCTTTGGCTATTTGAGGGACCTCAATCTGGCAGGGCTTCACTATGGAAGGAAATTTCAGAAGAGAAAATGTAGAAAATAGAGTGAGATTGAGAGAATGAACTGTTAGAATGAGAGAACCACCAGAATCAGAGAAATAAAAGATTTTTATTGTTGCATGAGGCGAGAAGAGTTGTTACACTTAGAATTATAATAGTAGGGATGCATTTCATGAGTCAATATTCTGAGATTCCCATTTCAAACTCATGAAATTGCATGGACGCTAGCATGACATGTAAACGTCAACACATCACATAGGCATCCGACTCAACATTTTTTGAGAAATGAGGTGGAAAATTTTGTCACTTCATATTTGGTCCTTGTGGCATCCAAATCGTGAAATTCTGACTCATAAGGTTCTTTTCATAAATGCAACTAGGTGTAATAAATGCAGGGCCAAATGCGCAAATGTGAAATTTCCCCTAGGGTGCAATTTTACGACATTACAATTAGTATTCATTTTACAACAAAGCCACTACATTCTATTGGAAGATAGACAAGTGGTTGTTAGAAAGAAGTCCAATAATAAGATTGCATTTACTTTTTGTTAGGATGGAAATTTATTAAAACTTCAAGGCTCTTTAGCCCTTTATAGGAGTTTTTCATATCTTACAGAAGAAGGTAATTTATCTCCTAGTATTTTATGGCATCTGATATTTGGACATGTTATTTATGATAGCATTTGTATCATGTGAAATAATTGTATTGAATTTTTTCCTACTTTTCCTAATCAATTGAAAAATGTGAATCTTTTATTCTTGCAAAACAACATAGATATTTTTCCCTCACTCCACTTAGTGATCATAAAAATTTTTGCAACTCATACAGTCTAATTTATGTGGGCCTTTATCAATGAATTATGCAAGAGTATGTAATTATTTTATGTTGTTTATTGATGATTATAGTCGCATGACTTGGATTTATTTCTTGCAAAAAAAATATGAAGCTTTTGAGACTTTTAAGAAGTTTCACATTATGATGGAAAATAAAGCACAATCTCAAATTGGTACTCTTCAAATAGACAATGGTGGAGAATTTAATTCTATTTTTTGAGCATTATCTTCATCAAAATAGGATTCAACATCATCTTACTATTCTAGGTACTCAATAAAATAGTGTTATTGAAAGAATGAATAAAACTAGGTCATGAATATGGTTCAAGAAATGTTATATTTAAAATGAATTAAGTTACATTTTGGGGTAGAAGTAGCAAGGACAACAATTTATATTTTCAATAGATCTCCTTCATCTACTCTTCACCAATAAAATCCATATGAATTTTTTTTGGTTATCCTCCCTTTGTTTGGCATCTTCACATATTCGGCTCCACTTGTTATGCATTGATTGCAAAGGAGAAGAGAAATAAGTTACATAACAAAAATTATAAATGCATTTTTCTTGGGTATTTTTAATCTTAAAAACCCTATAGGTTGTATGATGAAGTTAACAATAAATTATTTATCACATGATATGTATTTTTTGAATCTTCTAAAAATAATACAAATACTGATTGCTAGTTAAAATAGCTTGCAAAATTTGCAAATTTTCCTTCTTGGAAAGAACATTCATGTTAGATTCCTCAATATGGGGGGGATAACTCATTTATAACCAGCTTTGTTGGATCCATATATAAAAACTCTATCTCTAGATTCCCCAACTCAAGGTACAACATATAAAAATAATTTGTAAGAAGAGACCGCCTCTAATGATGATTTACAGTTAGCCACTAATGGATCTTCTAATAAAGAAATAGAAGCATCATTGGTCCACCCAAAGGCTTCCCACAAGTGGTCCAAACAATTCTATAAAACTTTAAAATATTTAAGACCCTACAAAATAGGAAAAATGAGAAAAAATTCTCACAAAGAAAGGAAGCAAGATCAATCTTCTTCCAAGTAACTTGGAGTCTATTGATGAACTTAATATCACAATGGACCAAAAACCGAATTTGTATAAATAAGATAAGGATATTGTAGTGTGGAGGTAAGATATGAAAAATGAGCATGATGCTATTATGAAAAATGACACATGGGAGTTGGTTGTAAACCTATTGGTTGCAAGTGGAGTTTTAGAAATAAATATAAAGAAGATGGCTCACTTGACAAACATAAATCTCAACTTGTTGCAAAATTTTATGCTAATAATGAGGGCATATATTATGATGAAATTTTTACACCTATAGAAAAATTGACTACCATTCATGCTTTTTTGGCTATTTTGACACAACATGGGTGGAATGTTCATCAACTAGATGTCAAAACTACATTTTTGAATGGTGATCTCAAAGAAATAGTATATATGACTCAACCAAAAGGATATGTAGACAATGGTAAAGAACAATAGGTATGAAAACTAATAAAATCATTATAAGGTTTGAAGCAAGCCCCTGATCCTAGTACGAAAAACTCGCTGAGCATCTCTTAAAGTTCAATTTCAGTCATTTTCAATTTGATGATGCAACTATTTTTGTTAAAAAGGTTGATAATTTTTGTCTATATTATTGTTTATGTTGATGATATATTTCTTATTGGTAATAATCAACATTATAATCAAAATATGAAAGACCAATTCAAGCAAGGGTTGAAAATGACTGATTTAGACCATCTTTATTACTATTTGGGTATTGAAGTGTTTCAAAACCCCAAGTATATCTTCATCACCTAGGAAAAAAATATTGGTGAACTTCTCACTAAGTTTGGAATAGTTAACTACAAACCACTAAGTACTCCAATGGAGGAAAATTTGAAACTCACATTGTAGTGTAGGAAAAAGTATCCCTTTTTTCACACTTAATTTGGGAATAAATTAATATTAAAAGGACTAAATGATGCCTTAATTTAGTGTTGTTATATATATTATACATATTCACATTAAGTTTAGGGCCCTATTAATTAAATTGGGCTTAATTATGCCTTAATTATGGTGTTATAAGGTGTACCTCTATAATTTCACACTCATCTAGGAGTTTATTAATTAATTGAGGTTACTTTTCTATAATTGGCCCCTTTAATTAAAATCCAAGTCTAATTAATTGAAAATTTTGAAGAGTAGAACTTGAAATTCATTAATTCCATAACATAACACTTATCATTGAGTATTGTGTGTCCTAGGTAAGTGACCTAGGACCCATTCACCCAAGGGCGAATGGGTCCTCACTTAGACCTAGGACCTAAATTTTTATTATGTTTTTGGTGGTATTTCAATATTTAAAAATCTATATTTCAATTTCAGCTTGCGATATTTGAATTTTGGGAAATTAAGGATAAATTACTATAAATACAAGTCCATTTCATCAAATCAATTCTAAGTTTTCAAGATTAAATTTTTTGAAGATCTTACAAGAGCCAAGATTATTGTCAACAGAATTCAAGAGCTTATTTCTTCATCATTTGTTGCAAAAATTAAGATCCATTACCATGTCAAATTATTCTTGCATCATGCATGTTATTTCAGCTAATATGTTGATGAAGTGTTCAAAATCCATTCAAGCATTCAAAGGAATTATTTCAAGTCAAGTTTCAAGATCAAGATCCACATCCCTTGAAGCCATTTCATGGTAGTTGCAGAACTACATTCCAAGGTTCATACAAGGGTTTGGTGAGTTGTGGCATAGGCTTGTTCATTCATCATTCCTTCAAGATATTTCATTTTATTTTGAGGTTTAATTACCAAAATGGGGTTTGACCAAGGAAAACCCCCATTCACCCAAAAAAATAAAATTCCTTCTCTTTATATGTTGTAATTGTAGGTTGAAGAAAAGTTGAAGATCTCAAAGTTGCATTTATTTTCTCATTGTTGTGGTTTCACGAAAACTCACCTACCTGATTTATTTATGATTGTTTAACTATAAAAAATGGGGGGTTTGGGTGTTAAAACACAACATAAGAGAACCCAAAAACCATTTTTACAGAGCCCTAGCTAGGACCTATTTGCCATAGGGCGAATGAGTGCTCAATCAACTTTTGAAAACACCTTTTGTGAGAGGTATGCAAGATTTATCTCTTCCAAATTCTCTAGAAAGTTCATAGCTTCCATTAGCATTGTGCTAAATCTACTGAATCCAATTTATAGATTGCATGTTGGAGTTAATTTTCTATTTTTAATCTTTCTCACCAAAGTTTTGTTTGACTTAGACCCCCATCCTAACACAAAAAGGGAAATTGCAAGATTCCTCAAGGAATACACTCACCTAAGGGTTGAAAGTGTATTTTAACTTGAGGGATCTCATTTCATAAATGAAATAGAAGAATAGGTGGGTTCATTATGCTCATTTTTACCTTTCTATTTATAGTAAGTTTGCTAAAATATTCCAAATTTGGTATAAAACCCTATGAGTTTGAACCCTAATCTCATTTTTCTATGTTTCATTTTGGTGAACCCGAGCTTTGAACATTCTAATTTTTGATTTAGAGTGCATTAAAATGCTAGATCTAGGATTTACATTAATTCATTACATTTATGTTTTCTAAATTTTGCATAAAGTTACATTGTAGTTTAGGTGTAAACTTGCATTTTGCACTCATTTTAAATCTAAAAATTCAAGAAAAAATTGCATAATGTTAGACTAATTTTGTATAGTGTTTGCATATTAGTATACTTTTCATCATTCACATTCAAAAATTGAGACACAATTACATTTCAAAAAGTGTCATATAGTTCATCATTTGTCATTAATTTTACTTGCATTAGATCATAAAATTTTGAAAAATTCTATTACAAAAGTTACAGTTTGAGACCTGAAATAAAGAAATCATCTAATCACTTCGAAATTGCATTTTTTAATTTTAAAAAAACCTCTAGAGGGACCAATTCTCCCCTGGGCGAATGAATCCTTGGAGGCCTACAAAAACAAACTTTTCTGATAATTTTTGTGGTTTTCTGCACTTCCTAGGTGTATTGGTAACCTACAGTATTAGTCTGGAAAGTATCAAGAATTTCTATTTTATGTGTCTACATCTAAACATCCATTTAGTGTAGTCATTTTTAAATCATTTCAGTAGAAAAAATCATCATATCTGAAAATGTTTACATTCTTGAAGCTTTGCATAAGTTGGGTAAAAGTACTTTTCATTTTTGGATATACATTTTTTATATTCTTGAAGTTTTGTATAAGCTGGCTAAAATTACTTTTCATTTTTGGATATACATCGTTTATATTCTTGAAGCTTTGCATAAGGTGGATAAAAGTAATTTTTTATTTTTGGATACACAATTTTTATATTCCTCAAGCATTGCATAAGCTAGATTAAAGTAATTTTCACTTTTGGGCACACAATGTTAGTATCTTACCTTTCTAAGCATGCTAAGAAAAAGTTCATCTTTACCACTTATGATAATTTATTAGTAAAAGAGAATAAAATCTTGGACGATCATGACAATCAAATTTGGTCTTCTCTAAATATCTCTCCTATTGGTGAAGAAGATATTTTTATGTTAGAAGATCCAACCAATGAGAGTTATGAGAGTCTTATTTTTCTGTCTTCCCCTACCTCTCCTAATTTGTAAAACGTTGTTGGATACAAGGATGAGACTATTGACACATCCCCTAATACCACTTTGCCTATTTGTGAGAATTATTTGAAACAAGAGAATGTCATCGTTGATAAGAAATAAAATCCAACCACTGATGACTCCCCTATTTATGATGAAGTTATTTTAGAAGAACCAACCATTGAAAGTCATGAACATCTAGTTTTTTTCTCTCCTAAGAACTTTCCTACTAGGGAAGATATCATGGTGTAAGAAAATGATAACACTAACACATATATTTCAAACAATAGTAATGTGGCTTCCTTAGATGAAGATGATGAAGCGACATTAGACTCCCTTTCACTAAGATATCATGAAAATAAGGATACTTTTTTTGAGGTTATGAAAATTAGAACTCCCTCGAGTCCTCTAATCCTTAGACCTCCTACAAATCCTTTAATTATTAGACTAGCCAAGCCTCAAATTATCTTCCATCTGCCCTCACAACAATCACAAGTTCAAAATAAACCTATGCTTATCCTAAGATCACCTCATCACAATGTTTCACAGTTTTTGAGTTATAATACCATTTCTCACACATATAACACAAGGAACAATAGGCAACCACCAACCATTCCTACTTCGTTACCATTATGTCAACCTATTTTTCCTAGTGCTCCTCATTTTCCTTTACAAAGTGGAAAGGAGTACGATCTTGTTGAACAACTTAAGAATACTCCTGCTAACATATCCTTATGGGATCTTATTCAAGCCTCACCTAGTTACCATAACATGCTTCAAAGTTCTTTACAACAAGTTCCTATCCCTCGTAATGTGCAACCAAATGATATATCAGCCTTAATTCGATGAATTAATATAGACATTATTTTCCACCAAAGTGAGCTCCCTCCTTTGGAAGTGAAAAAATAATATGAAGCTTTCATGATCATAGCCATTATTAATAGGAAAGGAATAAAGAGAACCCTTTTTGACAATGGATCAACCCATAATGTGTGTAGTGTAAGCATTTTGAATAATCTTGGAGTGGATAAGACTAATATTGAACTCGACTCTTTATCTATTCATGGGTTTGATAATGTAAGAAAATAACCGCTTGGTGTGATCACATTACCTATTACAGTTGGAAAGGACACAATGCAAACTACTATCCATGTTATACCTCACAATATTTCATATAATATTCATTTAGGAAGAACATGGATTCATTAAATGAATCGGGTTCCTTCTACTCTTCATCGTAAAATGAAGTATGTCTACAATAACAAAGTGTATACAATTATAGTAATAGAAAAAGTAGCATTTTCCTTGCTTGATCTGATAATTGACATTAAAGCTGAATAAGTGGTGTCTTGGAGTAGTGTTGTAATGTCTTGTACACCTTCACAATTTTCTAGGACCCTTATTTAACTAAAACATGCCTTAATTGGTTCTTTGAAAAGGTGTTGTAAAGTGTTGTAACACACTTTCACACTTTTCTAGGACTTATTTTCTTAATTAAGCCTAATGGGCCCCCTTTTCAATACAAATATACATAATGAATACCTTCTTTAAGTGTTGTAAAGTGTTTTAAGGTTATTTCACACTTATCTAGGTGGTCCTAATTCATTGAGGTTAATTGGAGTTATTAACCCCCTATATAGGCCTTAATTATGACACCTCTTGAGGATCTTTCCTAACAATCATAAATTAAATATCAAATTATTTCATTGGGAAAAATTTGGTCCTGGTAAGTTGAGCTAGGACCCATTTGCCCTTAATGGTGAATGGGTCCTCCCTTAACAAGACCCCCCTTTTCATGTGATTTGGAATGGGTTTTTGGCCTTATTTCAACTCCCTGAAGCTTGGTCTTGGAAACTTAGCCATAACCTGTTTGCATTTGGTGGTGAATGGGTCCTCCCTTTATGAGACCCTGATTTTTTAGTTTCATTCTGGTGGGAATTTAACTACCTTTCTTCCCAAATCTAGAATCGGCCTTAATTCTTTGAATTTTGGGGTTAATATCCTAATTTAGTATAAATAAGGGGTTAATTCACATTGTTTCTCATAGAAATTTTGCGTGACTTCATGAGATCAAAAAGAAAGAGCACTAGATCACTTCAAAGTCATTCATAACACATTTCAATGCAGATTTCAAGTCTTTATTGTAGCAATTCAAGATCATATCATCATTTCAAGGGTTTGGTGCATGTATTCATGTTGTTGAGATAAGATTGTGAGTGTAGCATTGAATATCTACTTGCAACTATTGTTCACATCATTTTCAAGGATCCTAGATCTATATTTTCCATGGCCACTCCATGATAATTTGTAGATTTACTTCACAAGACATCATCTAAGGTGATATCATTTACATGATTTCATATTTCATGCTTCATTTCCTTATTTCATCATTTGCTCTAATTACCTACAAGGGGTTTTACTGAGGAAAACCCCCATTCACTAACAAATCAATAAGTTTTTTTCCCTTGAGTGTCTAATTGCAGATTTATAGGTTGAAGATCAAGTTGAGAAGATTTGGAGAAAGGTTGCTAAAGTTATCATTCAAAGTGCAAGATCATAGAAAGAGCTCTACAAAATTAATTACAAGCTTCTAGAATTTGATAACTGGATTTCAAGAGTGCATAAATCAAGGTAAAGGATCTTGAAATTAGCTTTTTTAAACCCTAAAAGGACCCATTCACCACTAAAGCCAGCCGAATGAGTCCTCCATAGCTTAAAAACATCAACTTTTTGGCTAGGTACACAAATTTTTATGCTCTAAAAACATCCCACCTAGTTGCTATAATAGTTAGGTTGAATTTTTGGTTGTTATTAGCATCTTATTTTACATAATTTGAGGTGTTTAGGGATCTAGAAAAATAAGTGGTAGATCCTTTTGTTTATTCATTTGGGTCTACCCTATTTTTCACCCTATACAATAATCAAAGTTGACCCTAAACTAGATAGTTTTTTTATTTAGAAAGACAAGAAAATTCCTTTGAAAACATTGAAACTAATGGCACCTTCAAATTTTGCAAATTTGAAGTGCCCATGTTGAAAAATTTTCTTTGCACACTCAAAAATGCACCTAACAAATCTGCCCCATTGATCTATTTTGGAGGGTCATAATTCGGAGCCAGTTCACTTTCATGCCAAATCCCTTGGTGAGTGTATTTATTTGACATATGTGAATGTGTATGTTTGATTTCAGCTTCCCATGATGAGTTTTGATAGGGTTTTGAAATCACAAGTTGGAGGGTTCTGGGACTATTTTGTTGTTTGCAAATTCTTAGGTCTACAAAGTGGCCTCCTATTCAGACTGATATTTCACAACTGGATGATCGTCATGATAAATTGATTAGTGATATACATTTACATAATATTCATATGCTCTCTAGTCTGGTTTCAAAGCCTCGAGATCTTATTTGATATTTTTCCCAGGTGAAAAGTAAACATAGTTTGTTATGTTTTTACATCTGCATTTCTAGAATGTTTCAAGGTGGTCAACTTTGACCCCTAATATCTTGTGAAGAATGTGGATTGAAAGAAATACCTCTTGCACACATAATCAATGGATCTAAATGATCTAATGTTTCCAGTGGTAGCTTCCTAGGAGGTGATTTGATATTTTTCAAGAAGGTGACTTGGTGAGCCCTAATTGGTTTTGGACAAGTGCAGTTGAGAAAAGTTTGACTGAGCCACTTTGTCAATGAATATCTTGCACCTCAAAATCTCTTTTTTCCAAACCTTTTGTTGCACTGAGTTTTTGATTTGAATGTCTGCATCACTGTGCATTTTCATGGCTCCATGAGGTTGTTTGACTAGTTTTCCAAGGTGATTCTGGAAGCTATTAGGCTAGTTTTTATCACTGTGCAAATATGATAGAAACCAAATTTTAATGACTATCGACTTCAATTTTCCTCACCAGAAGTATGTTGAGGCAACCTCAGATCAATTCAAGATGATTTTTTTTTCAAAACGATTTTTTTTTTAGTTGGGCCTAGATATGGGGACCCAACATGCTTTACATAGTTAAGAGGTTGTAAGTGTTGCAATATTGCAGCCACTTCAAGTAAATTAATCTAAACAAGGAAGTCACATGGAATTTTCATGTTTACATTCATGAAAGTCTTACCATCAAATGGATTAGTTGTGTTCTTCTCTTGATTCTAGATTTGGTAATGTTGAAGAAGAGTTGGACTGTCATGTAGAGGAAGCAAAGACATTTGTAATAAGACTGAATCTCCTTTATGATGATCCTTCAGATAAAATGGACATTGTAATTCATATTCCTTATTGGTATAGGACTAACCCTCTTTTACAAATGATGATGAGTGTGAGGAGATTGAAGAAAATCAATATGAGGTACTAATGGACAACATTGAGGATGAATGTTTGAACTTAGCAATTTATCTTGTGCATGAAAATTATGTATGTTTTCATATGAATCATACTGATGATGTTGAATATAGGACAACTATTTTCCATGTAATGTTGCAGATGAGCTCAGTTACAAAGGAAGGATATGTAAGTGTTATGGGGCTATCATGAAAGTTGGTAAGGAGATGGAATTCTTACATCAACTAGAAGAGAATGGTGTTTCACTTAGCTCATCATGGGATAAAATCATAGAATATTTTAAATCTTGCTTGGCAGTGTGAACTAAGATATGATATTAAAAAGGAAATTCTTATACAGGCTTGTATTGTTTGGATTATATTGAATATATTGAGGCAACTTCACACTTTTCACTAGAGAAGTAGATGTTATTGAGAACTGTGTCCGCTTACACAGAGAAGACCATAGGATCCTTCGGAAACATCAAGATTGTAGGATAGGTTTAGAAGAGGTTTGTGAGTCTAGGAACCTAATAGTGTCTTTTATATGCATTGTTGCAAACTATGAATGTTGTTTCCTTTGGCACTTTTGTCATGACGATAAAACTGAAGTCAGAGAAGTGGTTAAAGCTCCATAAAATGAATCAGATGCAATGAATTCTTATTGGAAGGTGGATATATTTTTTAGTTTCTTGTTCCATGAGAATAGGGATCCAATGAGCATTGCTACAGAATCTTGAAGGGGCTCGTGCATTGTATTAAAAAGTGTGGCACAAAAACCTAGAGATGTTTTCATTTTGAATAAGGTGGGTGGCCTCGTGCTTACTAAGGGACTCCATTTTCTATTGCAATTAGATTTTATATGCCAGTATAAGGAGCTGCTAAGAGGGGCATCTTTTTTTGATGCTTAATGTAAAGGTAAATCTAGCATCTGCTTAATTTGCACAACCCGCGCTTGAGGGGAAAATGTATCATAATCTTTAGGGTTTTCTTTCTAGCACTGTCACCTAAATGTTGTTTTGTATCGAACACCCTGCGGGTAGGGAGGCAGGATTGTGAAAAAACATTATTTGAGCAGTACATTCGGCACCCTCAAATTACATGTTACGTATTGATGAAAATGACAATGCAAAAATTTTTCATCTTCAAAGTTGCAAATGCGAGGAATGTACTGATTAGGTTCATTGAGAAGTGATGAATAAATTGATGCATTTTTTGTTTTCAGAAAGCAACTCAACAATGGAAAGCATCATACACATTGCTTTGATGGAGGATAAAATCACATTTTGACTATTGTAAACATTTGTGTGATGCAACCAAAGGTTCATGGTGTAGTGAGATTGTCCCATCATCCATCACGATTTCCAAACCCTCTTCTTCTGATGCATTAGCGATACACAATGCTCCTCATCGAATATTGGTATTTTGTGTCACCATTTCAACTCTATATCAGCAATGGGTGAAGCTTCTTTGATTCCATCATGCATCGCTAATCAATGTTACCTTTTCCATAATGCATCAGAGATATGCAATGTTGTGAGTTCATATCACTCATCACTATTCTATTTCTCATTTTCTCATTAAATTCGTGATCCATGATATTTATGTTTGTGAAAAAGTGTGGTGGGCGCATTGAATATGTTTTAAATTTATCATCTGATAAATTTAAATAGTGAAAAATGGTTGGAGAATAAATTAAAATATGAAGGTGAAAAGCCCGAATGAAATAAATTTAAGAGCCTTCACAAACTTAAAATCAAATTTTGTTGCTGGGGAAATAATAAAAATGTGAGGATGAAATGAATAATGCACGCGTAAGTATTTTTTATATTTCCCGAGTAAAAGATTAAAAATCCTTCACATTTTTTTGTGGCTGAAAATAATTAATGTGCACGAATAGAGAATTTTTATTTGCAGAATGACCTCACATTTAAAAGTCAAATTTTTTTATTGTTGGGTAGTGAACTTAAATATTTCACAAGATTGTTCACAAAGTTAAAATAAAACTTGAAGGGTTGAGCGGTAAAAGTGAAAAATGCTCAAAGGAGAGAAATTTTCTACATTAGAACGAAGATTATGAAGGGCTTTTCATAGTAAATACAGATTTTTTTTGCATCTGCAAGGAAAATGATGAAGAATGAAATCTTCTCGATAGGGGAATATTTTTCTGTTGCAGGGAAAATGATTGCAAGAGGCATGAATCAAAGGGCAAGTTGAAGATTCTTAATGAGTTGGAAGTGGTTATAGATCAAAGGAAGATGAAGGATCTAGGTGTGATATGAAGATGTAGTTTTAGGGTTTCCTCTTCTCCTTCTTATTCTATTTAATTTCCCAATGGATGGGGGATTCTGGGAGATTTTATTTTTCTCTCCAGTTTCTGAATAAATGTAATTTCTTGTACAAAGTAGGTCTACTAGGTTTTAGGTTGTTCTTTAAGTTCCAGATTTAATTTATGTAATATGATTTACTGATAATGGCAAGTAGATTCAATCTGCAGTTTATGATGAAGAATTCCATATTGCCAATGTCTCCTTTGTATAATACAATGATTTTTTAATCAAAATAATCAAGAATTATTGAGATTTTCATTGCATATTTGTTGTGATGAAAGTTTTAGATGATAGCTTTTATTCAAGGAATAAATTAAATATAGTTTTTAGTTAAGCATTGAGAGCGTTGTTATTATATAAGGATTTGGAAGTAGATTGAAAATATGTCCTTAAGTAGCTGCACTACTATAAGTCAGTGTTGTTTCAGAGGCCATTGAATTAGTGTTTCTATTGTTATTAGGGGATTATTTAATCTTGACTCTGTTATGGATAAGGCACTGGCTTAGTGGGTTTCTTTGTTCACAAAACTTGGAAGGAATCACCATATTTTAATGAAAAACCATTCAATTATGTTATTGGTATTTACCATGTTCTCCATGCTAGTTAATGAAGGTTGCCCAATATTTTATCAAATATTGAGTGATGTTTCATGTTTCTTGGCATATTCTTGTTAGAGAATTATCTATTGAGCAATACCCTATTGAGTGCTAGTGTGAATCTTTAGGTGTTTCTAAAAGGGTCACCCCCTAGGTCCTACAGTTGCCGAAGTGTAGGGGAAATGTGTTCCAATTTCATTTCCTGTTTAATGGCCAAATCCTACACTAGATCTAGGTATGAAATGTGGCTCACTTCTAGGATTTAGTGAATCCATTGATTTAGGGAACCAAAAAACACCAAATACAAAAATAGAACCCATGCAAGAAGAAAAAAATGATAAGTTCCCTAAACCTTTCACAATTTTATCAGTGGATGATTTGGGATCATTGGATTTTACACCTACATTCATGGGTGAATACAAGATCAAAAAATAATATTCTAAAAATGGAAAAGAAAAAGTGGTAATGTCAACACAAAACTCAAAGTCATCTACTTCAACCACTTTAGAAGAAGAAGAAAATTACACAACAAACTTTGATGAAGTTGATTATGAAGAACCACTGAATCCTAAAGAAATGGAAAAGCTTTATGGAAGAGGTTATGAACTTATGAAACAACTTGGGTATAATGGAAAAGGATGTGTTGCTAGAGAACAAGGTATACATGTCCATATAGATCCTAATACATAAGAAACCACTAGTGGTATTGGTTATTGTCCTTCAAAAGAAATAAAAGAATCAAAAAATCCTTCACTTAACATCAACACTTTTACAAAAGATTCTTCCAAGACAACTTTAACTTTGGTGCATCCTAAACTTATAGATACTACATGAGGGAATATATCATTAGATAGGCATCAAGTTGATACTTTTTTAACTCATTATGATCAATAACATTAGTTTTTTCTCCTTTTCATGTGTTAGTTGTAGTATCATAGTATATTCACTACCATGCATGAGGGTATAAACTTGGCTTTATGCAATCATATTTCCCTTTCACAAAAAGAAACATATCATCATCCATTTTTGGCTCCCCTTTTTCCCTTGGGGGGCAACGGGTTAGATAGCCTTCACCTAGTTTTTCACTTGATGTTGTCCCTTTGGCTAGTTATCTGTCGTCTACATATATTGATCAAGATTGGGATGCAAACAAATTTCTATAGGTTGACTCGCATGTTCCTTACAAGTCTTTAGCTTTGTTTTCTTTTTTATGTTCTTTGTGTGATTGCATGTGCATAATTTGATCCTTTGTTCTGCTATGTTTGATATATCTCTCTTCATGTGCATTCCTCTATTTGTACCTACATTCTTCTATATGTTGTAAACCTTTATCTTTTCTTTTGTCTCATGTTTTCCTTTTGGGGATGATGCAAGGAATTGAGACACTTAGGTCTCTTCCATCATGTTGACCTAAAATATTTTTCTTTGTTTTCACTCTCTATGTGTCATTCTTCCAACTCTATGAGTATTTGGGAATGATGATGTTTCTAAGCTCTAAAACAATATTGTAGCAAAGATATACTGACCCAAAATATATGTGGATCCCTTGTGTGTTCTTGGGGGAAACCCCTTCCCTTTTCATGATGTAGCTTCATTAGGAAACAAATTACTTGGCATAGGGATTTCCAAGTAAGCTCTCATGTCCTCTTTATGGTTAGCATTGACTATTTTCTACTTTAAATTTATTGCTCCCAACAATGGTGTAGTAAATCCTTTAAATTGGGGGCATACTTTGGCATTATTTTCATCACTCATGTTTCTTTGCATAATTTTCTTTCTTCATGTGATTTTTCCTTCTCTTGGTGGTGTCATTGGGTTCGATGTACTTCAAGAGGATGATATTTATTAGTATATAACTTTCCTCTTAGTGGTGATGCTAAACATTGCATTATCTAAGTTGTGAATATTTTATCTTGGACTTGTCCCCTCTTGGAGACATTAGGCATGATGATCACTAAGAAGAATACCTTACATGAACTAAGTAAAATCCCTTTGAAAAAAACCATATATATATAATGTTCATAAGTGTTTAGCATAATACAACTTGTTAACCTTTTGAAGCTTGAACCCTTCCCTATAAGGCCACCAAGAATAACACACCTTGCTTGCTAGTAGAGTCTTCCCCTTGTTCATGAGTGCTTAGCATAACATAGCTTGTTAAGCCTTATGAAGCTCAAAACTAAAACATGTGTGGTGCCTTATTGAAGTTATCAGGAGGATAGCTTTGATATGGTATGAGAGCCTAATAAGATTCTCCCATTTTCCACTTTTCTGGGGGCTCACCTAGAGGATGGCTTGAGGTTCCATTAGCTCATGTGAATTTTTATTTTTTTTCATAGTGGACATATAGTTCTTCTTATGAACGTGTTGGGAAAACAAGTTAGATGTGCTCCACATCACGTTCAACAATCAAGGCTTGATCCGCCTCCCTTCTATCTAGGATTTTATGTTGTATTACTAAGAATATGTGTTGTTTATCTATACATATGTGTCTCTTGAATGTCTACTTTATGAGTTTGACATGGGGTCATCCTATCAATAAAGTGGGGGATAAATATAGTGTAGGAAAAATTATCCATTTTACACACTTAATTTGGGAATAAATTAACATTAAAAGGACTAAATGATGCCTTAATTTAGTGTTGTAATATGTATTTTACATAATCACATTATGTTTAGGGCCCTATTAATTAAAATTGATTTAATTGTGCCTTATTTATGGTTTTGTAAGGTGTTCCTTTACACTTTCACACTCATCTAGGGCTTTATTAATTAATTGAGGTTAGTTTTCCTTAATTAGACCCTTTAATTCAAATCCAAGCCTAATTAACTACAATTTCTAAAGAGGAAAACCCGATATTCATTAATTCCATAACATCACTTATAGTTGAGAAATGTGTATCCTAGGTAAGTTCCCTACGTCCCATTCATCCAAGGGCGAATGGGTCCTCACTTAGACCTAGGACCTAAATTTTTATTATGTTTTTGGCGGTATTTTTATATTTTCAAATCTATATTTCAATATTGAATTGTGATATTTGATTGTTGGGAAATTAAGGATAAATTAGTATAAATACAAGGCTATTTCATCAAATGAATTCTAAGTTTTCAAGATTATATTTTTAGGAGATCAATTACAAGAGCCAAGATTATTATCAAGAGCATTCAAGAGCATATTTCTTCATCATTTGTTGCAGCAATCAAGATCCATTGTCATGTCAAAGTCTTCTTACATCATGCATGTTATTTGAGCTAATATGTTGATGAAGTGTTCAAGATCCTTTCAAGCATTCAAAGGCATTGTTTCAAGTAAAGTTTCAAGATCAAGATCCACATCCATTGAAGCCATTTCATTCTAGTTGCAAATCTACATTCCAAGATTGATACAAGGGTTTGGTGAGTTGTGACATAGGCTTTTTCATTCATCATTCCTTCATGCTATTTCATTTAATTTCAAGGTTTAATTACCAAAATGGGGTTTGACCAAGGCGATCCCCCATTCACCCAAAAACAAATAGTTTTCCTTCTCTTTATGTGTTGTATATTTTTCAGGTTGAAGAAAAGTTGAAGATCTCAAAGTTACAAAATTGCAAAGTTGCATTTGTTGTCATTATTGTTGCAATTTCATGGAAACTCACCTACATGATTTATTTCTGGTTGTCTGACTATGGAAATTGAGGATCTGGGAGTGCAAACACAATAAAAGAGAACCTAGAAACTATTTTTATAGAGCACTAGCTAGGACCCATTCACCATAGGGCGAATGAGTCCTCAATCATCTTCTCAAAATACTATTTTTTGAGAGGTATACAAGATTTTTCTCTTCCATATTCTCTAGAAAGTCTCTAGGTTTCATTAGTGTTATGCTAAATCTATTGAATCCAAGTTATATATTTAATTTTGGAATTGATTCTGTATTTTTAATATTTCTCCCCAAAGTGTTGTTTGAACTAAACCCTTGTCCTAACACAAAAAGGGAACTTGCAAGATTCCTCAAAGAATTCACTCACCTAAGGGTTGAAAGTGGATTTGAATTTTAGGGATCTCATTTCTTGAATGAAATAGAAGAATAGGTGGGTTCATTACACTCATTTTCCCTTTCTATTTATAGTAATTTTGGTGAAACTTTCCACATTTAGTATAAAACCCTGTGTTTGAACCCTAACCTCATTTTTCTATGTTTCACACATCAACTGAATCTATGTAACTGGTTGATGCAACTACATATAGGCAACCTTTTGGTGGTTTTATTTATACAAAAAATTCCCATCCAAATATTTATTTTTTTCTTAAGGTTCTCTCTAGATTCATGCAAGAACCTAGCTAAAGTCATTTGTTATTAGCCAAACGTGTTCTTCAATATTTGAAAGGAACTCAAAACTATGGACTCAAATAATCCAAGGCCACACACTTCTCATTTCTTGGCTATTCAAATTTTAATTATGTAGGTGATTTAGAAGATGGAAAATCTACATTTTGTTTTGTAATGCATTTTGGATCTGTAGTTATTTATTGGAAATCTAAAAAGAAACCAGTACCATCTCTATCCTCTGCAAAAGCCGAATATATGGCAGCCTCTGAGGTAACTCAAGAAATCTTATTGCTTCAAATAATTCTTGAAGATTTACAAGAAGAACAAGTTTCATCAACACCACTTTTTTTTGACAATCAATCTATAATCAAAATAGAAAAAAATATAGTCTTTTGTGATCAAACCAAACATATCAAAACTAGGTTTCATTTTATTCAACACCATGTTAAAGATGGTAGTATACAAACCAAATATTATCCTATTGCAAATTAGCCCACAAATATTCTTACCAAAGCTCTTGAATGAGAAAATTTTGAGAATTTAAAGGAATTATTAGTTTAACCCCTTCAGATTAAGGGGGATCACATATTAATCATCTTTTTTTTTCTGATATTTTTTTATTTGATTTTATCTTTTTTTTGCACGTTTTGTTTAGTTATTTTGTTCTGGTAGAAATTTTAACTATCTATGCCTCTGCCTTATAATATATTCTCTTGGTTCTAATTCAACTAAAGTATCTTCTTTCTATGTAATTAATCTTGGCTTGAGAACCATGCACATTAAGGTCTATTTCTTGACCATCATATATTCAAGGAAAAATAAGATAACACTTATTTCATACCCAGAATCATCAGAACTTGTTGACTCAATAATCTTCAATCAATGGTCCATCATTTTATCTTCTTTATTTTGAAAAGATCCCTCTAATGCATGAATCATTAGATTTCCTATACTAATGATTGATAGTAAGCAATCTTCGACTTCTTTTTAATGAAAATGGACCCAATGTTCTAAATCTATAATAAATAACCAAAGGCCATAAATGGCATAGTGTCAGATTATTTAGATCGAAATGTAGCACTAAAGTTCCATGTGTCTCTTTGGTGACATTTCCTCTTTCACTAGAAACCAATGGAACAACACCTTCTATCTTTTCATGTTACAATTTTGATGAAAGTGTTCCAAGATGACACCTTTCCCATAAAGAATCCTCACTCACTTTTCCTTTGGTTATTCACAAATCGAGTGTACATGTTGACAACTTTGACCCTTTTACCAATAATCCAACATTTTGAACCTATTAGTCTTTCATTTCATTTTTTTGCACCATGGCAATAGATGGAGACTCCTTGAAAATACCCACAACTTTACATGTTAAGAAGGACTAGCCCCACAAAATATTTGAGTCGGATATTTAGCCAATGGGGTAACATTTTAAACATAAATGGATCTTGAGATCTAAACATTGTGAAATAATGACATGTGACATCCCGTTGTTGTGAAAGCCAAAGGTTGACACATAACCGCTCCACTTCTCAAAATTTGCAATTTGATCCTTGCATAATCAACTTGAAAATAAAAATGATTGCTCAATTCAAATGAAAAAAACATAGAGAAAATCTCTAAACTATCATTGAAGATCTTATAATCCATAAACTAGAAAAGGTGACCTTCTTATAGAGAATAAACCAAGTAATAAATAGAGTTAGAATATCTTGTCTTAAGGGAGAAGACTAATTTATTTTTCTATGAGCCCATTACTAGCATGAAGAAACAAAATTGTGGTTCAATAGAAGGCTATTTACTCATTCTTCTTATTTCTTATACAAATGTACACACTTGGTCAAACCTATGAGGTTGAATTTGTAATTTTTTTGACCTGTGAAGATTCCTATTTATAGATTTTCCCAAGAAAAAGACCCCACTTTGGGCAAGCATTTTTTATGAAAACATAAATATCATATACAACCTTCCTTTTTACTATTGCTTCTTCCAATTTGTATCTCATCTTCACATTATCAGTTTTATATTCATATCCATAACATTTTATACATCCTTCTTCTTCTAAGATGAAAACTTTCCTTATTTGTGTTGTTTATCAAGGTTTCAAGGAACTTGATTTCCATTGTGTTGATTCCATATCCTTTCTCCACAATACATTTTTTTTGTCCTTGATGCTTGATATTTTTCAAAATTTTCTCCTATATTTAGTAGATTTATGGAAAAATTTGGTGTTCCAATCTCCTTCTCTAAGCCAACATTTCATAGATTTCTAAAATATTCAATATTTTCTATTAATTGAGTTTATTTAACAATTCTTATAGATTTGAAAGCAATTCAAAAAAGAAATCATTTATATATTTATATTAAATAAATATTTCTTTTAATATTTTCTTTTTTTTTTCTTGATTTTATTAGTAAAAATTGTAATGACATGAAAATGACCTCCTTATGTATCATAATTAATGTTTTAGCAAAGCAACCAAATAAAAGTGAGTAATGCATAGGGATATGCAAATACATAGATATAGGTAAGCATTAAGTATATAAAAATATACATAGTGGATAATAAAGTGGTTTTTCCTGCTTCTGTCACTGTGAAAATGTTGAAAAAAAACTGGTCGACAAAAAGAAAGGGAAAATAATTATATTAATCACATATTTACACTTGTATGAATTATCTAAAGCATAATAATTTTAAGTGAATTCTATTAAACAGAATTCCCAATGCCTCTTGTCAATTCCTCTCTTTCTAGATTTCCCAAATTTCCAACGAAGGAGAGCATACCCATATACTAGACAATAAAGTTTTCTGGGACTTCCCCAACAAACTTTCAAACATTTCTTTAAAACATCGAGATGATGGCTAATGGAAATGTGTAGCGGCCACCCTCACCGTGTTCTTGCTAAATTGGCCATGACTCATGAGGAAAAGAAGCTAATGGCCTTTTGTTTGGGCTCAATCACCGCAGCCATAACATTAGACCCAGATGTGGCAAGAGAGATTTTGAGCTCTCCTCACTTTGTCGATAGACTCGTCAAACAATCTAGCTAGCAGTTAATGTTTGGGCTCGGGCCATAGGATTTGCACCCAATGGCCACTACTGTAGGATGCTTCATAGGATGTCGGTTGCTCATCTCTTTAGTCCATGAAAAATTCCTGTACATGAAGCCAGGCGTCTGGTGGAATGTCCGAAAATGCTTTTAGATATATGCAATGAGTTCATGTGCAAGGGTGTCGTTAACCTTCATCTAGATCTTCAAGTAGCGACTTTGAACATCATCATGAGAAGTGTATTTTGTTGAATAAGTTTCAAAAATAAAGTTCAGTAACAAAACAAGACAAGAATTCGAAGACACAATCTTTATAGTGGTTCATCAAAATTGGCTACATTCATTTTGAAGTAGGGAAAGTCTTTATTAATCTCTATATTTAATATATGTTACAATAGTATAACGTATTGCAAAAACAAGATTATAATTATGTATCTTATTTGAAATGAAAATACAAATATTACATGGAATTTCACCCCTATTGTCACATCTTGACAATGTCGAGAGAAGCTCTATAGAACTCAAACTTCTCCCTCAGTACTATCGGTGTCAATGCATCCACTGGATTTTCCTTTGTATCAATTTGCTCCACTATCAATTTGCCCTCTTCAAGTACATTCCGGATGAAGTGATATCGCAACTCAATATGCTTCATCTAATTATGAAAGGTTGAGTCCCTTTTCAAATGAATAGTGTTGTTGTTATCACAAACAAAGTGAAAACATTTTGTTTGAATCCTAACTCAACCAATAGTCGCTGCAACAAAATAATCTCCTTTGCTCCTTTAGTTAGTGTAATATATTCAGCCTTGGTAGTGCGGAGTTCAACAACCTATTGCAACCTTGAGACCCATCTAAGCATTGGCCCAGTAAATGTGAATACATGACTTGTTGTAGACCTTTGTTTGTCCAAGTCACCAGCCAAATCAAAGTCAACATAACATCATTGTTGAATATCTCTCCCATAAAAACACAAAGCATTATATGAAGTGCCTTTTAAATACCTTAGTATCCACTTTACCACTTCTCAATGAGTCTTACTTCGATTGCTCATAGTTCTACTCACTATCACTACATGGGTAATGTGCAAACAAGTGCACACCATTGCATATTCCCAACAAATAATGAATAAGGAATACCCTTCATTTTTTCCTTATCTTGAGGTGTTTTGGGACACACTTCAGATGACAAATGAAACGATCAACAAGTAGAGTGCTCATAAGCTTAGCACCCTTCATCTTAAATATGTCCAAAACTTTACCAATGTATTTTTCTTGTGACAATCTGATTTCCCTCAAACATCTATCCTGGATTATGGTCATACCAAGTATGCTCTTTGCTACCCCTAAGTATTTGAATGCAAAATTTTGAGCTAACAATTATTTCAAATCATGAACAACTCTCATTCTAGTGCCAATTACTACCATATCCTCAACATAAAGTAGCAATAAAACAAATTCACCATTATCCAATACCTTGTATTAGACACATGGATCAGATTTGCAACATGTGAACTATTTCTCAATCATGAAAGAATTAAACTTAAGATACCACTATCATGGAGCTTTCTTAAGAGCCCATACAAACATTTTTTCACCCTACAATACACAAATTCTTTACCTTGTTGCTCAAAACCTTCACGTTGATGCATATAAAATTCCTCTTTTATATCACCATGGAGAAATATAGTCTTCACATCAAGTTGTTCTAGTTCAAGATCATACACCACTACCAATCCCAAAACCACTCTAATGGTGGTCATCTTCACAACTGTTGAGAGGATTTTATTGAATTATCTACTCCTTTTTTTTCTAATCGTATCCATTCACCACCAATCTTTCCTGATACCATTTGCTACCTCCTTCCTTTTTCAATCTATACATTCATTGATTCTTTAATGCTTTTCTATTGGGTGGAAGCTTGAAAAAATCCCAAGTATGATTGGCCATGAGTGAATCATTTCCTCTTGCATTGCATCCAACCATTTCTCACATTTAACATCATTACAAACTTCTTTGAAAGTGGTTGGCTCTAATTGATTACAAATCAATAACTAATAATCATCAAAATTTTCTAGAGTTTGGTGTTCTCGAGTAGACCTCCACACCTAAGGAACTACTTCCTACAAATTACCATGTTCCTGCAAATTATCTCCAACATTTTTCCTCTTCATAACACTACCAAAATTACCACTATTAATTACCCCGGTTTTTTAATCCAAAATTGGACATTGCAAACCAAGATTACAGTTTTGAAAATACATGTCATAACCAATAGAGTTATTTTTATCAAATGCATACATGGGACTATTAATTTGTTGCATATCACTATAACCAGAGGTGCAATTTTTTTTTTTTGTGAGATTTAATTCTCCCATTATTTTGTTTGTTGGCTGCAAATTTGGCTGTGAGGAAATAATTTATGGATGGGTGGAGGCTGCATGAATTTTGAAGAGGTAGTGGTGGCTTACTTGAAAGGTTGCATGAGAGTCATATGTCCAATTGAAAGCTATGAAAGAGTGTTAGATAGTAGAGATAATTTCCTATTTGACTCAGAACTTTGCATTGGCATGTTTGAAGATTTAAAATCAAATGGCAGCGGATGTACCTCATGCAAAGGTAATTGGACAAAGTCATTTGCAACATTGGTAGTTTGTGTGGAGGAAAATTCATATTTCTTATTAGCTGAAATAGGGGCACCAAGGTGTGAGGTGGGTTTGTTCCCATACTAGGTTTCATGGGTAGAGATTGGCGAAAAAGGCCTTCATTGCTAGTTTGCCCAAACTCCTACATAGAAAAATTAAGAGGTTGATTTGACTATGAAAATTGCTACAAGTTTTAGGCCTCCAAATTCGTTTCAATAGAAGACCATGATCCATTTAATTGATGACTATAATTTGAAATAGACATCAATGATTTTGAAGAAGGTTGCAAATTAACTCCTATTTGGATGTAAAAATTGTGAATCTCTGCCACTCCAACTATCATTAATCGATAGATATTCATTTGTTGATGGCCCCTATTTGTACAAACCTAGAAACAACTTCTTGTTGAAGGAAACATCCTGAATGTGAACTAATTTATTCATAACTAGATTCCACAATCCAAACCATACTGTTGTTCTTCATAGCCAACAAAGATACACCACTCATATTTGAAATCCATCTTCATTCACTTCTCTTTTGGAATATGAGTTGAAATGAAGAAAAATATCCATTTAGAGGGGGGAATCAAATGTGATGAGAGACCTATTTTCCTTTATTTCATTAGGAAATGAGATCCCCACAAAGAATTGACTAACCCCTAGGTGAATCAAGTCAATGTGATAATCTTCAGATTTTCTTATGAATAAAGGACGAGGGTCCAAGTCAAACAACACTATGGGGAGAAAAACCAAAAATAGAAAATCAACTCTAAAACAAAATCTAAGACTTGAAATAGAAATATTAAACTCAATATTTGTAGAACCAAAAAACCAAATAAAAATATGAGAAGGGTAGAGATGTGTTTACTAGTCACCAAGAGGTAGTTTCTGAAGATTGACTATGATTCATTCACCCATGAGCGAATGTGTCTTTTCTTAGGGTATTTTTGCAACTTTTAGAAGCCTCTAGCATAAATCTGTAGCTTCTGATTTGTCCAGTTTCAATGTCAAAAAGTCAAAAATCAGATCTATATGTTAGATTCCATGATTTGACAACTTTTATAACTTTTGCAACTTTGACAACTTTGTAAATCTTTTTCTTCAAAAGGTCTTCAAGTCTTCATCAACCTAAATCTGCAATCACACAAACAAGAGATAAAAATGTTTATTTTTGGGTGAATGGAGGTTTACCTTGGCCAAACCCCGTTTTAGTAATCAAACCTTGAATTGAAATAATGAAATGAAAGAGGGAATGAAAAAGAAACAAAACTATGTTACCACTCAACAAACCCTTGAATGAAACCTTGATAATGGAGATCTTAGGAGATATGCAACTTGCATGAAATGGTTGAATTGGATGTGGATCTTGACACTTTAAATTGATGCTTGAATGCTTGAATTGATCTTGAAACCTACCTCACAATTTTAGCTCCAAAAATATGCATGATGCAAGAATAGGTTGACATGATGAATAGATATTGATTGTTGCAATAAATCTATATGATATATCTACTCTTGAAATCTCTTGATCATAAACCTTAGGTCTTGCGAAGTCACATAAAAATTCTAGCTTGAAAACTCTAGGTGACACTTAGTGAAATGACCTTGTATTTATATGTATGTATCCTTAATTTCTCGAAATTCAAATATCAAGTACTGACATTGAATTATGAATTTAAAAACATTAAAATACCACCGAAAACATAATTTAAATTTAGGTCCAAAGGTATAGGGAGGACCCATTCGCCCATGGGAAAATGGGTCCTAGGTCCCTATTCTTGGAACACATATTAATCAATGTAAAGTGTAATGTTTAGGCATTAATTATTGTTGGGTTTCCCCTTGAGAAAATGTAATTAACTAGTCTTGTAAATGGATAAAATGGCTTATTAAGGCCTAATTAAGCTCAATTTAATTAAGAGAGCCCAAATAAGTGTTTAAATGTAAAGGGGTACATTTAACAACACTAAATTAAGGGTTTATTAAGTTCATTTTAAATAGGAGAGCCCAAACAAGTGAGAAAATGTAAAGGGTTACATTTTTCTACACTACATGAATAAGAGATTCACAACCAAATACCTATACATGATTATAGGAAATGTGTCTTCCCAACCATCTCTCCTCCAAATTATTGAAATCTAATTGAGATGAGGGGCTACAATTGATCAAATACACTATTGTGTTAACTGCCTATGTCCAAAAATCTTTGCCCATTTGACCTGCATTAGAGAGCATACTATGAGCCCTCTCTAGAATCATCTGATTCAACCTCTCAGCTACACCATTCTCTTGAGGCATGAATGGTACAACCTTAATATGATAAATGTCATTCTCTGTACAATAACTATCAAATTTGAAAGAAAAAATCCACCCCCATTATCCATTTTCAAAACATTTGATCTTGTTTGGGCCATTTGGCTTTCAACAATAGCTTTAAAAAACTTGAATTTGGTAAAAACTTCATATTTCCTATTGAGCATATAAAACCATACATTTGAAGTATAATCATCCATAAAAGTAACAAAATAATTGGCTACTCCATAAGAGGTTACCTTTGTAGGACTAAACATGTCGAAGTGCACAAGCTCCAAAGGCCTTGTCTTTTGTCATGTCTAGTGTTTGAGAAACTAATTTGCCTCTATTTTTCATAGAGACAATTCTCACATAAGTCCAAATCCATAGATTTCAATCCTATAAGATTATCCCTTTTGAGAAAGATTTTGAGTCACTTATTTCTCATATGCTTGAGCCTTCTATGCCATAGTTTCGCTTCATTGTCCACAACCACCATCCAAACTCCTAGTTCAGTGGGACTATATAGCACATATAAAACTATGCCCAATTTTATGCCTCTTTCAACCACTAATGCTCCTTTGATCACCTTCCAAGAATTTAAATAAAAAAGTGATGATACATCCTTGAGCATCAAGTTGTCCAATATAAATCAAATTTATTTTTAATTCTGGAACATGTCTTACATTGTGGAATAACCATTATTTCTAGTCTTCAACTTCAATATTATGTCACCTTTTCCAATAATCTCACATGCCTTTATATCACCAAGATATAATTTACCAAATTTTCCTTCTTGATAATTTTGGAAGGCTTTCCAACATGAGGTTGCATGGAATGATGCATCAAAATCCAACACCCATGAATCCCAAGTAGTTTCACCTCATTGACAAGACTAGAACACCTTCATATTTTTCATATGTGGTGTTAAATGTGTTGTCCTTTGATTGATTCTACACCTTTTTGTATGGCCTTCTTTTCCACAAAACCAACAACCTCCATTTTTTCCCCTTGAAATTGATCTTCTCACAGATTTTGATCTTCTTCTATGGTTGCTTTCGCCCCTTTCTTGATGTCTACCCCTATTACCAACAAGGCATCATCGGATGTAGTTCCCTGATTTTTCCTTTGCATATCTTCACTTAAAAGAGTTGCAGAAACATCATCAAACTTGATTTTCACTTTTTGAATACGTAGGTGTTGATCAACATCACTACCCATTCCCAGCTATTTGGAAGAGAAAAAAACAATAAGATGTCTTTGATTTCATCATCCAAATTAAGTTGTACCGAAATCAGTTGGTCGATTAGTGTTCAATTCATTCAAGTGGTTGGACACGATTTCTCCTTCCTTCATTTTCAGATTTTACAAATTTTTCATGAGTTAAGCTTTTTTCAATGCTGAGGCCATCTTGTACATATCGGCGAGTTTGTCCCAAAATTATTTTCAGGCCTTTTCTACTATGAAGTTGAAGAGGACATTGTTGGATAGTGATAGAATGATCATTTCTATTGATTTCTTATCTAATCTCTCCCACTCTTCATCAGTTGGATCGTAGTTGGATTCCTCACTTTTTCTTCCAACACAAGTGAGAGATATCCTCTAATCAATAGTGACTCCATCTGCACTTTCCACAATCCAATATATTTCCTAGAGAACTTCTCTATTTTTCATTTATTTGCTTCCTCCATTTTCAAAAAAATATCACAATTCCGAAGCAACTACTTTATTGAGCTTTGATACCAATCATTGAATAATTGATTAGATTAAATGAAATAAGTTGCTAAAATAAAACACAATAACCAAGGGTATGTGCAAGATTATCATGGAAAAAATAGGCCCTTAAGTGGCGATGAAAATTTAGAAAATCAGAATTAGGCAACTTCACGTAAAAATTTGAATATCTATATTATTTCAAAAATATGTAAGAATAGAATCTATAGCAAATTGAATGTTGTTTCTAAACTACTAGGTTTTTTTTTTTTTAAATCTAGCTGGTGAAAATTTTAAATTTCAATGCAGTAGTACTTAAATTTCAAGGAAAAAAGAAGAAGAAGGTGTTTGTCTGACCACCCTAGCCACAATAAAATGATAATATTGTTCTATAATATTTTAGATATAAGCAGAGGACTCATGTCCCGATGTGATGCATATATTTTTGTAATTTTTTTCCAAGTGAATAATTAATTATGATTTTTTTATTACAACTTAAAAAATATATAAAAACTCGTATGTCTAACCACTGTAACTTGGTCAAAACTTCATGAAATTCAATTTATATTTTTAATCATATAGTATGTGAAGCATAGAATGTGACACATGTTTCAAATTCAAAAAATGTGATACTGTTTGAAAGCTATAGATGTTTTTCAATTAGCATATCAATCAGGACTTTAGTCATAATTCAAATAGAAAATGAATAATAATTATTAATTAAATTCAAAATAAAGCATAATTTGTATTGGTGGAAACCTGAGAATCTCCTTTAAAAACCCTTTTCATTTCATCAATTTCAAGTAAAAAAAAAGTCTTCAGCCACATGGGCCATCATATTGACATTACATATTGCCACTTTTTGGCCCATCATGATCCTGCACATACCCCCAAACAAGACAAGAATACAAAGACACAAATTTTATAGTGGTTCACCAAAACTAACTACATCCACTTTGAAATAGGGGAAATCTAAGTTATTAATCTCTATTTTTAATACATGTTACAACAAGATAACATATTGCAATAGCAAGATAAAAATCATGTTCCTTATCCAAAATGAAAAATACAAATATTACATGGAATGTCAAGAAACATCGAATGGAAGGAAAAATAGCAATGAATAACGAGTCTGTTGGACTTCACTTATCGAACATATTTGGTTTGAAGCTAGACAATGATAGAGAAATGAGAGAGGTGAGGAAGATGGTGGAGGAAGGGTTTGAAATTCTCGAGGAATTTAACTTGGCGAGGTTGTGATTGGGAAACGTCCTATGGATCTTGTTCACCTACCCACAAGGCATTATAAAAAATATATTTTATTTTTGAATGCAAGGAAATTACATTCATTTTTTATTTCAATTGATTTTATGTTGTATATTTGTTATTGGAACTCAATCTATAATCTTTTTTCTTTGTACAAGTTGGAGTATTCATATAAATATTTTCAAAAATATCATAGACAACTATCTTTCATGTTGCAAGGATTTACAACTTGGATGTGCAAGGACCAAAGATCTATGTTCTATAGGAAAATCTTGGACTTCAAAGTGTTCATATCCATGTGATAATGAATTTGAACGTTAAGAATGACACAAGTATACCAGTTGTTAGTGTATGTATTGCACATTGCATACACTTGGCTTATTTAAGCCTAGTTAGGCATCCCATTGACCCTTTCTCAGTGATTTTTCCATGATGATAGGTGTCTTGAGAGGTTTTGACTCACTCTCAACACCTCTTCCTTCATTCGTGGTAGGAAATGCACTAGCGCTCTACTTCTGAGGAGTCATATCCTCATTTCATGGATGTTGGCTGCCTATCTCCTCCTATTTATGCACACCTTTGTTTTCCTAATAGATTGGTTGACTACATGCAATTATCTCTATGTTCATTGTGCTTGATATTATATCTTCATAATTACTAGTTTTCACATGGTATCAGAGAAAACATTGTTTTTTACAAGATGTCAAGGTGAACTCAATTAATTTCATTCTATTTGTTTTGATTTATCTATGCATGCCAATAAATTGTAGGTATTTTTAAGTTGATTCATGTGGAATTTGAAGGCATGATGAAATGACTCTATCTCTAGCATGATTTGCACTGTGCAAGTCCAACAATCACTAGTTTCGAGGCACAATTTGGACACCCTAGGAAATGTTGTATTCTCCTAGGTGAAAATTTCCTCGAGAGGCTTGATTGGGGCATGATTTCCTTGCATTCAGGCACTGTGTTTATCCTCTATGGCGACATAATTTTCTTACACCTATGGCAGTGTAATTCTCCTATGCAAGAAGGTTTGGATAGTGGGTTTAACATTCAAGACGGTGATTGGAATGGTCATAGATGCATTTGGATTTTTTTGCATCAAGTGGATTCATGTTTTCATCCCTTGGTAGGATGTGGTTGCATCAATTCTACTTGCAAGCGTGTTCTACTCTTGATAGGTCATAGATCTTCCCATGATAGGTCACAAAAGGTCTTCGATGGGTTGCATTGATTCTCCCCTTGATAGGCTACAAAAGTTCCTTGATGGGTGTCAAATTTGCATAAAGGGGAGGTGTCACTATTCATCCTCCAAAAAGCCATGCATTTGTTGACCTCATCATTTTCACTAAGATTATGTCATTAGGGGGGAGGGGGGAAGCTTTTCCCCATCCATATTTTACAAAGGCTAGATATTTTCTCACCTTTCTTAATTATTTCTCACGTTTTACATGGGTCTACTTCCTTAGGAAAAAATAAAAAATGTTTTAATCTTTTCAAGATTTCAAAGCTCTAATCGAAAACTAATCAGGGAAAGTCATCAAGGTTCTTCAAACAAATATTGGGGGTGAGTATTTCAACAACTATCTTGAGTAGTGTTGTATATTAGAGGGGATAGATCTATAGTGCATAGTTCCTTATACCCCCTAACAAAAATGGTGTTGCAAAACATAAAAATAGATCTTTAAAAGAGATGGATAATTGTATGATTCACTCTGAGGGTATTGCATCATCATATTGGGTAGAATAATTCAACTGTGCATGTTACATGTATAGGATATAGTTACTCATAAATCCTTGAAGGATATCACTCCCTTTGAATCTTGGAAAGGATGGAAACAAGCAGTTGATCATTTCAATTTTTTGGCTCTGATGCGATGACACACATTTCAAAATAAACTCATAAGGCTATAAATCCACAATCCAAACCTTGTATTTTTATGTGATATCTAGATGGTGTAAAATGCTATCACCTACTCCACCCTACCACACATGAGTTTTTAATTGAGATAAGTGTTAAGTTTCAAGAAAAATCTCTTGAAACTATAATTGACACTTCTCAACATATTATGGAATCTCCAAGTTTTGATTACAATACTGATGATTCAGATCATTCTCAACATATTCCTAGTGTAGTATCTTCTTCTTCTAGTTCTCACAGTGATGAGGGTTCATCATCATCTAGTTCAGGGATTGTATTGGAAGTTGATATTTCCACACTAGACTCACCCACATCTCACACTCTACATAGGGTAGATATAGGGGTACAAGATTGAAAAGATGATAGATAGATTCAAGCAAGTTTTCAGGGGGGAACATGCCTTCTTTTCTTCAATTTTTGATCCACAACATTCAGAGAGGCATTAGACATACAACAATGGGATATTGCTATGGATGAGGAACATGATTCCTTGATTATAAATCACACTTGGGATTTGAGTTCACTTCCTAAGCAAAGGAATACAATTCAATGTAGGTGGATATATCAAACTCAATTTGTAGTAGATGAGTTAGTCGATAAGTGCAAAGAAATGTTGGTTACTAAAGGCTTTTCATAAGTTCCAGGAATTGACTATACATAACCTTTGCACTAGTTTCTAAGATGGCTTCCATTCTTCTCACACTATTTATAGTCATAGTAGATGGATGTGAAGAGTGCATTTCTTCATTGAGACCTTAAGGAAGAAATCTACATGGAACAACCACCAAGGTTTGTTCAAGATTCATCCTTAGTTTATAGACTTGGGAAATCTATTTATGGCATCAAACAAGCTCCTAGAGCCTAGGATGCCAAGATGGATTCCTACCTCTTATCTTCAAGTTTTACTAGATGCCATTCAGATGCTAATGTGTACTTATTGCAGTAGGATGGTTCACTTTAGATACTAGTTTTATATGTTGATGATATTTTGATTATCAGGAGTACTTCATATGCCATTGCAGCAATGAAGAAATCAATTCAGGATAGATTTGATTTGAAAAAATTGGGTTTATTGAACTACTTTCTTGGCATTGAGATTTCATATTTCACTTTAGGGATCACTCTTGCATAACTTAAGTACACTCTTGATCTACTTGTACAATTTCACATGACTACTGACAAACCATCTCCGACTCGCTTTCTATCTAAAGTCAATCTTGAGACTTCTTGTACTACATCATTGATTGATGCTACACTGTATTGATAGCTTGTTGTTAGTCTTATATACTTGAATCATACTAGGGAAGACATTGCCTATGCAGTAGGCATGGTTTTGAGATTTATGTAGGAACCTCATGAGCTACATTGGAAAGCAACTAAGAGGATCCTTCATTACCTTAATGGTACTCTTGGGTTTGGGATTCATTATAGAGCTGGTTCATTAGTCAACTTGGTTGGTTTTATAGATTCATACTGGGCTAACTTAACACTGTGCATCACAAGTCCACTTCAAGTTACAATTTTTAACTTGTTTCAGGTCCTATCAATTGGTCTAGCAAGAAGAAAAATTATATTGGTATATCATCCATTGATGTAGATTTCATGGGAAGTCATTAACTCAACTACTGATGCTATATGGCTTTAGGGTATTCTTTTTGAGTTTTGGATTCCTTTCAGGTATCCTATAGTCATCTATTGTGAGAATGAGAGTACTATTCAAATATGCATAAATTTGATTTAGCATCAATGAACCAAACACATTGAGACTCATATGTATTATATTTGAGAGTTGATTCATGGATAAATCATCCACAATAAATAGTATTTTTCTAGTCTTTGGAGGAAGTTGCTAACATCTTCACCAAACCCTTTAATGAGAGAAATTTCATTCATCTACAATATCTTCTTAGTGTGTGATATACATCAGCAACAACATCATCCGGGTGGGGCTTTCTAGTCTTCTTCTCATATTCTCTCTTTTTGGAGGATACTTTTTTCTCACTGGATTTTCTATATTACTCCATTTTTAGAGAAATTGCATTGTACATGGGTACCTTATCAAGCTAGTAGCTAGGACCCATCTTCTTTTGCATTGTACATGGGTATCTCACTAGATAGTAGTCGGGATCCATTTCATTCTTGCCCATCTAAGCTATGATTAAGGGGGGGGTATTAGTGTATATATTACACTTTGCATACACTTAGCTTATTTAAGCCTAGTTAGGCATCCCATTGACCCTTTCTTAGTGACATGTCAATGATGATAGGTGACTTGACAGGTATTTACTCACTGTCAATGCCTCTTCCTTCAATCATGGTAGGCAACTCACCACCACTCTACTTATGAGGAGCCATATCCTCATTTCACGGATGTTGGTTTCCTATCTCCAACTATTTATGTATGCATTTATTTTCATAATAGATTGGTCGACTACATGCATTTTGTAGAAATTGTCAAAACCAACTTCAGACTCCAAGATCACCTGCATGCAAATGGATACCTGTCACAAGGAAGAGAATGGATGGAGAAAAAAAACAAGTGTTTGAATAAATATTCAACCACAAAGAAAGTATTGATTGATTGATATGTGGATAAATTACAAAAAGAACATATGCCTGATTATATAGGCAAGTGCTAAACCTGGAATGCAAAGGATGTTGCCAAGTGTTCAAATCACACTTCATGTGACAACAAGAAACCCTAACCAACTACATAGGGAATAATAACAAGATGGAGATAAGTTCTAGAAAAGACAACTCATCTTCTAGAAGGGAATCTTATCTCAACAACTTTATTAAATGATTAAATGCAACTTAGGACTAATATGATTAATTAAAACCTAAGTTAACTTATGCTAGTGTAATAATTAATTAATTAAATACACTAACACCCCCCCATAAATGCAATGATTATGCATGATGATGATGGGTCCTGGCTGATGGCCATTTTAGGTACCCAAGTACAAATGCAATGCAAACTAAACTAACTCGGGTAAAGGAGAAAACCCAGTGGGAACAAAACTCCTCACCAAAATAGAATGCAAAGAGAAACTAAGTGATGAAAGATGGACGACTCCATACGACCCCCCAAGTACACCATCCATCACAAAGATACATGAAAGAATCCCCCCAAAAGAGAGGAAGAAATAGACCACAGATCCCCCCAAAATGAACTAGCTCCAAAAGAATTGAAGAAACTGCATCTCCTGAAAGAAGTGAGAAGGAAGAGGCCAAATGAAAGCAATCTTTGAAGGCAAAGTAGCTATAGCCCAAGATGTCTCCATAGAAGCAGGTGTGACCTCAACAAATGAAGAAGTCAAAGTGGGTGAAGACTGAATAGGAACCTCCAAAGATGGATGATCAACTGGATCTTGCTGCACTAAAATGGAAGAAACCACATTTGTAGTCATAGAAGTATCAACAACTACAACAATAGGTGGAGGAGATGGAAAGGATGACTCAAGAACAGGATCTAAAGTGAGAACTCCAATGTTCAAGAAGCCAAATTTCTCCTCTGAATGATGATTCACACTAGAAGTGTGATGAACAACTATAGGAATAGAAGCACCATCAGTAGAAAAATCTGCAAAGGAATACAACTGAGATGAGTGATCCACCACCCCAGTAGCAATAACTACTCTACTCTCCAAGTCTCTAATGATAACTGAATCAGGTGTGAACTCCGCAGACCTCCAATTGCCTCCATGTGTGATCTAATATATAGAAAGAAGGTTGTTCATCAAATGAGGAACACACAAGACATCCTAAAAAGTGTTGTTCCCAAAACTAATAGACCCCTTCCCTGTAACACTCATGTATGTATTGTTTCCCATCAAAATGGGAGACATGGTGTGAGAGTCAAAGGAAGTGAACATAGACTATGTAGAAGCCATATGATGAGATGCTCCTGAATCTAGAAGCCTTCTCCCTAATCCAAGACTTGAAGAAGCACAAAGAGCATGTCCCTTCATATCTGATGAAGTATGTAAACCAGTTGTGCCCCTATCATGCTGTATTGAAGAAGAAGAAGAAGGAGGGGAAGGAGATGATGTAGACATCCTAGAAGGAAAATCAATCTGATGTTTTTGAAGAAGATTCTTCAACTCGTCAATGTCCTTCTTGTAGCAATTATGTTCTGCATGTCCTTCTCTCTTGCAATATGCACATGGGCCCTTCTCCTTCCTAAATGATTTCCCCTTAAAAGAGGATGATGAATCTGAGGACTCCTTTTGCTGCTCATAAGATTTGGAATCCTTTTGTTTTTGTTTCATTCCTTTTCCTATAGAATCCTTCTGATCTTTGAGCTCCTTTGATGCAATAAGTTCCTGTGATGAAGAGGGATTCAACTTGCCCATATTGGCCAACTTGGTCTGCTCTCGAGTGAGAGAAGATGCAAAATCATCAAAAGAAGGCATAGTAAAGCTAGTACCAAGTGCATCCCTAGTAGCATAAAAGGTAGAAACAAAAACTGAATAATTTGGTCCAAGCTTAGAAAGAATGGACGATATCAACTGAGAGTCTTCCTTCTGAACACCACACTATGACAACTGCAATCTAAGAGACTTGAGTTTGGTGAAAAACTCCTAGATGCTGTCAAAATCCATAGGATTTAAGCCAATAAGCTCATTCTCTAACTAAAACCCTCTCATAGTATCCTGCTTCCCAAACAAAGATTGCAAAGTAGTCCAAACCGCATGGGGTGTAGTGAAAGACTCAATGTGAAAAAAAAGGTCAGAAGAAAGAGATAGACATAATGTACCATAAGTTTCATCACACCTATTAAACCACTTTCTCTTTTCAGCAACACCTGTAGGTTCAATTTTTGTGCCGATGGTTACCCTGTACAACCCTTTATGTTTCAAGTGAATCTCCATTTGTTTTTTCCAACCAAAATAGTTGAATGGAGTAAGGGGTGCAATAATATGTGTATCCATGACATAAAACAGCAATATATACTCTCAAATAAAATAAAAACTGAATTTAGCCTATAGGAAACAAGTTTTCTAGCAAAAACATTTATTTCTAATTTGATTTCTGGAAAATCTACTCACTGTTTGTAGACAAAAGTAAAAACCTAGACATATTTTGATGCTAGAAATAAAACCCAGAAATTGTTTCTTGATCCAACAAGCAGAAGATGAAAAAAAGATTTTTTTTAACCTTCAGCCAGGAGAAAAATGACATCCAACGCTTTTTAAACTGTGATTTTCTCCAAATCTGTGTAAGATATGCCAAATCTAAAAGATACCCAGTTCAGCTTTCGACGCTGGCTACAAAACTCATAAATCATTTTTCCTGCAAATGAGTGAAAACTGAATTTTTGAAGCAAATATGATGATGGCTCCAATAAAAAACGGCATACAACAAACCCTTGTAGCTCCAAATAGCTCCAAACTCTTTAAACAAGAACAAAAATGTAGTAGGAAAGCTCTGATACCATGTAGAAATTGTCAAAACCATCTTCAGACTCCAAGATCACCTGCATGCAAATGGATATCTGTCACAAGGAAGAGAATGGATGGAGAAAACAAACAAGGGTTTGAAGAAATATTCAACCACAAAGAAAGTATTGATTGATTGATATGTGGATAAATTAAAAAGAGAACATATGCCTGATTATATAGGCAAGTGCTAAACCTAGAATGCAAAGGATGTTGCCAAGTGTTCAAATCACACTTCATGTGACAACAAGAAACCCTAACCAACTACCTAGGGAATGATAACAAGATGGAGATAAGTTCTAGAAAAGACAACTCATCTTCTAGAAGGGAATCTTATCTCAACAACTTTATTAAATGATTAAATGCAACTTAGGACTAATATGATTAATTAAAACCTAAGTTAACTTATGCTAGTGTAATAATTAATTAATTAATTACACTAACACATTTCTTGTTGGTTTTCACACCACCCACTTAGCTAGGTAAATATGTAAGTGAAACCTCAAAAATCATCGTACTATGCTTTAGGGGATAGGACAACCTATTTTCTACAAGTTTCATTCAAGGAAACCTTAGAGATCTCAATCCAAGGATGGAATGAGGGAAAGAGATCTATTAGAAGGGTGTACTAGGCTGTGATTAAAGACTAAAAGGGGTTCACCACCAAGAAAGGCTTGGAAAGACAAGAAATGCAATAATATGAAAACCTAAATATGCTATCCAATATATAAAACTAAAAATTCAAAGAATGAACTAAGAAGGGATAAAGGTGCACCTGTAAATAGAAGAGGCTTGAATGAGGGTCTAAAATCTTGGAGGTACTGATCTTTAATAAAAACTAGGACTCATACACCAATAGGTGAAATTTAGTCCCAAATTAGGGTTTCTGATAGAAATTGGAATCTGGAACTGGCAACTCACGATCTACTGGAAATATCTGAAATCAGGCATACTAGAACTCATATGCCACAAGTGGTAATTTAGTCCCAGTATTAGGGTTGATTTGAAAATCTGGTATCCTCTAGTTCTTTCCTATAGCTTCTTTCCTGTCAAATCTTTGAGTCTAAAACACTAAATTGTAACCTATAGGTGTCATTTCATGATCTTGCAATGTAGATGACAACTTAGACAACTTGAAAAATTTCTCAAAAATTTCTCTTCAATGGATCTTGAACCTAGATCTGCAAATCACACATCAAAGAGAGGGGAAAATATTGTTTTATTAGTGGATAGGGGTTTACCTTGGTAAAACCCCATTTTGGTAATCAAACCTTGAAATGAAATTAAATAGAAAGAAGGAATGATGAATGAACAAATATGTAATGTTGTAGCTCACCAAACCCTTTAAAAAAATGATACAATCTTGTAAGTAATGGCTAGCATGAATGTGTTTCTTGAATCTTTCTTGAATGATATGGATCTTGACTTGAATTCTTGCTTGAATCATAAAACCCTACATCACAAATGTTAGTTCAAAAACAAACATGATGCATGATGACTTTCACATGATGCTTGAATCTTTAATAATGCTCTAAAATGCTTGATAATCACTCTTGAAGGCTCTTGAATACTCTTGTAAACTCTCGTGACCTCAAATTTTCTATAAGATTGCTTTCATTAGCTTGCTAGGAGAAAAATGAATGTAATAACCTTGTATGTATACTTGTTTATGACAAACTTCTCAAAATTACAACACTATAAGCCAACATTAGATCTAGGAGAATAAGATCCCACCAAGAATTTGAATTTAAGGGTATGTGTAGGATCATCATGGAAAAAAAAAGCCCTCAAGTGGCAATAAAATTAAAAAAAGTCTGAGTTAGGCAACTTGACATAAAAATTTGAATAAGTTATCTATATTATTTCAAAAATATGTAAGAATAGAATTTGTAGAAAATTTAATACAGTTTCTAAACTACTAGGTTTATTTTTAAACGAGAAAAATATATTTGGTGAAAATTAGACATTTCAATGTAGTAGTATTTAAATTTTAGGGAAAAAATAAGAAGTAGGTGTATGTCTTACCACCCTAACTACAATAAAATGATAATATTTTTTTATAATATTTTAGATAGAAGTAGAGGACTCATGTCCTGATGTGATGCATATTTTTTTGTAATTTCTTTCCAAGTAAATAATTAATTATGATTTTTTTATTACAACTTTTAAAAAATATAAAAATTCATATGTCTAACCACCTTAACTTAGTCAAAACTTCATGAAATTCAATTTTTATTTTTTTAATCCTATAGAATGTGATGCATGTTTCAAATTCAAAAAATGTGATACCGTTTGAAACCTATAGATGTTTTCCAATCAGCTTATCAATCAAGACTTTAGTCGTAATTCAAATAGAAAATGAATAATAATAATTTATTAAATTCAAAGTAAAGCATAATTTATATTGGTGGAAAGATGAGAATATCCTTTAAAAACCCTTTTTGTTTCATCAATTTTGGGTAAAAAAAATGTGGTCAGCCACATGGGCCATCATATCACTTACATATTGCCACTTTTTGGCCCATCATGATCCTTCACATACCCATAAACTAGATCTAATATAAGTGAGACTCATACACCAATTGGAGCATATGAGTCCCATTAGGCTAAGCTCAAGACAAAAATTTAAAGAAAGGCTTAGTTTTATGCTAAATTCAGGTTTAGGCCTTGAAACTTAGGTGGGATCCATATGCGCAAGGTGGAATATGAGAGTGTATGAGTCCTAGATCACTAAATCTAGGCCATACAAGCCAAAATCATTAATTTATGATTGGTCAATTGATATATGTCAGGATTATCTTGGAAAATATAAGGCTTGTGGATACAAAATAGGACCAAATAAGGCATAAAGAAGCCCTATTTTAGCAAGGAAGGCCCAAAAAATTGTGAAAATGTAAAGGACTACTTTTTTTACACTAAATTTAGCCCCCACTTTAGTGAGAGGAGGAACTTGTCTCGAAATCACACTAAAGTAGACAAACTCACATCAAGAGGGGTCCAAGCATACAATGGCTAGTAAGATAGGATGGAAATGACCAAGAGGGTTGTGCAAGCCCCTAGGATCAAGATCCTATGATAAAACAACATAGGCACAAAAGAACACACATGTAAATAATGTAAGGAAAAACAACAAGGCACAAGCATACACTACCAAAGACATAAGAAAGAAAAACAATAACAAAAGGAGGGTGGATCAAGATTTGACTATTTGTCTTGCACACTGTGGATCAGATCTAAGCTCTTTGTTCAAGAAATTTTACAGGTGTAACATGATTTCCACTATGAAAACCAAACACACGCTGACAAGGGCTAGTGGAACCTTGGGTCATCGAGTAGGTGAGCCCCCAACGGGATGCATACGCATGCGACCGATATGTTCTCACATAGAAAATTAAGTGGCTATGGGAAATTCATGTCTAATTTTAGATTGCATACACACAAGCATAGCAAAATTATACCTCTTGATAACTTTGATAAGGTGCCACACAATAATGAACTTCAAGCTTCGTGAGGCAAGAAAATTTTCGTATGCTTGAAAGGCATGAACAAATAAGATGTCTCCACAAGAAATCAAAGTATGTTATGCAAGGTGGCCATATAACAACTATTGTAAATGAAAAATAGTGTAAGGAATTTTCACAAGAGTTTTTCTTAGTTCATGTAATGTCTTAACTTAGGGAACATTATGCCTAATGTCTCCAAGAGAGGACCAATTGAAGAATAGAAGATTCACAACTTAGGGGATGCAGTGTATCACATCAAGCAACTAAGAGGAATATAATATGCTAATCTTGAGAGATCACGCTCTTGAGGTACATCACACCCAATGTCACCACAAAGAGAAAGATGCATCACATGAAGTAAGAAGACTACATAATGAAACATGAATTGTAAAAGAATAATTCCAATGTATGCCCCCACTTTAAATAAATTGATAAACACCATGTTGTGAGAAATTAATTTAAAGTAGAAAATGATAAATGTTAACAATAAAGAGGACATAAGAGCTTATTTAGAAAGCCCTGTGTCAAGTCATATGTTTCCAAATGAAGCTACGCCATGAAAAGGAAAGGAAGGGGTTTCCCCCAAAATGAAGATCTAAACACATGAGGGATTTGTGGATTCAAGGTCAGTATGTCTTTGCTACAACATTTTAGAGAGCTTAGAACTGTCATCATTCCCAAAATACTCATAAAATAGGAAGAATGACAAAAACAAAGCAAAAAAAAAACCTTTTGGATCAACATGGAAGAGACCTAAATGTGTTGATGTGTTGTGTCATCCCCAAAAGGAAAACACAAGACCAAGAAAAGAGAAAATTTCCATAAAATAGAGAAGAACATGTAGGTACAAATAGATGAATTTCACAAAGAAAGAGAGAGAGACATCAAATAGAATAATACAAGGAATCGCATCCACACATACAATCACACACATAACATGAAAAATGAAAAAGTGCAAAAGACCAGCAAGGAACATGCAATTCAACATATCGCAGGTCATTCGCATCCCAGTCATGTTCATCATATACAAAAGGTGGAAAACTAGCCAAAGGGATAATAGCAAGTGCCGAACTAGGGGTATTACCAAGTTCAACACTCTTCCTAGTAGAATTATCATTTAAGCTCATAGAAGAGGAAAATAATGTATTCAATTCATTATGCACTTCTTCATCAATTTTAGCAACCTCATCATTGTCATCCAAGTTAATCACAACGAGAGGTCGAATGATAATGTCTAAAGAAGGATTTAGCTCATGTTGTGGTATAGGATATTTTTGCTGCAAAAAAGAGGGAGACTCTTTGTGTATAACTTTAGTCAAGTTTGGATGTTGATTTTCTTTGTTGTTGTCGTTGTCTAACCTTTGAGAAAGATCATGATATCTATGCCTACGCTCTCTAGAATTTTTGTTTCTTTTAGTTATATTTTCAATTTGTATTTGTGTAGGAGAAGATTTATCAACCATAGGTTTCTTTCCTTCCCTAAGGGGAGGAACAGAAGGAACCATAGGAGGTTGTTCAACCACTTTCTCTTTAACTTTGTAAACTTGTTTTATCTTAGGAGGCATGACGAAATTGTTTTCGTTATCTCTTGGTCTTTTGTAGGATATAGGCAAATTATTTGTGTTAGGTTGGTCTTGGTTACTTGGAATTTATTTGGGTTCAATCATGATTTCATCAATGATAGGAGGCTCAGTCATAGGTTGTAGCATGTTTGTAAGGGATAGTTTTTCTATTTTCACCTTGAACTTTTGATAGGATTTGAAAAATAAGTCTTCACAAGGTTTACTAGGTTCCATAGGCTTGGGCCAAAATAAATCTAATGAAAATTTCTCATGGGAAGATAGAGGATTAAAGCCACTATGGTGCATAGTAAATATTTCATTATCAAAGTAAAATTTTAAGCATTTATGCACAATCGACGAGACAAATTCTATGGAGCGTAGCCATGGATAACCAAGCTTCACACATAATTGATCTGACATTGAGATGATAGAGAATGAGATGTATCTAATTTATTCAGTCCTATTTGTAAAGGAAGGGTGATCACTACCAATCGTAGGGAAAGTGAAACCATTATGCATTTTTATCCATTCTTTCGGTTTGTCATATGTTTCTTGATAGAGTTCATCCACAAGTAAGAAATCTTCAGTGATCACATTCTCTCCATAGACGAGATTAATTAATTTCCCATTAGTGGGATTGTCATTCATTTTGGAGGCTATGCAAAGAGGACCATCAAGTGCATTTTTAATTATATATTTAGATGATGAACAATAAAGTTTAGGGGAAAGAGGGGGTTCTCTAGCACTTCTAGGGTTTTCACCGAGAAGAAGAGGGTTCTTTCACACCCAAAATTTGAGAGTTCATTTAAGATTAAGTGCTAAATGTGTGAAATCTGTGTTATTGAAATGTATCTAAATGTTGTAAGTTAATGAAATGAAACTACGTATTGAATGAAAACTAATGAAATGCAAGTGTATTGAAAACACTATGTGAAATGACCTAAAATGCAAGTAAACTATAAGAAAACTTAATAAAATAGAAGGGGTGCACTTGGAAACTAAAGTTTGATGAAGAAGAGCTCTAAAATATTCTAGAATCTATTGTTGAAGGCCACTGGGACACTTACGCGAAGCTGGGTCACTTAGTCCTCCTTCATGGAAACTTTTCCATAACAAGTTTCAGGGAAATGGGTGTCCAGATCTGTAGAGATCAGTTTTCAAGCCTGGCAGTGGGACTAATTCACCAATGATGGCGACTTATTCCACTAGTGACTTTCGAGAATCTTGAGACTAGAATCTATAGCTATCAACTTGTCCTTTTTTTTTTGACATAAACTTGAATCTGAATCTTCATATGTTGACCTGTAGATTGTCTTCAAGCTCCTTTTATGGTTTGTTGACTTTGAATGATGTTGATGGAAATATGACACCTCTTTTCACCTTGCTCTTTGACTAATCTACCTACAAAAGCTACAAAACACACATGCAAAGAGAGGAAAAGGTGTTAGGGTTAGAGAATAGGGGTTTGCCTTAGTCAAACCCCATTTTGGTAATCAAACCCTAAATAATAAAATTAAAGGGAAAGGGAAAGATGATTGAATAAAATACAAGTAAAACAACTCACCAAACCCTTGATGGAGAAGTCTAAAGATATGTAAGTAATCAACTCCAATGGATGAATGATTGATGTGCTTGAGTGCTTGAATGCTTGATTGAGAAGAATGCAAATGTTGAGTGAGTTAGGAGTGTAGGGAGAGACAGGATGAAAATGAGGGGAAAACCTTTTATATATACATGTTATGCCCTAATTTACCCAAAATACCTCATCACAGGCTGACCTTAGGGTTTAGAAGATAATATCCCGCCAAAATATTAACATAAATTTGATTTTTAAGCTTGATTGTACTAATTCACCCAAGGTGGCGACTTGGTTCCACCATGAATTTTTTTGATATTTGTTAGGAATTAAAGTGTAATTAATGTTGCTTAATGAGATTGTCTTCCGAAACACACTTAAGTAGGGCATATAAGTGCATTAAGGGGTCATTTTATCATAAGAAAGGGTCAATTTTTGGATGAAAAGCTTAGGAAAGTGTTAGAGTTTGTTAAAAAGCCTTACAACACTTTGAAATAATGCTTGGTAAGTGATAAAAAGGGGTTGTTTAGGTGAATTATGATATAAAGGTCCTAGAGAAGTGGGAAAATGTGTTACAACACTTCACAACACCTTTGTAAGACATCATTAGGTTTTTGTTGGTTTACATGCATTCAAGGCTTAATGTGAATGTGTTGGCCACATTACAACATTAAATCTAGGAAAAATCATGCCAAAATCCATAAGAAAGGCCCAAATGAGCGGAAATGTCAAGGATACATTTATTTGTGACACATTTAGCCCCCACTTTAGTGAGAGAATGAAATTTCTTCAAACTCACACTAAAGTAGCCAAAACATGCAGATCGAGAGGGATCCAAATGCACTCATGTTAGCAAGATGAGACAACTATAATCAAGCGGGATGATCAAGCCCCCATGATCAAGATCCCATGGAAAACCAAACATCAGCACAAAATATCACACAATAAAGTGATGTGAAAAAATGAAAAGAGAGGGAAAGTTAGATCAAGCTTTGACCATTTGTCGAGCTAGTTGCTAATCAGATCTAGGATATTTGTCTAGAAGGATGTATACTTACTCTAAGGTGATGAAAATTTTGGTTGTTCACCAAGTGAGAAGGCCAAAAATGTGAGAAACATACACTCATGGCTAGTATGAACTCAAAAACACATAGGTGGCTATGGGGAAATTTGTGCCACTAGTTGGGCTTCCCGCTTAACCATACCAAAGTTATACCTCTTGATAAATTTGATAAGGCACCACAAAAGACAAGTTTTCTAGCTTCATGATACAAGAAAATATTTGTATGCTTGGAGCTCATGAACAAGCACAAGATGACACCATAGGCATGCAAGTTGTGTTATGCAAGGTGGCCATATATGCAAAATGCAAGATGTAAAATGTGAAATGCAACATGTAGAAGAATGTTCAAAGGAATCTTGCTTACTTCATGCGAGGTCTTTAACTTAGGGAAAATTGTGTCTAATGTCTCCAAGAGAGGAAAAATCAAAGAATATAAAATTTGTAACTTAGGGGATATAGTGTGTCGCATCAGGCCACTAAGAGGAATGTAATATGTTAAGATAGATCAAGCTCATGAAGGACATTATAGCTAATGTCATCCAAAAAGTGACAAATGCATCATATGAAATAATAAGGTTGCACTAAGAACTAAGGAAAAAGAAATAATGCTAATGTATGCCCTCACTTTAAAGGAATTGCTAAACTGTACTATGAGCAATTACTTTAAAGTAGCAAAATGAAAAATGCAAAAGAGGAGACATGAGAGCCAACTTGGGAACCCCTATGCCAAGTCATATTTTTTCAAGTAAGGTTGTGTCATGTGAAGAAAAAGAAAGAAAGCAAAGGGAAGGGGTTGCCCCCAAAAAGAAAAACACCAAACACATAAGGGATCTATGGATTCAGAATCAATATGTTCATTGCTGCAATATTTGTTTAGAGAGCTTGGAACTATCATCATCCCCCCAAATACATAGAATTGGAAGAATGACACAAAGAGAGTGAAATAAAGAAAAAGGAAGATTCGTTTTGGGTCAACATGGAAGAGACGTAGGGTGTCTCAAAGCTTTTCATTGTCCCCAAAAGGACAATAAAAGAAAAAGAAAAAGACAAAGAAAAAAAAGCCTTTTGGGTCAACATGAAAGGGAAATTTTGGTCTCAATGCCTTGCATCATCCCCAAAAGGAGAACAAAAGAAAAATAAAAAGAAAAGGAAAATGGGCCTTTTGGGTCAACATGAAAGGGACATTATTGTCTCAATGCCTTGCATCATCCCCAAAAGGAAGGAAAAAAATAAAATAAAAAGAGAAGGAAAAGGAAAAGGAAAAGGGGCCTTTTGGGTCAACATGAAAGAGACATTGTTGTCTGAATGCCTTGCATCATCCCAAAAGGAAGGCAAAAATTAAAAGCACAAAGTGAAAGAAATGCACGACATATAGAAGAATGAAGGTACAAATAGAAGAATTTCACAAAGAGAGAGAACATCAAACAAAAAGTATAGGGAAACATGTTACACATAAGAAAACACACAAAAGAAAAAGAAAATGCAAAAGACTAGTAAGGAAAATGCAGGTCAATCATCCAACAAGTCATCTGCCTCTGAATCTTGTTTAGTGTAAAGTGTGGGTGGGCAACTAGCTAGAGGGACAACAACAATTGCAGATTTTGCATCAAGGTCAATGCTCATCCTAGGAGAGTTTTCATGCAAGCTCGTGGAAGAGGAAAACAATGTGTTCAAATTATTATACACCTCTTCATCTAGTTTAGCAATCTCCTCATCATCGTCATCCAAGTTAATGACAATATAAAGGTGAATGATGATGTTAGTTGAAGCATGTAACTCGGGTGGTGGTTGTTGTATAGGATCATGTTGTGGTGGTTGGGGAGGAGGATCATCGTGCATTACTTCTGGCAAGTGTGGAATAGGATTTTCATTATTCTCTTCGTCACGTGACTTGCGAGCAAGAGCATGATGGTGAAGCCTATGCTCCCTAGCTCCTCTATTTCATTTGATTGGATTTTCAAGTTGTGTCTGTGAAGGAGCAGGTTGATCAAACATAGATTTATTTTCATCCCTAGGTGGAGGAATTGAAGGAACCATGGAAGGTTTTTCATCCACTTTCTCCTTTGGTTTGTAAACTTGTTTGATGTGAGGAGGCATGACAAAATTATTTTTGCAATCTCTAGGTCTCTTGGATGAGGTAGGTGAAGTTTCAGGTGTTGGTTGAGCTTGGTCTTGTTCAAGTTGAAGCATGGTTTCATCTAGGATGGGATTTTTTGAGGTGGATGGGGACATGTTGCGAAGAGATAGTTCAAATATTTTCTTTGATTTAAACTTTTGATAAGTAATAAAAAATAAATCTCTTTGATGGGGGATGATTTCCATGGGCTCAACCGAAAAGGCTTCTAAGGAAATTTTTCCTTTGGAAGACAAGGGGTTAAAGCCACTATGGTGGATAGTGAATATGTCATTGTCAAAGGGAAACTTTAAGAATTTGTCAAGAACCGAAGGGACCGCTTTCATTGATAAAATCCATGAATGGCCTAGTCGCAAATGAAATTGGTCTCACTGCGAGATGATAGAGAATGTAACATCCAATGTTTTAGGTCATGTTAGTAATGGGAGGATGATCAATCCGATCGTAGGGAAAGAAAAACCATTGTTTGTTTTGATCGATGTTGTAGGTTTATTATAATAATCTTGATAAAGATCATGCATTATCAAAAATTCCTTAGTGATCACATTCTCTCTATAGGCGGGATCTAATAATATCCCATTAGTGGGCTTATCATAGATACAGTTAGCTATGTAAAGAGAACCATCAGGAAGATTTTTAATTATTTCATGAGAGGAGAAAGTAACATCAAGAGATATATTAGGTTGGCCTGTACGAGGTATAACATCTATCACACCCACCATTTCATTCATAGGATTAACATGGTCTCATTTGGAATAAGATCAGAATGTTCATCATTTGTATCAACATTCATAACATCATTATGTGGAGTTTCACTAGCTTTGACAGATGAAATATTATGTTTAGGCATTGGATTAGTGAAGATTTGTAAATTTTGATTGGGAAGGGCAACAAACTTATTGCCTTGATCAATAACATCGACAATAGATAGATGACCTGAATCAATGAGGTCTTGAACAAGATGCTTAAGATGCTTACATTGTTCTGTGTCATGTCCATTTTGTCTATGAAAATGGTAATAAGCTATGGAGTTGAAGTTCAGAGGTAAAGGTTTGGTAGGATTAGGTGCATGAATATTAACTAAGGTAATCATTTGTTGTTTCAAAAGTTGATTCATTGTATTATGGAGGGTGTCGGGTAAAGGTGTGAAGTGCCTTTTCAAATCTCCATAAGTAAAAGGAACTACAAATTTAATAGCTACCACCTAGTTTTTGATAGGTGGAGGGGATTGTTGAGGAGGGTTAGATTTTAAGAACCCATTGTTTTTCTTTCTAACTGGCTGAGAATTGGTTTGAGTGGCATTTTCAGATTTCTCAATTCGACTAAAAGTGGATTATGTATAACGAATACTAATCGAATTGTGATAATCACAAAGGGATGTACATAAATGCATGAAGGAAGGGAAATTCATCATAGTGATTATGTCCTGAAAGTGTGTGAGAGAATTTTTTATAAACATCTTTTGAAGATGTGGGTCAGGAATCTTGACATCGATTTGGGAATAAAGCAATTGATAGTGTGAGATAAAATATGTTATCTTTTCATCATTGTTTTTCTTAGATTGCATCAAATCAGCCAAGGTCTTCTTGGGAGTCATATGTACTTGGAAATGATTGATAAATACATCAACAAATTCATTAAATGAAGTAAAGATGAGAACCATTCCAAGGTAGTATCTTTTAAAGTCCTGGGGAACAACTTAGCTAACAATTTATCATCAAGGAAAAAGTCACTACACAAAGAAGTGTATGCATTAACATGGTTAGAAGGATCTCCCTTCCCTCCATATTTCTCAAACCTAGGCATCTCTACTCCTTGTGGCATTAGGGTTTGCAAGATCCCCAAGGACAAGGGGATGTTGCAAACATAGTATGTGGGTGGGCCATTCTAGTTTTGGTTGATGGTAGAAATTTTTTGTTGCATGGATGAGATGGTTTGGAAAAGTTGTGTTATGAGAGCATCAGTGTAAGTGGTATTAGGTGGAAGAGAAAGTGTTGAGGGGGTGAATGTAGTGGTAGGGAAAGTGAATGGAATGCTAATGGAGGGTATGGTAGAGGAGGATAAATCATGTGATGCCACATAAGAAGTAGGAATACTAGTAGGAATGCCAAGGGAAGGAATCACATTGCTAACTTGTTGCATTATGGTTGTGACATTAGGTGAAGCATAGGTAGGTATGGAAGCTACTTTTGAGGGAGGAGTGTGAGGTCCTCCTTGACGAACCAAAATGTTTGCACTAGTTGAGAGACACTAGAGATTGAAGGAACATGTTTTTTATATATCTCAACTATTTTCTTCACAACATCTAGGCCTTCGTCACTATCAAGCATGCGGTGGATGTTGTCTATAGTAGGAATGGAAGTAGAAAAAATCATTTCAAGGCTCACTTGATGTTGCAAGTGTGCTAAGTCCTCATGAAAGTGAATGATCTTGTCTTGTGGGACATCATCAGGTTAATGTTCAGTATGCATGCTACCTAAATGCAAAGAGTTACTAAGGGTAGTTTCTAGGCTGAGTGTACTATTATCAATACTAGGAGTGGAAGTTCAAGATAAACCAAGGTCTAAAACAAGTGTGTTGTCACGAGGTTCCATGAGTCTTGAACTTATTCTCACTAAGTTATTAGCAATAGGACACCAAACACTCATGCAAAGTTTTCTAAATGTGGGGTGTATGAAAATGCAATACAAACAAAGAAGCACTTAAAATCATCAGTAAAAAAGTGTTCTAAAGGTGGTTTCACCAAAATGAACCATAAATTTCAGGGGAAAGAGGGGGTTCTCTAGCATTTCTAGGGTTTTCACCTAGAAGGAGAGGGTTCTTTCACACCCAAAATATGAGAGTTCATTCAAGATTAAGTGCTAAATGTGTGAAATGTGTTTCATTGAAATGTATCTAAATGTAAATTAATGAAATGAAACTATCTATTGAATGCAAACTAATCAAAATGAAAGTGTATTGAAAACACTCTATAAAATAACCTAAAATGCAAGAAAACTATAATAGAACTTAATAAAACAGAAGGGGTGCACCTAGAAACTGAAGGTTGATGAAGAGAAGCTCTAGAATCTTCCAAAATTTTTTGTTGAAGGCCACTTAGACACTTATGCTAAGCTAGGCAACTTAGTCTTGCTTTAGGGAAAATTTGTTGGAATAGGTTTCAGGGAAATGGGTGTCCAGATCTGCAGAGATCAATTTTCAAGCCTGACAGTGGGACTAATTTGCCAATGATGGCAGCTTAGTCCACCTATGACTTTAAGGAATCTCAAGATTGGAATCTGTATCTATCAACTTGTACTTTTTTCCTGACAGAAACCCGGATTCGAATCTTCAAATGTTGACCTATAGGTTGTCTTCAAGCTCCTTTTAGGGTATGTTGACTTTGAATGATGTTTATGGAAAGATGACACCTTTTTGCACCTTTCTCTTTGACTAATTTGCATACAAAAGCTACAAAACACACGTGCAAAGAGGGGAGAAGGTGTTAGGGTTAGAGAATAGGGGTTTGCCTTAGTCAAACCCCATTTTGGTAACCAAACCCTAAATAATGAAATGAAAGGGAAAGGGGAAGATGATTGAATAACATGCAAGTACAACAACTCACCAAACCCTTGATGGAGAAGTCTAAAGATATGCAAGTAATCAACTCCAATGGATGAATGCTTGATGTGATTAGAGTGCTTGAATGCTTGATTGAGAAGAATTCAAATGTTGAGTGAGTTAGGAGTGTAGTGAGAGAGAGGATGAAAATGAGGGGAAAACCCTTTATTTATACATGTTATGCCCTAATTTATCGAAAATACCTCATCACAAGCCGACCTTAGGGTTTAGAAGACAATATCCCACCAAAATATTAACATAAATTTGATTTTTAAGTCTGATTGGACTAAGTCACCCAAGATGGCGACTTGGTCCCACTAGGGAAAATTTGATATTTGTCATGAATTAAAGTGTAATTAATGTTTCTTAACATGATTGTCTTCCAAAAAACACTTAAGTAGGGCCTATAAGTGGATTAAGGGGTCATTTTATCATAAGAAAGGGTCAATTTGTTGATAACAAGCCTAGGAAAGTGTGAGAGTTTGTTACAACTCCTTATAACACTTTGAAATAAGGCTTGGTAAGTGATAAAAGGGGTTGTTTAGGTGAATTATGATAGCAAGGTCCTAGAAAAGTGGGAAAATGTGTTACAACACTTCACAACACCTTTGTAAGACATCATTAGGTTTTTGTTGATTTACAAGCATTCAAGGCTTAATGTGAATGTGTTGGCCACATTACAAGATTAAATCTAGGCAAAATCAGGCCAAAATCCATAGGAAAGGCCCAAATGAGTGAAAAATGTCAAGGATACATTTTTTTGCGACACAAATGAGAAATCAATTTTAAGAGGCTTTTTAGTTCAACCCTTATTAGGTTGAATTTTGATAACTCTAACCATATCATCCATAGAAACTTGTTCATCAACATCCATTAGATCTTGTTTACTAGTATCAATGTTGTCATCGCGTGTTTCAACATTCATCACATCATTCTTCTTAGTTTCACTAGCTTTGAAAAATGAAATGTTATGATTAGGCATGGGGTTGGTAAAGATTTGCATGTTTTGGTTGGGAGGGGCAATGGAATTATTTCCTTGATTATTAACACCTCCAATATGAAGTCGACTGGAATCAATGAGGTCTTGCACAATATGTCTAAGACACTTACAATGTTCTATGTCATGTCCATTTTTTTGGTGATAATGGTAATAGGAATTGGATCTAAATTTCAGAGGTAAAGGCTTATTAGGATTGGGAGTTTTCATGAGAGGAAAATTTATCATCTTTTGTTCTAAGAACTGTGACATTGTAATGTGTAAGGTGTTGGATAAGAGAGTAAATTATCTAGTTGGGTCCCCAAATGTGAAAGGAGTTGTCTTCCTTATAGTAGCCACTTGGGTATCAACATGTTGAGTTGGTTGAGGGGGATTAAGTTGAACAAAGCCTTTATTTTTTTTCTAAAAGGTTGGTAATTGTTTTGGTTTGTGGATTCAGATTTCTTAGGACGCCTAGAGGTGGGTTTTGTTTCATGACTACTAACTAAATTTTGATAATCACAAAGGGCAATACACAAGTGTACGAAGGAAGGAAACTTCATCATGGTAAGATTATATTGTATCTTAGTTTGCAAGTTCTCAATGAACATCCATTGAAGGTGAGGATCACGAATCTTTATGTCGATTTGGGAATAAAGAATTTGGTAATGTGAAATGAAATCATTAACTTTTTCATCACCTTTTACTTACATCTCATCAAATCAGCTAAGGTCATCTTACGAGTCATATAAACTTGGAAATGGTTTATAAAGCCCTCAACAAGTTCATTGAAGGAATGAATTGATTTATTTGATAGCACAGAAAACCATTCTAAGGCAGTATCCTTCAAGGACCCAGGGAAAAGCTTAGCAAAGAGTTTATCCTCAAGGATAAAGTCACTACATAATGCGGTATAAGTGGAAACATGGTTAGAAGGATCTCCTTTCCTCCCATATTTCTCAAATCTAGGGATCTCTAGACCTTGTGGTCTTGACATTCTTAATATCTCCAAGGATAAAGGATTGCTTTTGACATAGTATGTAGGTTGGCCATTTTGATGTTGGTTTATGGTGGAGATTTACTTTTGAAGGGATGAAACATTTAAAAAAAAATGATTTTTGATGGTGTCATTGGTTGTATTTTTAGATGGAGGTGAATATGGTAAAGCTGTATATGTGTTCAAGGGAGCAATGAATGGAATTCTTATGGGAGGTAAAGTGGCAGGAGATATGATGTACGATGCCACAAAGGTACTAGGATTGCTAGCGGAAATACCCAAGGTAGGAAGGATATAACTAGTAGGTTGCATCGTTGTTGTAACTTGAGGGTTGGTATAGGTAGGAATAGAGGCAATGGTTGTGAGAGGAGGAATTTGAATTCCTCCTTGACTTTGGATATTATTTGAAGGTAAAGCATAACTATTTGCTGAGGTAAGATGTTTTCCAAAAATTGGAGCTAGGTTATGCACAAGTTCAATTCCTTTTTCACTTTCAATCATGTGATGCATGTTATCTATGTAGGGATAGCAGTGGTTGAAATGTTTTCAATACTTAGTTGATGTTGTAGGTTTTCTAAGTCTTGATGGATTTGGATTATGTTTTCTTGCAAAATACTAGCAACCATTGTTTCAACACTTGCCACACTACTTGAAGGAAAAGGGTTGTTAAGGGTATGGTCCATACCTAGTGAACTATTGTCAACACTAGTAGTGAAAGAGCTAGATAACCCAAGTTCCACAATGATTATGCTATCGTGGGATGACATGAGTCTCTAACTTTGTCTCACTATAGTATTAGCAATAGGACACTAAACTGTAAAGCTTATGTAAGGGGTAATCAATGAATGTAAGATAAATGCAATGAATACAAGATAAATGCTATTCTCTAATTCTAATTCAAATGAAATTAAGCTAGATGCAATGAAATGAATGCAACATAAATTTAGTAAACTGAAACATAAATGTTACAATAAAAATTGGAAACACAAAAATAAGGATTTTAATGTTGTAAAATGCAATTTAAAATATGACATGGGACTAAATCACCCAAAGGGGTGTATGAGTCCCAATCAAGGTTTTTCAGGGGTTCAAATGTTGATAAATAGTCAACATAGAATACCTAGAAATTAGGCAAAACCACTTGTACTAGGACTAAATCACCTAGAGGGGCATATGAGTCCCAGATTAGGGTTTTTGCACAAATTTCAAAAAAATTTGAGTGAAAGTTATGTTTTCTGGTTCTAATGATGTCTAAACTAAGTGCAATTACAACTTTCAAATGAAATTCAATGATGCAAGATGCAAAAATGCAACCCATATGCACTTTCACTAATGCAAGATTTAGAAACCCTAGATGCAAATTAACTAATACAAGACCTAATGCAATTTATATCTAGGACTATGATGCACTCCAAATCAAAAAAGAAGATGTTTTAAAGGCTAGGTTCACCAAAATAAAATATCGAAAATCATCCCCCTATGCTTTAGGGGATAGGATAGTTAGTTTTCTCCAAGTTTCATTCAAGGAAACCCTAGAGATCTCAATCCAAGGATGGAATGGGGGAAATATAGATGTTAGAAGGGTGTCCTAGGGTACAATTAAAGACTACAAGGGGGTTCACCACCAAGCAAGGCTTAGAAATACAAGAAATGCAATGATATAAAAACCTAACTAGATGCAATCCAAGATATAAAAAAAAAAATCAGAAGAATGAACTGAGAAGGGACAAAGGTGCACATAGAAATTGAAGAGGCCTGAATGAGGGCCTGAAATCCTAAAAGTACTAATCTTTAATGCATAGTAGGACTCATATGCTAGTAGGGGTGATTTAGTCCCAGATTAGGGTTTTTGACAAAAACTAGAATATAGAACTGACAACTCAAGATCTACTAGAAATATATGAAATCAAGTATACTAGGACTCATATGCCACAAGTGGTGATTTAGTCACAATATTAGGGTTGATCTGAAACTCTAGTATCCTCTAGTGCTTTCCTGCCAAATCTTCGAGTTTGAAACACTAAATTAAAACCTGGAGGTGACTTTCCATGATCTTGCATTGTAGATGACAACTTGACAACTTTCTCCAAACTTTCTCTTCAATGGATGTTCAACCTAGATCTACAAATCACACATCAAAGAAAGGGAAAAATGTTGTTTTGTTAGTGGATAGGGTTTTGCCTTGGTCAAACCCCACTTTCGTAATGAAATCTTGAAATGAAATCAAATAGAAAGAAGGAATGATGAATGAACAAATATGAAATATTGCAACTCACGAAACCCTTGAACAAAAAGTGACAATCTTGTAAGTAATGGCTAGCATGAATGTGGATCTTGACTTGAATGCTTGCTTGAATCATAAAACCCTACATCACAAATGTTAGCTCAAAAACGAACATGATGCATGATGACTTTGACATGATGTTTGAATCTTCAATAATGCTCCAAAATGTTTGATAATTGCTCTCGAAGGCTCTTGAATACTTTTGTAATCTCTTGTGATCTCAAATTTTCTATAAGATTGCTTGAATCATCAACTTGCTAGGAGAAAAATGAGTTAAATAACCTTGTATTTATACTTGTTTATGCCAAATTTCTCGAAATTACAACACTACAAGCCGACATTAGATCTAGGAGAATAAAATCCCGCCAAGAATTTGAATTTAAATTAGGTTTGAGATAAATGGGACTCATACACCAGTTGGGGTGTATGTGTTCCATTAGGCTAAGTTGAGGACACAAATTTCAAGAAAGGCTTAGTTTTATGTTAAATTCAGGTTTAGGCCTTGAAACTTAGGTGGGATTTGTATGCCCAAAGTGGCGTATGAGTCCTAGATCACTGAATCTAGGTCATACAAACCAAAATCATTAATTTATGATTGGTCAATTGATATATGTCAGGATTATCCTGGAAAAGATATTTTAATTAAGGCTTGTGGATGCAAAATAGGACCAAATAAGGCATAAAGAAGCCCAATTTTAACAGGGAGGGCCCAAACAAGTGTGAAAATGTAAAGGACTACATTTTTCTACACTACAATAAGACTTTTTTTTTCACTTTTTTTTTGTCCGTATGTTCTACTAATTTATTGTATTAAACAAATGGATGTTGATACATTGCTCTTTTGCTAGTTGTAAAGCTCTGTTATTTTTCATTTATCATTTAGGATTTGAAGGTAAGGTCTATATGGAGTGCTCTACCACTAAACAAGCCTTTCTCTCTGTAACATATAATTTTAGCAGGTTCTTATTACCATTTCTCCAACCCCTTAATCAAAGCTGCATGTTTGTCCCTTATTATCAGTTCTCCAAACTCTTATTAGGTCTGGCAAAGCTGGCTGGTTGTCCTGGCCTTTGGAAAGGTCAACGCCTAACAAGCCATTAAGATATACAGATTACCTATTTCCTGATCCTGATCCTAGATCTAATAATCTTTGATAAGTACAGAGATGAGTGTAGAGTATTGGTTATCTAGTACGTTTATGGTACATACGAAACAATATAGCAGAAAGCCTGTACCCCTCTTAAAATGACTGTAGGATGATAGTTGCCCTCTCCAGAAAAGGTCAGGATTATAAGACCTAATATAGCCCGATCTGACACCCTTGTTACCCATACGGGCAAGGTATAAACCACCTTGTGGATCTGGCTACTGACTACCCGCAAGGTCGACGCATCGGGCGCTGCGGTCTGCAACCATTATATTAGCTGACTTGGGTTTTTTCGCGTCTATGTGGCCAATGGTCGAGGCTTGAAGAGAAAAGCTTACCAATCAAGGCGACTCCTGCTCCATCGCAATGCCCATGCCGTTACTTTCGCATTTCGGATGTTCCCCTACGGAAACCAGAGAGCATTTTGGTCAGGATTCAAGGATTGTCCACCAAAGGCCTGAATGCAGATCTTCGACCCGTTCAAGCTCAGTATGTATAGTATACCTTGGGCCCAGACGGTCGCTGTCTTTAGAGAGTCCCCATTGCGAAGCTTGGAATGACTCTCCACAGATGTATCACAAGGTTCCCCCCAGCCCCTTCAATGACTCTCCACCCCTGTATTATGAGAATCCCTGGACTCTTTGGATGCCCGTTCAGTGAGGATACCTTGAAGGATTCCCCTGAATGACTTTCCAACCCCATAGAGCAGGTTCCTTGTGGGTCGCTAAAAAATAATAATAGTAATAATGTATGGGGTTTGCGAAAGCGTTAATCGCCTCTTTGGTCGCTGCTCACAATCCCCACTCCTTGCCTCGGGCAGCGAGGACGGAGAGCAGCGCGATAAGATCAGCTCTTACCGTCAAGTTCCCTTCGCCTCGTTCTTCTTTTCAGAAGCAAATTCACCGGCCCTTAAAATAGCACCCTGATTGCCGTGGCACCGCCGATCGAGGGCGCAGGGCCGCTATCACCGAGCGGTGGAAAAACGAAGATCGCAGGGTGGGCATAGCGGTGGTCAAAATGCGAAGAACTCAACTTTACATTACACTATGTACAATATGCTTAAAACACTTTCTTCAAACTAGATTTCAAAATCAAATAAAATAACTTCTTTATTTTTATTCGTTATCTTTCTTTTAAACATAAATATTAAAAATAATTTCATATTAATTGCATGTGATAGATTCTCTATGATCATATCTGGACGGGAAACGTGTGGAAGATTCTCTTAAAAGTGGCCAATATTTTGGTCTTAGAAAACGTCTCGTGCGAATTATATTAATTAATGCTCGTTAAACATTTAGTCAAATTTTAATAGCGTCCTTAAAGCAGCCCACGGATATCAAAACTTCTTGGTCGAAGACGATGAAATTGTGGACAAATAAAATACCTACAAATACAAATAGCAAATAGTAACGTTAGAGGTGGTAAAAGAAACTTGATCAAGCGTATATGTCTGTAACAGTGAAATGATATTTTGTATACATATTTCGTCTTACAAGCTTTTGTGATTAACAACCCTGGAATGCCAAATAGCAAACAAGCATCCAGTCAAATGGCGTTGAAGGTAATCTGTAACAATTCTACGTTACGGAAAATAATCTGGACTATTATCTAACAGTAAACTCTGATATGAATAATATAAGAAGAGGGTAACTTGGAAACGTAAGTTTCTCAGTAGGGGATTCTGATGGCCGGAATCGCAGTAAGGGGTGTGACCATTTGGGAGGACAACTTGAGTATCTCGGTAAGATCTACCGGGTGTTGTTCAGAAGGAGTCCACTTGTAATGATGTAGTAGTTTTGCCACCCAGAGATGAACGGTAGTGAGGCCGAGAGCCTTTCCCGGACACACTCGTCGACCTGCGCCGAAGGGCGCAAGTCTCAAGTCATTACCCCGAACGTCTACTTTCTCTTCAAGAAATCTCTCCGGCCGGAATTCATGAGGGGACTCCCAGATTGCGGGGTCGTGAGTGATGGACCACATGTTCACCATGGCTGTTGTTCCCGCCGGAATATGCATCCCACCTGCTATATCAACGTCCTCGGTGCACAAACGCGCCCACGATAGCAGAGGCCCCGGCGGATGCATCCGCAAACTCTCTTTCACCACCGCTTGCAGATACGGAAGATTTGCAATATCCTCATCTCGCACACTTCTGTCCCGCCCGACGACTGCTTCCAACTCTGCCTGAGCTCTGCGTTGTATTTCCTCGTTCAATACCAACTCCGCCATTGTCCACTCTGTCACTAAAGCGACGGTGTCCGTGCCACGAAAGATCATCTCCTGTATGTGAAAAATATTATGATATTAAATATATATTAATTTTATTTGGGCATCTTATATCGACCACAAAATAAATAATATGATAGTTTCCTTCTTACCCAAAGAACCGCTATAATATTGTCATCGTGGAGGCTTTCCTGGCCTTGAAGGGAAAGGAGCACATCCACAAAATCTGAATCTGCGGTGTCTTTGAGCACGGTAGACTGCCGATGTTGTTGGATTATATGTTGAACGAAAGCCTTTACGCGAGGTACAAGTCGAGAGCACCGGGAGTGGATTTGCAGGGGGTCAAGAATCCGCAGCCATGGCAGATGATCGGCCCAGTTGAATGCCCCCAGCAGTTCAAACCCCTCCTCCACCATCTCCCTCACCTCTCTGCCTTCTCGGCCATCGTCCAGCTTTACACCAAACACACTTCCCATGATGTTGTTGAGAGCCGCCGCTTGAAGATGTGGACGCAGGTTAACGGCACCCCTGCACAAGAACTCATTGCGTACATCCGATAACATTTTCAGACAGTCCGCCTGACGCCCGGCTTCGTGCGCAGCAATTCTTCGTGGACTAAAGAGATGAGCAGCAGACAACCTGCGAAGCGTCCTCCAGTAGTGGCCATTGGGTGCAAAGCCTATGGCCCTCCCAAACATTAGGTGCTGGGCAGATTGTTTGAGGGGTCTGTCTGCAAAGTGAGGAGAGTTTAAAAGCTCTCTTGCCACCTCTGGGTCGGACGTTATGACTGCGGGGGTTGAGCCCAAGCTGAAGGCCATCAGCTTCTTTGCCCCGTGAATCGTGGCCAATTTAGCAAGCGCACGGTGAGCGTGCCCGCCACTCATTTCCATTAGACTCCCAATTATTGGCCATCCTCTGGGCCCTGGAATCTTCTTCTTGTTCTTTCCAGCCCACGCATACCCACCAGGACTCCACCAGGAGATGAATACAGTACAAAGCAGGATACAAACGAGAATCGCCACGTTTTGCTTCCATGAATAAACGTTATGATCTTCTTGAATACTCCCAAGGCTATAAAAGTTCTCACTATTAGTGAAGGGAACTAGTACATATGGCCACCACCAGGCCACTCCCCCGCAGCTGGTTGCACTGTTCTCCATTTTGGATAACAAGGCAAAGCTCGGAATACCAAGTAGAAACCAATACTGAGATGTTTGTATGCAGAGAAGTTATATAGAGCGCGAAGAGTTGGAAAGTTTCTAAGTAGAAAGCAATGGCGAGATGTTTGTATGCAGAGAACTTATATAGAGCGCTAAGAGTTAAAAATTTCTCAAGAAAAGTAAGCACGCTAGGAAGGAGACAGGAAATTAGGCAAGAGTGGGGGTAAGTAGAGAAGAGATGATTATGTAGGGATAAAGCTCCCACACGGAACCGACAAGGAAGGACAAAGAGAACAGAATCTGACAAACAAGCATTTCAACCAGCCTGGAAATGGAAAAAAAGCACAAAAACCACAGCCTCACGTAACGCAACGAATGAATCTAACAGAAATTGACGAAAACGTGTATGTTTATTAAACATATCATTATTTTCTTCGTTTGACTTTGGCCAGGGCAATTTCCAGCGCATTCGGCAGATATTTCTTCTCTGCTGACTACGAAATTTACCACCATTTGCTCAAATTGGTAGCATTTCCTCCTCCTGTTTTGCGTCTTTCAGTTTTCTTCAATATACTGGATTTTCTTAAATATTAAAAGCACATAGTTGATGGCTCTTAATTGTTTAGAATTTTATGTCGAATTGTCATGTCGGTGGTCGACATGTTCGATTAAGTTTGGTAGTTACAAACATACTGGTCGAATAAGTCGTTTGATGTTAACGTTAGTGCTTAAGTTTTAGTGTAGAGACATACACGCCAACGCTAATAACTATAATATGCTGAACAGACAGTTTTTCATGCAGACAAGTTAAATGGACAACTAAATGAATAAGTCAATTAATCTTTATATAGTTAGGAAATCTAATATTTATCTTGAAAAGAAAATTTTGGTATAACGATAAGTTATTTGAAAAATGGAAAGCATTATTATTTGTAGATATTATTATTTGAAAATTAGTGAAAGAATCTTTGACTAATGGATTTTTAAAATGTAGTTTAAAGAGGTTGGATAATATGAAACTATAGGATAATCTATTGATTTTTATTTAAAATTATCACATAGATGCTTTGCGATGTTTTTTAGTTATTTGTCTATTTTTACAAGCAACAACCTTTTCATACTTTGATTTTATTTATTATATGTCTTAGATATTTATAGTGAATTTGACTTTAAGTATCATGGATTTAAGCAACAACAAGCTTAAATCTATTTCAAATTCAAGGATTTTTGAAATTATATGGCTATCTTTGTTTTGTAATTAATTTTACCTATCATTTTTGTTACATTCAATATTCTTCAATATAAATGATTTGTTAGGATTTAATTTGTAGGTTCCTTGATACTAAGATATTTTATTTTTCATTGTTGCTTTGTCCTAGGCTTCATTTTTAATTTCTCACCTTCTATATGTTTAATAACATTTAAAGGCGTGATTATAGTGACAATAAGGGGTGGAGTGTAATCAAAATCCAACACCCAGACCACAAGATGAGCCTATTGGCTAAATATATCATATTACTTACACCTAACATAATTTATCATAAAACTCTATTTTTCTCTATTATCTCCATCCAAAGATTCTCTTCAAGGCATCAAAACATTCACTATAAGTTGTTGAACCATGTAAATACCATTTTAAATTCTCTTACATGCATCATATAATTTGTTACACCTTTTATATGATAAGTGATTGTCTTACACATTTCATACCAATGCATGTATAATAAATTTTTCTCATCTTATTTTTACCATTTTAATGAGGGCTCTTAAATAATTAATAAATAAATTTAATCCTAGAACTAGAACTAGATGGTGTATGGTAGATCTATCGTAAATTTCTTCTACTTGTTGTGTACCTTCTAAGAGAAAATTAAAACAATAATACTATTATATACTTTAAAGGGATCAAGAGATCCATATTATCACTACACGATCTAAACTCCTCCATGCTCACAAGCTATGCCAATACATATACAATATTCTCTAAGGTTCCAACCATTTCAAACATTGCCCTATCATCCACTAGCATGATAGAAATAAAATGATACTAACACATCACTATGCTTTATCTGTGTGTAGAAGGTCAATTATTTTCTAAGATAATGACACACTTACTATCAAATATAATATGGATTACTCTAGGAACTATCTTAACAACCAAAAAAAATCTCTAAATACATATGGACTCTTATAGGCATGGGCAGCTACCAATACTTTTCCCCTATCATGGAAATAAAGATAGAAACCTATCAATTTCTCATCCAACTAATAGAAACACCAAATAGGTAAAAGATATAACTACAAGTAGATCTCCAATTACAAACATCTCTTCTTTAATTAACATCCACATAACCATACATATTAATTGAGAATCATAGGCGTCTTGAGACACAATATAATTTATAAATTTCAAAATTACCCCATGGTTATTGAAGATCTTATTAACCACAACCGAAAAATGATGTCTAATATTATTCATGTGAAACAATTCAAGTCTCCCAATGCTTGAAAAAATTATAATTTTTTGAAAACCATAGCACAAAACAAACTACCAACTATGCTAAAATAAAGAAGGTGAGAGATATGATTTATCTTACAAATTATAAAAAGATGCTAATTAACTAGTCCCCATTAGAATATAAAAACTCACTAATATACCACTCACCATTCTAAAACACTACAATATATACTTCAATAATTACTTTTATTCAACTAAATATTTATGTTCACTCTAACTCTTTCGATATCTATACCTAAGTTAACCTAATAGCTTATAGGTCGTCATATCGAAATTAATAGAAGGATGAGATTTTGTGTCCCTAATCACATCCTTATTGTTATTAAAAGGAACTTATTTTTAATATAAATTGTTATTCAAATAAAATTATTAGTGACCTTATTTATAATAAATATAGTGATCTTATTTAAAAATTAAAAATATCATTATAAATGAAACATTTTTTTGTAGAAAATCCTATGCGATTATTGAGACCATATGAAGAGTTTTAAAATATGATAATTGATCATTCTTAATATTTTACAACAAGTGCTCTAGATATGACATATAGATTTATTCATCCAAGTTATTATGTGAAAAATCTATTTTCACATACATCTATTATATCTCTAGATCAAAAGATATTAATAAAAATAATAAGAATATTTAATATATGTCATCTTAGAAAATATTAGAAAAATAACTAAAGTCTATTCATTCAATGCAGGAATATTGATTAATGAACAAGAAAATTGAGAGGGTGGTGAATCAGTTGTACCAAATTAAAACATCAAAACCCTCAACAATAGTCAGATCCACATGCATTCATTAAACCCTTATTCAATTAAACTGATTAAACATGAAATGTAGATAACAAAAACTGAAATAACAACACCATACACAAAAAAACACCATATTTATGTGGAAAACTCAATGAGGGAAAAAGTATGGTGAGGATTAGCTCACAATATAAATAATTGCAAAACGGATACAAGGGCTCACTAAAAGAATATAACAAATTATCTAAAAGGGCTCATAGTCATAGAAAGAACACAAGAAGATAAAAGAGAAGTGTTACACAAAGAACTAATTCTCAATGCAATAAGGAATCCACCACAAATGCTCCAAAACTTTTGTAGCCTTACATGAAATATTTTAAACACGTTCATCTCACTTTCAAATCATGAATCCAACACTTTGAATTTCACACTGCTCTGCTCAAATTTACATCTACACTTCTGCAATTTGCATCACACACATCAATCACATCATCTATCTTGTCTCTCTCTTGATATTTCTTAGATATCATAACAAAATTATTCTAATTTATATCACCCTTAACCTCAAAAACCTTCTCCAAGGTTGGCAACTATTGATTACACTGAAATTCAAACTAGGTCAGCACCTAAATATTCTTTCAATGGATAGGAATGAAGGTGACCCATAAAAATCCTTAATTAGGACCCAAATAGATCCGAACAGATCTCAACATGCTTTCACAAGCCTCACATGTAGTGCTAACACAAGGTTGGCCAATATCTATGCTAAACACTATAAACATTAAGTACATGCTTCCTTAAATCAATATGGAACTTTTGGACAAAAAAATTCACCTGAACACAATCTAGGATAATCCTCAAACCACTTGAGATCCAACAAAAAAATCATCCAAACTTGCAACATAGAAACACTTGAACCCAAAACATTCGATAAACCTTATTCACACACTGATGCATGAAACACACACTATACTGCACCAGATCAAGTGAATCCTTGAAATCTAAAAGATACAAAATTTATAAGAAACTTACAAACTCAACACAACTTGAAGCCAAATTGCAGAGAAGTACAAAGAAAATGCATTTCTCCCTGGCTATAGAAAACATCACTAAAAACTTGGTTCATACACTGGTGAAAATATCTCACTCTATAAAGTGATCTACAAACCTAAATTCTAAATATAGCAACCTCTAGAAACCTTGAACAACATATTAGATCTACACAATCATAGCATCAACATAGATGAAACACAAATCAAATCTTGGAGCTCATTCTAAACACTTGCACAACACTACTTTCTCTATTTATCAAATTTTCTCAAAAGCACTTGAAAACCTAGTACTAGATACATCATCTTAGCTGATTACTTCATTCCAACTCATTTCTTGACAACAAAAAGATAGTTTCATGTACTCAGAACACTTCCTCAATATCTCAACTATACATGCACAACCTACAACAACCTATTTTCCTCTTTTCCACAATTTTCTTAATGTCCTCAAAATTCTCATCATGAAACAATCTTCCCTAGCACATACTTGACACAATGACAACTCCAATCAATAGACTTCCAATTGACATCAATGACAACACTTCATAATTGCAAAAATCTCCACTTTTGTCATTGATGGTAACACAAGATGTGAAAAACCATCAATGGCAACACAACTTTCAACACTAAACTAAAGGAAATAGGGTGCTCCACCTTTTAAGAGATTGAACACTATGGGGATACTTATTTCACTCTTAGTTCATTAAAGGAAACCTTAGAGAATTCAACCCAACAATTCAATTGAGGGAAGTACTACTAGTATGACAAGAGAGGTTTCCTTAGGTGATTAAAAAGAGGGGTTTGCCACTAAGAAAAAATTTAGAAAGAAGGAAATGAAAGAAATATAAAAATCTAGCTATGTAACCTAGAAAATGGAACTCAAAATTAGAATAACAAACTAGAGATAAAAAAAGAATCACCTAAAAGACTAAAGATGCCTGAAACAAGGTATACAATTCTAAAATTCTGACTTTTCATGTGTACTAAGATTGATATGCCAAATAGGGCAATTCAGTCCCAGTTTAGGTTTTGGGACGAAATCTAGAATGTGTAATTGATAAACTAGGATCTACTGAAAATTATTTAAAAGTGGTATACTAGGACTCATATTCCCAAGGTGGTGATTTAGTCCCAGTATTAGGGTTTGGTTGTGTGATATAAGAGGGATTTGTTACAAATAGGTCTCTTTATTCTCAAGAGATCACCAGGGAACGAACTGCCCTTATACGCCTCAACTTGAATGAATCGATCAAACTATGAAGGAAGCGGGAAAGTAATCTCTGACCCTAAGAGAGTAAGATTTCTAGATCTCCACCTCTAGTTGAGGAGATCTTTTCCAAAAGATGTCATCGCAGTTTTAGGATGCTAGCACAGTGTGCTGTCGTCCAAAAGATGCACTGGAATCCTAAGTCATGAGGAATTCAGGAGTTCAAGTTGGTGAAGCTGAATCTCACTTCTAGACTCAGGTCAAAATCTTGGAAGGCCGGATAATTGACAGAAAGCTAGAGACTAAAGGGAAACACAAAATAATTCAAAGAAAGGTTACCTCGATGCGTCTGAGTCTTTATTCCAAACTTCACTTTGTAATTTGCACATGAAAGATCAAGGGTAAAAGGTTGGGGTTGTACAGGGGTCTGCCTCAGTCAGACCTCCATTTTTGTTTTCCCACCTCCATAAACAACCAAGTTTTGAAAAAGAGTGTAAAGGAAGTAAACAAAGTGCATGGTGAAAGAAAAACCTGCTTCAGAGTAGAGACCACACCACAAAGCAGTAAATGAGCTAGTAAGAAAGAGTGATAGGGAGAGAGAGCATTACCCATGGGTCAAGACCGTCTTTCGGAGCACACAGGTGCATCACTATGTGATCTCTTGATAGTTGGTAGCTGCTTGAGAGTTAGTAGCTACTTGAGAGCTTGTAGTTGTTGGAGGGACCTCAGTCTAGCATGCCTTCGCTTGTAAAAGTGCTACTATTCAAGGATAGAGCTTACCCAAGACTAAAGTAAGTAGTGACGGTGCTTCAACTAATGACTTCCAACCCCAAAATGAGATCCAAAAGGGGGTTTTCATGCATGTAAGGGAAACATAGAGCCATTTCACTCTAGACTTGACCGTCAGGACACGTGTCGCAAGGGTCAGGGTTCTAGATTCGTTGTTTCAAAATCAAAAAATTGCCAAGAAGCTAGTGTGTGGCATGGACTTTCATGTGTCACGTAAGTGTCCAAAGCCTAGATTTCCAAGAAATGCCTTTTTAGGATTTTTTCATCTCGCCATGTGTTTGCATAGGGTCAGAATCATGAAATTTTGACTCATGGGATTTTTCCATTAATGTTTTTAAGGTGTCATAAATGTTAGGAAAGATGTGAAAATGTGGAATTTCCCCTAGGTGCAATTCTATGAAATTACATTTTTCCCCCACTTTAGTGGGCTCAATTTTGGAAAAAATCAGCCTCACTAAACTAGAGAAGAATTTTTTTCACTCGAATTCTAAAGTTTATGGAAATACATGCTAGAAAGAGGGACCGTAGAGGTCATCGAGGTTGAGCTAACTAGTATTGAGGATGCCCCCAGTTTCTGAGCTCAACAAATAACAATTATCACAGTCGCGAAAAAATCATTCAAAACTGTATCTTGCAAAACTAAAATTTTGAGTGAATTTCAAAAAAGCGGAAGAAACTACCATAGAGAGAAGAGTGATCAAGGAAAAGTCATCGATTCAGAGGAAAAAATATGATCAAGAGGTGACTATATGGCCCCTTCCTAAGTTTTTTCCCTAGCATGGTGGGGCAAAGTCAAGAGAAACCAAGGAGCCACAAACTCTAGGAAAAATGGGCCCCGGTGGGCCTATATATACCTAGGTGGGTCCCTAGAAGGGTCATTTTCACTATTCACAGGGAGAAGATTGTTGAATTTTGTGAGAGAAAAGTCAACAAAATGTCGAGCAGGAAAGAGTATGAGGCACCGAAGCTAAAGCAGTTATGTGAGGACATCGCCAAGGGTCACAAGGTGGACCAAGTAGGCCTCTTAGCCTCATTTTTCATGTATTTTAGTTAATGTTGTCCATTTTTCCACTCGTCGAGGTTTGCAAGCCTCCTAAATCCATGCTTGTGTACTCTATACATGTTGTCGTTTGTGACATGTGTTGGGGTCCCAGATCCATGTTGTTGTCCCAGATTCATTGTTTCAAACTCGAAAAACTGTCAAGATGCTAGTGGGCTGCTTGGAGGTTTATGTGTCACGTAGGCGTCCAAAGCCTAGATTTCTAAGAAATTCCTTTTCAAGATTTTGTCGTCTCGCCATGTGTCTACATGGGGTATGAATTATGAAATTCTAACTCATGGGATTTTTCCATTAATTTTTTTAAGGTGTCATAAATGTTAGGCAAGATGCGAAAATGTGGAATTTCCCCTAGGTGCAATTCTATGAAACTACATTTTTCCCGCACTTTAGTGGGCTCAATTTTGGAAAAAATCAGCCTCACTAAACTAGAGAAGAAAAAATTGCACTCGAATTCTAAATTTTATGAAAATGCATGCCAGAAAGAGGGACCGTAGAGGTCATTGAGGTTAAGCTAACCGGTATTGAGGATGCCCCTAGTTTCTGAGCTCAACAAATAACAATCATCATGGTCACGAAAAAATCATTCAAAACTGTATCCTGCAAAACTAAAATTTTGAGTCAATTTCAAAAAAAACGAAAGAAACTACCATAGAGAGAAGAATGATCGAGAAAAAGTCATCGATTTGGAGGAAAAAATATGATCAAGAGGTGACTATATGCCCCCTCCTGATTTTTCCCCTAGCATGGTGGGGCAAAGTCAGGAGAAACCAGTGAGCCACCAACTCTAGGAAAAATGGGCCCCGGTGGGCCTATATATACCTAGGTGGGCCCCTAGAAGGGTCATTTTCACTATTCACTAGGAGAAAATTGTTGAATTTTGTGAGAGATAAGTCAACAAAATGTCGAGCACGAGATAGTACGAGGCACCAAAGCTAAAGCAGTTATGCGAGGACATCGCCAAGGGTCACAAGGTGGACCAGGTAGGCCTCTTAGCCTCATTTTTCATGTATTTTAGTTAATTTTGTCCATTTTTCCCCTCGTCGAGGTTCGCAGGCGTCCTAAATCTGTGGTTGTGTCCTCTATACATGTTGTCATCTACGACATGTGTTGGGGTCCTGGATCCATGTTGTTGTCCCAGATTCGTTGTTTCAAACTCGAGAAACTATCAAGATGCTAGCAGGCCACATGGACGTTCATGTGTCACGCAGGCATCCAAAGCCTAGATTTCTGAGAAATGCCTTTTCAGGCTTTTGTCGTCTCGCCATGTGTCTGCATGGGGTACAAATCATGAAATTCTAACTCATGGGATTTTGCCATTAATTTTTTTAAGGTGTCATAAATGTTAGGCAAGATGTAAAAATGTGGAATTTCCCCTAGGTGCAATTCTATGAAATTATATTTTTCCCCCACTTTAGTGGGCTCAATTTTTGAAAAAATCAGCCTCACTAAACTAGAGAAGAAAAAATTTCACTTGAATTCTAAATTTTATGAAAATGCATGCCAGAAAGAGGGACCGTAGAGGTCATCGAGGTTGAGCTAACCAGTATTGAGGATGCCCCTAGTTTCTGAGCTCAACAAATAACAATCATCATGGTTGCGAAAAAATCATTCAAAACTATATCCTGCAAAACTAAAATTTTGAGTGAATTTTGAAAAACCGGAAGAAACTACCATAAAGAGAAGAATGATCAAGAAAAATTCATCGATTTGGACGAAAAAATATGATCAAGAGGTGACTATATGCCCCCTCTTGAGTTTTCCCCCAGCATGGTGGGGAAAAGTCAGGAGAAACCAGGGAGCTGCCAACTCTAGGAAAAATGGGCCCCGATGGGCCTATATACCTAGGTGGGCCCCTAGAAGGGTCATTTTCACTATTCACTAGGAGAAAATTGTTGAATTTTATAAGAGATAAGTCAACAAAATGTCGAGCAGGAGATAGTACGAGGCACCGAAGCTAAAGCAGTTATGTGAGGACATCGCCAAGGGTCACGAGGTGGACTAGGTACGCCTTTTAGCCTCATTTTTCATGTATTTTAGTTAATTTTGTCCATTTTTCCACTCGTCGAGGTTCAAAGGCCTCCTAAATCCATGCTTGTGTCCTCTATACATGTTGTCGTTTGTGACATGTGTTGGGATCCCAGATCCCTGTTGTCATCGTAAGGACGTGTTGGTGTCCTCCGGGCGACCATGGCAGTCCTAGACTCATACGGAGTGTGCAGACGTCTACACGACGTGCATATGTCCTTTTTCATTTTTTCTTTTCACTATGATTTTTTTCACTTAGAACTTTTTTATTTTTTGCAGGAGTATCCGGAGATTCAAGAGCATCCTGGAGGGTGAGCATTCTGACTCATCCACGAGCAGAGGGATCACCTTTCTCAAGATGAGATCACACACCTGGAGCGGTTCGGTCTCTAGCATGCATTCACCATGCTAGAGATGCAATGCCATGAGAGGATGCTCACCGCTTTGATGGAAGGGTGAGAAGCCACTAGATCATCTTTCCAGCTACCATGTGGAGAGATGACTATCACTCTCAAGGACGTCTATCAGATCCTTAGGCTACCCATCCATGGATGATGGGTGGCCCTAGATGACACCCAATTAGTGTGGGAGTGTAGCGAGGACCTCTTCTACTGCACAAGGAGGATAGATGGTGGTGATGAAACTAGTCACATCTACACTCACTGGTATGACCAGGTGAGGACCACAATGTCGCTGCTACACCAGGTGATGGTAGTCATAGTCGCCTTCCGCGTCACCATAGATGAGTGAGGCTCACACCTTCATGGGGGCCTCATCCATATTATTAGAGAGATGATAGAGCATCATATCTTTTTTTCCTAGGGGCGTAGCATGTAGGCGCACCTGTACTAGGAGTTTGGGTGGTACGTGCACTATGAGTACCGTAGTGTTACAACATGCACACTATTGCAAGTGTGGGTGTTTTCCCACATCATGTGTACTTGACCAGTCAGCTTTCCCCAACAATGACCATATCAGATCCCGATGGCCCATTGGTATGATATGAGAGGCTAGTGGCATTTCAGGGATTTATAGTTTTGGAGGCTATAGTTTGAGACTATTGTCATGGGAGAGGTTTGTTGGAGACCCTACCAATATTTGAGGTGGGTTAATGACAAGAGGTTCTTGAGAAACCTCCAGTGGGACCTTTTTTTGGTTGGTCGTGGTGATTTTGTTATTGTCCCTTATTACTGGAGTTAGGTCATGCGGTAACATGACCGTATTCAGACCATACCACATGACATGCACACATACACCAACGCACACCGCAATGTAGTGAGGGTAGCTGATCACCCAAGCCCTTCTATTACAGAAATCATCTTCTCAGATGATGATGATCCCAACCATGATTTGTTGGCCATGGCAACGGTAGATAATATTGGGGTAGCGGTGGATTTCATGCGGTGGTGGGAGCGACATCGTCTTGCTCTAGTTTTTGATAAGGGTGCTTCGAGAGGTGACCCCAGCCCACAAGAGGATGCACGCCCCTATCCCCAATAGGAGAGGAGGAGGAGCCGCTAGTAGGGCGACACCGAGGAGGGGGCGACACAGAGGAAGAGCCGACACGAGAGGAGGAGGTGGCGCACGTGAGGCTAAGGTGGCAGAGGAGATTAGATCCCCTCGTAGCTACCCCTGTCTCATCAGCGCCACCAGTCTCCACCATCCTAGCAGTAGCAACACTAGCATCACCAGGGTCGGCCACCGATATCGGAAGTACAAGCCCTAGCATTGATCCACACCCTGATCCCACATGGTAGCTAGGGGATCTAGGTATACATAGTACATTATTGTCATGTTTTATGCTTTTTATCTTTCTATTTATAATTATTTATATATTCCATGTGATACTAATTTATGTTTCTTTCTCTATGGTTGCAGAGAATGCACAGGGATGGACTAGGCTCATATCTCAGTGTATTTCAGAGATGGCCCCTACTATGTTGATCTAGGGGAGAGTCCTTGAGGCCTACCAGTCAGTTTCAACAAGTAGGCATGCCTCCACTATTGAGTTGGTAGCACGTCTGAAGACTACGTATGAGGAGCGGGACGCATAGGTCGTACAACTGACTGTAGAGATGACAACCACTTGGGGACAATGAGATCAACTATTGGGGGAGCTACGGATGATGCTCCCCAAGTGAGATGCAACAGTGAGGAGGGTTGATGTCGCCGAGGCAGCACGTGACGCTCTTTAGAGCCGCATCGATGAGATTGACGTGCAATCGACAACTGTGATCCTGAAAAATGTTCAACGGTTGCAGAAGGAGCTGATCGAGGCGAAGATGGCCATTTGTTCATTGTAGGGGGAGCTCAAAGGGATACAGGTGGATTTATTTGTATCACACTCACACCAATCCCATTTGTAGATGACCATGCATCCTCCTCCCGAGGTACCAGAGCGAAAACTAGAGCCAGAGGGCTCAAGGATCCATGCACTACAGGGATAGGAGTCCCTCTTTTGTATATCATTTTTATAGTCAGATATAGATACACATATATATTTAAATAAATATTTTGTATAGACACATATTCAGCAACCACTCATTTTTTATAGTAGTGGCCCAATACATGTACATGACATTTGATTCATACATTAGACATATATATATATCGGTTTCAGTATCATGGCTTTTTTATGTGTATGTTTTCCATTTTCATGTATGCTCATGCTATGGATGTTGTTTGTATGGATGTATGTTTACATTAGATTCTAATCACGATTTAATTAAACACATTTGGGTACATGTTAATTATTACTATGATTATCTAATTACTTTAAAAGATGTAATGTGATATATGGATGCATAGCATAGTCAGACATATATATGTATGTTTTATCACATATACACACATGGTCACATCATAAACACAAAAGAAATTGTAATGTGAAAATGAGAAAATGTTAGTATATGCAGTATTACTACCTTCTAGGGAGAACACCACACATGTGACACAATAGGACACCATGCATAGTATCGGCGAAGATGCATCATATTTACATGCTCTTTTAAAGGTGTTCCATCCATAAATGATAATCCATAGGAACTCGAACCATACATAGAAATCATGATGTAAGGACCTAACCAGTTAGGACTAAATTTCCCTTTCTAATATGGTGGCGCATTTACATTCCACTGATTTTCATATAGAACCAGGTCTCCTAGCTTGAAGGTCCTAAGAAGCACACCCTAATTATATTGTTTAGATAAGGACTGCTGATAAGCTTTGAGATGATCAAGGTCCTGTAAACGACACTTGTTGAGCATCTCTAGCTAATGCAAATGGTTAATTTGGTAGGTTTCATCATCAATTAACCCTCTAAGGGAAACCCTCAAAGATGGAATTTCCAACTCCAAAGGCATGATAGCTTTTTTCTATGCACGAGCTTATAAGGCGTCATTCCCTTCACCATACGAACACTCGTGCGATAAGCCCATAAAGCATATGTTTTAAAATTGAATATGCCAATCCTTACCGTGTTTATTAACTGTTTTATGAAGAATGATTTCAAGTGTTTAATTAGAACCTTCTTCTTGACCATTGGATTGTGGATAATATGGTGCGAAAAACCTGCATTGGATATGAAATTTCTCCAAGAACTACCTTACTTTTTTGTTTTTAAATGATGTACCATTTGGGTAAACCCATAATAGTGGTTTACAATTTTGATGAGGAAGGAAGTTTGTAAAATTGCTCACACATTAAAAATTTAAAGTTTTAAGGGGTTCTCACGAACCCAAAAGAAGGGTTCACTCAAACCCCTAGTTCGAGTGAACCCCCTTTTGCATGGTGGGTTCGGTCAAACCCTATGATGTCACATTTCTTCAAAAATTGAATGGAAATTTCAAAAAAAATTGAGTGAACCCCCCTCCGAGTGAACCCCAATTTACCCTTTTGAGCGAAGAGGTGTTCGCTCAAACCCCCCTTTTTGCCCTTCTCCCCCTCTTCCACCAAATTTTGGCAGATTTTTTCCCTTCAAAGCTCAAGTTGAGGATGAAAATGGAGGAGATTTCACAGACCCAACTGGAATAAGGTAGTCCTTGGAATGAGCTATCCAATGAACATAATTTTAATATGTTTCGGTTTTATTATGTATTTGTTTTTTTAGTTTTATTAAACATAGGTTATTCATTGAAAATGAAGGTCTCTGTTATGCACATGTGGAAAAATACTAGATTATAAAAAAAAAAATTGAAATATATGAGTGCACCAGATACTGAAGTCCTTGATCCAACAATTTTTTTTTTTAATTTTGATATATACCAAAAATGTTACGCGTTATGTGGTCGTGCAATGTCTAAATTGTAATTGGTTTGACTTCAAAACTCGATTAAAGAAAAAATATTCAATAGAAAACCAAGTGGAAGCAGTAGATATCGAAGTTACAAATCTAAATTCGAAAGAATTAGAATTTTATCTTTCTTGGAAAAATAGTTATGCATTATACGATATGCGTCATTTTTAAAAAATGTTGTTTTCTGAAAAAAATTAGTTTTCGTGGGAGATGGAAAGAGAAATGCAATTTGATTCCAAAAATTTTGATTATTTTAAAAAAAATCTATAGACAAAATGTGATGAGACTATAATTTGCATCATCTTCAAATTCCTCACGATTTAGCCGCTATAGGTGCCCGTATGTGAAGATTTAGTTTAAAAAATAATTTTAGTGTCTAGTTTGGCCAAAAATTATAAACCACTATTGTTGGATCACCCATGATCAGAAACAAGTGTAGCGGGCAGCCCAAAATGAGAAATGATATTGTTCAAGAGGAAGCTACACATAGTTTCAACATTCGTGGATTGGACTAGGATAGCTTTGACATATTTTGTGAAATAATCCATAGCGGAAATGATGAAGGTGTGTCCTTTGGAAGAAGGAGTTGATATTTTTACAATAATTTCTAACCCCCATTTTGCAAATGGCCAAGGAGATGTTTGATTTTGTAACTCCTGATCGGGAGAATGGATAAGATGACTATGTTGTTGAAATTGAAGGCACTTCTTGACAAAACTGAAGGAATCTTGTTCCATCGATTGCCAATAGTATCCCATGTGTACCAGTTTCCTCACCAGGGATATACCGCTGGAATTTCTACCTCCAAAGCCTGAGTAGGCTTCTTAAAGGGCAAGGGGTATTTCTTTTTTAGTGAGGCACCTTAGCAACAAGCCGTTATAAGCTTTTTGATAAAGGACGTCAAATAAGATGACATAACATGCTGAGAGCTTTCATATACGAGTGCGATCATTTTTTGTTGCATCATCAGGAAAGTTTCTAGTCTTTAAATAATTGTAGAAACTAGAGAACCACTCTCCTGAGTCTACATGGAAACAAGCCAGAGCCTCAAGCTCAGGCTGGTCAAAAACCATCGGGGTTCATGTGACTTGAACCACAAAGTGATATTCTTTCACATCCTCTTCTGAAGGTACCAAGGAAGTGGCGCTTTCCATGGCATCTACATGTCTATTTTCTCTCCTAGGGACATTGTTTATTGTGAAAGAGGACAACCGATTAAGAAAGGACAAAGTGAGGTCTCGATATCAAGACAATCTACTTTTTTTAGCTTGATAATTTCCTATGACTTGATACAGTACAAGTTGAGAGTCACCTAGTATATGAAGATGTTTAATCTTTAATGCAATTGTGGTACGTAAGCCAACAATAAGAGCTTCATACTTAGTGATATTATTAGTGCAAGGAAAATCTAACCAAAAGGATAGGGGGACCGATTTTCCTTCGGGGGATATCAGGACCACACCTGCTCCAAAACTAGTCTAACACCTCGATCCATAAAAGTACATTTTTCGTTCGAGGTCATAGTTAATCGTGAAAATATTCTCATTAGGAAACAGATCCAATCTAGGGAAGGAGTGACATGAGGGAGAATCTTCTAATTGATCAGCTACCAATTGTCCCTTTATCGATTTTTAAGTGAAAAAATTTATATCAAACTCAGAAAACAACATAACCCAATTCACTAATCTTCCCACAAGGTCAGTGCTAGAGAACAAATGTCTCAAAAGATTTGTTTTCACTATGAAATGAGTTTCAGCATGGAGGAGATAGTGCCTCAAATTTTGCATAGAGAATACAAGGGCAAGGCATTGCTTCTTCATGGACAAATAATGAGTTTCATAATCGACAAGGACTTGGCTAATGTAGTAGACCGCTCTCTCTCTTCCCGTGTCATCATACTGAGATAGTAGAGCTTCCAAAGTGTATGGTGATAAAGCAAGGTAAAGTAGGAAGGGTCTATCTTGCATAGCCGACATCAATACAGGAGGATTGGTCAAGTAAGATTTTATTGATTCAAATGCTTTCTAACACTCTTCATCCCATATGAAGCAAACATCTTTTTTTAGTAAGTGAGTGAAAGTGAGGGTATGATCAACCAACAAAGATATGAATCTACGAATCGCTTGAACCTTCCCCTGGAAAATTTTCAACTCGATGATGTTCCTCGGTGGAGGCATGTTAACAATAGCATAAATCTTATTGGTGTCAACTTTGATTCCACGATAAGATACTATAAACCCAAGAAGTTTGGCAGCATCTATGTTGAAGACACACTTATGGGGGTTGAGTCTTATCTTGTAAATTCAAAGTCTTTTGAAGATAAGATGAAGGTTCTTCACATGATATTGACATCTTATAGACTTCGCCAAGATTTCATCAACATAATCTTCTAAGATTTTATGAATGAAATCATGGAATATCAGGGTCATTGCTGGTTGGTAAGTTTCTCATGCATTCTTTAAACCAAAGGGCATGACCATATAGCAGAAAGTACCCCAAGGGGTAGTGAAGGCCATCTTGTATTGATCATCTAGGTTAATACAGATCTGATTATAACCCAAGAAGCCATCCATAAAAGATAACTCATGCAGTTGAGTCCACAATCATATCTATATTAGGTAACAAAAAATCATCCTTAAGAGAAGCCTTGTTAAGGTCTCGAAATTCAATACATATATGAATATGACCATCAAGTTTGCTAACAGTGACTATATTCAAAATCCAAGGAGAATAGTCAATAGGATGGATAAATCCTTCTTTTAATAGCTTTTCTATCTCAGTCTTGACCATCAAAGCTACCTTGGGATTGATCTTTCAAATTTTTTGCTTAACCGACTTGGCATCGAGACATAGAACGATGTTATGGACCACTATGGATTCATCAATACTGGGCATATCCTCATATGTGCAAGAAAAAATATCGAGGTGAGTACATAAGAGAGCGGAATTTTCATCTACTTCCTCAAAAGAGAGACACTTCCCAATCTTAATTACCTTTTCTAAAGATTTAGAATCCATGGGGACTTCGATAGTATCTCCTTTAAGGAGAGGATTGCAGTCCTTAGGATGAGATATTGGAACATAATCGCTGATGTTAGATAGAGGGTCTTCCTCATTAATGCTCAGAATGGATTCTCTGAAGTATTCTTGTTTATGTAAGCGATATAGGAATCATTTCTTGTGATGATAAGGGGACAATGGAGAATAAGCACCTATAAATTCCCATAATTCTTCATCCAAAGAGAATACATCCACAAAAACCTTCTTGGATTGTCCCCTTTCCTCCATCAACTCAAGATGAACCAAACTCAATGGTTCGACTAAAATCATATTAACACTCCACCAAGGTTTTTGTTTAGAATTTTCAACAAAGTATCCCAAACCCAAATAGATTTGTCATTGCTTAAACTAGATAGGGACTTGTATTCCTTTCTCAATATGTCCTAGGCCTTTCTTCCCATAGCCATATCGAGAAGCGAGTCTATAACCAAACCCATAACGATTTTGTAGAGTTTCAGGAGGGGGCGGTTCCACGTAGAGTGTCTCGTTCCACCAATGGATGTCAAAAGTTTCTACAGGAGTGGTCCCAATTCCTTTACTCAGTTTGAAAACATTGAACTCCTTAATAGGAGTGGGGTCACTCTCTCAGGGAGGAGCAGTCTCCTGGATAGGATCACACTTCTTTTCCTCAATGAGAGGGTCACCCATCCTAATGTTAGAAGAACCCAAAAATTATATACCGGAGGGGTCTGACTTATACTCCACTATGAATAACTCAGAGAATTTCAAGGAACCACAATCATCACGTAAGAGAGCATTTGATTGAGGTGATGAAGGAGAAGATGGGGGAGACTTAGGGTCTTCTTCTCTAGGTGGTTCCTCTTGGTTAATACTCGCTCGAGGGACAACTTCCATAGAGGGTATGGATGAAGAACATACCATAGCATCAACGGTTAAGGAAGGAATGAAACTCTTGAGAGTGGATGCAATCAAATTATGACCAGCGACGACCAACAAACAAAGGTGCACAACCTCTAGATCTTCTTTAACCGTAACCACCTGATTGTCAACAACAAACTTTAAGGAACGCTTTAGGGTAGAAGTTATTGCGCATAGCATGAATCCAAGGTCTCCCTAAAATAATATTGTATGCCAATGGGCAAGGCATCATATAGACCAATGTGGGAAAGGTAATGGGGCCTAACTATAAAGGTATTATTATTGTACCCAGAGCTTGGTGGCTAGCATTATCGAACCCAAAAATATACAAGGAAGAAGCTGCTAAAGAAGATGAATCAACTTTAATTTTCGGTAGAAGGTCCATACTGCAAAAGTTAAGAGCTGAACTAGTGTCAATGAGGGTACACCTAATGCTGATGTTGTTAACGTTAACTATAATCATCAAAGGTTCCACTTGTTTATGCACATATGGAGGCGGGAATTCTTGTGCATGGAATGTAATATTCAGTGAATCCACTCGAATATGTGCCATCAATGCATCAACATCCATAGGCCTAGAAGAGGCAAGAAAGAGAATCTTTTGTAAGGCTTCCTACAACATCTCTTAATAAACCAGAGCAGTTAGAAGGAAATTCAAAAGTGAGATCTTAGTTGGAGTAACATGAAGCTGCTCAACAAGATCATAATCAACTGATTCTTTGATTGTGGGTTTAGGAGCTGAATGGAGGTTAGGTTAATACGATGGTAAAGAAGTAGGAGTTTGAATTGGTTGTGATGTAGGAACAATGACTTGTTGTTCTAGGTTTTGTTTGTTTCTCCTTGTATTGTATGTATGCCCGACAACATTATAACAAGTAGAGTCAGTAGCTTTCATGAACCTTGAATATAAGTTCGACGGATCACTGACATGAAATTCCATAGAAAAAATAGTCCTCTCTAGGGAATGGATTAGTTGGGGTCACATAAATAACAAGTTTCTTAGCGCTTGGAGGAGCCACATAAACTACTACCACATTTACCGACTCCTTAGCTGGCAAGGAAGGAGTTTGTTTAGAAGATTTACAGATAGGGGAGATTGCTTCTAAGAAATCATCTATAGAATCCTCCAACATATCAAAATCTTGTTCGGAGAAGTAATTACTATAACTATATGACATTATGAAAATGGATTTGATGGTTCAAGTTAGGTTCACCATAATGTGATATAAGAAGGATTCACTGCACATGGGTCTCTTTATTCTCAAGAGATCACCAATGAACTATCTACCTTTATACACCTCAACTTGAAAGAATCGATGAAAATATGAAGGAAAGCAGGAAAGTAATCTTTAACCCCGAGAGAGTAATATTTCTAGATCTCCACCTCTAGCTGAGGAGCTCTCGGCCAAAAGACATCAGCACAGTTTCAGGATTCTAGCATGGCACGTTGTTGTCCAAAAGATGCACTAGTGTCCTAAGTCGTGAGGAACTCAGGAGCTCAAGTGGGTGAAGCTGAATCTTGCTTCTATACTCAGGTCAAAATCTTGGAAGGCCAAATAATTGACAAAAAGCTAGAGACTGAAGGGAAACACAAAAGAAATCGAAGCAAGGTTACCTTCATACATTTGAGTCTTTATTCCAAGCTTCAATTTGTAACCTACACATAAAATATCAAGGGGAAAAGGTTGAGGTTATATAGGGGTATGCCTCAGTCAGACCCCCGTTTTGGTGTTCCCACCTCCATGGATAGCCAATTTTGGAAAAAAGTGTAAAGGAAGCAAACAAAGTGTGTGGTGAAAGGAAAACCCACTTTGGAGTAGAGCCCACACCACAAAGTAGTAAATGAGCTAGTAAGAAAGAGTGATAGGGAGAGAGAGCATTACCCATTGTCAAGACCCTCTTCTGGAGCACACGGGTGTAGCCCTATGTGCTTTCTTCAGAGATGGTAGTTGCTTGAGAGCTTGTAGTTGCCGAAGGGACCTCAGTCTGACATGGATTCACCCATAAAGTGTTGCTATTCAAGGACAGAGCTTACCCAAGACTAGAGTAAGTAGTGATGGTGCTTCAACTAATGACCTCCAACCCCAAAATGAGAGCCAAAAGGGGGTTTTCATGAATCCAAGGGCATAATAGAGCCATTCAACTCAAGACCTAACCATCAATACATGTGTCACAAGGGTCGGGGTTCTAGATTCATCATTTCAAACCTGAAAAACTGCCAAGACACTAGCACGTCCCATGGACATTCGTGTGCCACATAGGCATCCAAAGCCTAGATTTTTGGGAAACACCTTGCCAAGCTTTTGTCTTGTCACCATGTGTGCTCATGGGGTCAGAATTGTGAAATCTTGAATCATGGGATTTTTCCATTAATGTTTTTAAGGTGTCATAAATGCTAGGCAAGATGTGAAAATGTGGAATTTCCCCTAGGCACAATTCGGTGACATTATAGGTTGAAACTCTGATATCCTCTACTGATCCCCTCTAGCTTCTCTCCTATCTAATCTTTGAGTTTGAAAGTTTGAATATTGGCCTATAGGTGAATTTTCGTGAAGATGAAATCTTCTTGACAACTTTGACAACTTTATTCAATCATGCAATTTTGTTTTCAAAGGATCTTCAATCTCCAAATCACCTAGATTTTCAATCACACATGAAGAGGAAAAAATGTTGTTACGAAACAGGGGTTTGCCTTGGTAAAACCCCATTCAGGTAGTTAAACATTGAAATTAAATAAAATAGAAATAAAGAAATGATGAATGAACAATTACATATTACAACTCACCAAACCCTTGGAATAAAGGTTGCAATATTATATGAAATGGATCCAATGGATGTGGATATTGACTCTTGATTGTTGATATGAGAAAATGCCTTTGAATGCTTGCTTGAATCATGAAAACCTAAATCACAAATGTTAGCTCCAAAACACACATGATGCATGAAGACTTTAACATGATACTTGAATATTGAATGTTTCTCTATATGCCTGATAACTCAAGATCTTGAATGCTCTTGAATAATTTATAATGCTCTTATGAAATATTAGGATGCTTGACTCAAAATTTCTAGGAAAAAATGTGAAATAACCTTGTATTTATACTTGTTTATTCCAAATTTCTTGAAATTACAACACTACAAGCTGATATAATATCTAAGAGAATAAAATACCACCAAGAATTGAATACAAAATAGGTCCAAGATAAAGTGGGACTCATATGTCAGTTGGGGTGTATGAGTCCCAGTAGCTTAAACTTGAGACACAAAATTCAAGAAATGTTAAGTACAATGCAATATTCAGGATGAGGCCCCGAAACCTAGGGTGGAACCCATACACCCAACGTAACACAAAAATGTTAAAACAAAATATTGCTAATTTATTTTTCCTAAAAAAGATAAATAACCTATAGCCACCTATCTTCCAAGGTCTCTATAAATGGTTCTCAACTATGTTGGTGTTGTTCAGTGACCTATTAAATTCTAATGTTCAAGGGCCTGCTGGTAAAAGGGGTACAAACTGCATAATACAAATTAATCTAACATTTGGGGGGTGTAAATAAACATCAAAATATAGAACAGAGCGTAGGAAAATAAACATAAATGAAAACTCCTTTTAATTTAGATATATAAACTTCATAATAAGCATTTCTTCCAAACAACTAAAACCATAAAACAATACAATCCATAGAATATTCTACACCATTGCATTCATTCAAAGTGATAATTCAAGACATCCAATAATTCATCATCACTAAACTTCAAAATTGAACAAGAACACATCACCATCTCATTAATAAAATTCATAGATCAATAAACACAAAGAAATTTCACTCACAAATAACTCAATGAAATAGTCTTAGATTCAAAATCTTCTATTGATTTTCATCAAATAAGAGACATTGATACAAATCATTCACTGGCATACAAATGACTATTGTTCATAGCCATTACCATTAAAACTCAGTCTAGAAATAACATAAACTGTATTGAAACTTGTAAAGATGTCTAAGTATCTTTGCATAGAAACTGTAAAGCTTCTAAAAAACTATAAAACTATCTTAGATCTATCTTTAGGCAACCAATATTTTCTTCAATTAGCTGATCTTTACAAAATGGAGAGAAATTCTACATATAAACATCTTCAACACTAATTCCTCTCATCAAAAATTACGATCCATAATCTAAGGTTTAAGATCCACAATTGTAGGGACACTTAGATAACTCCAGTCTCTCTTCTGATGTAATTGTTGAAGTTGAATAGACATGCCAACTGCTGCTTCAAATAAAATCAAGACTCCAAGTCCTTATTCAAATCACTCTCCACCATCATAAATTGTTCTTGACTGGAAATTCTTCTCTCCAGCCATCCCTTACTCAAAATGTTGTCTACAAATATATTGTTGTCCATCAACTAATTTAAACAATTCATTTCATTTATCAACTTCATGTTGAGTCTCATGATATTCATCATAATTAGTAAGAACTTGTTTCACTGTATCATCATCTAGTCCATCAATCCAATCAAATTTAAATTCAGATTCATTAAATTTACTTTCAACTGTATCAACAATTACTTTCATCTGACCAACATCCCTGCTTTCCCACTACAAATCACATCTTAGCTCCAACAACATGTCCATAAGTGGAGACTCATTAGTATCTCCCTCCTTTAACATCCCATCTAGTCGGTCCTCCCATTCATCCTTGACCTCTCCTACTGATTCAAGTCTTTGATTCATAGGTAAGGCTTTACCAATAAACCTTGAAATGATTTCTTCAAAGATACCTATGTGCTCAAATATCCCATGAACACTCTTGAGCATGATTATCCTATGTTCAACAAGAGTCTATGACTTAAAATTGTTGATATGAATTGAATTTTCAATAAACTGGGAATCTTCCTCACCCAAAATCTAGGACTAAACCAGCTTTTTATCAAAAAAATTATCAATTTCCCTTAGCTTTCCCAAGTATTCCTTGAGTTTCTCTTCTTCTTCCCACCATTGCTTCATAGATTCTTCTATAGATTTGACTAACTTAAGCCCCCTAAAGTAATAATTAAAAGCTTCATCTAGAAACTTATCCATATCCACTTTAAAGGTATTTAGCCAATTATCAAACCACGTGGCTTTCTTTTTAATTTCAGTCAAATCATCTACCTATTTTTTTCTCATTAGAATAGGGACCTCTAACGATGTGGGCTGCTCAAGAGTAGATGAAATTAAATCCTTCAAGAAATATTTCATTTTATTCACTTGAGACTTATACTCATCCTTTTCCTTCTTATCTTTAATCAGTCTAGACTTGGTAGTAGTGGCAAAAATATCAATTAACTTTATCTGTTGGTTCCTAGTGTCCTTTCCTAGATTAACAGTACTTATTTGATAATCTTCGAGCTGCAACTCTCATCATATTTATCAAAAATTGGAGTAGCAATTTCAGCTACCAAATCTCCTTCATTATTAAGTCTAGTTGAATTCACTACACGATCCTTTTTCTTTGCCTTCACCTTATAAATTTCTACCCTCATATCTTCCCACATTACTGGTTGCGCCTATACTCGTTGCCTCTTTTTTAAATTCAATTTCAACCAAGTGGGTGCAGCTAGTTGAGTGGAGACTTATTGAATGCTCAAAGGTGTGGAGGAATTTGTTTCAAGAGTTTGCTTAGAAGAAACTTTCTGAAGTTCTTCTTGCCCCTTTTGCAATCTTTCTTGCTCCTTTCTCTCATTCTAAACTTTTATCTCTTCTATCTTCCTCATCTCTTCCTCCTATTTGGCAGCCTCCTCTTCATCTATAAGACTTTTCTACTCTAAATCTTTAGCTCATAGCTCTTCTTCTATAGCCTTGTCTTGTGCACATCTCCTCTCAAATTCCAAGGCCTAAACTTCTACCTTTTATCCTTCTTGAGCTTCTTCCATTTCTCTTACTAACTCATAAGCTTTATTTTTTGTTCTTCGTGTTGGGAAGCTCATTCATCAACTAGCTTATGTGCATCTTCCATAAATTCCTATTGTTCTTTCTCCATTAATACATCATTAAGTTCCAACTATTGGTTCTGTAGACTCCAAATTTCAAATTTATTTTCCTCCTCACCTAGGTCTTCCTCCAGCTTCCTTAGATACTCTTCCCATTTTGGTGCTTTTGCCTCTTGGGATGGTGTTCTTTCTGAATCTAAGGAGATATCGTGAAAATTTAGCTTGTCCTACTCCTCTTGAATAACTAGTGGTCCCAAAGTTGATCACACAGTAGGATCATCTCCCCCAGCTTGTGGGGGAGCAACCTATTTTTCTACAGAACTCTCCTCACCCATGTGAGAAATAGTAAAAGGTACAACAACAAAACCATAAGTAACCCCTATAGTAGCTACCTCATAAGTAGCCTTTTCTTTATGAAAATCACCATCTATTTTCTATAATGTTACATCTTCTCCCTCTGTTTGTGGAGGCTCCTTAGTGGCTCCTTATGTTGTTGCAATACCCTTCTTTAGCCTCTTATATTGCTTGGTCTTCATAGAAGAAGAGGGTTCACTTCTAGGACCTCTTTTATTTGTCACCACAACCCTTGGTTGTTTCAACTAGAGTTTTATCCATCTCAAGCTCATGTTCACCACTACTCATGACACCTTTGTAATCTTGGTCACTTCCTTCTCTATCCAATTGATGGGTGGCAAGGCTTTTTTATCCACTTGGTCAAAATCATACCTGGGATCAAGAGTGATCCCATCATCTATAGTGTCATTAGGAATATCATTTTTAACCTCAAAATTCCTCATCGAAGGAATTTTCAACCTTTTGTAACCTCTTTTTCTTACCTCAAACTGATCCGGAAGGTTAGCCCAAAAATCCTCAAGAAGACGAATATGATGAGTAAAGTGAGAAGGATAAAGTCCATGAATTTTTCCCTTTAGATCAAAATGTTTTCTAGAAGTGTGTTACTGAAAATTTAAAGCCTGAAACTCCTTTGTGGATTATTTGGCCATTATTGTAGAAGAACAAGAATAGAACCCCAATTCCAAGGGGAAAGGATATACAATAGTCCTATGCTATGAAGAGAAAATAGCATTTACCTTTCTAGTTTGTCTAGAAAATTCCATCAAAACCCACCTATCACCACAACATCTTGGAAATTTAAACAAATGACCATCAAAACCAAATAACCTAAAATAAGTTGACTTGGGGTGTTGAATGAACCAATATCCCCATTGCTGAATTAATGCAATAACTTTTGGGGATAATCTGAAGCCTATGTCCCATGTAAGATGATTTATTATGACATTAAAAGAAGCATCATTCACTCTTTCAAAGTTATTTTCTAACTCCTTAATCTCCAATTGGTCATAGTGTTCCCAGACCTTATTTTGATCCAGGCCTTCTTCCATTGACCCTACAGTGCTCAACCCAAGAAACCCTCCAATTCTTCTTGCACAATAAATAACATAAGAATTCATGTAAAATGTCTTGGTCTGTGTTACTTAGAGGAGCTGGTTATGAATGTTGTTTGAGATAATTTGTCCCCAATCCAAGTATTGGTTTCCCTCTAAGATCAACTGGACAAAAGGAAACATCCAGTGGACAAAAGTGCGGGATTTAGATTTTCCAAATGCTCTAGCCAACAATGTGATAATATCTCCTACATCTTGGGATATATCTAGCCTCTTAGAATTGGGTGGAAACTTCTTTACTAACTTATCCTTCTTCAACCACCATTTTTTTATGAGTTATTTGTTTCCTTCTACATCTTTATCCCACAACTCAAGTTCTTGTGCCTCGATCATCATCTTGACATTAGGATATGGAGGTAGATCAAATACCAGTCTGATCATAACTAGAGTCAAATATATAATCATATTGCCCTCAACATCAATGTGTTATCTTTGAGTGGGGTTGTATGCTTGTGCAACTCTCAAGATAAACTCAATACATTGCACTGCAATAGGAAAGGAAGCTACATGAGCCAAACTTAACTCTGCAATTCATTTTTCTTGTGGGACAACATCCTCTAAAAATGTATCTTTGAAAAAATGATCCAAATCGAAATGCCCCACCAAGGTGTTGGTAATATTAACAACTTGGGAGTCAAATTTGGATGTGACTTGATTCCCCTGATACTTGTATTTAATTGTGTAGGGAAGCTATTTTGGTTTCAAATATTTGGCCCTAATCCTCTTTGATGCTACCTCTAATGTTTCCTTAGCAAGCAATCCCTCAGTAGGTATCTCTTCCTCTGAGTCAGATATTGGTTAAATTGCACTACTGACACTCATTAGATACATAAATAAATATATTCATAATATCACAATGCAAGTTTTCATACTAAATCAATATTAATCTAGAAAGAATTCAATTTAGTATGTTAATTTGATCATTTTCAGGCTTCGTGTTGAAATAGTGCCAAGGACTTAGCCAATTTTATGAAAAAATTGAGTTGTACCAGGGTTCGGGATTGGGTTGTGGAAAAACACCAAACCCATATTGGAGAACATGTTAAGTTATGGACCGAAAGTCTAATTTTTCTTTACGGTTAGGATTTGAGATTGGGTCATCATTTGGAACCAAACTGATATTAAAAAAACTTCTTTCAATTTCATCTCAGAGTCCGACCCCGCAATGTTCAAGAATCAAGATTGAGTCTTGGTCTTGGTTCGACACTTAGAAATTTGATAGAAAATAAGTCAGGTATCAACCCATGGTCTAATCCCACAATGTTCATGGGATTCGAGCTTGGGTCGTGGAATGACACCTGACTCATTCAGAATGAAAAAGTGTAAGTTCATTCCCGAGGTCCAGCCCTGAGAGCATATCGGGTGTCGGGCTTCAGTTCCTCAACATAATGAGTCTCAAAAGGCATGTTGGGGACTTTTCAAGTTTAAGTCCCCAACTCGATCACAAAGTGAGACTTGAGAATTGAGGTGTTTCCAAGAATATCAATTCACAAAGTTAAATGTTTAGTGTTCAAATAACTCCCGACCTCGATTATAAAGCGAGATTCGGGCTCAGGTCATAAAGGAATCACTTAGTTATCAAATTTAAAAAAAACTCAATGTGTTAGTCCAATCCTTGATCCTAATAGTAATTTTTAGGGATCAGGCAAGTGAAAGAACTGATTTCAATGACTAAACAAACCTAAGTGCCTTCCTAACTCTCAACCCCAATGTCAATGTGGGGATTGGGAACATGATGGATCACCGAGGTAGAAAGAAATATGACAGTTTTCAATGATATTTCCTTGAGACAAGACTATGGAGTCAACCATTTTCATTTTCAAATGGTTGGTAATTTAAAATTGAAAACTTAAAGCATACCAATCAAATATAGAGAAAAACCCTAGGAAACTAGGGCACAACGAGACAAACAATCTCTCAACCAAAGAATGCAAAAATAACCCAACTTGAATTCAAATGCAAAAAGGAAATGCACCAAAAGGTGTAAAAAAAAACACACACAAACAAAGACGAAACTGAATGGGAAAAAAAAAAAGAAACAAAGGAAAGAAAACAAGAAAATGAAAGGAACAAGCAAGTAGAACTAGAAGAAAATAAAACAAAGAAAGAAAAAAAGAAACAAGAAAACCTACCTTCGAATGCACCCAAAGATTCTAGCAACAAATTGATGAATTGCATTGAAATCTCTAACCCTAGCTCCTCATCACTTTGGTTCTCGCTCAAATTCTTGAAAACTCAATGAACAGGAGTCGAGGAACAACTAAGTTTAAAACCCATTCATGTGTGCGAGCCGTTATGGAATTAATGGTGGGTTGGTCACACCTCTGAATTCATGCAAGTTCATAACTACTAGGTGCAATAGAGAAGGCAAGAGGAAGTCAGGTTCGGGACATAGAATGAAATTGAACCCTCAGTAGGTGCAAGGTCCAACCAAAAGTTTGTGAGCCAATCTCGAGGAACAAATGAAACAACACAAAGAACGAGATCAGGACTTTGAAAGGAATTCAAAGTTTGAAGAGTCCAAAGTTCAATATCCACCCAAAGTCTGATCTTGCAAGAACAAAATGAAACACGAAGAGATCGGACCCCATGATTGGGTAAGGAACAAGAACAAGAACTTTGGAAAGTTCTCAGTTCCATTTCCCATCTGATACCTGACCCTAACAAAGACACAAATGATCAAGGAAAAAGTAAACTAGCACCAAGACATTGGAAGGAACTAGCACCCAGCGAAAGAATCAAGTGCTAGTGTCGACCTGCAACTTGAACCCACAAGAACACAAGACAAAACAAACAAGGAAAAAGAGATGGGGGTTGGGGTCGGGACATGAACATGGCCTGGCTTTGTGAAAAGGAAAATGTGTATGTTCTTGCCTGAGACCCGAACCCAAAAAAATAAAGAACCAAGGCATAGGAAGAAAGAAAAACTTCTAAGACCCAAACAAAAAGATGAAGGACAAAATAAAAGACCAAAGACAAACAAAGAAAAAAAAGGGGGGGACCCATTTTGACTAGGACTAAAATGGGGTGGTTATGTGAGGAATAACAATTGGCACCTCAGTTGGGAAAATGGTTTACCCATTTTAAAGACACTGAAGAATTCAGTTCACCCAAAACCTCTAGTTTAGAAATATTTTAACTCAAGTATGATTAGTTACATCAAACAAAGTTGAGTTGGAATCTCAAATGTAAATCAATGAAAACACCTTTGAATTTGAGTGTGTGCATGTATGGTGCATCATTTTTTGCAAAGAGCCTATCTATCATTGAGTGATTGTATTAGAATTCAAGATATGTGAGGTGAGCTATTGTAAATGTCGTGCAATGATATCCTAGGAATTGCTTCGCTGCTAGGATGGCATCCATAGCCTCGACGGAGATACCTCTAGTTCTCTCAAAGTATTGCTCTATTGCTAGCGAGGCGTGCATAGCCCCGGTACAGATACTTGGGTTACCCTTATTATATTGAGTTTTCCATATTTCAATATTTATATTTCTTCTCTTTTTTAATATTGGTTGTATTGGATCAATCATTTTGTTATCTTTCCTCAATACTCAAACATAGTCATCTGAACAGTGGGTTGAGAACTACTGTGGACATCATGACAGTGTTAGGACTCAAATTTTTCACCTGAATCATAAATTGTATAGTCACCCTAAGAGGAATAAGTCTTTCTTCAAGCCAGATGAGTCTATCTAACTTGTGACAGATTCAACCGTTGTTTATGAGGTTACTTACAATATACATGTTTGTTAGTAACCTTTTGAACTATCATTGGAATATCAAGAAAACACAAGTTTCAAAATGAAAGATCCCAATAGACATGCTTGAAAACACCTAAATCAATTTCTCTCCTAGTACCTTTCAGTATTCTTTGAATAAATTTTCCCGTCACTTGAAATGGAGAAAATGAAAGCCCTAGAAGCAAACAAAATAGAAAAAGGTGACAACAACCAACACAATAAAAACAAAAACAAACCAAAAATGAGAAACAACTAATTACAGATATACAATCAATCAAAGGATCAAACCTTCATTTGCCAAAATAGTGTTTGATAAATTGTCCATTTATTGGAAAGGGAACAAATTCTCCTATTAAAGTACTTAACTAGAAAGCATTCTCACCAAGGATTTCAGCTATCTAATATGGACACAACCAAAATCAGTAAAAATTTTGGTGGTCACCTTTCCTTTCTCTGGCTTTGTCCCATAATAGTACAAGGTCTAATATTCTAAAAGCTTTAATTTTGGCTCTTTTTTCAAACCAATGTTTGACAATAGGCTGATGTTTAGAAAACTGTTGCAAAGAAGCATCTCTTTTTCCTTCTAGGCTGAGTAAACTAGATAACCGGGCCTCTACCCTATCATCTTGGGAATAGAATTCTTGCATAAAGCACAAAACGTGTATCTTTAGTTGGATAGGAAATATTGGGTCTTGGTCATAGACTAATTGGAATGGTGAGTTCCCTAAGGCCGCTTTGATTCTAGTCATATCTGCCCACAAGGAAAATCTCAGTTGTGTTTGCCAATCCCTAGGATTACTCTCTAACAACTTATTAATGACTTATAGAAAATTATTATTGGTAGACTCTGATACCCTATTCCCTATGGATAGTAATTCAAGGAATAATTTTAAACAATCTTATGTTCAACCTCCCATTGAATGAACTGATCATAAGAGAAAGCAGGGTCATTATCACATACTAGAGAAAATGGTACTCCAAACTTGGTAATGATAAACTCATTGAGGAATTTGATCACGACATCATTGGAGCAATTTTTGCAAGCTTGTGTCTTAGTCCAACGCGTACAATAATCCATCATAGTCAAGATGACCTTTTGATCTGTAGAGGAATTCAAACTTAATTACCCCAACAAAATCTAATGCCCATTATGCAAATGGTCTTACCTCGTAGACAAGTTGTAGGGGCATCATTGGATTGTGTTCTCTTGATGTTGGTGTTTGACATGTGTGACATGTCCTAACGTGCTGGTGGGAATCTCAAAACACATGGGGCCAATAAAATCCTAATCTTAAAATGTATTGTTCCAAGGCATCGACAAAACCATACCTAGTACCATATCTACAGTAAAATTCTGCAATGGTGTGCTTCGCTTGATGTTGATCCAAATAGTGTAGATAGATACCTTCAAAGTTCTTTCTAAACAAAAATCCTTCTTTGATCATGTAATGAGAACTTTTCAGTCTCAATTCCATTTTCTATGTAGCATTCATTCCATAAGGACATTTATTATTTAAAAATAGAGAAATCAAGTCCGCATACCAAGTGTCATTCATGAAGGATTGCACTGTATATTGATGGCATGTAATATTAAAATCTACATCTACTATGGCCTTGGAAAGAACTTGTCCTCATACCAGCTTCATTGGATGTATCTCAAGGTTGAACTCCTATAGAATTGACATCCAATTCCCTCTCCTTTCTCCCAATTCACTCTACATCTGAAGAGACTTTACGAAAGTGACCTGACTACAGATGATATAGTGCCTAAACTTCTTAACAAATCGTACCAGTGCGAAATACTACTTTTCTAAAGGAAAATACCTAACTTCAACATTCTTTAATGGAGAGCTCATGAAAGCGAAAGGTCATTCATCTCCCTCACCTTTTCATTGTGTCAATACAACAATACACGAATGGTCAAATGCAAAAGAATACATATAAAAAGGTAGGGAGTAATCAAGACTAGTTAGAAAAATTACCTCTATAATAGAATTTTTGATTTGCATGAAGGAGGCCTTTTGCTCATTAATCCATTCAATCTTCACATCCTTTTTCATCATTTCATTCAGGGGTTTGACAATCTCTATAAACTTGGTTATAAATTTCCTTACAAAATTTATCTTTCCAAAGAAAGATCTCATTTCCTTTCTAGTACCCAACATGGTCAACTTGAGAATGGATTATACTCAATCAGGGTCAATTGATATTCCTTTCTTTGATATTATGTGATCTAGGAGCTTCCCCCTCTGAAACCCCAAATACACACTTGTTTGGATTAAGAGACACACCATAACTTATGCACTTTTGAAGGACCTTGGAAAAATCTGCATTATGTTTTTCTCTATTCTTTGAAAATATAGTGAGATCATCCATGTAGATGATAATTCATTTTCCTACCAGATCTTTGAATGCGGTGTCCATTGCCCATTGAAATGTGGCCCCAACGTTGATGATACCAAACAACATTCTCTTGTATGCAAATATCACCCACTTGGTACTGAAGGAAGTTTTCATCCTATCTTCATTGTTGACCAACACTTGATTGTATCCTAAATATCCATCCTATAATGACATCATTTGTGAACCGTTTACTATTTGCAACACCTCATTGAGGGAAGGGAGTGGATAATTGTCCTTCTTTGAAGCTTTATTTATATTTCTAAAGTTGACACATAATCTAATTTCCCCACTCTTCTTATGAAGATGGACTAGATTAACAACCTAGGTTGGGTGCCTTACTAGAAAAATTATCCTTGCCGATAATAACTTATGTACCTCTTTAAGAATCAAAGGTTTGATTAGAGCATTGATTGGGCACTACTTCTATCGAAATGGCTTTGCTTCAAGTTTTAGTGGGATGGTGTGTGTGATCACTGAAGTGTCGAAAGTCTTCAGGTCTTCATATCCCAAGGTTATTGTTGTGATTTATCTTTTCATTACTCCCAATATTTTGTATTTGATTTCCTTGGGATAGATTTTACTGATAAAATGTTCTTCTTAGGACATGAATTTACTAAGTTAAATGACTCATACTTCCCTCCTTCAGCATCTACAGGAACTTTCTCTTGAGATTGAGGATCAAAATCAAATATTCTCTCTAATGCCACCATTCCATTAGGAATGTTGTTGGATTTCAGGTTCGTTATGCCTTTTGCATCACAATTTTTTGGATCCCAATCTTCATGATCTCAATCAGATTCATCAATGAGCTGATCTTCAAATACCTTTAAACTTGCAAGGAAAGTGAGAATATGCTAGCCATCGTCAAACACTTGGAAATATAAGATGTTATCAGGAACATTAGGGATGGCCACTAATTCCATAGACAATCATTTTAATTTGGAATCCTGCATGGGCTCCAAGGTATTCGCAGCAACAGCCAGTGTGCCCGCGATCTGATTATCTTCTCTGGGAATCAGTTTTATTCCAAAAGCATCAAAATATTCTATGAGATTCCATAACTTTTTCGTGTATGCAGCCAACCTCTTATTATGGCATGTATATTGACTGTGAACTTTTTTAACAATTACATCAGAGTCTCCAATGATTGTCAAAGCTGTAATTTTCTTTTGATGCACAAACATCAATCCTCTAGCAAGTGCTTCATATTCTATAACATTGTTAGTGCACCCAAACTGTAACCTGTAAGTAGAAAAATATGATTTCCCTTTTGGGTTTGTTAGTTCAACTCCAATCCAACTTCCTATTTTAGACTTAGAGCCATCAAATTTAAGGGTCCAAAGTTGGTCTGGGGTTGGGGTTTCCTTCTTGGGTTTGAGTGGTGGGTGTTCATTTGTGAGGAATAACTAACAGCTCAGATAGGTTCAACATGTTAGGCTCAAGAGAATGGTGCACATAATGTTCATCGAGTATTTTACTCAAATTTGAAATTTTTGTAGGAACTATTCCCTGCACCTCACCTTGATTAGCACTCTCAGAATTGGTCATATTTTTGAGCAATCCCTTAGGAATTGGAAGATTAGTAAGGGTGGGTGTGTTGATCACTTCTGAGATTCCTCGATGTCATCATGTGAACCAAACAATAAGACCTCAGTTTGTATAGTATCAAGAGTGACTTCATCCTTGGTATGATCATTTCTCATTAGGATAGTCGCATTCCTAACCTCAAATGGGAACTAACTCGAAGGTATTCTAGGGTGGGGTTCACAATCGCCATCTGACTAACAAACATGATTTAAAATGGTTACACAGGGCTGATATGTCAACTCAGAATGACTCTAGTAATGGACCCTACACCAGTTTGGGAGTAACAGACTCCATAAATCAATGTCATCTCCTAAAAATAGCCTATCTTGTTGTAATTTCCTCATTATAACTTGGTGATTAACAATGGTCATATCATCATTGTGTTCCAAAGGTTGTGAGTGTTCAAGGTTGACCATTGAAAAGGTTAGAATTTCTTCTTCTCTCCTATACACTCCCATCTCAGTTTTGAAAAATGCTACCTCATTAGGACTATCATATTTCATGATCATATGTTTCAACTGAGGTTCACTTTCTATCTTGATTTGGGTTGCCACCCCTTTCCATGGGAGCCACATGTGTGAAAAATGAAAGGAAAGATAACCCTCAAGGCTTTTCATCAAGTCCCGAATTGGCAACATGCCATATGTTTTAGGGATATAAGCCACCTGGATATCTATATATGTTTAGATTCGTGGGTCTGATCCAATCTACACATGCACATTTTTTAGTTCACTAGTGATATTAACCTCAATCTTATCTAATTGTATCACTTTCTTATGAGTCTGAACTAAACTTAAACCCAACTTTTTTTAAATAGAGAAGAGCATGACATTACATGAGGCCCAGGAATCTAAGAGACAGTTGTGTAGATTCTTTTTGTAAATTTTTAATCTCAAAATAAATGGGGCTATCCCTGTCTTACCCCTGTATAGGGTTGTGTTCATATCATTAGTTGGAGTCGTCTTATTCTTTCCTTTTGACTTATCAGCCTCCTCCAAGGATTTTAATACAATATCGCGTTGGGCAAGACATGACTTCAAAATGTTGAAAAATGACAGAGAGGTCCTTTGTTTTTTTATTTCTGAAATAAATTCAAACTCTATATCTTTATTCCTAGGAAACCAAGGGACAAAAGCAAAATTACCTTTATTTTGTGAATCTAATGGGCCTTTCGGCGAAGGTGGATTTTTTTCAGCATTCTGGTTCGGTGGATCCATCATGTTAGGAGGGGAAAATGTAGTAAACGACCCCTTATTTTGATTCCTCAGTAAATGGCCTCCCTTGGTTTGAAAGGCCTGAGCATTATAGGTATCTTCCTCCAGTTCGTTCTCTCCCTACATGGAAAACTGGTATCATTCATCAATGGTCTCAAAATTCATAGTTGTAGCCATTAACCCACTACCTTGGTTGGTATTTCCTTGTGGCAGGTGGGATTCAGCTTGTGCTATCTTGACAACCTTTTCCATTTCAGGGCAATTAATTTCAGAGTGTAAAGCAGTGTCATGTAACTTGCACTAGTTCGTCATGAGATTCAAATCTACAACATTTGCAGTGTGAGGCTTTTCCTCATTGGATTGATAATTGTGGGATACTCCCCCATTGTTTGGTCCAGTATTTCATTGCCTATTATTATTTGATCACTGATTATATCCCCTATTCTAGTTTTGATAGTTTTGATTGGGGAAGTTTTGACCTTAAAAATTCCTCTAGTTTTGATTGGAATTATGATTAGAATAATTGTTTTGATGGGAAAACCCTCCCTAGTTTTGAAAACCCTAATTTTGGTAACCTTGATTATGGTTTCCCTGATTTTGATTTGGGCCTTGAGAGAGGTTTAGTTTAAGTTGATCCATTTCATTAGCCAGTTGAGATAAATTTTTCTTCAAGGTTTCCACCTTTGAAGTCAACTAGGTGGTATGCTCACTTTCTACAAAATTTATAGCAAGTGAGTGAGTTGTAGGATTGGATCCTCTAGTAAAATTATGTGGCCTCTAAGCTTGTTGGGGTGGATTTTAAAACCCCACCATCAACTCATGGTTGTGGGGAAGGATTTTGTAACTTAGCTAAAGGTCCATAAGTAGAGTGAGACATCCCTAGGACTATATTAAATAGTGGAGGTGGATTATGCATCAAAGGTTAACCTAAGGGAGGGAAAACTCCTCTGAGGCTACCCAATTATGAACTTATATTTTTTAATTTGATGGCAATGTGATACACCTTGGACAATGAATTGATGTTTGCTTCAAGGTAAGTTCTCTGGAGAAACAATCCAATCAATGGGTCTATGTCCTTTAGGTAGGATCAAATGGCCATATTCTTTGCCACTACATAGGGATCTTCCAATAGTCTATACATACTTTGGAAATAACTATTAAAGAGTGAAAATGACTCATGTGGTTCCTTCCTAATCATGGAAAATTTGTGATATAAGAAGGAAGGATCTATAATGACCCAAAATTGATTAAAAAAAGTGTCTTCTAAGTTTTTCCAACTTTGGATAGATCCAGTGGGAAAGTTTAAATACCAATTATAGGCCATGTCCCCCAATGAATAGTGAAAAAAAATCATGCAACATCATGGTGGGCTATCTGAGCCCGTGTACAAGCATCCTTAAATTCTTGTATGCTCTCTTCAGCATTTCGTGATTCTCCATGGGAGTACCTAGGATAGAATTTCTCAATACTCTTAGGAATTTCATGAATTCCACCAAGAATGGTTCCCAATGGTGAAGGATTATTTGCAAATAACACCATGAGTGGCGATGGATTTGGTTGTGCTAGTTGTTGTGTTGTTGGAAATACAAGTGGAGTGGGTGGTGGTGTTAAATCCCTATGAGTTTTGGGTCTAGTAGGAATTTGGAGTTCGAGAAATGGGTCGGGTTTGCAGAGGATCTGAGAATTCTTCAAAACCTTTCTGGTGAAAATGACCCAATTTGCTCCAGTTTGTTCCTTTGTTCCCTCCTAGCGCCAGTTTTGTTGATGGTCAATGTAACAAAACAATGTTAAAATAGAATATTGATATTCTATTTTACCTAAAAAATATAAATAAACTATAGCCACCTAGCTTCCAAGGTCTTTGTAGCTGGTTCTCAACTGTGTTGATGTTGTTTAGTGGCCTATGCAACTATAATTTTCAAGGGCCCTATTGGTAAAAGGGGTAAAAACTACATAATACAAATTAATCTTACATTTGGAAGTGTAAATAAACATCAAAAGATAGAACAAAGCTCATGACAAAAAATATAAATGCAAACTCCTTTAATTCAGACATATAAAATTCATAATGAGCATTTCTTTGAAACAACTAAAACCATAAAATGATATAATCCACAAAATATTTTGCACCATTGCATTCATTCATAGTGCTAATTCAAGAAATCCAATCATTCATCATCACTAAACTTCAAAATCAAACAAGAACACATCACCAACTCATTACTAAAATTCATATATCAATAAACATAAAGAAATTTTATTCACATGTAACTCAATGAAATAGTCTCAGATTCAAAATATTATGTTGATTTTTGTCAAATAAGAGACATTTATGCACAATATTCACTAGCATATGAATGACTACTATTCATCAACATTACCATTTAAACTCGGTCTGAAAATAACATAAACTATATTGAAACTTGTAAAGATGTCTATGTATCTTTGCATAATTTCTCTAAAGCTTCTAAAAAACTATAAAAATATCTGAGATCTCTCTTTAGGCAGCCAATATTTTCTTCAATTAGCCAACCTTTACAAAATGGAGAGAAATTCTACATATAGACATCTTCAACACTAATTTCTCTCATGAAAAATTATAATCCACAATTTGAGGTTTCAAATCCACCATTCTAGGGACACTCAAATAACTCAAGTCTCTCTTCTATTGTAATCAATGAAGTTGAATAGACATGCCAACTACTCCGTTAGCCAAAATAAAGACTCCAAGTCCTCATTCAGATCATTGTCCACCATCATAAAAAATTCATGACTGGTAATTCTTCTCTCCAACTGTCCCTTACTCAAAAATTAATCTAAAAAGATATTGTTGTCCATCAACTAATTAAAACAATTCATTTCATTTATCACATTCAGGTTGTCTCATAATATTCATCATAATTATCAAGAACTTTTTTCACTGTATCATCTTCTGGTCCATCAATCCAATCAACTTTAAATTTAGATTCATTAAATTTACTTTCAACTGTATCAACAATTACTTTCATCTTACCAACATCCTTGCTTGCCCACTGCAAATCACATTTCAACTCTAGCAACATTTCCATAAGTGGAGACTCATTAGTATCTCCATCCTTTAACATCCCATCCTAGCTATTCCTCCCATGCATCCTTGACCTCTCCCAGTGATTCAATCCTTTGATTTGGAGGTATGGCCTTACCAATAAACCTTGAAATGATTTCTTCAAAGATACCTATGTGCTCAAAAAACTCATGAACACTCTTGAGCATGATTATCCTGTGTTCAACAAGAGTTTGTGCCTTAAAAGAGGAGATATGAATTGACTTTGCAATAAAATGGGAGTCTTCCTCACCCAAAATTTGGGATTGAACCAACTTTTTATTAGAAATTTTATCAATTTCCCTAAGCTTTCAAAGGTATTCCCTGAGTTTCTCTCCCTCTTCCCATAATTGCTTCATAGGTTCTTCTATATATTTGACTAACTTAAGCCCCCTAAAGTAATACTTAAAATCTGTCTAGAAAATTATCCATCTCTGCTTTAAAGGTATTAAGCCAATTATCAAACCATGTGGCTTTCTTTTTCATTTCAGTTAAATCATCTACCTATTCTCTACTCTTTAGAACAGAGACCTCTAACCATGTGGGCTGCTCAAGAATAGATGAAATTAACTCCTTCAAGAAATCTTTCATTTTATTCCCTTGAGCCTTAAGCTCATCCTTTTCCTGATTATCTTTAATCAGTCTAGAATTGGTAGTAGTGGCAACAATATCAATTAAATTTATCTATTGATTCCTAGTGTGCTTTCCCTGATTAACAGTACTTATCTGATAATCTTTGGGCTGCAACTCTCTATCATCTTTATTAGACATTGGAGTAGAAATTTCAACTTCCAAATCTCCTTCATCAGTAAGTCTAGTTGAATGCACTGCACGGGCCTTCTTCTTTGCCTTCACCTTATCAATTTATGCCCTCATATCTTCCCACATTAATGGTTGGGCCTGTACTTGTTTCCTCTTTTCTAAATTAAATTTCAACCAAGTGGGTGCAGCTAGTTGAGTGGAGACTTATTGAATGCTTGGAGGTGTGGAGGAAGTTGTTTCAAGAGTTTGCTAAGAAGCAACTTTCTAAAGTTATTCTCGCTCCTTTTTCAATTGTTGTTGCTCCTTTCTCTCGTTCTCATCTTTTATCTCTTCTATCCTCCTCATCTCTTCCTCCCATTTGGTAGCCTCCTCTTCATCTTTAAGCATTTTTTGCTCTAACTCTTTAGCTCAGAGCTATTCTTCTATAGCCTTCTCTTGTGCAACTCTCCTCTCCAATTCCAAGGCCTCATCTTCTACCTTTTTCTATGTTGGAGCTTCTTCCATTTCTCTAGCTAACTCATTAGCTTTTCTTCTTTGTTCTTCTTCTTGGGAAAATCATTCATCAGCTAGCTTTTGTGCATCTTCCATGAATTCCTATTGTTCTTTGTCCATTAATACATCATTAATTTCCATCAGTTGGCTATCCATACTCCCAATTTAAAATTACTTTTCCTCCTCACCTCATTCTTCCTCCACCTTCCTTAGATACTCTTCCCATTCGGGTGATTCTACCTCTCGGGATGGAGTTGTTGCTGAATCTAAGGAGATATCTTGAACATTTACCTCGGCCTCCTCCTCCTCTCTACTAACTGGTGTTTCCAAAGTTGATGGCACGGTATGATCCCAGCTTGCAGGGGAACAACAACCTATTTTTCTGCAAAACTCTCCTCACCTAGGTGACTAATAATCAAAGGTACAACAATAAAACTCGAAGTAACCCCTATAGTAGTTTCCTCATAAGTAACCTTTGCTTTACGCAAAGCATCATCTATTTATTGTAATGGTACATCTTCTCCCTCTATTTTTGGAGGCTCCTCAATGGCTCCTTCTATCATTGCAACACCCTTCTTTAGTCTCTTATATTTCTTGGTCTTCATAGAAGAAGAGGGTTCACTACTATGACCTCTTTTCTTTGTCACCACAGCCCTTGGTTTTTTCAACTAGAGTTCTATCCATCTCAAACTCCTGTTCACCACTACTCATGATATCTTTGTAATCTTGGCCACTTCCTTGTTTTCCCAATTGATGGGTAGAAAGGCTTTTGTATCCACTTGGTTAATATCATACCTAGGATCAAGAGTGATCCCATCATCCATAGTTTCATCAGGAATATCGGTTTTAACCTTAAAATCCCTCATCTGAGGAATTTTCAACCTTTCATAACCTCTTTTTCTTACCTCAAATGAATCCTGACGGTCAACCTATAAATCCTCAAGAAGAGGAATATGATGAGTAAAGTGAGAAGGATAAATTGCATGCATTTTTTCCTTTAGATCATTTTTTTTTTTGAAGTGTGTTACTAAAAATTTAAAGCTTGAAACTCCTATGTGGCTTATTTGGGCATTATTGTAGAAGAACAAGAATAGAACCCCAATTCCAAGGGGAAAGGATGTACAACAATCCTATGCTATGAAGAGAAAACAACATTTACCTCTGCAACTTATCTAGCAAATTCTATCAAAATCCACCTATCACCACAAAATCTTGGCAATTTAAACAGATGGTCATCAAAACCAAATAACTTCAAATAAGTTGACTTGGGGTATTAAATGAACCAAAATCCCCATTCATGAATTAATGCCATAACTTCTAGGGATAATATGAAGCCTATTTCCCCTGTAAGTTGATTTATTATGACATACAAAAAAGCATCATTCACTCTTTTGAAGTGCTTTGATGACTCCTTAATCTCCAATTGGTCATAGTGTTCTAAGACCTTCTTTTGATCTAGGCCTTGTTCCATTGACCCTATAGTGCTCAACCCACAAAACCTTCCAATTCTTATTGCAGAATAAATAACATAAGAATTCATGTAAAATTTCTTGGTCTGTGTTACCTCAAGGAGTTGGTTTATACTATTGTCTGAGATAATCTGCTCCCAATCTAAGTACTTCTTTTCCTCTAAGATTAACTGGATAAAAGGAAACATCTAGTGTTCAAAAATGCGAGATTTAGATTTTCCAAATGCTCTGGCCAATAGTGTGATAATATCTCCTACATCATTGGAGAAATATGACCTCTTAGGATTGGGTGGCAACTTCTTTACTGATTTCTTCTCCTTCTTCGGCCACCATTTGTTTATGAGTTGTTTGTTTCCTTCTACATATTTATTCCATAGCTCAAATGGTTGTGCCTTGGTCATCATCTTGATATTAGGATAGGGAGGGAGGTCAAATACCAATCTGATCATAGCTGGAGTCAAGTCTATAATCACATTGTCATCGGAATCAATGTATTATCTTTAAGTGGGGTTGTATGCTTGTACAACTATCAAGATAGACTTAGGACATTGTACTACAATAGGAAAGGAAGCTACATAAGCCAACCCTAACTCTATAATTATTTTTTCTAGTGGGACAACATCCTCAGAAAGTGTATCTTTAATAAATTGATCCAACTCCAAATGTCTCACCAAGGTGTCAGTAATATTAACAACTTTGAAGTCAAATTTTGATGGTACTAGATTCTTTTGATACTTTTATTTCATTGTGTAGGGCAACTATTCTAGTTTCAATTTCTTGGCCCTAATCCTCTATGATGCTATCTCTAATTTTTCCTTAGGAGGAAATCCCTCAGCAGGTATCTATTCCTCTGAGTCAGAAATTGGTTAAATATGTTGCACTACTAACACTCATTAGATACAGAAAGAAATATATTCATAATATCACAATGTGAGTTTTTCATAATAAATCAACATTAATCCAGAACTAATTAAGTTTAGTATGTTAATTTGATCATTTTTGGGCTTCAAGTTGAAATAGTGTCAGGGACTTAACCAATTTTATGTAAAAAATGAGTTCTATTGGGGTTTGGGATTAGGCTGTGGACAGAAACCAAACCCATATTAGAGAACATGTTAAGTTATGGACCCACAATCTTATTTTTCTTTTTTGTTGGGAGTCAGGATCAAGTCATCATTTGGAACCAAACCAATATTAAAAAATGTTCAATGTCATCTAAGAGCCTGACCCCACAATGTTCATGAATCGGGAACGGTTCTTAGTCTTGGCTCAACACTTAGACATTTGATAGCAAATAAATCAGGTATCAAGCCATGGTCTGATTCTACAATGTTCATGGGAGTCAAGCTTTGGTCGTGGAAAGACACCAAACTCATTCATAATTAAAAGGTGTAAGTTATTTCCCAAGTTCTAGCCTCAAGAGCATTTTAGGTGTCGGGCTTCGGTTCCTCGATAGAATGAGTCTCAAAAGGCATGTTGGGGACTTGTCAAGTTTAAGTCCCCAACTTGATCACAAAGCGAGACTCAAGAATTGGGGTATTCTCGGGAATATCAATTGGTGAAGTTAAATGTTTAGTGTTCAAATAACTCCTAACCCTGATTATAAAGTGGGGGTGGGGCTCGTGTCATAGAGGAATCACTTAGTTATCAAATTTAAAACAAACTCAAGGTGTCGTTCCAATCCCTGATCCCAATAGTAATGCGGGGACCAGGTAAGTGAAAGAACTGATATCAACAAGTAAACAAACCTAAGTGCCTTCCCGACTCCTAACCACAATGTCAATGTCAGGATGGGGACCATGATGGATCACCGAGGTAGAAAGAAATATAACAGTTTTTAATGATATGCCCTCGGGACTAGATTATGGAGTGAACAATTTTCATTTTCAAATGGTTGGTAGTTCAAAATTGACAACTTAATGAATATTGACTGAATACAAAGAAAAATCTTAGGAAACTAGGGCACAACAAGATGGAAAATATCGCAACCAAAGAAAAAAATGATGACATCAAGAAACAAAGAATGCAAAAAGGAAACACACCAAAAGGTGCAAACAAAAACATAGATAAAGAAAGACAAAAGCAAATGGGAAAACAAAAGGAAACAAAGGAAAGAAAACAAGAAAATGGAAGGAACAAGCAAGTAGAATTGAAAGACAAGAAAACCTACCTTCGAACACACCCAAATATTCTAGCAACAAATTGATGAATTGCGTTGAAATCCTAAACACTAGCTCCTCATCACTCTAGTTCTTGCTCAATTTTTTGAAAACAAAATGAACAGGAACCAAGGAATAATTAAGTTTAAAACTCATTTGTGTAAGTGAGCCATTATGGAATTAATGGCGAGTTGGTCATGCCTCATAATTTGTATGGATTTGTAACTATCAGGTGCAATAAAGAAGGCAAGAGGAAGTCAGGGTCGAGACATGAAACAAAATTGAACCCTCAGTAGGTGCAAGGTTCAACCAAAAGTCAATGAGCCGATACCAAGGAACAAATAAAACAACATGGAGTGTGAGACTGAGACTTTGGAAGGAATCAAAAGTTTGAAGAGTCCAAAGTTCAATCTATACCCGAAGTTTGATCCCACAAGAGAAAAATGAAACACGGAGAGGTCGGACCCTGGGATCGGGTAAGGAATGGGAACAAGAAATTTGGAAAGATCTCGGTTCCATTTCCCGCCCGATACCTAACCCCGACAAAGACACAAATGGTCAAGGGAAAAAGAAACTGGGATCGGGACATTGGAAGGAACTAGCACCCAGCAAAAGCATCAAGTGCCAGTGCTGACCTGAGACCCAAACGCACAAGAACACTAGACAAAACAAACAATGCAAAAAATACGTGGGTTGGGGTCAAGACATGAACATGGCCTATCTTTGTGAAAAGGAAAAATTGTACATTCCTACTTGAGACCCAAACTCGAAAAACAAAAGAACCAAGGCATAGGAAGAAATAAAAACTCCTAAGACCCGAACAAAAATATGAAGGGAAAAACAAAAGACCAAGGACAAACAAAGAACAAAAAAGGGGGGGACCCATTTTGATCTGGACCAAAATGGAGTGGTTATGCAAGGAAAAACCTAATGTATGAGTCCCAGTAGCTTAAAATTGAGACACAAAATTCAAGAAATGTTAAGTACAATGCAATATTCAAGATGAGGTCCTGAAACCTAGGGTGGGACCCATACACCCAAGGTGGCATATGAGTCCTAGATAAATAGATCTGGAACACATAACCCAAAAATATGAGTTATGATTGGTCATTTAATAAATGTTAGGATTATCCTTGAAAAATGCATTAAATAAGGCATAATGAAGCCGAATTTTAGTACGAAGGGCCCAAAAAATTGTGAAAATGTAAAGGGATAAATTTTTATACACTTAATTTAGTCCCAACTTTAGTGAGAGAAGGAACTTGCTTCAAACTTATGCTAAAGTGGACAAATTCGCATCAAGAGGGGTCTAAGTGTACCAATGCTAGTGAGATAGGATAACAACAATCAAGAGGGATGATCAAGCCCCTAGGATCACGATCTTATAGCAAACCAAAATAGGGACAAAATAACACACATATGAATAATTTAAGGAGCAACAAAAAGGCACAAGCATACACTACCAAAGACATAAAGAAAAAAGAGAAAGAAAAATAAAAGGGGTGGATCAAGCCTTAATCATTTGTCCAACATGATGTGGATCAGATCTAAGCTATTTATCCAAAAAAATTATAAGTGGAACACAATGTCCACTATGAAAACCAAAAACATGCTCACAAGGGCTAGTGGAACGTCAGTTCGTCCACTAGTTTAGCCCCAACGAGACACATATGTATGCAGCAAGTACATGCACTCACACAAATGGGAAAGTGGCTATGGGAAAGTCACACCTAATTTTGGCTCCCATATGCTAACCATACCAAAGCTATACCTCTTGATAACTTTGATAAGGTGCCACACAACATGAACAATAGGATTCATGAGGCAAGAAAAACTTTGTATGCTAATACCCATGAACAAACAACATGGCTCCACAGGCAAGAAAAGTGTGTTATGCAAGTTGGCCATATAAAAAATATTGCAAATGCAAGATAGTTTAAGGTATATCAAAATTATTTTTTCTTATTCCATGTAGGGTCTTAAATTAGGGAACATTGTGCCTAATGTCTCCAAGAGAGGACCAATCAAATAATAGAAGATTCACAACTTAGGGGATGTAGTGTGTCACATAAAACCACTAAGAGGAATATAATATGATAAGAGAGATCATGCTCTTCAAGGAATTACACCTAATGTCATGAAAAAGTGAAATATTCATCACATGAAGTAAGAAGACAACACAATGAAACATGAATTGTAAAATGCCAAAGAATAATGCCAATGTTTGCTTGCAATTTAAAGAAATTTCTAAACAACATGTTGTGAGAAATTAATTTAAAGTAGTAAATGATAAATGATAACATTAAAGAGGACGTGAGAGATTATTTGGAAATCCCTATTCCAAGTCATATGTTTCCAAATGAAGCTATGTCATGCAAAAGGGTTGCCTCCAAAAAGAAATCCAAAAATAACACACAAGGGATCCATGGATTTGAGGTTTGTATTTTCTTTTCTACAATATTGTTTACGAGATCGAAACATCATCATTCCCCAAATACTAATGGAATGGGAAGAATGACACAAATAAAGAGAGAATAAAGAGTAAATTTTTGGTGAATATGGAAGAGACCTAAATGTCTCGATGCCTTGCATCATCCCCAAAAGGAAAACACAAGACAGAGAAAAAGATAAAGGAAAAGCTTTTGGGTCAACGTGGAAGAGACCTAAATGTCTTGACACCTTGCGTCATCCCCAAAAGGAAAACACAAGACAAATGAAAACATAAAGCTTTACGACATAGAGAAGAATGTAAATATGAATAGAGGAATACATAAAGAGAGAGGCACATTAAACAAAAAGTTATAGTGGATCACATTATACACATGCAATCACATAAAATAAACATGTAAAAGAAAAAAAAAAGAGGACTAGTGAGGCACATGCGATTGAACCTATTTGCAGGTCGTCTACATCCCAATCTTGTTCATCATATAAGGAAGGTGGACAACTAGCCAAATGGACAACAACAAGTTTTGAACTATGGTAATCACCAAGTTCAAAACTCTTCCTAGGAGAATCATCATTTAAGCTCATAGAAGAGGAAAATAATGTATTCTATTCATTATGCCCTTCTTCATCAATTTTAGCAATCTCATCATCATCATCATCTAAGTTAATCACAACGAGAGGTCAGATGATAATTTCTAAAGAAGGATTTATCTCTTATCGTAGTTGTGATATAGGATTTTTTTGTTTCTATGAAGAGAAAGACTAATCGGATATTGCTTCAGTCAATTTTGGATGTTTATTTTATTTTTTATTATCTTTATTTAACCTTCAAGCAAGAGCATGATGTCTACGCCTACACTCTATATCATTTCTATTTCTTTTTGTGCAATTTTCAAGTTGTGTTTGTGTAGGAGTGGGTTTATCAACCATAGGTTTCTTTTCTTCAAAAGGAACCATGGAAGGTTGTTCAACCACTTTATCTTTAGCTTTGTAAACTTGTTTTATCTTAGGAGGTGTGATAGATTTTGTTTGGTTATCTCTTGGTCATTTGTAGGAAAGAGGCAAAGAATCTATCTTAGGTTAGTGTTGGTTATTTGGAATGTATTTTGGTTCAATCATAGTTTCATCAAGGATAGGAGGATCGATCATAGGTTGAGGAATATTTATAAGGGATATTTTTTCTATGAATTTCTCCTTAAAATTTTGATAGGATTTGGAAAAGAAGCCCTATTGAGGTTTTATAGGTTCCATAGGTTTAGGCCAAATGAAATCTAATGAAAAATTCCCATGGGAGGACACAGGATTAATGACACTATGGTGCACAGGTAAAGATTTCATTGTCAAAGAGAAACTTTAAGCATTTATGTACAACCGATGGGATGGCTTCCATGGAGCATAGCCATGGATGACCAAGCTTCACACATACCTGATCCGACATCAGGATGATGGACAAGGAGACATCTAATTTTTTTGTTCTAATTTTCAAAGGAAGGGTGATCGATCCCATCGTAGGGAAAGTGAAACCATTATGTTTTTTTATCCATGCTTTTAGTTTATCATATGTTTCTTGATAGAGTTAATGCACAAGTAAGAATTATTAAATGATCACATTCTCTCCACAAACAGGATGAATTAATATCCTATTAGTGAGATTCTCATTGATTCGGTCAGCTATGTAAATATGACCATCAAGTGCATTTCTAATTATATCATTAGATGAGAAATCAATGTCAAGAGGTTTTTTAGTTTGGCCCTTACAAATTTGAGTTTCGATCAATGTGTAGACACCTAAAATATACATGGACCTGATTTTGATCCTACTAACATCGTTTCGTCTTGAATCATACTCTCATCTTATCAACACTTTTCATTCCTTAATTAATTAAATAATTATTTATTTAATTAGGTCTTTCTCCTCTGGTGATTAAATTAATCAATTTAATTTAATTAATCATCTTTCTATGTTCATTTAAATAATTAATTTTATTTAAATTAAGTCTCTAAAGTCCTCCTATTAAATTAAATAAATTAAACCTTGTTTGATTTAATTTAACACATTCCTTCTTTATTAAATAAATCAAGACATTTATTTAATGAATCATTTCCTCTCAATTTTTGACTTAAATCAATTCATAAATCTAAGTCTAAATTGTCACATCACCTAATTCCTCTTTAAATTAATCAAATCCATGATTAACTTAATCCTTCTCACTAAAACTTCTAGAGAATGCAAGTTGCACAATAAATCAATTTATTTGATTTACTAAATTCTCTATTTTCCCTCACAAAGCATCGAAAAGGGAATATTCCTCTTTTGAATTCAAAAAAGTCCAAGTGGACTTGGTCCTTCCAACAAGGAATTAAAATCCTCTTACATGTCCTTGACCTTGAGCCAAGTGACATTAACTTCATTCCTTTTCCCTCTTCAACATGTCATTTCTCAAGTTTGAAATGCCACCTAATTGCATTTATTGGCACATTGGCCAAAACTTGCACATTCCTCATCCAATCACATGTGGATAAGTGGCACAATGCCATTTGATGATCTTTTATCCCACATTGCTCAATCTTGCTCATTCTTCCAAGATTTGAATCTATAAATGAGAGACTCTTCCTCTCATTCAAACATCCACAATTTGAGTAAACTTACTCTACTCAACTTCATCCTCATCCACAACTCATATTCAAAGTTACTCTCTCCACATTGAGAGATAATTTTCCAATTTCATCCAATCATCCACCATATTTGAGATTTTTCAACAAGGTTATGCTCAAATCTCTTTGGAGATTTGACCATTTCTCTCATTTAATCAAACGTTGCAATTAGGAATTGGGAAAGGGCCAATTGCAACATACCATTGGCACCAATTCCCCCATGGAATCAACATGCTATTTGCTTAATTAAGATTTACATTAGTTTTCATTTCTCATTGTGTTCTTCATTTCCTAATATAAGTTTTAGATAGATGGATTTCATGGGGAATCTCTCATGCTTGTTTCAATGTATTTGATCTAACATACTAATCATGTTTGTTGTTCCTATGCATTTGTAGGTTTAGGGGTTCACACAATGCAATCAAACCATCCATAGGATCTTTTTCATTATTATCCATAGGACCTTGTTCAATAGTATCCATGTTGTCATCATCTATGTCAGCATTCATCAAATCATTCTTCTTAGTTTCACTGACTTTGAAAAATTAAATATTATGATTTGGCATAGGGTTGGTAAATATTTGAAAGTTTTGGCTAGGAGGGGAAAATAAATTTTTTCCTTGATCATTACCACCTCCAATTTGAAGTCTACCAGAATCAATGAGGTCTTGCACAAGATGTTTAAGATGCTTACAATGTTCCCTATAATTTCCATTTTATCAGTTATAATTACAAGAGGAATTTGATATAAAGTTTGGATGTAAGGGATTATTAGGATCGTATATTTTAATGGGAGGTAAGGTGATACTATTCTATTCTAGAAGTTGTAACATTGTGTTATGAAGAGTATTGGGTAGGGGAGTAAATTTTCTAGCTAGATCCCCAAATGTAAAAGGATTTTTCTTCTCTATAGTAACCACTTGGGTATCAAAATGTTGAGTTTGTTGAGGGGGATTTAGTTGAAGGAAACCATTATAATATTTCCTAAAATCTTGGTAATTATTTTGATTTACGAATTCAAACTTTTTAGGATGGCTAGAGGTGGGATTTCCTTCACAATTGATAACCAAGTTTTGATAATCATGAAGGGCTTGGTACACAAGTTTACAAAGGAAGGAAACTTAATCATGCCAAGATTATCTTATATCTTCTTTTGAAAGTTTTCAATGGACATCCATTGAAGGTGAGGGTTGGGAATTTTTACATTGATTTTGGAATAAAGAGACTGGTAGTGTGAAATGTAGACAATAACTTTTTCATCATCCTTTTTCTTACATCTCATCAAATCGGCTAAGGTCATCTTAGGATTCATGTCCAGTTGGAATTTTTTTATAAAGGCCTCAACAAGTTCATTGAATGAACAAATTGAGTTGTTTGGTAATGAGGAAAATCATTATAAAGAAGTAGCTTTCAAGGACCTAGGGAAAATCCTAGCCAAGAGCTTATGTGCAAGGACAAAATAACTACTTAAGGCAGTATAATTGGGAACATGGTTAGAAGGATCAAATTTCAATTGGATGTTTTAAGGATCAAGGAAATAAATCCATTGCCCCTAATAACCAAAACCTGTACATCTTTACCAACCCTATGCCTAATCATAACATTTCATTTGTCAAATTTAGTGAAACCAAAAAGAATGATCTGGTGAATGTTGAAATGGATAATGACAACATAGATAATATTGAACAAGGTCCTATGGATATGGATGAACAAGATCATATGGATGATATGGTTGGATTGATTGAAATTATACCTCATAAGGGCCAAACTAAAAATTGTCTTGAAATTGCTTTCTCATCTAAAGATATATTTAGAAATGCATCTAATGGTCCTCTTTATATAGCTGACTGAATCAATGACAAGACCACTAATGGGATATTAATTGATCCTATCTATGGATAGAATGTGATCACTGATGAATTCTTACTTGTGCATGAACTCTATCAAGAAACATGTGATAAACCAAAAGCATGGATACAAAGGAATAATGGTTTTTCTTTTCGTACGATGGGATCAATCACCCTTCCTTTACCAATAAGACCAAAAGAATTAGATGTATCATTCTCCATCATATTGAAATCAAATAAATTCCATGTGAATCTTGGTTATCCATGGCTACACTCCATGGAAGTTGTCTTGTCGGTCATGCATAAATGCTTAAAGTTTCCCTTTGAAAATGAAATTTTCACTATGCACCATAGTGGCTTTAATCCTTTATCTTCTCGAGGGAACTTTTCATTAGATTTATTTTGGCCTGATCCTATGGAACCTATTAAACCTCAACAAGACTTCTTTCTCAAATCCCATCAAAATTTCAAGGAAAAATGCATAGAAAAACTATCCCTTACAAACATGCCTCAACCTATAACTGATTCTCCTATCCTTGATGAAACTATGATTGAACCTTAAGAAATTCCAAATAACCATGACCAACCTAAGATTGGTCCTTTGCCTATCTCCTATAAAAGACAAACAGATAATGAAAACAATCCTGTCACGCCTGCTAAGATAAAATAGGCTCACAAAGCTAAAGAGAAAGTGGTTGAACAACCTCCCATGGTTCCTTTCATTCCTCCCCTTAGGGAATAAAATAAACCAATGGTTGAAAAACCCACTCCTATAGAAACACAACTTGATAATCATACTAAAATAAATAGAAATGCTAGATAGCATAGGCATAGATGTTGTTCTCTTACTTGAAGGTTAAATGAAGAAAACAATAAAGAAAATAAACATCCCAATTGGACTAAAGGAATACATAATGAGTCTCTCTCTTTGCTCCAACAACAAGATCCTGTACCATGAAAGAAACTAAACCCCTCGTTAGACATTATCATTCGACCTCCCATTTTGATTAATTTGGATGATGATAATGAGGTTGCTAAAATTGATGAAGAAGTGCATAATGAATTGAAAACATTATTTTCCTCTTCTAAGAGCTTACATGAGACTAATGTATTTGACTCCAATTTTTGATGAACATTTGTTGGAATATCAACAATATATTGTCAGCATACCAACGAACCACTGAAATAATTTTTGTCGCTAATTTTCTGTCACTTTCTCGACTAGCTTTTGAACGTTGAAATCACGACACGGCTTCGTCAGTTGCCGCCATGGAAAAGGGCCCTGGTGTTCATCAGAATATCGATGGACATTTTTTCGATGTAGCAATGAATCGTAGCCAAGACACAGGTGGCATGCCTTTGCCAAAGCATCAGATCAACAACAAAAGTTCTTCGAACTTGCGATGAAAAAGGCAAGTCATTATGATGAAAGTCTTGTCAGATGTATTGAAAATTCATCGGATATTTTTTGGAGGTTCATCGAAAGTTTGACGAAATGTGACGAAATAGGAAAGTCGTTACGACGAAAGTTTCGTTGGATGTATTACAAATTCGTTGGAAATTTTTGGAGGTTCATCGAAAGTTCGATGAAACAATGTAGGTTTTAAAAAAAAATCATCCACATGTCAACATTCCCTTGATATTATGATCGTTAACCATCCTGCAACTCTTGATCACATGATAGTAGGCAACTATAGATCTTGATCTTCAATAAACATGCTCATGAAGACGATTGACAACTTTGACTTTAAATGTCAAGCACCTTTTTTGTTTAGATTAAAACATCTCCGCTGATTTTAAGCATGTGGATTTTAGATCCACTTTAGTAGCTCGCCAATTAATATATTAAGGTCAGCTTAATATACTAAAACATTCATAATGTTCCTTCGGTCTCTCTGAATGTGAAAGATGGCTCCTTCCCATGATATCGCGATCGTTCAACCACATAGTATTGATCAATTGTGATATCATGGGAAGGTGTCGTTTGTCACATTTGGAGAGGCCAAAGGAACATTATGAATGTTTTAATATATTAAGCTGACCTTAATATATTAATTGGTGAGCTACTAAAGTGGATCTAAAATGCACATGCTTAAAATCGATGAAGATGTTTTAATCTAAAAAAAAAAGGTGCTTGACATTTAAATTCAAAGTTGTCAACCGTCCACACGAGGAAGTTTGTTGAAGATCAAGATCTACGGTTGCCTGCTATCACGTGATCAAGATTTTCCCAATTCTTAAGAAAAGGACCTACTGATTTAAATTCTTAAGAAACAAACCACAAAATAAAAACCATCCTCGACTTCATATAATTCTCACCAACCCAATTGAAAATGCATGACATACAAACCCTAGTAAACCCTAAGATATTAGAGATTTTAGAATTTTCACTAGCTCTCCATACCAACTTAATTTAATGCAATTGACACAAAGAAGTGTGATTATTTTCTTACCTATATGGAAATTCTATGTTAATGCCTTCTACCACTATTCGTCGAAGCTCTTCATGTCATTTCCTCAAACTTGATCACTTTCTCTGCTCTTGAACAATTGCCATTATGGGGAAAAATGAGCCAACAACCTTCTTTATGGCCAAGGAATGGAGCATATAACCATTAATTTCTTATAGAAATCTCACGCAAGAAAGCTAACACTTAGTCATTGGAGTTCAAATTATGGTTGTTGATCATCTTGTTTTAAAACTCTATCAAGTTTGTCGAAATTTCGATGAAAATCAGGTTCATCGAAATTTTGACGAATGTTGGGGATAATTTTTTTTTTTTGAAAATTACACATCAAATATCACAAGTACTCGATGATCATCTCATTTTACATCTTTCATCGGATTTTGTAGTCAAATGAGTTAGTCTGATAATGCTCCTAAGAAGAATGTTGAACTTGGTTTAATGACCCTAGTTTGAAACTTGCTATTGTCCCTTTAGATAGTTTTCTACCTTATGTATATGAGAACAACTATTGGAATGCAGATGACCTACTAATAGGTTGACTCACATGTACCATACTAATTTTTTTAATCTTTGACATTATTTTCCTTTTCATGTTTTGTTTGTGATTGCATGTGCATAATGTGATCCCCCGTGCTATTTCATTTGATGTATCTCTCTATTTATGAAATTCCTCTATTCTTATCTACATTCTTCTATATACATGTTATAAACTTTTATCTTTTCATTTGTCTTGTGATTTCATTTTTGGTGATGATGCAAGGCATTGAGACATTTAGGTGTCTTCTATGTTGACCCAAAAGCTTTTCTTTTATCTTTTATCTTTTTTCCTTTATTTTCCTTTTGGGGATGATGTAAGGCATCAAGAAATTCATGTCTCTTCCATGTTGACCCAAAATATTTTCTTTGTTTTCACTCTCTTTGTGTCATTCTTTTCATTCCATGAGTATTTGGCGAATGATGACAATTTCAAGCTCTCTAAAAGCATTGTAGCAAAGACATACTGACCTGGAATCCATGGATCCCTCATATGTTTTGGATTTTATTTTGGGGGAAACCCCTTTTCATGATGTAGGTTTATTTGGAAACATATGACTTGCCACAAGGTTTTCCAGATAAGTTCCCATGTTTTCTTTCTTGTTAGCATTTATCATTTTTTTCTTTAAAGTAATTTCTCACAACATGTAATTTTAGTAATTTATTTAAAGTGGGGGGAATACATTGGCATTATTCTTTTGCATTTCATGTTTCATTATGTAGTATTCTTACTTTATGCAGTGTTCTTCAAGAGCATGATATCTTTTAGCATATTATATTCATCTTAGTGGCTTGATTTGACACACTACATCTCCTAAGTTGTGAATCTTTTATCATTTGATTGGTACTATCTTGGAGATATTAGGCTCGATGTTCCTGTAATATAGAAAATACTCATCACTAGGGTTTAGGACCTAGGACAACAAACTTTCTATACTCCACATTTGAGGATACACTAGAGATCTCAATCTAAAGTATGCAAGGGAGAAAGAGATCTTGCAATAGGGTTGTCCTAGGGTATGATTAATGACTAAAGAGGGGTTCACCACCAAGCTAGGGCTTGGAAAGATTAATGAAATGCAAGATCTAATGTTTAAACCAAGTGATGTATGAAACTTGAATGAATGACCTAGAAATGCATATAATTCAGAACAAAAGGCTGTAAAATTAGAAGTGTGCACCTAGAAACCTATATAGGCTTGAATGAAGATTGGAAATACTAGAAATTCAGATTTTAAGGTTGACTAAGACTCATACACCAATTTAGAAAATTTAGTCCTAGATTGGATTTTCTACACCAAAATAGGAATGTGACAGTGTTGATTCTGAATCCCAAAAAACCCTAAAAGATTGGCTATATTAGGACACATATGCCCAAGGTGGTGTATTAGTCCCAATATTATTTTTCTAAGGGTTAAGGTCTAATTATTTTTTCCAATCTCTTCTCTTTCCACTAGACATTATTTCCAGATTTGAAACCCTAATTTCAGACCTGTATATGACTTTTTGTGAAGATAGCAACCTTGTAAATGGGGAAAATTTCAACAACTTTATTCAAGCTCATAACCTAATATTCAATGGATCTTCAAGCTCCAAGACACCTAAATCTACGATCACACATAAAAGAGAAGAAAGACTTGTTGTTTGTTAGAGGATAGGGGTTTTCCTAGGTCAAACCCCTTTAGGTAATTAAACCAATTGATGAGATAATGAAATAAGGACATGAACATGAAGCATGAACAATGATACCTTGAATGATTTCTTGTAAATCTATAATCTAACATGAAATGGCCATGAAGGATGTAGATCTAGATCTTGAGATAAGTGTAGAATACTGTTTGACCTTGGATCTTGGATGCAACAACACAACACTAGCTCATTAACATGCTTGATGGTTGATATCCTTAACATGAATGTGGCTCTTGAGTTTTTGCAAAAAATGATGAATAATATGCCCTTGAATTCCATAGAAGTGATGTTGAGTGCTCTCTTAATGATCTTGTAAAGTCTAGGAATGCTTAACTCTTGAGTGCTTGACTTGATATCATGAATTCTTAATGCAATAATGATTTGAGACCTCATTTATATAATAAATCCATTAAATGTCCCATTTATTAGATCCTGTAGGCTGGTATTCATGAAATTTGAACTTAAAACCCAAATTTCTCACTCAAAACCCTAAAAACGGGACAAATAGGACTTATACGCCACACCTAGTGTATGGTCCCACCTAGGTGGGACTCATAAACCCAAGGTGGTGTGTGGGTCTCACATGTCCTTTTTAGGTGGCAAAAGTGTCAAGGTGTTAAGAAATTAATTTTATTTGTTGATATTGTCATAATTTTGATTTAAATATTCCTTGGCATGCACAATTTAGGGTCATAGAGGCCTATTAATGATTATATTGTGGTCATAAATGAAAGAGGGCTCAAAATTCAATGTGAAAATGTAAATAAATATACTTTACAACATCAAATTAATGCAAAAAATGGTCTTTTAGCTTAAAAGAGTCCTAAAGCCAAAGTGAAAGCGTACAACACATTACAACACTAGATTAGCTCCATTAGTTTACAAGCCTCCTAAATTTAATTTGAAGGTGTAATTAAATACACTTTACAAAACTAAATTAAGGAAATGTTAGGTTTATTTAGCTTTAAAAGGGCCCATGACCTAATGTGAATGTGTAAAACACATTACAACACTAGATCAAGGCTATATTAAGTCCAATTTGTCATTGATTATTCACAAATCGAGCAAGGAAAATGTGTAATTTTTCTACTGTTACATTTAGCCCCCACTTTAGTGAGAGGATAAACTTGCTTCAAACTCACACTACTGATGCAGAAAAAAGAGGATGACAAAGATCAAAGGAGGTGACCAAGCCCCTACATCAAACTGACATAAGCACAAAGGGATGGACTTAAGGTGTAAGAGTTGCAGCCAAACAAGATACACAAATATACAATGCCAAAGATATGAAGATGAAAGGAAAATAAATAAAAGGTGGATCAGGCTTTGACCATTTGTCCAAAATGATGTGGATCAGATCTAGGTTTTTTTGTCTAGAAATGCACGCTCACTCTGAGGCAACAAAACTTCACACTGTCCACTAGGTGAGAATCCAAAGGGATGGCTTACAAGTGGAACATGATGTCCACTATGAAAACCAAATGCATACTCACAAGGGCTAGTGTAACCTCAACCCATCCACTAGTTGATCTCCCAAGCAAGTGGCTATGGGAAACTCGTACCTAAGTTCATCCCTCATACACTAACCATACCAAAAGCTATACCTCTTGATAACTTTGATAAGGTTCCACATAATAATGATCTTAGAGCTTTGTGAGACAAGGAAAAATTTCTATGCTTGGAGCTCATAAAAAGAAAATTGAACTTTGAGCTTCATGAGGCAAGAAAAACTTCATATGCTTAGAACTCATGAACAAACAAGATGGCAGCACAGGAAAGCAAAGTGTATTATGCAAGGTGGCCATATACTCAATGTTGTGAATGAGAGATAGTGTAAACTACACTTAAAGGGATTTTTCTTAGTTCATGTAAGGTATCTTCTTAGGGAACATCATGCTTAATATCTCCAAGATAGGACAACTCAAAGAAATATCACACTCTCAGAGGAAATCAAGCCTAAGGACACCATGAAGAAAAGGATGCATCACAAGAATAAAGAAAATCGCATAGTGAAACATGAGTGTCGATGTATGCCCCCACTTTAAAGTGGTTGCTAACACAATTACTATGAGTAATTGATTAAAGTAGAAGAAGACATGAGAGCTTATTCGGAAAGCCCTATGCCAAGTCATATATTTCCAATAAGCTATGTCATGAAAAAGGGTTACCTCGAAAAGGTATTATGCAACCTACGAGTCCACTTAAGGAATGTCGTACACATTCCAAGCTTTCTCTTACATGTACATGAAAGGCAGTCAACTAGCCAAAAGAGACAACAACAAGTAACATATGAATACAAGGCTACCTAACCCCTTGCCCCCACTTAATGCAAGACAAGGATGGGCTAAATAGGGTGAAAATAAGTTTCAATTAGAGGAAATAGGTGATTCAACACAAGGAAAAGCACCAAATTCCTTAAGATGTTGAATTTTATTACTCAAAGTGTTGAATTTTATTACTCAAAGCTTTACATTCATTAGTAGAATGACCAGTAAATCTATGATATGTACAAAATGAATGTTTGTAGTAGAATTTGTTTCATGTTCTTGGAGGGAGGGATATCAAATGATCTTGGAGGAGTCTCAATAAGATACTCTCTTGATCAAAAGTAGAATATGTTGTTTTATTTTGTGGAAAAGATATCTCTTGATTAGAATTAGGTGTCATACTTACACAAGACTCTGTAGATTGCAAGAATTTGTTCTCTCCTTGAAAGGAGGGTGTAAAAACTAATGAATTTGAATCATTAGTTTTTTATGTGATGATATTAATGTTAATCAAGGATTTCTCTATTTATTTCAAATGATAACAATCAAGACCACTAGTGTCTATCAATTCAGGATGCACTATTGTTAGAGTTGGCTTAGAATAATATTTTGTAAGAGTGTTTATATTGAGTGAAGGCTTGTTTTCTTCTTTTGAATGACAATAACCAAGACCATTAGTCTTTTCTTTTGTGTGAGGCTCTATAGGGACACATATACCTTGTTCTCTAGCACCACATCCTTTTTCATTGTAACTAATTTTTTTCATCATTTTATAACCTTTTCCATAAATATTCTTCATCTCATTTGAATTAATTTCATCAAAGTTTATTGTGTAATTTTTTGTCTTTTGTACTAAAGTGGTTGAGGTGGATGCTTTCAAAGGTTCTTCCAAATTTTGTGTTGACACTACAACTTTTTATTTTTCATGTTTCTTAATTATGATTTTTGGCTACCCATCAAAGCTAGGTGTGAAATCCAAGGAACCCCAATCATCTTCAAATAACTTCATGATTTCCTCAATATGTTTTTCCTTGTTTTCCTATTGCACAGGTTCTACTTGTGTAGTTGGTTTCAATGTTTTCAAATGTTTTTCCTTGTTTTTCTCAATGTTCAAACAACTGTTTAGGTAGGGTCAGCTTCAAGCATGTACACTTTGTTGTTGTAGACATACTTCATTACATGATGAAGAGTAAAAAGCACCCCATTCATTGAGTGAATCAATGGTCTACCAAAAAGGAGATTATATGAAATATCATGAGGTATAACATGGATCAATGTTTCTAATCTGGCCTTTCTAGCTATAATAGGTAAAGTGATCACACCAATTAGTTGTTTTCCTACATTGTCAAATCCCTTAATAGATAAAGAATCAAGTTGAATTTTTTATCTGTCCACACAAAGCTTATCCAAAAGGGATACACTACACACATTAAGTGTGGAGCCATTATCAACAAGGGTTCAATGTATGCCTCTTCCTTTGTAGTGAATGATTACCATGAAAGCATCATTTTTTTTTCACTTCCAAAGGGGGTAGTTCACTTTGGTGGAAAACAATATCAGAATTTATTCCTTGAATCATGGTTGTTATATCATTCGGGTTTACACTAGAGGGGATCAAAACTTGTTGTAAGGAACATTGAATCATGTTATGATAGTGAGGGGATGCTTGAATAAGGTCGCATACTGATATCTTAGTAGGATAATCTTTAGTTATTTGACAAGATCATACTCCTTTCCATGAGGAGGACCCGGTAAGATAGGGTTAGGTAGGATAGGATTAGGAAATGGGAGGGATGTTGAAGGTGTTTGTCCTAGTTATGGATTGTTCCTAGTGTTATATGTATGAGCAATAATATTGTGACTCGGCCGCTATGACACATTATTCTTAGGTGGGTAGAGGATAAGTTCAAGTTTGTTTTGAGTGTGAGGTTTATGTGAAGGTGGGTAAAGGATTAGAGGATTATTAGGATGTCCCACAAGGTATGTAGGAGGTTCAATAGTTAAGGGGGATTTAATGGAACTTGTGCATTCATAACATTAACGATCTTGGTTTGATGTATTTCCAATAAAGGGAAATTTAGTATCATCTTTTCACCATAATCTAAGGAAGTCACATCACTATTATTGTCATTTTCTTGCACCATGATATCCTCCCTAGGAGGATATTTTTTAGGAGAACTACAAACAAAATTTTCTTGACATTCAAGGATTGATTTTTCTAAAATGACTTCATCACAAGTAAGGGAATGATCAATGGTTGAATTATCTTATTTTTCAATGATGTTAGTCTCTTGTTCAATAATATTTTTCATAGTGGAAGAGAGACACATAAGATTCTCATGACTTTCATTGGTTGTATTTTCTATTATCAAAGTATCTTCCTCACAAATAGGAGAGATAATAGGAGAAGAACAAATGTAATTGTCATGGTTGTCCATAATTTCATTCCTTTGTCCCATAATGTCTTCCAAAATAGGGTTGGTAGGGGAAGGAACATGAAGAGGGTTGTTATAGACCATAAAGTTTTGATTATCTAACACTGATATATCCTCATTATTTACAACATTATCATAAGAGGGGAAGATGTTGGGAGGTGAATGTACACTAGTATAATTTTCAATGGTCTCTTGTTGTATTATGTTATCATCATGATTACCTATGTTTATTTATTATTGTTAATCAATGGCTTGTCCACTAATAGAGGTAAGAGGAGAGAAACAACTAGGACTCTCAAAACTCTAGTTGATTGGTTCTTCTAACACCAAAATATATTTTTCACAAATAGGAGAGATATTAGGAGAAGAACAAATATTATTGTTAGGATTGTCCAAGGTTGTATTCTCTTTCACTAAAAATCTCTCATAGGAAGGGGATATGAATTTTTTCTTAGCACATACCTAGATAGGTAAGATACTAACATTGTTTGAAAAAAGAGTGAAAAGTACTTCTAACCATCTCAAGAAATGCTTCAATAATGTAGATAATGTATATCCAAAGATGAACAATGATTTTATCCAATGTATGCAAATCTTTAAGAACACAAACAATGTGTATCTGAAAATGAAAAACACTTTTATCAAACTTATGTAAAGCTTTATGAATGTAAACATTGTGTATGAAAAAGTGAACACTTTTATCCATGTGATTCAAAGATTCAAAAATGTGAACATTTTGAGATCTGATAATTTTTTCTATTGAAATGATTTTAAAAATGACTATCCTAAATTGATGTTTTTTACCTAGAAGCATAAAACAAAAGTTACTAAAACTTCCCAGGTTGATACTATATGTTACCAGAAAGCTTAGGAAGCACATAAATGATTTTTTTAATATTGTAAAAATTAGTCTAAAATATAGAATAGGACTAAATCGCCCAGAGGGGCATATGAGTCCCAGTTAGGGTTTTCTTTACAATTTTCAAGAAATTAATTTCATTTGTCTCTATGCTTTCTAGTTTGGATGATGTCTAAACTAAATGAAAATGTAGATTTAGATGATTTTCAGTGATGTAAGATGCAAAAATGCAACCTATATGCACTTTCACTAATACAATATTTTGAAACCCTAGAAGCAAATTAACAAGGGAAAATCCTAATGCAAAGATAATACAAAGAAGATTTAGGATGATGATGCACTCAAAATCAGAAAATAAAATTTTCTAAATGCAGGTTCACAAAAATGTAATATAGAAATTTTTTTTTTCTTATGGTTTAGGACCTAGGACAATAAACTTTCTATACTCCACATTCAAGGATACCGACCTCAATCTAAAGTATGCAAGTGAGAGATATTTTCCAATAGGGTTGTCCTACGGTATGATTAATGAATAAAGAGGGGTTAACCACCAAGATAGGGATTGGAAAGATTAATGAAATGCAAGATCTATTATTTAAACCTAGTGATGCATGAAACTTGAATGAAAGACCTAGAAATGCATATAAAACAGAACATATGGTTGTAAAATCAGAAGTGTGCACCTAGAAACCTATAGAGGATTGAAGGAGGATTAGAAAAAATAGAAATGAATATTTTAAGGCTGAATGGAACTCATATGCCAGTCTAGGTGATTTATTCCCACATTGGGTTTTCTTCACCAAAACTGGAATTTGACAGTTCTAATTTTGAATCTCTAAAAACCTTGAAAATTGGCTATACTAGGACTCGTACACCCAAGGTGGCATATCATTCCTAGTGTGATTTTCTAAATGTTAAGTTCTAATTTTGTTGTCTAATCTCTTCTCTTTCCACCACACTTTGTTTCTAGATCTAAAACCTAGATTTTGGACTTATAGATGACTTTTTGTGAAGATAGAAACCTTGCAAATGAAGGGAAAATCCTAACAACTTTCTCCAATCTTGTAACCTAATATTTAAGGTATCTTCAAGCTCTAAGACACCTAGATATGTAATCACACATCAAAGAGAAGAAATACTTATTGTTTGTTAGAGGATAGGGGTTTGCCTAGGTCAAACTCTCTTAGGTAATTAAACCAAATGATGAGATAATTAAATAAGGACATGAAACATGATCAATGATACCTTGAATGATTTCTTATAAATTTGAAATCTAACATGAAATGGCCATGAAGGATGTAGATCTAGATCTTGAGATAAGTGTAGAACAATGCTTGACCTTGGATCTTGGATACAACATCACAACACTAATTCAATAACATTCTTGATGCTTTATATCCTTGACATGACAATGGATCTTGAATTTTTGCAACAAATGATGAAGAATCTTCCCTTGAATTCCCTAGAAATGATCTTGAATGCTCTCTTGATGATCATGTAAAGTCTTTGAATGCGTAGCTCTTACAGGATTGACTTGATATCATGAATGCTTAGTAAAATAATGATTTGAGACCTCATTTATATAGGAAATCCATCTAATATCTCATTTATTAGATCCCATAGGTTGAAAATCATGAAATTTGAACTTAATCCCTAAATTTACTACTCAAAACCCTAAAAAGGGGTCAAATTGGACTCATACACTACACCTGGTGTGTGGGTCCCACCCAGTCCCACCTGGGTGGGACTCATACACTCAGGGTGGTGTATGGGTCTCATGGGCCTTTTTAGGTGGAAAAAGTGTCGTGTATTAAGAAATTAAGTTTATTTGTTGATATTGTTAGGACTTATAGTGAAATTTTCCATGGTATGCACTATATAGGGTCTTAGGGGCCTATTAATGATGATATTAAGGTCATAAAAGCAAGATGGCCCAAAATTAGATGTGAAAGTGTAAATAAATATACTTTACAACATCAAATTAAGGAAAAAATAGGTCTTTTTAGTTTAAAAGGGTCCTAAACCGAAAGTGAAAGTGTACAACACATTGCATTAGTAGATTTGGTCAATTACTTTACAAGCCTCCTAATTTTAATGTGAAGGCGTAGATAAATACACTTTACAACACTAAATTAAGGAAAATTTAGGTTTATTTAGCTTAAAAAGGACCCATGACCTAATGTGAATGTGTAAAACACATTACACTAGATCAAGGTGATATTAAGTCCAAATTGTCATTAATTATTCCCAAATCAAGCAAGGTAAAGGTGTAATTTTTCTATTGTTATAGTTCCCTAAGTTAATACTTTACATGAACTAAGAAAAACTATTTTGAACATACCTTACACTCCATTGCATTTAAATTTTTTTGTTATATGGACACCTTTTATAACACACTTTGCTTGCCTAGGGAGCCATCTTATTTCTTCATGAGTTTCAAGCATATGAATCTTTGCTTGCCTCATGAAGCTCAAAGTTCATTTTTGTGTGGCACCTTATCAAATTTATCAAGAACTATAGCTTTGGTCTGGTTGTATGTATGGGAGATCAATATAGGCATGAATTTCCCATAGCCACTTTCTTGTTTGTGTGAGCACATACTGGCCATGTGCATGTTTCTCTCACTAGGGGCTCACCTAGTGGACGACATGAGGTTCCACTAGCCCTTGTGAGAATGCAATAGATTTACATAGTGGACATCAAGTTCCACCTGTAAAATTTCTTGGACAAACAACTTAGATATGATCCACAACATGCAAGAGAAATGGTCAAAGCTTGATCCACCCCTCTTTTGTTTCTATTTTTTATTTTTCTTTTGACTTTCACAATGTATGCTTGTGCCTGGTTGGTTCTCCTTATATATGTTTCCATGTGTGTTATTTTGTGCCTACGTTTTTTTTCCATATGATCTTATTAGGGGCTTGATCATCCCTCTTGATCATTGTCATCCTATCTTACTGGCATTGGTACATTGGAACCCCTCTTGATGCAAGTTTTTCTACTTTAGTGTGAGCCTAAAGCAAGTTCCTCCTCTCACTAAAGTGCAGGATAAATGTAGTGTAGAAAAACACATCCCTTTATATTTTCACACTAGTTTGGGCCCTCCTTGATAAAATTGTGGTTCTTTATGCCTTAGTTGGCTCTATTTTGCATCCAAAATCCTTAATTAATGTATCTTTCCAATGATAAACTCGATAGATATCAAGTGGCCAATCATAAATTCATGAATTTGGATTGTATGTCCCAAATTTAGTGATCTTAAACTCATACACAACCTTGGGTATATGGGTCACACCTATGTTTCAGGGTCTAGATCTAAATTTGGCATTAAACTAAGAATTTCTATAAAAATGTGTCCCAAGCTTAGCCTAGTGGGACTCTTATGCCCCAACTGGTGTATGAGTCCCACTTAGCTTAGACCTGACTTAAACTAAAATTCTTGATCAGATTTTATTCTCCAAGATCTGATGTTAGCTTGTAGTACTGTAATTTTGGGAAATTTGGCATAAACAAATATAAATACAAGGTTATTTAACATATTTTCTCCTAGAAATTCGAGTATTCAAGCAATATAATAAATTTTTGATCACAAGAGTTTACAAGAGAATTCAAGAGTAATTGTCAAGAATTTTGGATAATTATTCAAGTATCAACCATCATGTCAAAGTCATCATGCATCATGCTTGTTTTTGAGCTAACGTTTGTGATGTAGGGTTTTATGATTCCATCAAGCATTCAAGTCAAGATCCATATCATTCAAGAAAATAGTCAAGATCCTTGTTCATGATAGCCATTACATACAATATTTCAACATTTTTTTCAAGGGTTTGGTGAGTTACAATATTGCATATTTGTTTATTCATCATTTATTCATTCTACTTGATTTCATTTCAAGGTTTGATTACCAAAATAGGGTTTGACCAAGGAAAACCCCTATCCACTAGAAAAACAACATTTTTCCCTCTCTTTTATGTGTGGTTTGAAGATGTAGGTTGAATATTCATTGAAGAGAAATATTGGAGGAAATCTGTCAAGTTGCAAAGTTGTCACCTTACTTGCAAGCTCACAAAAAGTCACATATAGGGCAGAACTCAGTGTTTTAGACTCAAAGATTTGAGAAGAAGGAAGCTAAAAGAGAACTTAAGAGGATAACAGAGTTTTGGAGCAACCTTAATAGTGGGAATAAATTTCCACTTGTGGCATATGAGTCCCAGTATACCTATTTTCAGGAATGTTTTATAGATCCTAATTCAATAGTTCGAGATTTTGCTTTTGGCCTAAAACCCTAAACTAGGAATAAATCACTCCTACTGGTGTATAAGTCCTAGTTTGTATCAAAAATAAATATTTCCAATATTTCAAACCCTCATTCAAGCTTCTTCAATTTCCAGGTGTGCTACTATAATTTTCCAATTTACTATTATGATTTGAACTCATTTGTAGTTCATTTACTTATGTGTTGCATATCATTTACATTCCTTTTATTTACAAGACCTAGTTTGGTAAAAAAACCTCTTTGATCTTTCATCACACCCCAAGACACCTTATTGTAGATCTTTTCACCTCATTCTATCCTTGGATTGAGATCTCTTGGGTTTCCTTGAGTGAAACTTCTAGAAAATTGATGGTTGTGTGTCCTAAAACATTAACTAATCACTATTGTTTTCATTTTGATCATCATCCATATTCAAAATATGAGTCAAAATTGCATTTTAGAGAGTGTCATATAGGTCGTCATTTTTCCTTCATTTCACTTGCTTTTAGGCATCAAATTATGGATAATTTTGACACTAAAGTTATAGTTTGAAATCGGGCATATAAAACACATAAAACACCTCAAAAATTTCATTTTTCACTTTTTTAAAACCTTGATCTGGGACCCATTCTCTGAGGGGTGAATGAGTCCTTGCACAAAAAAATTAGGAAAATATTTTGGTGCTTTTTAGTCTCTGTTTTATTTTCTATTACTATTTTTTGATCTGAGAATTAAATTTTTGAAATAGTTTGCTAGTTCATTCAAAATATTGCTCATTTAGTTAGATCTTGTAACATTTTTGGAAAACATTTCTTACATATTTCAATTAAAATTAGTGTTATATTTATGTGATTTTCTTTCATTTTCATAATTATTGCATCATTAGATATATTAGTTTACATTTTCAGATCATTAGGAAACAAAATAAAAAAACAAAAAACATCAAACAAAATAAACAAAAAATGGTTAACCTTGGAGAAAACCTATCCTTCAAACCCTTTAGTTGTGATGACTTTGACATGTCATATGAATCCCTTGAGGAATTAATCTCACCCAAATCATCCACTAAAGCATTGAAACAATAGGATGCAAGCATATACTATCATGATGATGATAGATACTCTTCTCCCAATACCTTTCCTATTTGTGACAAAGGTATTTTTTTGTTACAAGAACCAATTATTGAGCACCATGAGAATATTTTTTGTCTCTCTTCTAATGCTACATTTGTATTAACACAAAATAATATGGATGGCATAGATGAAGATGTTAAGTTCTTATTAGATTCCCCCTTACTGCAAGGTCATTTAGGTAAATCATTTGAGGTTATGAGCATACAAATTGGATCTTCTTTAATTAGTGAGCCTCCCAAGTCACCTCCCATCATAGAACCACCTAAAAGGAAACCATTTGATTTGAAGAAAGTTCAACAATTTTATGTTTCAACTTATGAATAGAAATGTTTCATAGAATCTAAGTTAAAATACCATTTCTCAAGCATATAGGAAACCTCAACCCATACCCACCTCATTACCATTGCCTCAACCAATCTTTCCTATTGCTCCTTGTTTTCCTTCACATAGTGGAAAAGAGAATGATCTTGTTGATAAAAGTTTTCATATAACCTATCCCTTTTGGAATTAATAGAAACATAAATTACAATAGGATGATCCAAGAAGTTTTGAAGAATAATAATATCCAATATTCTATGAAATTGAATGATGTATCAATGTCCTTTGATTGTATGCAAGTGAAAAATTCAGATATCACATTCAATCAACAAGAATTTTCCTCACTTGAGATTCAAAATAAAAATAAAGCCTTATTGATAAAGGTGATCATTAATGAAACCGTGTAATTAGGTGCACTCTCATAGACAATGGAGCAGGTCTCAATGTTTGTAGCATGCATCTCCTAGATAAAATTGGTGTGGACAAGAGGATTGTTCAATTTAATGATGACAATATTTGTAGTTTTGACAATGTTAATAGGCAAGCATTAGGAATGATTACATTACCTATTGAGGTCACACCTATAGTTTTCCTACCCCTATCCATATCATGCTAGGACCTCTTTCATACAACCTTCTCCTAGGGAGACTGTGGATTCATTCTATGAAATTAGTCTCATCTACTCTTCACTATGAGATTTAATTTGAATACAACATCAAGATATACATGGTTCAAGTAGATGAAAAAATTTATAAATCACAAGTTAAACATGATCATAACAATTACAAATCCCCTAATACTTTGATCTCTACTTGTTAAAGTTGATATTAATCCTAATTTTTTTTACCTACACCAAAAATCTTTAGTGATGATTGGGGGTCATTAGATTTTATGCCTTATTTCAATGAAGAATTCAAAATCTTACCCTCAAAGTCCAAAGAGTCATATGCAAATAATTCATTTTCAGAAACATGCTTTTGTAATGATTGGGGTTCATTAGATTTTATGCCCTCCTTTATGGGAAAGTAAAAAATATTACAACCTACACCTAAACAACCTTTTGTTTCATGTTCTCAATTTTTTTCTACATCAACACCATCACCCCATGGTGGTGATGGAGACCCTCCATCCCCTATCCCTCATGAGAGGAAGATGCATGAATTTAAGAAACTATAAAAGGATTTTTGCTTTCTTGAACAAGTCAATCCTTGTCAAAAGCATAAAACAACTTCATCTGAATTGGAAGAATGTTATGGTCTTTCTAAGCATGGGCATAATGAGAAAATGAAGCAAAATGATAGACAAAAATTGAAGTCTATACCATACTCTTTGAAGAAATATCTAGGTTTAACACCTCTATCTCCATTTGCATTTAATTCCTTATCATCTATTGTATGTATGACATCTTGTGATGAGAAAGAAATATTACCTATTATTAATCAAGAGACTATCTTTTTGAGGCTTCTTGAAGCCCGCTTGATTATTCTCCCTCTAAAAAGATGAAATAAATGGTACAATAAGAGTTCATTTTTTCTATATTGTAGAGTTCATGGTCTTTCAACTAATGAATGTAAGGATTTGACTATTAAAATTCAATATCTTAAGGATTATGGTGCTCTTCCTTGTGTTAAAGCACCTAGTTCCTATAATTGATAGTAATTTTCATGTTTCTCATCACCCATCTTGGCTCATCCTTGTCCTACACTTAGTGTTGGAAAGGGGTTACATAGCCTTGTCCTAGTTTAACACTTGATGTTGTTCCTTTGGCTAGTTCTCTGCGTTCTGTATATACTAATCAAGATTGGGATCTAAATGACCTGCTATAGGTTGAATCACATGTACCTTACTAGTATTTTTTTAATTTTTAATTTTTCATGTTTCTTTATATGATTGCATGTGTGTAATGTGATCCCCCCATACTATTATGTTTGATGTATCTCTCTCCTTTTGTGCATTCCTCTATTCGTATCTATATTATTATATGTCATAAAAAATTTATCTTTTCCCTTGTCTTGCATTTTCCTTTTTGGGATGATGTAAGGCATCATTACATTTAGGTCTCTTCTAAGTTGACCTGAAATGATTTTTCTTTTTTTTCACTCTCTTTGTGTCTTTCTTCTAGTTCTATGAGTATTTTGAGAATGATGACATTTTCGAGCTCTATAACATCATTGTAGAAAACATATATTGACCTTGAATCCATAGATTCCCTATGTATTTTTAGGGGAAAACCCTCCTTCCTTTTCATGTCATAGCTTTATTTTGGAAAAATATGACATGGAATAGGGCTTTCCAAGTAATATCTAATTTCTTAGGATTAAACATTTTCTAATTTAAATAAATTGCTCACAACAATGGTGTTATAAAGCTCTTTAAAGTGGGGGCATACATTGACAATATCTTTCAACATTGTTCATGTTTCATGGTGTGATTTTCTTTTTTCTTTTGATACACCCTTTTATTGGTGGTGTCATTGGGTTTGATGTCCTCCAAGAGTGTTATATTTCTTAGTGTATGACTTTCCTCTATGTGGTGATGTGACACACTACATTCCCTAAGTTGAAAATATTTTACTCTTGACTTGTCCTATCTTGGAGACATTAGGAATGATGTTCCCTAAGAAGAAGACCTTACATGAACTAAGAAAAATCCCTTTGAAGAAAAATAAAATTACTATCATTATTGTTCATAAGTGTTAACATAACAAAGCTTTTTAGCCTTATGAAGCTCGAAACCCTAATTTCAAGGCCACCTAGCATAGAACACCTTTCTTGCCTATGGAGCCTTGTCGTGTTCAAAGGTGTTTAGCATAAATCGACTTGTTAAGCCCTATGAAGCTTGAACTCTAATTTCAAGGCCACCTACCATAACACACCTTGCTTTCCTATGGAGCCTTGCCTTGCATTATGGTGCCTTATTGAAATTTTCAAGAGGATAGCTTTGTATGGTATAGGTACCTAATAGATTCTTGCATTTTCCACCCTTCTAGGATAATCACCTAGTGGACAGCCTGAGGTTCCATAACTCTAGAGTGAGCACAACAAAAGTGATGTCTTAGAGGTGTTCCACGTCAATCAGATAGTCTAAGCTTGATTTTCCTAGTCTTTGATGTTGTATAAATATGTATCTTTGTCATTGTTGAATACATATGTGTCTTGAATGTCTACTTTAGTGTGATTTTTACATGGGGTCATCATCTCACTAAAGTGGGGGAAAAATATAGTGTAGGAAAAAGTATCCCTTTTTCACACTTAATTGGAAAATATTTAATAATAAAATGAGCTTAATGATGCCTCAATTTAGTGTTGTAATATGTTTTTCATATTCACATTAGGTTTAGGGCCTTTTTAAATTAGATGAAATTAATTGTTCCTTGTTTTTGTGTTGTAAGGGGTGTCTTTACACTTTCACACTAATCTACAGCTTTACTAATTGATTGAGGTTAATTTTCCTTAATTGTCCCTTTTAATTCAAATCCAAGCCTCATTAAATATAAATTCTAAGGGATAAAACCTAAAATTCATAAATTCCATTACACAAAACTTAACTTTGGAAGATGTGTGTCCTAGGTAAGTGAGCTAGGACCCATTCCCCATGGGGTGAATGGATCCCCACTTAGACAGGTATGGACCTAATTTAACATAATTTTTAACATTGAACAATGTGTGTCCTAGGTAAGTGGCCTAGGACCCATTCGCCGTATGGTGAATTGGTCCTCACGTAGACCTAGGACCCCCTTTTAAATATGGATTTGGTGGTATTTTAGTGATTGAAAATCTATGATTCAATGTTGGTTTGTGATATTTGAATTTTAGGAATTAATGTTAAGATACACATAAATATAAGGTTATTTCACTATGTTTTCACCTAGCAGCTAGAAATTTTTCATGAGAACTTATCATTTTGAAAAGATCATTATAGAAGCATTTAAGATAATTTTAAAGGAATTAAAGGACATAATTATTGAATATTATTGCAGAAATTGAGACTCCTTTCACCATCTCAAATATTTGTTGCATCATGCATTTTTCTTGAGCTAATATGGTGGTGTAGAGTTCAAGATCTATTCAAAGCATTAAAGGAAATTGTTTCACATCAAGTTTCATGATCAAGATCTACATTCACCAGGGGCACTTCATACTAGTTTGTAGATTTGGTATCTAAGGTTTTTTTGGAAGCTTTGCAAAATGAGCATGAAGTATGGATGATTGTTCTAGTTCTTCCTATGTTGTCATTGATGTCAACATGGTAATAACTACATGGTGATAACTATATGGGAATTTTTCTTGGTTTATCAAAAGTTGTTCTCTCTCGGTAATAATCCTTTGTGATGGATCAATATGTTGGTATTTGATTCTGAAACTCATCGTAAGATTTGATATGAATCTAATCTCTTTACCATGTTTTATTGACTCATTCAAACAACTATATCTTGGATCTTGAGATGTCTTTTTCTATGAACATAAAGTTATCTCTGAAAGAGTTTAACTTTGTATCTTATTATTGTTTTGTGTGAGGTATACTATGCAGGAGACTCTACATTCTACTAAGGTGAACATTATTATTCAGTGGTTTTTTTGATAGTCTCTTTACTGGCAGTATGATGGGAAATTATGCATTATGAGATCTAAAATGTGTTTTCTTTGAGGATTATTTGTTGGTTTGGATAATTTTGGTTTATTCTTGATCGACTCAATAAATGCAATATATTATGGATAATAATACTTGGCTTGGTGTAATGCACTACATGGATAAAATGATTAAATCTTATATGGTTCCGATGAAGAAATATTTTGATTATCTTATGTTCATCCAATTAGGCCAACCTAATTGATGAATAAGATATACTTGTATAAATATAAGATAGAAGCAAGTGAAAGTGTGTGAGAGTGTGGAAAAATGGAGATATGTGGGTGTATGAACAAGCAAGCAAGAAGTGAATGTGAATGAAAGAGAATATTAGTGCCTAAATGATTTATCAGTAATACAATTTTGTTGAGTGATATAATACTTTATATTTTGAGCTTAAGTCGAACTAAACCCTACACATTGAAGGTGTATTCCATCACTTCATCATTCTAGTACTGAGCCACCATCATTGTATATTAGCAGTGATCCATCTTCTATACGTAGGTTGTGAGCCTCTTAAGGATAGCGAGTCCTAGTAGTGAGTCTCGTAATATTTTGTATCTAGATATAATATATTCTGAGTTAACCCTCGGTGTGGTTTTTTCCATTCTGAGTTTTCCACATAAAAATCCTAGTGTTCATGTATATGGTTGCTTTGCCTTTTTTCTATGTTCTCTCTTGTTGATTCATTTAAAATTGTGATTTAATGGTGAAATGGATTTTATTATCAGTTTGTGGAATACTAATTCACCCCTTCTTAGTATTCTAAATGTTAAACAAGTTTCAAATAAGGTTTTGTGAGTTGTTACATTGATTTGTTCATTCATCATTCCTTCATTATTTTATATTTCATTTCAAGTTTTAATTACCAAAATGGGGTTCAACCAAGGTAAACCCCCATTCCCTAATAAAACAACATTTTTCTCTCTTTGATGTGTGGTTGCATATTTTAGGTTTAAGATCATTTGAAGAGAAAAATTGAAGAAAGTTGCAAAGTTGTCAAAGTTGCAATAAATTTGTTCAAATCACGGAAACTCTTCTACAAAATTTATTTTTGGTTGTCTGACATTGAGCATTTAGAATTTGGAAGTTCAAACATAATAGAAGAGAACCTAGATAGAATTTCTCAAAAAACCTAGCTAGGACCCATTCACCATAGGGAAAATGATCCCTAAGTGGTCTTCAAAAGGTGACTTTTGGTGAAAGTTACACATTTTTCCCCCCTTTCAAGATCTACCTTTTGATTATTATTTTAGTTAGATTTAATTGTTGTTCTTCATTTGCATTTATAGCTTATATTTTGAATTAAATTGGGGAAATAGGTCATTGTGGTGAACTCATCATTCATCCATACTCATTTTCCTCTTTTTCAACCCTTATAAACTAAAAAAATTAACCTATATACTTATGAATCAAGTGTCACTCCTTATTAAAATGCATAGTTAAACTACTCAACAATAGAATCTACATGGATGAATATAAATAAACCTCTTACCTTGAGTTATTTTTTAATAGGATCTCTCTTCATCCTTGTGCCTTCTCCATCATACTCCTTGTTTCCTTTATTATTTTTGAAATAACTATAAATATGTGGTATGCCCTTTTATGCATGTATTCTACTCAACTAGTAGAATATACAACAATTATTGAATTGATTGACATAGTTATCGAACTAAATGAGATTTTGAACTTATAGAAACATAAAATTGACATGGGCCTCCGAAGGACATTTTTCTATGTCAAACTTCTTTCACACATAATTAAATTATTTAGTTATTTCCTAATGTCATGCTTTACAATATTAATTAAATAATTTCTAGCCCACTTTCCATCCCACCAAGTAAATAATTCAAAAAATTATTTATTTCCTTTTTGTCTCATTCTCATTTATGAATTAAATCATTATTTAATTAATAAGTCAACTTTCCTCCATAAATCAAATAATTTCTATTATTTGATTTATATCTTATTTATTTTCCACCATTGATTTAATTGTGTAAATCTCAGCCCTTCATTTCAAAGCTTTCCCTAACTTTGACCTAATGTTTCCCTAACCCTAATTATTTTAATCACATTGAATTCTAGACTTTGATCTTAGGGATTTACCAAATCCTAATCATGGCCATCCATTATCAATTTGGAATTCTTTAGAAGGTTGTCTCTCAAGCCATTTTGGATACACAAAGTTATTTTCATCATGCTTGAGAACTTGAATACTTGAGCACTCATAATACTTCAATATATTTCTTTTCTTTGGTATAGCTTATAGTTGCACTCCAAACATAAGGGAAACCATACAATTTGCATCAAGATGGAGAAGGCCGATGGAGGTTATTCAAGGGAGCCTTGAAAGCCAGGTGACTTTGTTTCATGTTTTTATGTTTCTTACTTTCCATTGTTCTCTATTGTTGATTGGGATTTAATTTATTGTTACTTGCATCTAGCTTGAAAACTTTTCCTCATTACATCTGGTGAACCTGACAATTTCTCATGCAACTTAAAATATTGCTTTGTGTATTTCTATTGAAATTTATCTAGACAATTATTTCTATGGTAGTTATGTAATGATACCTTTTCTTTGTGAACAATCATCTTAAATATTTTTTTACTTTTTTGTGTTGATTATAGGAATTTTTTATGCATTCCCAAAAAAATATAATGCCATTTCCATTGATGGATGTTTTCTATATTTATAGTGGGTGAGACACGTTGTCGATTGTATTTGGCCAGGGTGGACTTCATGCCTGGGCATCTAGTTTCCAAATATCAATAGGTCTCCTCTAGTGATTACCTGCAACTTAGAGGCTTGGTTGTTCATGACTCTTTTCCTTTGATCTTGTCATTACAAAGAGTGTCTAAAGACTCTAATGCACCACTTGGTTGGTGGTAACTTATTTCCCCTGCTTCATTTTTTATTCTTGTTGTTGCACTTTTGTGATTAATATGTAGATATGTGGTATTAAGCATGAAGATTCCTTCTCAAATACAAATCCTATCTAATTGAAGTGATCAACGCTTTACTTACCAATTTGAATGCCTTTGGTTCATTTTTCTTGATAAGTAGGACTTCTTCATTTCTTACATTTAGTATTGTGCATGGACTTTTAATCCCCACATTTATCCATATACGTTTGATGTACATTGTCACTTGAGGTAGTTGTATATTTATCTATATAAGTTCGTTGTGCATGAGCCCCTCATTTTGCATCTAGATAATTCAAGAACCATAAGAATCCTCCTTTCTCCTTTCCTCACTAGGAATGCTCATGGCTTCAAAGAATATCCCCAAAATTTCAAGCCTCAAAATTGATGGCTTATCATGGTTTCCATACTTGTAATCAATATTTTCCCATTTTGTGGCTAAACCCATGCCCAAGGTTGGTGCTTTCATTGAGTTCATTTTGAATACATTATAAAACACTAGAGGACTCAGAAGAATAATCTAAGGGCTTCTTAGAGGTTTGAAAATATACCTTAAATGTAGATAATAATGTCGATTATAATTAGATGGTTTATTTATTGTGGATAGTTAAAAAAGCTAGCTCAAACAACTAAGACAACTCCAAACGGTTATGTCGGCTGGCATATGGAAAATGTGAGCCATAATTAATTTATTTCAATAGTCCCAACTATTTCTCTTCTTGTGAATTTAATATCAATATAATCAATGAGCTCTTTGTTTCCACTGGTCTTTCCATTTCACTTCTCTAATTGGGCATGCTATAGTGATCCCAACACCATTGGTCTCAGCTTCTCCACAATCTTCTCCTAGAAATTGACATTTCGCTACTCCAAATTGGCATGCTACATCTAGTTTTGATGGCCTTGCTATTTCTCTGTCAAATTTTGGCAGCAAATGTTAACAATAGTCAAATTTCAACTCTATCTGCTATGAGGACTTGTTGTGTGGTTTTAATTTAAGCTTTAAACTTCAGATTTTAATTTTTAGTCTAATTTAGATTTTAATTTCTAATTAATAAAGTTTAAGACCAATATTACTTTACATTACATTAGAAATTTAGATTTTCGTTTTAGTTAGATTTAGATTTTTAGTTTTTTTTTTTAAATTTAGTTAGGTTCATGATTTTTTTAAAATTTAGTTTAATTTAGTTTCTAATTTTAATTAACTTTGGTAATTAGATTAATTTTTTAGAATGGTTTTATTTTATTTAATTAATTTAGAATTAGATTAATTTTATTTTTTTGGATTTTTTTCAATTAATTTAGAATTAGATTAATTTTAGATTGTATTTTTTTTTAGATTTTTAGATTAATTAATGCCACTTAGATTAATTTCAATTTTTTAGATTTTTTTTAGATTAATTACTTTAGACTAGATTAATTTGGAGTTTTTTTTAGATTTTTAGATTTCTTTCGATTAGATTAAATTTTAGATTTTTAGATTTTTAGCTTTTAAAATTAGATTATTTTTTCTTAATTTTAGTTTTGATTCTTATTAGATTAATTTAGATTAAGATTAAATTTAGTTTAGATTTTGACTAATTTAGATTAATTTTTTTTTTTTAGTTTAAACTAATGATAGCTTAGATTATATTTAATCCTTAACTTTGACCTAGATTAATTTTGTTAGTTTAATATTTAGATAAATTTTAGTTTAGATAGACTTAATTAGTTGAATTCTTGGGATTAACTTAATTAGATTTAGGTTAAACTTTAATTTTTTTAATTAGATTAATGACCTTTTCTTTTTTTAGTTTAATTTTGGTTTCATGGTTAATATTTGACTTTTTTTGTAGGTTCGAGTGACCAAGATTTGCACATTCAACTATCACTTGTCAAAGATTGGAGGCCAAAACTAGTAATTGTGCTTTGTAGGGCTCTTTCTTTAGTTTGCTTTATCTTGAGTTCCTTTTACACATAGCATGATTAGTGGGCCTAAAAAGAGCTTGCATGCTTGATTTGACATCATAAGCGAGTTTAAAATTTACTACTACTTGCATTGTCTTGTTGTTTGCATTTTTTTTCTAGGCGCGTCTGCTCTTCTCTCGCACCATTTGGTGATCTTGAGAGTTAGAAACACCTTTAGAAATTTTTTACAACCACCCAAACATTTGGATTTTGGAACTAAAATGAACATTATGTGAGTGTGAGGAAAAGGTTTTTGTGTATGCACTCCCCTTGCCCTTCATGCGATCTTGGGTGATCAAAAATAACATTTTTTTCTTTCTTTTGTTACCTTTAGAGGAGCCTACCTCGAAAGAGGGAATTAATCAAATATTTTTTTCACTCATGCTAGTATATAAAAGGATAATACTAAACCATCAATTCCTCATGGTATGAAGGCCTTAGCTGTGTAGTGTCACTCAAAATAGGGTACCTACTATAAAATGTATAAGAGCCCCTAGTAGAGTGAGTAAAGCCTTAAGTGGCTTGTTGCACATTCGCGATGTGCCATGTCCCTAGTTATTCACTAAGAACCTTTGTTATAGTGACCAAAATCCTTTTTCACTTGCTATCAAAGGAACGATCATTCTAAAGCCACCCCACATCTTCACTAAGCATGTGTATCTAGGCGTAAATTCCTCTTTAGGGAATTGAGATTTGGTGCACCTGAGAAGTGAGTGACATGTAAGGGGGATCTAGTGCCACCAAGTCTCTAGTTTTTTCCTTGTTTAAGTGGTTGGAGGAATCCAAGTGGGGATCTAGCGAGTGGTATCACTTGAGAAGCCTAGGTTGTTCAATGTGTTTTCAAAGTGTTTGTCAAGATCAAACTCAAAAAAATAAAATTTTCTTGTGTTTTATGTGTGTGTCTTTCTAACAAACAGGCAAACAAACCTTACACTTGAAAATTGCAACACTTCACAGCATTACACCAAGCGACCTTTTCAAACCAAACACGAAAAATCAGGTCAAATACTTGCCAAAATCAGATTCAAACCTGAGAGATCCATTTCCAGACCAACTTCTTATTGTGATTCCCATTTCAAATCGGAACCTTGCTCAATTCACCTTGCATATCACCATTCCATTATTAGGTCACCATTTTAGGTATCTTAGCATCCTCATTCCTTGCATATCCGAACATCACATTAGGCTACCTTTTTCAGAATTTTAGGCTTGACACCTTGTGGATTTTAGGATAGAATAACTCTCTATACCTTGAAACGAATCCTTTCTTCAACAAAAGATTGTCACTTGAAAAATTCAATTTTTAACATAGTCCTTTATTCTTTTGGCAATAATTTCCTACTCATAAGTCTAGTTGGGAAACTCACCTTGTTAGTCTTTTCACTTGTCTTAGAAAAATTCCATTTGACAATCCTAGTTGAAACATTGGTTTACCCTTGGATCTAGTTAGTGATCCTATTCTTACATCTTTCAAAAGTGTTTAAGCCCTCAAGTTCACTATAGGTATCCATTTCCTCTTAGACACTTGCATCCTTCATACTACAACATTTTAAACCTATAAGAGAATCTTCATACATTCTAGACTTCATAACATCAAACATTATCATTATCACTTTTAGTCTTGTTGAATACATTAGACATATTTCATCCATAAACTACCAAAAATATACTCTCATACCATTTTCATTTTTTGCCTTCATTTTGAGCAAGTTTTATATGGTTGAAACTATCAATTGAAAAACAAATGTTAAGAAATGGACCTCTTTCATGATGATGAGAACCTTTAAAAATACACTAGCACCCTCAACTATGATAATACCATTGATGATCCTCACAAAAATTCCCACCTTGAAATTCATGCCCATGTCAACTTGTGGTCTACATATTATCATTAACCAAAGACACACAATCCTTTCAAATAATTCCTTGTTAGAGAAAAAGATGGAAATATATTCATAGAAGAAGTAGAGGTCACCACACAAAATCCTGATGTTTCCTTTCTTGTGGACAAAATTGCCATGTTGGACCCTAAATGATATTTAGCCAAACTATTACATGAAGGAGTTAAACTACCTCAAGGATTTGATGTCAATACCTTACGTACAACAACGCCACCCAAGCATAACACACAAATAAGCCAAGAACAATATATACCACAACTTAAAATTTCCATACCAATTAGAACAACAAAACCAAATACCAGAACTACCAACACTTCATCCATCTTTGTGACACAATCTATGCCACAAACCATGACACAAACCACATCACAACCATTATTTCCAATGAAACCCTTTGGCTCAGAATTTGCTCCCTTTGGGTCATCATCTCAAGCCATAAGGTAATTGACATCTAACATAATTGGTAGACCTAATGCAAGATGAGTTCTCATCCAAGGACCTTAATCAAACACAAACACAATGTCACAAGGACCTCAATCAAATACAAACACCATGTCACAAGGTCCTCATATCAATACAAACATCTTGTAGGGACAAACCACAAACACCCCACATAGTCAAAATATAAACAAGGCACATGGTTATAATCCTTTTCAACAAGGACAAGGATAAAAAACAACACATCCTCATAACATATATTATGGCTGCACACATGGATCCTTTTTTGGAAACAAAAATGTACACTGACACCACACCCAACAAATGCAACATAGCTCAACCATTTCCCACATCCCAACTCACACATTACCCATCCATACTCATGGATACAATTAAAATCCACCACATACGCACAAGGTTCCAAACCAAAATATATCATCTCAACCAAACATGGGACCTCACAAAAATGTTACCAACAATCTTGTAATAGATGCGTTGACTGCCCAGTTGGCTTCCCTACAAAAGAGAGTGGAAGGGATGCAAGTGTCAAACAAGAAAACATACTCATCACATTATCTACACCCTTATCCATATGATACTAGCATATGCATGCCTCCTTTCCCTCTTGGGTATGTCATCCCTACTTTCACTAAGTATAAGGGAAAGAGAAATCCTCTTGAGAACATATGAGAATTCACCATTGCTTGCATGGATGTCACATATGATCATTCCTACCTTTTGAGATTCTTCCCTAGAAGTCTTATGGGGCCTACACTTGAATGGTTTGCATTGATACCTAAAGGGTCCATAAATTCATGGACTCATGGGATGACCTCACCAATAAATTTGTGGAGAATTATGTTATTAACATTGAAAATGATGTCACAATTGCTACCTTAAGCCACTTAACACAAGATGAAGGAGAGTCCTTTATTAATTTCTTCTAATGGTGGCATAGTATGGTGAGTCAATGTCCCGTTGAGATTCAAAAAAAAAAAAAAGTGGGCATGTTCGTAGAAAACCTCAAGCCAAATTTGAAACACCCTTTAAAACAAGTACATTGTTGTGCTACATTTGTAGACTTAGTTGAGAGAGGCATGACACTTGAAAAGGTCATAATTGTCCAAGGTAAACTTAAATATGGAAAAAAAATACACACCATCAACATACCTCTAACAAAAAAATCAAGTTTTGGTCCCACAATACAAATGTAACAAATGAAGGAGTCATAGACACAAAAGATGTGAATCAAATAGGTCCCACATTGACTCTCAAAGCACCCAATACAAAAAAAATACACCATATGTTTCCAACCAAGTAGTTAACATGGTCTAAAATACTCAAGAATGAGGACCCTCAAGACAACCATGGTAATACCCACTGAGAGAATACACTACTTTACCAAAACCAATTGAACCTATCTTAAAGAAGCTAGTAAAGTCACATGTTATACAACTCCTAGAGCCCAAACCATATGACCCCAAACAATTCAAACCATCTTGGTGAGATGAAAATTCCCTTTGTGACTTACATCACATCAAAGGGCATATGACCTCATCATGTCATCAATTGAAGAACATAATCCATGACCTAATTGAAAATGATACCATAAAGGTCGAAGGTTAACAAAAAACTTCCAATCAAGACTATACAATCTTCAAGAATCCACTACAAGATCATGGTTCAAGAAAGCCCTCCACCTCAGGTCAACAGACAGACAATCAAGCCAATTATACCAAGAATTCCTTTGATTACTCATAGATAATTGATCACCTATGTGTCTCTAATGACTATGTCAACATCATCACCATTAAAAAGGTTCCTAAATGAGTTCCCACTACCCATAGGGCTAAGATTACTTTATCTAGTCCTTCTTCAAAGTAGCCACAATCTAAAGCCCAATATAATCTTTTTAACCAATTGGGAAAGACACCTACACATATTTCCATCATCTAGTTGTTCCACCTATCACCTAAACAAAAAGCTATCCATGATAATTATTTGAATGAAACCTTTGTTCTTACCGACCTAGATGTCAATCAATTTGAAGGCATGGTTGGACACTTGGCCAATTCAATCCATTTCTCCTTTTTATCACAAATACTACTCTACACATAAGTCTATCCATAGCGACCCATTGTACCATGAAGTATTTTTCCATCAACACAAGATCAGATGAGTCCTGGTAGATGGCAGAGTTGGACTGAACATTTTCACCTTAAAATTAGTCAAAGAATTTAGCTATTCTGAAGCATGTGTAGACAACCAAAAGTATTGTAATCAACGCCTATGATGATGAAGAATTCTCTTCCAAGGGTGTTATCACACTCCCTATTAGAGTTGGACCTGTAGTTATGGACACCACATTCTAGGTCTTGGATCTTGAACTCCCTTATAACCTTCTCCTTGGTAGACCCTGGATTCACACCATGAAAGTTATACCTTCCACCTATCATCAATGTTTAAAGTTTCCATATAATGGCATTGAATTCACAATCATTGGTGATCCCAATCCCTTCCAATATTGCACTAATTTAAGGGGATTTCTCAAATACCAAGTGCCTATTAATCAAGAAGCTTTTGTATCCACTTCCATAGCTACTTCATCTAGTTATGTTGATCCCTCCACCATAATTAAAACATCCACATCCAAAACCCCCTTCGCTAACCCCAAAATGAAGATCCAAGATCAAGGTTGGGGTGAGTATAAAATGAATATTTCCTATTGCATCACAAAGCTACCTAAGTCTCCCAAGTCTTATGGTAGGCATTATTTCAAGATGGAACCCACAATCATCATTATAGTTCCCCCCACCACCACCTTCACAGGTTGGGGAGAGTTAAAAAAAGAGGACATTGAGGACATTTCATCATGGATTTACAAAGACGAAGAATATTTGTCATCGATACCAATAGAATAATATGGAAAAGGCTTTACTCTCATGAAACAAATGGGTTATGATGGAATCAATGGGCTTGATATACATAAAAAATGAATGAGATAAACCTTGAAGCATCTTATGTGGTCAAAGAACTTAGGGTTAGGTTTCATACCAATTAAGATTGGCGCTCCAAGTACTAAGGTGCTTTCGAATAAGGATGGGAGTGATTCAAAAGACATCGAGACATTCGAGGATCCTACCAACCTCTATTATCATGGTGACACCAGCTCTAAAAAATATGAGTTGGATTCTTGCACCACAAGTGACTATGAGCTTGATCATGTTCTTCTGGAGTTTGACATACCTCATCCATCCTTTACTAATCTCATGGTTATCAATATTTGTGTTGACTATTTTTATGAACCTGACCCACCAAAGACCACAAGTGGAAGAGCATGGGCCAAATCCTTTTGGGACCCTAATAATACCTCTACCTTTACCCTATCTAATACATCCCCATCCTTCACTAACACTGATGATGAAATCTCCATTGTTTACCCACAATTGATCGATTAGGACGAACAAGATCCACCTACCTTGGACATATTTAAAAATGATGAGGCCATTTCTAAATTTATGGGACTATGAGAGGGCATACTATATGGGGATCATAAGGATGGATTCACTATAGATCTTGATGTTGCAACATATTTTGGTGAAACTGTCACATCCTCTACTCGTAAAATGACAAAAATCAAATAAAAAATGAACCGTCTCTAGGTGAGAACCACAAGGTGCCTTCTGACCAAGCAAAAGTAAAAAGAAAAGGCGTATCCAAGGGAGAAAACCTCTTTGAGGTACCTAAGGATGGAGGGTTGGAATTTCTCCTGTCAATCAAGAGAGATCCCCGATGCTAATTGAAGATGTAATGGAAGTCAACATCAGTATTATAGATAATCCTAAGACTGTTCTCTTTGCAGCATCCTTAACAAAAGAGGAAAAACTAGAATTTCAAGCATTTTTTATAGAACACCAAATCAATTTTGCCTCTTCTTATGTTCATATACTAGGGTTGGACCCAGAGTTGGTTTTGAATCACCTATAATCACATCCCAATGCAAATCCATTCAAACAAAAGATTAGAAAAATGCACCCTCAAATAGCTATGCCGGTCAAAGTTGAACTCAAGAAATTATTGGATGTTGGTTTCATAGGACCTATTGACTATGTACAGACTAGATCTCAAACCTTGTACCAGTGACCAAACCAAATGGCCAAGTGTGTATCTACATACATTTTTGGGACTTAAACAAAGCATTTCTAAAGGATGACTTCCCACTCTCAAATATAGACATCATAGATCTCACAACCAGCTACGAGATGTTGTCCCTCAAGGATGACTTCTTAGGATATAATCATATCTATATTTCCCTTGAAGACCAACACAAAACAACATTAATAGGCCCATGGGGTACATACTACTAGAATTTCATTCCCTTCAAACTAAAAAATATAGGCGTAACCTATCAAAGAGCTATGACCACTATATTTCATGATCTTATACACACATTGATGGAAGACTATGTTGATGAGATTTTAGAAAAATCCTTAACACATGTTGATCACTTAAGAGTCTTGAACAATATTTTTAAACAACTAGAAGAATATGTTGGTTGTTTTTACTATAACTAGGTTGATCTTCTATTCTACCTATAGAATTTCCAATTCTAATCAAGGGAAGCTCGAAGGACCTGAACCAACCGACGAGGATTTTAACAGTAAATCTCCTACACTTCAAGCTCTGCAAAACCCAGGAGGGTGGTCCCCTTAATGTGTTTATAATCTCTACACCAAACTTATAAACAATCATTAAAAATTAATAGAAAATATCATTTAATAGCTCAACAGAATAGGATAATACTTAATTGAATTGGATTTTCATCAATAGTATCAACTACTTGGAGCATGAGATGGTTACAACAATACTTCATCACTTAAGATAATCATTTGATTTGCAATTTCGTAGCAAGCTCCAAGCAAAGATAAGTAGACACATAACCTTACAAAAAAATATGACTTAGACTAGTGCCATATACCATTGGGGAGTCAGATTCAAAAACATTTAAAATCCCATGACAGATTCAAACACATAACATATAAGATCTCTAAAAATATTGCATTACAACATCATCAATCTATATCCTAACCCAATACTTCTTACCAAATCCCTTTATAAGCATATCCATCTATAACTCCATTCAAGCATTTAAATTAATTATTTGAATTAAAGCAAAAATGAAAATCATGCACACCCCAACAGTGAGATGAACACAATAACCCTTGATTATATTATTCAAAAATAAATATATGCTTATAAAAAGGAGAGACATGAGCTCAAAATGTATCATTATAACTCAAATACTAGTACTATCATGAAGCATCAAACCTTCATAAATCCAAAACCCTACTATAGAATGACACAAACCCTAAATTGCATTTACACTCAATTACCAAGCTTTAAAATTTGCTTTGCAACTATGCTTAGAATCGACCTGAAAATATCTAACTTGCTAACCCTTACTTCTAGTCTTGAAATCCTTCTTATAGAGAATGAAGGAGGAAACAAGAATCGGGCCAAAAAATACACATGCCATCGGCCAATTGAACTGCTTTGTGACACTTCAAAAATATGATTACAATCACCAAGTCTTGGAGCATGTTCTTGTTAATTCCACTCATTAAGGAATAGCCACTGCATTGGCCAAACCTCAAAACCTGCACCAAAAACACCCATGGAGACAAAATGATAATCAATTATAACCATAGCCACTGAGTTGTATACTGTTGGTAGTAGGCACCATCTTACTCCTCCTTGGTTAAGTATTTTTCTACCCATCTCTGATACTCTTCATCTATCGTCTAGTCAAAATTCACCACCTCATTCACCTTAATATTGTAAGGTGTGTATTTCACTGCAACTTGATTTTCTTCTCTTTCAAAAGACTAAGAATTTTCTGGTGTTATTTATTTTATCCATTCTACTCACCAAAAAATCATATTCTTAATCATCACAAATCAATTTAATTTTTGCATTAATAACTTCTTCTGCCCTATCCTTCCATTGTTGTAGTATTTTAACATTTCCCTATGCATCAATGATGTCTGGTAAAAATGTATCACTCCAGTCATCAAAGCTCTTTACTAGCTCCCTAATTCTTCTACTCAAATCATCAGGTAGGGCTTAGAATCCCTTCAATGATTTCACAAATATTTCAGTAGGCCTCAATGATTGAGGCCTATTATCTGCATCAAATCTAGAAGCCTTATACATAATATCTAGATCATTGGCCCTAGGGATCCACTTCTCAGCCAAAGGAAAAACTATTTCCCAATCCCTATTGATGTTTTTTATTCCATCCAAGAATAAAGAATACAAAGAATGCACAGATGGTAATCTACCATCAACCTTCTCATTTAGATTCCTCAAAACTGTGTCAACCACCTCATTTTGTTTGGCAATTGTGCCATCCTCACTTGACTTTAAGGCAGCCTAAAATTCTGTAATCTTAATCAACATTTTCTTCTTAGTGGGATCCACATAATACTCAACTTCTTCTTCAATTGGCTCTAGTGTAGGACTGAGAGAAGGTATCTAGATGGGGGATCCTGGAGTAGAAACAATTGGAGTAGTAGGGTGGGTTGATCCTAAAATAGAAGGTAATGCCTTGATACTAGGAGCACTGGAGGATTCTCCCACCTAATCATATTTCAACCTATCTACTTCAGATTGCAGCTCAAAATTCCTTTGATGCATCCTACTATATTCTCCAATTATTATATTATACTTCTCCATCAAGCTCTTGTTTTTAGCCTCTTCTCTTTCAGCTATCTTTTGGGCCAATTTGGCCATGTTTACTGTTAGTCTTGTAACTTTTGTTGTTGAAGTTTCAAAAGCTCTTTTGATGATTATCCCTCCCCTTAGGTTTGGGCTAATATCAATTAAATTTGTCTTTCTTCCCTAGGGTGCCAATTCCCATATTGCTAGAGTTGCATACTCTTCACTGAAGACAGAGTCCTATAGAGCTGCCTTAACCTCTTCTTCATTGTTTTGTATAGGGTGCTTGGATTGCAAGATAGGATTCAATGCTACAACATAGGCTATGTCCCATTCAAGAAAAATTAGGACACCAGCCTGAGTCACAAGTCTTATTCCCTCCTGAGGAGTGATTTTTTTGAATTCTTCCATATCTTTATGAACCGAGCCCTGAGTCTTGAGGAAAAATAGTTATCAAACTACACAAATCTAGCACCTCAACTATTGTAAGACAAGTCTACACTCCAAACTTGTACTATTAATCTTTCTCCATTCACCTCTTTCCTCAACTCCATCTTCTCTAAGAAGAAGTTGCCATTCTTGTACAAGAACATATGCATTAACAAGGAGTAGAAAAAGAAAGGAGTGCCAACATCCCCCACATGCAACTTTAGCAAACCCTCATGTATCTTTTCTGCAATAAAAGATGCATAGTCATATACCATGGAGAAATTGGGATGCTAAATTTGAACCCCCATGAACATATATGCAATGGGAATCACTATATTTGCATTGAATCCCAAAATATGGCATAATGAATAAAATGTTGCCAAAAAGTGATTGGCAAAACAACTCAACCTGAAATTCTCTTAGTCATTTGGGTTGATATGGATCATCAAACTGCTTGGCCTGGCTAGATGAGGAGGAAGCAACTTCAATCTGAAGAGAGGCTTTGACCTTGCATATTCCTGATTCATCTCCTCAAGATCAATTGGGACCAAGAATGAGCTAGACTCACTCAAATAAAAAACCTATTGAATCTCATCTGCACTTATACTTAGCAAAATCCCACCATCATTATCCTTGACTACCCTTGTAATAGGGTCATAACATGATGCCACTACTCTGAGTAGGTCCACATCAGGAAACACATTTGGCACTGCTACTTTCCCTAAGCTATGTCTCCATTCATTAGAGAAGGGGTGGGGTAAGTTTCATTTTCCATACCACATCCTAAACATTTCCAGACACATCATTGGAACCCTAGCATATGCAATATTATAGTTCTTGCACACTAGTCCTTCGCCTAGGGTTTTTCATCTCATTAAAACCAAACCCCTTTTCCTATCATTTGTTGATAATGGAAGTTGATCGTGAAAGTCATCATATAAATTCCTTTGCAAATAATCAACATGACCAGAGTGTTGCTTCGGTGGTGCCATCTCAAACAACTAGGGCTTCTTTAAAATTCAAATCCTTGAAGAAAGTAGGGCTACTTAGAACATGAAATTACTACACAACTATGCAATTTCTAATAATTCAAATGAACCAGTAACCCTACAAAAATAATTAACAAACCCCTTGACCATCACAATAAAAAATTTCACAAAAACATAGTCAAATTATCTAGCAGTATAGAAAATAACTCATGGGATTTCGCGCCTTGCAAAGAACCAAACTTCGCTGTGATCGCTCAAATTTTTTTATCTCTAGCTCTGAACTGCTTTGAAAATACTTGAATGATTTTGTGGTGAAGATAGAAAGAAAAAAATACTTTATGTCAATTGAATTGAGCTAGTAGACGTATCATCCGCCATTAAAGCTCATTTGCATGTCGTGCCAACATCTCCAATCGCATTTGATGTGAATTTAAATTCTAGCCATCGATCTTTTGTATATCTCAAATCATCGAACAACCACCTTCAAAAGGGCTGATGTGACCTCCATCTCAAAACTAAGGGCCCACCACAATACGCAACACTAAAGGAGTACACGTGGTGCCTGTCCGTGATATCACAACCACTAAACATCCAACATCTTTGGATTACGCGATGACAGGAAACAATTGATTGCCACCATCGATATCATGTTCATTCACAACCATCACTAGCACTAAACATAACCATCGAGCAAATTTTCATCAAGATTATAACACCACCGTCAATTTCGAGCGCGTGCATTTTGTAGCTATTTTAGTAACCCACTTTATAACATATTAAAGCCCGACCCAAAAATTAAACACTTTATTAATCCCTTTTCAGCATCGGCACCTGAGATAGATGGCGCTTGCCTGTGATTTTGCAATCAGTTGAAACCTAGTGGTGATGTCATCATGAGATCGTGGGGAATGGTCAAGATCAATCGTTGGATGATCGATGGTCATTAAAAACATACCCTACAAAATAAAACAATTATTTAAAGGGGAAAGGAGACATCGCCTACACCAATGAAAAATGATGGCTTAAAGTTATTCTAAAAACATGGGGCACATGGCGACCTAGACTTCAGAAATAGTAAAGTCAGGAAAATTACTTAACACTATTTATTAAAAGGGACCCGGCCTAGAGGATTCAATGGGACATAAGTCATTTTAAGACCTTCCTCAAAAAGGTAATGGTGAAATAGATTCAACCCAAGGTTTAAGGTAGAACATTACGATTTCATGAAGGCAAAAATAAAACCCCAACCTTAGGCTTTTCCCAAATAGCATAATAGATTAGTAATGTGGCAAAATAATAATGGAACTCAAAGGAAAAAATTTGAGGCTCCATCAGTGGCTCTAGTTGGAGATGTTCATTCCACTGGAATGAAGCAAGAATAACTAAATCTCAGGTAGAGCAGACCAAATTTTAGAGACAACCAAAAAGTATTGTCCGGACAAGACAATCCAACAAAAGGAAACCTACAACTAACATATATACAAACCTAGGCTACTGTTCATGGAAACCAATACTTTAGTTGAAGTATAACTTCAAGAATTGTCCATGAACTAGTAATTCAAGAATATCACTTGTCATTTCTTGGAGAAAAAATGAATCTTCCCCCCACTTATCATTTACGAGGAATGGACCCAACCAGATCGCATCAAATTTACCATGTTTTCCTTTATCTTCCAATTTGGCATTCCACATCAAAATAATATCTCCATTTTGGAAACTCCTTACAGTTGTCTTTTTGTCATACAATTTTTTTACTTGTAACTACAGTTTGGCATTTTTCATTTGAGCTTCCCTCTTGGTCTCATCTAATTCTATGAGATCTTCCACTCTCAACTGCATTTCATCTTCTATCTCATTATCATACATTTGGACATATTTATACATCTCTATTAGGTTATTCTAGGGAAACCTTGCATTTATCCCATAGACTAAATCAAATGGGGCAGAACCTATTTCCTTCTTCATAGTCACCCTATTTGCCTAGACTATTAATCTTAATTTAGAATCCCATGCCTTCTTATTTTGATCTAGGATTCTCTTGATAATCTTCATCAAGATTTTATTGCTTGATTTTGCTTGTTCATTTCCTTGTGGGTGGTAAGGTGATGAGTAAGAGATTTGGATGCCATGCTTCTCATATAATTCCATATATTCTTCAAACCTAAAGCACATTGCATTATCTGATATAATCTTCTCTGGACATCCGAATCTAGTCACTATATTACTCATTAAGAAATCAATTACCACCTTAGTAGTTTATTTCTTTGTTGGAATTTCTTCCACCCAATTGGTAAAGTACTTAGTGGCCACCAATATCCATGAATGGCCTCCACTTGATTTTCATGCTATCTCTCCTACAAAATCAATACCCCATTGTTGGAATGGAGATTGCACTACAACTGGTTACCAGAGAATTTCAACTTACTACAGAAACACTGACAAGCATCACATGTCTTCAGTAATTGGTGTGCATCCTTAAAAATAGAAGGCCACCAAAACCGAACCCTCATTACTTTGTGTGCAATTTTTTTGGCCATATAATGTCTTCCACAAACTCCAATATGCATTTCATTCAAGAGTTCTTTTGCTTGATCTTGGTCTACACATTTCAACATAACACCTTCTCCATTTCTCCACCAGAGCTTTCCTATTATGAAAACATATTTGATAACATGTAACTTCAATTTCCTTTTTCATTTTGATTTAGATTAAAAGGACATTTCATCTTTTATAAATAATAGATCACACCCTTGTACCAATCAGAATGTTCCATGTCACATATGTGTGATCTATTCTCTTCTTCAAGAAAATTTATCTGATTTTCTTCCAGATTACTTTGGGCCATAAGCTTGGCCAATCCTTGTCCTCTCACTAGCTTGGTAATATGGATCCCAATTTTGAATTCTTGGATCTTTTCGATCCATCTACATCTTCCTGATACTTCCTATTGTGTAAAAATGTCCTTCATAGCAGCACTGGGTACATAGACGATTACGATAGCTCCCATAAAATATGTCTTGAAAGATTTTACTACTTTTACTAGCACATATTCTTGATTTTCATTTATGTCATATTGAAGTTCTACAGCTTGTAAGGACTTGCTGAAAAAGGATAGAGGTTGTTCAAAGCCCTCAGTATTCTTTTGTAATAACACAACTGCAATTGTGTGTAATGAAGCAAATGAGAAGATCTGTAAGGGTTTGGAAAAATTAGGGGTTCACAACACTGGAGCCTCCTTTATAGATTTCTTAATGGCTTGGAAAGCTTGTACTGACTCTTCTTCCCATTCAACCTTGGCCCCTTTCTTAAGCATTTTAGAAATAGGGCGAACTATTTCAGAAAAATATGTTATGAATCTCCTTACGAAATTGATTTGTCCAAAAAAAGATTGTATTCCTTTGACATTTCGGGGTTGTGGGACCCTATCAATAGCAATTACTCTTTCAAGATCAATTTTGACCCCATCCTTAGAAACAATATGTCCCAACAAATTTCCTTCCTTAACTCCAAAAGAACATTTCTTTGGATTTAAGGAAATACCATATTCCAATGCCCTACTAAATACTTTCTCTAGATGTTCATAATTGTCATCTTCTTTCTTGGAATATGTTAGGTCATCCTATTAAATCACCAAAAAATAAGTTAATAAAATCTGAGAATGCCACATCCATGTTTCTCTAGAAAGTAGCCCTTGCATTTGTTAGACCAAAAGGCATCCTCACATACACATAAGCTCCCCCAGGTGTAGTGAAAGTTGTCTTAAATTGTTCAGGATCCTTAACCATGACTTGGTTATAGCTAGAAAATCCATCCATCATAGACATTGACTCACAGCCTATCACGCTCTACAACATGTCTTCCATATTTGGCAATGGGTAGTTATCCTTTAATGAATACACATTCAAATTTCTGAAATCCACACATAGCCTGATGTCTCCATTTCTCTTTCTCACAGGCACCAAATTTGATACCCAAGATGAATGTCTAATTGGTTTGATGATTCCTACATGTCTTAACATCATTAGTTCTTCTTCCATTTTTGGGACCAAAGTAGGATTAATAGGTCTTTTCTTTTTCCTAAAAGGCTTAGCGTCACTATTCAAAGGAATTTCATGTTGAAAAAAATCCTGCCTATAAGCCTTAAGATCATCATAAGACCAAGAAAACACATGTCTGAATTTTCTTAACAAATCAAATAAAATCCTTCTCACCCTTGGTGACAATTTCTTTCCAATATACACCTTTTTTGGTGATCCTTCTATTCCAAGGTTTATTTCCTCCAAGTCATTAGGGTGGGAAGCAACACAATTAGCCTTCATCCTATCCTGAATGTCAAACACTCTTTCAAGAACAAATAAACCTTTAGAAATTGTGTTGGTTTTTAACTGAATAACTTCATTCCCAAACATAGTATCCTTACCATCAATTTTTTCAACAAAAGCTCCAAAGTCAATTTCTTGACTTTCATACTCATCCACACAGCTTAAAAATCTCAATATATCATCATCACTATCAAAAACTTGCCAGTTCTTGATACTATCAGGAATAGATGGTCTGGTTTTCACTTCAACCTTTGAAATCCCATCATAAGTCATGTCATCTAGTCTCAATGCAATATTTGCTAGCAAATATGCCACCTTATTGTGGCCTCTCTCCATCCAATTTATACCAAAAGCATCAAAGTTCTCCAATTCATCCCAAACAACATTTCTATACTGTTTCAACCTTTTATTCTTTGACACATATATGGACCTGACTTCAAAAATCACAAGCTCTAAATATTCAATCACTTTTAGCTTCTTGATCCCATGTTTTTGAGCCAATCTTGGACCCAATAACAAGGCTTCATATGCGGCCACATTGTTGGTGCACCCAAATCATAGAGCAAAAGAGAACTTGAATTTCTTTCCACTCAGAGACCTTAGCAACACACCTACACTAGATCCCTCCTTTGAACTTGCACCATCAAAATGCATAGTCCATAGTCATTAGATTATGACCAATGTTCAACTTCTGTATAAATTGGTGCAACAGGTTTATCACAATTATTAGGGGGTTCCTCTGCCCTGAACTCATCTATTCCACAGTTAGTAAAACATGTCAAATTCTCAGTCGGATCATGCTTAATCATATGAGGCACCTTAGACTCTCTTTCAACCTTCACATATTTTCCATCAATGTAAAAGGTAGCAAATGACAAGTCACGTTGCATGTTACCTCCCATTGACACACTCCACTTCCTTGACAAGAGCATCCCAAAATGAGGAGGGATGTCCACAATTAAAATAGTCATGGCCAAAACCTTGTTAGGGTACTGGGTCAATTTATAAGGAAATTCTTTAATAGTCTCAATAACTGGCACTTCTCTCAAATCTAATGCATAGAATTTACCTTGAGTAGTGTCTACTGTTAATCCCATTGCTTCCATAATCTTGTTTGGCATAACATTATTGGATGACCCTGCATCTATCATACAATTTCTCAGAGTTTTCCCATTTATATCAACACTCAAGAAAAATGGGTTTATGTTCTCAAGGCACATATTGATAGAATTCCCTAGATACACAGGGGGAATTTTTGTTACATTTACCTCCACTTCTTTCTCTTTTATTTCTTCCTTTTCCTTGGCTTCTTTACAATTTCCTTGTTCAACTTTACTACTAGCAATTCTAGTAATCAAGGCTATAGTTTTTTCTTTATGCTCATCAATTCTCATCATCTCGAGCCAAGGTACAGTAACTTTAACTTAAGACAATACTTGAAATATGTCCAAAGGTGTGTATTTAGGTAGGTTAGGAATCATACCTTCATTAGTTTCTTTCCTCTCCAGTTGTTGTTTTCCTTCAAGTTTCTTTTTCTTTTCTTCTAGAGCAGAT
>CM021101.1:611776581-612108938 GCA_007115665.2 Sequoiadendron giganteum
GTTTAGGGTCTGCAAGCTTTGGTTGGACCTCAACTTGACCTATTGGGTTTAATTTAGACAATGGCTTTACCTCCTTATCCAAAATTTCCCGTATAATAGGACCTTCCTCTTCTCATTTAGGTCTACTCTGGTTCAAGAGTTTCATTGTTGCCAATTGTCTAATTAATCTATCCCTCTCAATGACAACATGCATTAGTTTTGTTTCCTTTTCTTTGTCATTTTTTATCCTAAGCTCAACTTGATTTCGGATCTCTCATCTTAAAGCACTAATATCCCCAAATACATCTTCAAGGTCAGGCAAAGTCATGTTAGAACTTGATGTCTCACTTAGGTTTATTGGGTTTTCTTCTTCATGCCTAAATAATAAAGGGGTTTCATCATCTTTAGCAAGAGGAGGAGGAACATAACTGGTGCATTCTCTATGATGGATTTGAATTCTACTCCTAATTCTTCTCTTAGTGTATTGGACACTAATAGGCCCCTTATTATGATAGGCTACATCCTCTTGAATAGGTGTATTAAATAGTGCATCAAAAAATCCACAACTATCTGACTCTGAATGTCTAGATACATGTTCCAAAGTCTTAGGGATAGGATGTAGAGATTTAATTGTACCTTGGTGTACAGGGTTCTATGATGTAGGAGTAGCACTACTGGATTTTGGCTTCTTCTTTATCCAATCCTTCTTCATCATCTTAGGAAGTTCACCTTCTAATTTTTGTTCTGGGTGATTCTTCACGAATGACCTAGTGTTCTTCATTCTTCATGCTTTCTCAAAGATCTTGTAATTGATATAATTTTTTTGAAATAAAATGCACACTAGTGCAGAGACTTCAGAGTCACCACCCAATTATCTTGGGAATACCAACTATTCAAAAATACTTGATTTTTTTTTAAAAGATCTTTAGAACTTTCATACTGATAATATACGAAATGATTTCATGAGATATTTGCAACTTTTGAACAACAAACTAATCAGATAGAAGAAACACAAAACCACAGGCTTGACCTTCAAATTGCAAAATATGATGATAACTCTATGCAAAATGGATAACCGACCCATTGAAAAGAAATATTCAAACTAAGTCCCCAATAGAGTCATCATTTTGTTGGTTATTTTTACTATAACCAGGTTGATCTTCTATTCTACCTATAGAATTGCCAATTCTAATCAAGGGCAGCTCAAAGGACCTGGACCAACTGATGAGGATTTTAACAATAAACCTCCTACACTTCAGGCTTTGCAAAAGCTAGGAGGGTGGTCCCCTTAATGTGTTTATATTCTCTACACCAAACTTATAAACAATCATTAACAATTAACAGATAATCTCATTTAATAGCTCAACAGAATAGGCTAATACTAAATTGAATTGGGTTTTCATCAATAGTATCAACTACTTGGAGCATGAGATGGTTACAACAATACTCCATCACTTAAGATAATCATTTGATTTTCAATTTCGTAGCAAGCTCTAAGAAAAAACAAGCAAACACAGAACCTTACAAATAAATATGATTTAGACCAGTGCCATATACCATTGGGAAGTTAGATTCACAAACATTTAAAATCCCATGATAGATTCAAACACATATCATATAAGATCTCTGAAAATATTGCATTACAACATCATCAATCTATATCCTAACCCAATACTTCTTACCAAATCCCTTTATAAGCATATCCATCTATAACTCTATTCAAACATTTTAATTAATTCTTTGAATTAAAGCCAAAATGAAAATCATACACACCACAATAGTGAGATGAACACAATAAACCTTGACTATATTATTGAAAATTGTGATATGCTTATACAAAGGAGAGACATGAGCTCAAAATATATCATTATAACTCAAATACTAGTACTATCACGAAGCATCAAACCTTCATAAATCCAAAACCCTACTACAGAATGACACAAAACCTAAATTGCATTTACATTCAATTGCCAGGCTTTATAAATTGCTCTGCAACTATGCCTAGACTCGACCTGAAAATATCTAACTCACTAACCCTTATTTCTAGCATTGAAATCCTTCTTATAGATAATGAGGGAGCGAACAAGCATCGGTCCAGAAAATACACATGTCACTAGCCAATTGGACCACTCTGTGACACTTCAGAATATGATTACAATCGCCGAGTCCCGGAGCATCTTCTTGTTAATTCCACTCATTAGGGAATAGCCGTTGCATTGGCCAAACCTCAAAACCTGCACCAAAAACTGCCATGGAGAGAAAATGATAATCAGTTATAACCATAACCGCTGAGTTGTTAACTGTCGATAGTAGACACAATCTTACTCCTCTCCTCGGTTAAGTATTTGTCTACCCATCTCTGATACTTTTCATTTGTCGGCCAATCAAAATTCACCACCTCATTCACCTTAATATTGTAAGGTGTGTATTTCACTAAAACTTGATTGTCCTCTCTTTCAAAAGACTCTAAGAATGTGCTAGTGTTAATTATCTTATCCATCCTACTCACCAAAAAATCATAGTCTGAATCATCACAAATCAATTTGATTTTTTGCATTGATAAATTCTTCTACCCTATCCTACCATTGTTGCAGTGTTTTAAAATTTCCTTGTGCATCAATGATGTCTAGTGAAAATGTATCACTCCAGTCATCAAAGATCTTTACTAGCTCCCTAACTCTTCTACTCAAATCATCATGTAGGGCTTGGAATCCCTTCAATGATTTCAAAAATATTTGAGTAGGCCTCAATGACTGGGGCTTGTTATCTGCATCAAATCTAGAAGCCTTATACATAATATCTAGATCATTGGCCCTAGGGATCCACTTCTTAGCCAAAGGCAAAACTATTTCCCGATCCCTATTCATGTTTTTGATTCCATCCAAGAATAAAGAATATAAAGAATGAACAGATGGTAATCTACCATCAACCTTCTCATTTAGATGTGTAGACATGGAAAATGTATAGTTTCATTTTGGCACGCTTTATCCTGATCACTAACATCATTTCCTCCAGAATCACACTCTCAGCATTTCATCGTAATCACTTTTCATCTGATCAGGTCTATCACCTCCTTTTGATTAAATTAATCAATTTATTTTAATTAAATTAACCTTGCATTTCTGTTTAATTAAATAAATAATTTTATTTTATTAAAATTCTCTAAAGTCATCTTATTAAATTAAATAAATTAAACCTTATTTGATTTAATCTAGTATATTCCTCCTTAGTTAAATAAATCAAAACATTTATTTAATTAATCCCTTCCTCTCAATTTGATTTAAATCAATTCATAAATTTAAGTCTAAATTGTCACATCATCTAATTCTTCATTAAATTAATCAAAACATGATTAAGTTAATCCCTCTCATTAAAATCCTCTAAAGAATGCAAGTTGCACGATAAATCAATTACTTTGATTTATTTAAATCTCTATTTTCCCACATGGCACCAAAAGGGAATATTCCCTCTTTTGAATTCAAAAAGGCCAAGTAGACTTGGTCCTTCCAACAAGGCATTTAAGACCTCTTACATGTCCTTGGATTTGAGCCAAGTGACATTAACTTCATTTCTCTTCCCCCTTCAATAATTCATCTCACAATTTAAAATTCAAATTTATGTATTTATTGGCACTTTGGCCAAAATATGCACAACCACTAACCATTCACATCTTCACATGTGGCATTCAACCATTGGATTGAAAGATAGTCCCACATTGCTCAAGTCTTTCTTTCCCTTCCAAATTGAAAGTTATAAATTGGATACTTCTCTCCTCATTTCTCATCCACAATCCTCATGCAAAGTTACTCTCTTCACATTGAGAGCTAATTTTTCCCATTGCACTCAATCATTCACCATTTTCATAAATTGTAACAAGGTTAATCTCAAATCTCTTTGGAGATTTGACCATTGTTCAATCAATCTACATTGTAACTTAGGAGTTGGGAAAGGGCCAATTGCAACACTTCACTAGTACCAATTCCCCCATGGGATCACTAATCTATTGGCTTAATTAGGATTTAGTTTGATTTCTTGTTTTGTGGTCATCATTTTTCCTAATTTTAGTTTGAATAGATGGATTTCATGGGGAATCTCTCATACTTGTTTGCATGCATTTGATCTAACAACCTAATGTGTTTTGTTGCTCTTGTGCATTTGCAAGTTTAGGGGTTCATATTTTGGTGCTAGAAGGAGGCCTTGAAAAGAAATTAATCACGTTTTAAAAAAAAATTCTGCATTTTTTTAACGTTTTCTCGCAAATCCCGACAAACAACCGTGCGACGACATATCAGGCCACTTTAAGAGGCGCGACACAATACTTCACCGCTTTTAGGGAAGCAGCGCAATAATGACCCACACCTGGTTTCTTAAACTTCATCGCTTTTTTGCCCGCCTATCACTCTTTTTTTCAAATTTCTAAACTCCATCACATTCTTCCCCATGGTGCAATATCGAATCGCGTTTCCTCCAAACTCCACCACTCTTGATTTCCAACCTAAAAAAATTTGAAATTGTAAACAGGGCCACTTATCCCTATCACGCCGCTTTTTCACTCCTTGTTTCTACAGAGCACCACCCATAGTCAACCGCACGAAGCTATATAGTGCCGCTTTCACCCCAAACTCCACCGCTTTTACAAACTGCACCACGACAAAATAGGAAGATTTAAATTGACATGTGCTTTTAAGTTTTGGATTTTGTTTATTTCCTGACTTTGTTGGTTGTCTTTTTTTCTTTGGTTTTCTATCATTTTGCAGGTTGGAAGCTCATCATGACCTCATACTCATCATGCAAGAAAAAGTGTTTTTAAACACTAAAGTGTTCTTCAACACTTTTGGAGGATTTTAAAATTCTGCTTGTTAAGAGAAATTTGTTAATGTCTTTGGCCTTAGAAACACTAGATTTACTTTGGGTGTAAAAGGAACAAGCAAATTCCCTTTTTTTTAAGCAAAGTAGGGGATTCGTTATGACACCATGGTCACTTTGTACAAAGTGTTCTTAAACTCTAAAGTGTTCCTCAACACTCTTTAAGGATTTTTCAATTTTACTTCCTCAACTAATGTCAAAAAGATCTTGTTCATGCAAGATTGAAAAATTGTTGGAGCATTCGCTAAACCAAATGGCATGACAAGGAATTCATAATGCCCAAAATGACATCTAAAGGCAATTTTCTCAATATTTGATTCCCTCATTCTTATCTGATGATAGCCTGATGTACGGTCAATCTTTGAAAAGTACATGGCTCCATGTAGCTCATCAATGAGCTCATCTATCTTGGGGATTGGGTATCAGTTCTTAATTATTTTCTGATTCAATGCATGGTAATCCACACATACACGCAATGTACCATCTTTCTTTATGACTAGCACCATTGTTGAACACTGAGGTCTTGTAGAAAGAGTTGTGTCTAGGTTCAAGTCTAGGATCAAAGTTGTCATCCCCATCCATCTTTTCATCGAATCAAATCTCATCCCATTATCAAACTTCTTGAGAACTCTAGAAAAATTACTCATTCTAAACTTAAAGGGCTAAACCAAAATCACCCTATCTTGGCTTAACACACCTAGCCAAAATAGTCAAACTTTTTTATGAATTTACTCTAGGATAATGCAACCTCCTAAGGTCTACTAGTTCACAAATCACATTGGCTTAACACACTTATCTAATTCATCCACTTGTGCAAGTTCCACTACGATAATACAACTTCTTAGGGACTGCAACTTCACTACAATCTTGTTTGACTCAATACACATAGTCAAACCATCATAATCAATCTAAGTCCTAAAAAAGTTTAGCATAAACCTTCAAAAGTTCTCCAAAAGGTTTCATTCACTTGCTTCATCCATTATCCCATCATCATTACCATCCTCTTTGGTCTTTGACATCCCTATTTCTTCTCTTTTGAGCCTAAAAGGTTATGATCAAACGATCCCTATTTTTTTTTATGGTTCACACACGATCACAATACAAGAAGCACATGGAAAATATCAGTGAAATATCAACTTCCATTGACATGAGTCAAGTAACCTCTAAAATAAACCTTGTAGGATCAAGCAATCCCCCAAGTAACTCTTCTTTTCCATCACAAAATCCTCAAGAGGATAGTTATGAAGAGGAAATCACAAATGAAGACATGGGGATGACACAATCTGAAATATTAAAAATGGTTCAAAACCCAGAGAACCACAAAATTGTTAGTACCATGTTCAAGTACTTAAATGCGTTAGCAGAAGGAGGGGTCCAGTTCCCTTCTCACCTAGGTGCAGGCACTAGTATAGACATGCCTCTTACAAATGCATCCCCAATGTCAAATATCAATCAAGAAATACCTTGCATCACATCAACCATCACACCAACCTCACCAAAAGTAAACAAGGGGAGTGGCATGTTCCAAGAATTGCAAAAACATCGCCTTGTGGCCAACAAAGAGGTGGTTGTCACCACCACACCAGATATTTTTGTCCTGATAAACCCATTACACCCATACGTTCCACTCACGTTCCACAATCTTGCTAGTTCATCTTCATTCCATGCCTCACCAACCTGTCAACCAAACATGCAAACTTATCTACCACAAGGAGAAGGTGGTTTGTTTGGAACAACCGATGTTGCTAATCCTTTTTCTTTCCAAGGAAGCATACCATCTCTTCCCCCATTTCCATTCACAACCACATCACCACTCAGATTGGGGTTTCCTCCCCTAAACATTGATAGTTTCTCATAATAGGGCAATGTAAACACCACATCGAATTCCCTTTTTTTTCCCACAACATCACAGCAACAAGTGGCAACCATCCAAGCCACTATGACAAATGAATCAATCAGTCCTGAAATATCCCAAAGCATACCCTCTCAAGGACTAAGTATCTCCACCACCCCTCCCACAAGCCAAACCCCAACCACCACCATAACCCTTTCACCGGCCACAACAGTTGGCATCATTCTTGTCCTGCCACCAATCCAACCAAAATTTGGCATGGCCAATTCATTCACCACTCTAATCCAAACCCTTCAAAAGGTAAACCAACAAAGAGTACTCAAGCAGAAGTAGCAAGCTCAAGCACAATCCCAAGCTCAAACTCAAGCACAAGCACAAGCCCAACAACAGGCGCAAGCACAATACCAAGCGCAATTCCAAGCAATCCATCTGCAAGCATACCAACAAGCCCTGCAAGACTTTCAGGCACAACAACAAGCTAAACAAGAAGCTTTGTTGGCGCAACAATAGCTCAACCAAAAACAAGCTTTGTTGGCGCAACAACAACTAGACCACCATCAAGCTTTACTAACACAACAATAGATTGACCAACAATAGGCTTCATGGGAACAACAACAAATGAACCAACAACAAGTGTTGTTTGAACAATAGTAGCAAGATCAACAAAAAGCGTGGTTGACACAAATGTAAGCATACCAACAAGCTTTGAATGCACAACAAAGCTTGTAGAAAACACCCACTAGTACTCCTCCCACCCATCAAACACCTCAAACACCTCATAACTCATTCACTCCACCTCCCAACCCAAGCAAAGATGTCACAACACAAATCATGCTGCTCTCGTAGCAAGTGTTGGACTTACAAGCAGGAAAAACAACAAGGACATCGGGCAACTTGTGCCCTTATCCTTTTGATAGAAGTCTCACCATGATATCGTTCCCAAAGGGATTCGAGATCCCCAAATTTGACAAGTATAATGGAACGGGTAACCCTGAAAACCACGTAAGGGAATTTCAGGTGCATTGCATGGAGGTCGCATATGATCACACATTTCTAATGCGACTCTTCCCTCATAGTTTGACTGGTCCAGCCATGGAATGGCTTTCTCACCTACCCATGGGCATTAAAACATTAGAGGAAATCGTGGAAGTTTTCCTTAAGAATTATGCTTTCAATATGGGTGTGGATGTTAGTCTAGAAGAAATATCAGCATTCAAATAGAGAAAAGGAGAGCTATTCACATCCTTCTTGCAAAGATGGTGATCCAAGGCCAATCAGAGCAAGTGGACCATGCCGAAAGAACAACAAGTTTGCACCATCATATCCAATCTAGATGAAAAATTGGCGTTCTATTTGAAAATGCAATGCATCACATCCTATGATCAACTGATCCCAAAGGTGCTCAACATAGAAAGAGCCCTTACTGTGTGAGGAGATGCATCAACATTCACTCCACCACAGGATAACTACCCATCCAATAACTATAATGATAAACCTCGTACATGGTCAAGGAACAAAAATATCACTAACGATGGCATGGTCGATGCTAAAGTGGTCATCAGTGCCCCTAAGAAGAACATCCAAAACCATCATCAACCGCAAAATCATAATCACAACAATGTGCAGAATAATGTGGTAGTAGTACAACAACCACCAACTCCCACAAATCAAATCTACAACTTGGGTAATCAAGGAGGACCACCTCCCCAAGGAAATTATCCTCCCAAGAGGAAGTTCATAGCTCTTGGTGAATCTATCGAATCCATCATGAAGAAATTGGTCAAGGAAAACCTGATCAAAATATCTAACTCCGAGCAATACATGGAACCCATGACTAAACAGCCATGGTATAATGAGAATCTCCTTTGTGACTTTCACAAAATCAAACGACATACCACTACCAAATGCATGAGGCTAAAAAACATCATCCAAGACCTCATCTAGGATAAGATCATCAATATCAAATAGCCAAATGGAAACCAAGACTCGAAAATATACATGAACCCGATGCCAAACCACAACCAAGGGAACAATAAGGGCAAGAAAAAGTATGCTAGTGCTAATCTAGTGTATGTGAAGATAGTCGGATGTGTCGATGAGATGGTCACCATCATAAATGTCAAAGGAGCTAGTAACAACTATGGAGTCACCACACGTGGTGGAAAGGTTACCATTGTCGGGGCACCAACTAAGACCCCATTTCTAATACAAAAGCCATCCCCTATGACTATAATTTCATTGACTAGCTGAAGAGAACCCCCACCCAAATCTCCATCATGGAACTATTGAAAATCTCCACCACCCATAGGAAGATCCTTGATGAAGCATTAGTTGTGTCCACCGTCTCCACCACCCTTCACACAGAGCAGTTTTAGGCTATGGTGGGTAACATCACTACCCCAAATCTCATTATGTTCTCTGACCAATATTCCCCCCCGCAGCCATCTCATAACCGCACACTCCACCTTCAAGTGCTCATCCATAAAAAAAAATTCAAAAGAGTCCTAATGGATGGAGGTGCAGGCCTTAGCATCTATTCTCTAAAGCTCATAAAGAAATTAGGATTTTCCGAGGATTCCATTAATAAAAACAAAAACATCATGATAAGGGCATATGATGACCAAGAAAGAGTGTCTCAGGGCACTATCAAAATCCCCATCCAAGTGGGACTGGCAACTATGGAGACCACCTATCAGGTCCTTGACCTAGACCTATGATATAATATCCTCCTTGGATGCCCTTGGATCCACGGAATGAAGGCAGTGGCCTCGACATATCACCAATGTATCAAATTCTCAAATCAGAATGAGGATGTCACTATATATTGGGATCCTGAACCTTTCGCCTACTGCAAAAACTTGGAAGCCAAGTTTTAAATCCCCCAAGTACCAAAAAATGATGAGGGCCCATCCACTTCATACATCGACCTAGCTAACCTCGCTTCCACTTCTGCAATAGAGACACCTACCATCCCTGACATATTCGAAATCAAAAACATGATCCAAGACAATGGATGTGGTGACTATAGAATGAAAAGGAATGAATTTTTGGTAGGAGAGTTACCACAATCTCCTAGGTCACATGGATAACCTCAGCCAGCTGAAACACCTGTGCATGCTATTAGGGAAAACCCTTTTGGATTCCATTGATTGGGGATCTTAGTAGAGAAAATGTGGATGAGGGAGACATCTCAAACACATTATACCAAGAGTAAGGGCGCACCCCTACCCTATCCATCGATGAAACTAATAGAGGGTTGCAAATGATGTTTGGTATGGGCTATAACAAGAACGAAAGCCTTGGAAGAAATAGTGATGGACGGCTAGAGCCAATCATTGTAGAAAGAAGAATGTAGAACCTTGGCCTTGGGTATACTCCTCTAAGTATAACCGTACATGGAAAAGGTACTCCTAGAATGGCAGTCAAGTCCTCTCCTTAGGTAACAGTAACCACTTGTAGACCACCTGCATGCCTAGGCATCCCACTCGATAACTTCACCTTTGACATCACTGATGTTTGTGCCAGTAGTGATGATGATGATACCATGGCAGGTCTCCCTAGGCTCTTCGAAGATTCCTTCCTATTAATTATTAGTGCCTCCACAACTGAGTCAAACCAACCAACCCACCGAATCACCTTAGTACACCCGCAACTCATCGATCACAACCAATGTGGACCACCAATTCTAGACTCATTCGAAAATGATGAGGCACTCTTAGAATTCATGGGATTAAGGGATATAGTTCTATGTGGGGATTATAAGGTAGGCTTCAACATCACATTGGACACCCAGGCATACTATGGGGAGATGATTGAATCCTTCAGTCGCAAAAGAAAAATATCGATAATAAGCTCGACATTATTGAGTGAAAACCACAGTGTGGCACTCTCTAACCACAAAAAAGTAAAAATAAAGGACACATCCAATGGTGAAAAATTCTCTGAGGCACCAGAGGATAAAGGATTCAATCTCCCCCCTACTACTTTACATCAAGAAAAGTCAGCAGTCCTGGCAGAGCAGTGCAACCTTGTCAATTTGGGAACAGAAACAGAACCACAAATCACTTTCTATGCTGAGTCTCTCTTGACAGAGGAACAACTGTTAGCATCATTCTTGAAAGAAAGAATGATAAACTTTTCATGGACCTATTCTTACATGCGAGGTCTAGATCCTGAGGTGGTGGTTCATCATTTGGCTATATACCTTGGAGCGAAACCAGTCAGACAAAAGTTAAGGAAGATGCACCCGCAAATAGCCTTGCTTGTTAAAATTGAGTTACAAAAGCTCTTGGATGTTGGCTTCATATGCCCGATTGACTATCCAGAGTGGGTATCTAACCTTGTACCAGTCTCAAAACTAAATGGGGGCATCCACATATACATGGACTTTAGACATCTAAACAAAGCATGTCCTAAGGATGATTTTCCACTACCCAACATTGACATGATAGTGAACATGATGGCCAGACATGAGATGCTATCCCTAATGGAAGGCTTCTTAGGATACAATAAAATAATGATAGCAAAGGAAGACCAGCATATGATGGCCTTTACATGTCCTTGGGGCACCTACTGCTAGAATGTGATGCCATTTGGGCTAAAGAATGTAGGAGCTACATACCAAAGAGCCATGACACTAATCTTGCACACCATGATCCACAAAATTGTCGAAGACTATTTGGATGACATATTGGCTAAATCAAAGAAGAGGTAAGACCACATAGCAAATCTAAGTGCAATTTTTGATAGGCTAGAGAAATACAAGGTTAGACTCAACCCAAAGAAATGTATCTTTGGGGTACAATCAGGAAAGTTGCTCGGGTACATAGTTTCAATGAGAGGGATAGAAGCGGATCCTACAAAGGTAAAAGCAATCCTTGATATGGGAGCACCAAGAACACTAAAGCAACTTAGAGGATTACAAGGTAGACTCCAGTCCATCTGGAGATTCATAGCACAACTGGCAGATGAGCATATTGCCTATTCACAACTACTCCACAAGGGAGTAGCATTCAGGTGGGACAACAAGTGTGAACAAGAATTCAAAAAAATCAAAGAATATCTACTTACACCACCTGTGTTGATGCCACCGATCATAGGGAAACCATTGATTCTATACATCTCAGCGATGACAGCCGCCCTTGGTGCCCTTTTAGCCCAACATGATAAAAAGGGAACCAAGCGGGCAATTTACTATATCAGCAGAACAATGGTGAGGTAGGAACTCAATTACACATCAATAGAAAAGGCTTGCCTAGCACTAGTATTTGCAGCCCACAAATTTAGACACTACATGCTAGCTCATCAAATTAAGCTAATTTCCAAAATAGACCCCCTCAAATATTTATTGTCAAAAGCAATGCTTATTGGCAGAATGGCTAAATGGGTGATGATACTATCTAAACATGATATTGAGTATGTCGAGTGAAAGGAAATCAAAGGACAAGTTATTGAAGACTAGCTAGCAGAAGCTCCCCTCTACACAGACAACCCACTCATATTAGAATTTCTAGATGCATCCCTTTTCAATCTTAGTGCTTCTGACCACTAGAAATTGTACTTCGATGGCTCCCACACGCAACATGGATCAGGAGCCGGTGTGTTCTTTATCACCCCCAAAGGGGACTGTATACCAAGATTGTATAAGTTAGCATTCCCTTGTACAAACAACATTCCAGAATATGAGGCTTTAACCATAGGTCTCAAGATTGTGGCACAGTGGCAAGTCATGGCATTAAAATTCTATGGAGACTCACAGCTTATCATTAACCAAGTCAACGGTGAATACCAAACTAAAGATGATAAGCTCAAACCATAAAAAAAGGTGGTAGAAAGTCTCAAGGAATCATTCATCAACATCACTTTTGAGCAAATACCAAGGGAAAACAATAGAGCAACAAATGCAATGGAAACAATCAGATCCTTGCTAGATATCCCTTGCAATGTCTTGAAACACAAATTCCTCATAGAACAGCTTCTCATACCAACTTTCGAGATACCAGAATCAAAATATGCGTGCAAAATCATTGGTCCTGGTGATCTTTGGTACCATGATATTTACACCCACCTAAGGTTAGGAATCCTCCTAGCTAACATTACCCGAAACCTAAAGTGAACCTTTGTCAAAAGGTCCTTACGATTTGTCATCCTAGGAGAAACCCTCTTCCGTAGAAGTATCAATGGAACCCTGCTACATTGCTTAAAACCTGAGGAGGCCTTGACTACTCTAACTGAGGTACACAATGGAACTTACGGTTTGCATTCGAGTGGTATGACCTTGGCTAATAAGTTGTTGAGAACCAGATACTATTGGCTGACAATGGAAAGAGAGGCACATGACTTTGTTAGAAAATGTCTACAATTCCAGCAACATGGAGATCTCATTCATGCACCAGCTCAAGAATTACATCCCATTGTTACACCTTGGCCCTTCTCACAATGGGGGCTTGATCTCATAGGTAAAATCTCCCCCACCTCATCTAACGACCACAAGTTCATTATCACCACCACCGAATATTTCACAAAGTGGGTCAAAGCAATTCCCATGACCTACATCAAAGGAAAACAAATATCCAAGTTCATCCTGAACTACCTCATTTGTCGATATGGTGTTCCCTAATCCATTATCTCTGATAACGGGACACCCTTCAAGAATCAGGATGTCTGTGATTTGTGTGAGAAATTCAAAATCCAACACCACTTTTCCACCCCATACTACCCACAAGGCAATGGCCAGGCAGAAGCTACTAATAAAACTATCCTTAAGATCCTTAAGAAAATAGTCAATGACTCTGGTCGTGATTGGCATCTATAGTTAAATCCTACCTTATGGGCCTACTGCACCAACATCCACATGCCAACAGGCACCACCCCATTTTCCCTGGTCTATGGATTAGAGGCCATACTTCCAATTGAGATCGAGCTCCTGTCCTTGAGAATATCATTGAAAAACCTCATCATAGATGAGGAATACTGGGTTACAAGATTGAATGAGCTAGAGTTACTAGGTGAACGGTGCATGGACACCCCAAATCATCTACAGGTCTACTAGAATCGCCTGAAACGAAGCTACAACAAGAATATCAGGCAACACACCTTCCAAGTTGGTGACCTTGTGCTAAAAGAGAATAAAAAGAATGTGCCCAACCTGGATACAAAAGGAAAGTTTGAGCCTAACTGGTTGGGACCTTTCATCATCACCGCAAGCTACAAATTAGGGGCATATCAGTTGTCGACACCAAAAGGCGAGCCTTTGCAAGAGCCCATGAACAATTGTCATCTCAAAAAGTCTTATGCCTAAGAACTTGCAAGGTATAGAAATAGAAAATATAAAAACAATTAGAAAAAGTCTTGGAAAAATGGTTACCTTGATGAAAACCTGGCAAACAAGCATCTTGGCAACAAAAAAAGTAAAATAAAAAAAGATAAAAATCCAAAAAAAATAAAAAAAAGGATTGAAAATAGTGAAGAAAAAAATTGTCCTTTAGCGAAAACCACTTCAGTGGCGCTTTGGAAAAGTACCTTTGTAAAAACTTGGCAAACAAATGCCAAGCATAAATAAAGCACTCGCTATCCACCAGGATCTGCACAACTCACTCATCCATTCCATCAAATTTCATTAATCATCCATCCACCCATCCGCTCACACTCATAACATAGCCAGAGCTGATGCACATATCATATTCCACCATAGTACTACTTGGCATATTCCTAAGGTCAGTTCGTCTTGCCTTCATCAAAGTAGTCTATTGCACCACACTATGGGCATGTTCCTGCATGCATCGTATCAAATTCATGTATATTCTCGTAATCTTCTCAAATCATCAAAAATCAAAAACATCCAAATCATTCAAAAATCCAAAAACATGTTGAAATATCAAAAAATCTTCAAAAATTTCATCATTGAGTCTTGTCAATCTTTCACCTTGTCGAACTACTTCATCTCTGAGCTTGAACATAGGAAAGGTTGATCTTTGATCATCCCCTAAGACATTTAGGTTAGTCCTTTAGGCATCCATCACATTGGCAATCTATTTGCCCATCTAAGTCTACATCTTAGGTCAGTTCTTTAAGCAATACAATGGCAACCCGTTTGTCCATCTTATCATCAAGTCAGTTTGTTGTCAGTCGAACTACGTGGTCTCTGTGTGTATAATGTAGGCAAGTCTAATCTATGGATCAGCTCCTGAGACCCCTAAGATAGGTCTTTAAGTTAGTCCTTTTGTCATAAAATCTGAAAATACCAAAAACAATCTCAAAATATCTAAAATGGTGCATCCATTTCATCTTGCTTTCACCCGTGATTGACATCACTCATAATAAAATCAATCATCACCTTCACCCTTTGGTAAGTCAATCAGAAGAAAGTGTAGTAGGTTCCAAAGTGAACACTCTAATCATCAAAAGTCATGAAAGTCTAAGTCAGTAAGCAAGCAAGTTGGTCAACTTGGAGTATCAATAGCTTATCACCCAAATCAATCCCACCAAACCCTGATCACAACATGTCCTAGGATGAATCTTTCCTGTGATGGACATAAGCATTAGGTACCCCTCATAGTAGTTAGTCTTGGCTAGCGGTAGGAAGAACATTAACTTGTTTGGTTTTCTTTATTTAATCTTTTATTAACTTATCTTATTTTGTTCTCATTCCAAGACCTCTCGATGATGCCTAAACAAAACAAGTTTAGAGAGAAAGGAATAGGGCAAGGATCATTATCTTTTTATCTGCTATACTTTTTGGATACTCTTGTAAAATAACTTGGTCATGCATATTTTGTTTGGTTTGTAGAGAGGATATTTTAGGTATCTTGTTGACCACATAGGAAAGCTTGCTTTCTTATGTTTTGGCCCAAGATATTTAGAATGTCTGAACTATATCCTGAATGAAGTACATATGTTAAGTGTGAACAAGAGTAATCCTATCTATTTGTCAATTCAAGGTCCACCACACTAAGTACAAATGCCATCTTGGTCCTTTATACCTTTATGCATCGTACCTATGTGTGTTATCAAACATAAGGCAATTGACCCTTTAAAAATACCAACTCCTAGCAATGCAAATCACCATCACCATCCTAACTAGCTCATTAACTCTAGATTCTTTTGTCTTCCTTCCACACTAACATGGTATCATAATAGTAATCAAAACATCACCAGTGCATACATCCTACATCCAATAGATCATTAGCATCGAAAGAACATTGCATCATATCATTATCTTAAGTTATGAGGAATAATATAAATTTGTTATTCTAAGCATCTTAAGAAAGCATTCCATCATTATCCATACATAATCATTTGCATCCATTTCCATTTGCATATCATTACACCATCATAAACATGCATCTCATCCATATGATCATCTTTAAAAAGCAAAGAAAATATACAAAAAGAAATGCATCCATACATCACATTGTATAAGCATAAGAATAATAACATCTCATAGCATCATAATAAAACTGCATATCATACATTTGCACCATACATATCATAAAAGGAAAATCATCTCATATATATATCATCAAAAATACATTGTTATGGTACAAGTCAGATCAAGTGTACATCGAATACATGGTACAATAAGGTCAAATAGTGCAGCCCATATATCAAAAATGCAAAAGAACTATCTGTGATCAAAAAGGGACTAGCCCTACTAGCTGCTACCCTCCCCATCATGTCTCTCACCATGAGCCTCTGTCGGCCACCTCCCTATCTACTGGGAGAAATCTGACACTCTATCTGCTGATGGCACTACCTATCAGTAGTGCTGCCGATAGTACTCGATCTCTTTGATAGCATCTCTATACTCCCGAATGTCCACTGATCGACCCCAAGATGTGGAGGCAACGCTCTCTAACTGTCTCTATCAGCCTATCTTTTGATCCCTCTTAGATCGGGCTTGATCTCTCTCAGCTATGACAACAACAACCTATTGTCGGGCCTCATCTCGCTCAACTGCCAGAACCTATACCTGGCCCTATAACTGCTAAATCAGTGTATCACGGGGATCTGGCTGTCCCGCTAGCTATCATGTTGGCTGTGCTACTGGTTGATGTTGTGGTGCCACTTGGGGCTCCCCATCCTATCCTACTACCTGCTATGCCTGATCCCTCAGAGGTGACTGCTGAGGAGGTGGCACACCTCCCCAACCTCTGCCTGCTGACCTGCCTCCGACGTGGAAGCACTGTCCCAGGAACTGTCAATCTCAACAGAGGTCTGAACCATGCCCTGTACACTGGATTCACCCCTGTGTATGCTGACCCTTGATTTTATGGCTACAACCGAGCCACTAACTGTCTAAAGGAGGAAACTACCTCCTCTGCTAGAATCAGCTACCCCCATGTTGTCTCCTTTGTCGTATGGGCAAAGAGGGCCATATACTAATCATCTGATATATCCTGCACCTCACCAAACTACCTGGCTACCCTGTTAGGAAGGTATCTCTCTATCATACTGTGCTCCTGGCCCTGCATAAATTTTTCCTAGTGAGCAAAGAAGAGCTATTGAGCATCATCATACCATGGCCCTATATCCATTCATGGCCTCTAGATAAACACTGTCATCTCATCTATAACCCGCTACCAATGGGCTATACCATCTATACCCATGTGAGTGAAGTGAATCTCTACCCCACCATATCGCCACACCATAGGGTCATCAATATGTAAGAGTTATTGATGAACTCGAGCACCCAGGATCACCTGCAAAACCAAGATAAACCTTCCACATGAGAGCAGCAAGAGATAGAATGCAGGAATATAGTGCAATAACAAAATGATGTTATATCACACACTAAATGATACAATATGCCTCAACTCTCCCTTGAATTGATTGAGTTAATATGAACTCATCTAGACTAGATAGGAGCTAGACCTGAACTAGTTAGGAGGGAGAGGTGAGTGCAGAATATATAGTAGAATATGGGAAAATAATTCCAAGAGGGGTAATAACTCCCAAATAACCAAATTAGGTGGGAGTTATGCCTACTTGGAAAATGCCAAATAGGTGGCATAACCTACTCAAAAAGAGACAGATGAGTGGTTTTGTGAGGTGGCATATAAGGCCAAAAGAGGGTGTGAAACTCAACCACCCAAGTGTGAGTGGGAGCAACACATGTAATTGATGTATTATGCCACGTGTCCTCACATGAACCATATCTCCTATAACCTAAGGTATGCTTAATAATGTGTAGGAAAAATAATATTAAAAAAACCTACACTAACACCCCCCCTTAAGCATAGCTTAGGTGGGTGAAAGGATGAAAGAATGCAAAGATGCAAATATGGGTCCCGGCTACTAGGCCATGTTAGGTACCCATGTACAAAATACTCTCTCACAAATGGAGTAAAGGAGAAAACCCAGTGGGACAAAACTCCTCCCCAAAAGAAAACAAGTTTCCCAACACAAGAAGAATCCCATGCAAGGAAGAAGTCCCCTCCAAAATAGAAAGGATAGGAAAGACCATGTAGCCTTCCCCAAAGTAGTCAACTATGCCAATGGTTGAAGCTCGAAGCTGAATGTAGAACATGGTCCACGATCGTCGAACAATGTTCCTCCCCTTAGGAAGAAACAAAACCAAAGGTGTATGAAGAATGTCTTCCCATTCCTGAAAGGAATATGAAGGAAGAATGATGAAAATGTATGAAGTCTCTAAACTCTGCTCAAGTGTCTCCATGTTGATGTCGAAAGATGTCACCATCAAATCAAGTGTTCTAGGCCACACTGTAGAAGATGAAAATCTAGAACCTAGTGGAGATGGATGTAGAACAAAATTTGAAGACAAAGATATCTCCTTTGAAGACAAAGGCGCCTCCTCCAAATGTTGCTCAAAAGTATCCTCACTCATGTCAAAATGTGATGAATGATCATGTGGAGAATGAACAAAAGGATCCAAAGGTTCCTCCATAACAATTGAAGAAGAATCAACTTCATCAAAGAGAAGATGGATGTCATGAATAATGTCTCCCAAGTCTGAAATATGAGACTCTATGAACAAACCTGCAATGTCTGTCAAGTAGTCATCTGAAGTAGCTATGTCTGGAAGACAATGTGTATCTTGCTGCACTGAATCACAAGAAGCCATGAATGTAGCAATGCAAGTATCTTTAGATACAATAGTAAATGGAGGAGAAGGAATACAAGGCTCAAGAACTGGATCACATGTGAGAATACCCAAGTTCAAGTAGCCAAAGTTCTCCTCAAAATCAAAGCTCACACTAGGAGTGTGATCAACAACCAAAGGATTAGAACCATCATCAGGTGCAAAGTCTAAAAAGGTATACAATCGAGATGCATGATCAACCACCCCAGTAGCAATTATCTCTCTACTCTCCAAGTCTCTGATGATAACTAAATCAGGTGTGAATTCAACAGTCTTCCCTGTTCCACCATGAGTGATTTGATAGATGGAAAGAAGATTGTTTGAAAGATGAGGTACACACAAAACATCATTGAAAGTACCATCTCCAATATCAATAGATCCTTTCCCAATTACATCCATGTATGTATTATTTGCCATCATAATAGGTGGCATAGCACAAGGCTCAAAAGAAGAGAACATAGACTGTGTAGAAGCCATATGATGAGACGCTCCAGAATCTAGGAGCCATCTCCTTGATCCAAGACCTGTAGAAGCACAAAGATCTTTACCTTTTGATTTACCTGCACCTGTAGTATGGCCCTTTTCCTTATCAAATTCTAAATTTTTGGAATTAGAAGAAGAAGCTGAATCAACCATTCGAGAAGGAAAATTGATGTTGTTCTTTGCTAAAAGATTCTTCAACTCATCAATTTTTTTTAAGTAACATTGATGTTCATCATGCCTAGATTTCTTGCAATATGCACAAGTGAGCTTCTCCTTCTTAGATGAATCCTCTTTTGAAGAGAATTTAGAGTCTACTTTAGAAGTAGATGAATATTTATCTGAATCTTTCTTTCTATCACCTTGGTTCTGTTGTTTCTTGTTTTGCTTATTAGTGCCTTGTTTTGCAGTCAAGGCTTGAGATTTGGAAGATTTAATAATGCCCATTTGAATCAATTTATCTTGCTCCTTTGTGAGATCAGTTGCAAACTCACTTAGAGAAGGCATAGTAAATCCTTTTCCTAAGGCTCTTTTCATTGCATGAAATGTAGAAACAAACACTGCATAATCAGGACCAAGTTTTGAAAGAATACTCAAAATCAATTGTGTGTCATCCTTTTTAACTCCACACTGCTCTAACTGCAATCTTATGGCATTCAATTTAGTAAAGAAATCCTGAATGGTATCAAAATTGCATGGGCTCAATCCTATGAGCTCGTTCTCCAATGAATGTGCTCTCAAATCATCCTGTTTACCAAAGAGAGTATTCAAAGTATTCCACACTTCATTTGGTTATTTTGCAGACATAATATGAAAGCGTAGATCAGGAGATACAACCATGCATAAGGTGCCAAAAGCTTCATCACACTTATTGAACCATTTAGGCTTATCTTCATCTTCTGTAGGTTCCTTATCAATACCCATTGTTATTCTATACAATTTTAACTTCGTTAAGTGAATTTTCATTTCATTTTTCCACTCAAAGTAATTGTATGTTGTGAGTAGAGGAACCGATTTATCCATTTTAGATTGTTGTAGCAATGTGAGAGAAAAAATGCAAGAAGAAAACACATAGAAACCCCACTTTTTCACTCAAAGAAGAATCCCCCCCAACAAAAAATTATTTGGCACTTTATAAATTAGTGCGTTTACAATGCTGGAGTTGTTTTCCAGAGTTTTTCAAGTGTCCAAAATGGACTCAAATACTGAAAGTATAATTAAATCTCAAATTAGAACTTCAAAATAGCACCAAAGTATAGTGCTAAAAAAAATATCAACTTTCAAAAAAATAATCACCTCGATCCGAGGTCATATCTGAAAGTTATAGCCGTTTGAAGTTTCAAAAATGAGAACTGTCCTTCAGATCTGCTGTTAAAACTGATTTTCTGAAACATCTGGATTACTTGAGAAAAAATGGATCACACCACTGTAAAGCAAATCTCTCAAATTTGAGAAGGGGCTTGCAGATCTGATGCTCTGATACCATGTAATAGTTATTGATGAACTCGAGCACCCAGGATCACCTGCAAAACCAAGATAAACCTTCCACACGAGAGCAGCAAGAGATAGAATGCAAGAATATAGTGCAATAACAAAATGATGTTATATCACACACTAAATGATACAATATGCCTCAACTCTCCCTTGAATTGATTGAGTTAATATGAACTCATCTAGACTAGATAGGAGCTAGACTTGAACTAGTTAGGAGGGAGAGGTGAGTGCAGAATATATAGTAGAATATGGGCAAATAATTCCAAGATGGGTAATAACTCCCAAATAACCAAATTAGGTGGGAGTTATGCCTACTTGGAAAATGCCAAATAGGTGGTATAACCTACTCAAAAAGAGACAGATGAGTGGTTTTGTGAGGTGGCATATAAGGCCAAAAGAGGGTGTGAAACTCAACCACCCAAGTGTGAGTGGGAGCAACACATGTAATCGATGGATTATGCCACATGTCCTCACATGAACCACATCTCCTATAACCTAAGCTATGCTTAATAATGTGTAGGAAAAATAATATTAAAAAAACCTACACTAACACAATATCTAGAACAACTGGTGTCACAAGTGGGTGAAGCATTGGGATCTGCTCCCATGCCCAAATGTGCAGAAGAGTCAACCTAGCTCCAAGAGCCCGACCATCCAAATAGAAAAACTAGTGAAAATCTCGGTATAAAGAGGCCAGCAGTAATGATCCCCAAGTAAAGTGCACTCAGCGAGCGCACATCTGATGCCATGCCAACCCCCAACCTGGATTAAAATATCAACCACGCCGATCAGGAGCAAAAGGACCAAAAATAATCATGGCCACAATCAGGCTATAAGTAGGGGCTATACCCGGGTACCTCTCCAAATCTATTTGGCCATCACAAAGGATGAGCTCATCAACACCCATGACACCAAAGTAGGCATCCCTACCCTCCTCCAAGTCATAGATAACTTGGGCTCCGTGAATAGGTAGCCACATGATGCACCAAACATCCTCAAGAGTAATGGTGGCCTCGCCAGTAGGAAGATGAAAGGATGACGTCTCGCAGTGCCATCGCTCGGCCAATGCATGCATCATACCTAGATGTGTTCGAACAAGATAGATGTACGTAAGATGCCATAAACCAAGCATCCCAAGATAAACCTGAAGGAATACATGCATATCCTATAATCTCTCAAATACTAGCCACCGGTGGTCCCTCGAATGAATGACCTCGTGTCTCTCTTACACAAGGAAAGAAGTCGCGTCAATTTACCTAAAGAAAATATGCTACCCGTAGTGCATTTTATCTTTGAAACAGCAAAAGCGGCATTGTTCTCAAAAGCAGCATAGTTTTTAATGTTCCAAACTGTGTCGTGTGATGTACTTTACACCCTAATTTGACAAACTAGCTCACACAGTGCTATTTGTGCGAGCGGCTGAGTTTGATGACCAAAAATTCTCAAACCCAAATTGGGTCATGCGATGCTCTTTGCACAAGTGGTCTTGTATAGGATCGTGCAGCCCCGAAATTGCATTTTTCATAGTGCTATATCACGTTGCACCACCTAAACCATACCTAAGCCCTAATTAATGCATGAATAACGAGAAAAAAAAGGTTGGATAGGGGTACATACCATGGGTCGTGTGATGACTAGTCACTAATATACTCATACCCGCTCCAACACGTGTAGAGGAAGTTGTCGTTGTTCCATCGTGACCAAGTCTCAGAGCTTAAAGTGTCAAATTTTTCAAGGTTTAAGATTGCAATTGTATTGAAAGGGACCCCTCGAGGTCTATTTAAGCCTGAAAATTAGGGTTATTTGACCTAATTTGACCTTACGACTAGGTTTTTGGTCCCCTGATCCCGTTTTCATCCAAACAAGGGTCGTGTTACATCATTTTCGAGCATCTTAAACTATTTTTATGTATTTTGGGGCATTTCTGGCTTGTCGAGCACCTTGTCATCTTTTTTTTCACAAGATCATCCAAAAATCAAAATTTTCATCCGATCTCTTGAGGGGGTAGTATCCAGCATTATCCTTCCGCTGCGGTAGCAGTGAGGCATTTGAAAAAAATAAAGAAAATTTTGAACCTTTGATCGCAGCAATTTATTCTTTGAATCAGTGCAACAAGTACATTGCTTCAAATAGGGGAAAAATGTAGACATGGAAAATGTATAGTTTCATTTTGGCCCACTTGATCCCGATCACTAACATCATTTCCTCTGAAATCACACTCTCAGCATTTCATCATAGTCAGTATTCATCTGATCAGGTCTATGACCTCCTTTTGATTAAATTAATCAATTTAATTTAATTAACCTTGCATTTCTGTTTAATTAATTAAATCATTTTATTTAATTAAAATTCTCTAAAGTCATCTTATTAAATTAAATAAATTAAACCTTATTTGATTTAATCTAATATATTCCTCCTTAGTTAAATAAATCAAAACATTTATTTAATTAATCCCTTCCTCTCAATTTGATTTAAATCAATTCATAAATTTAAGTCTAAATTGTCACATCATCTAATTCTTCATTAAATTTATCAAAACATGATTAAGTTAATCCCTCTAATTAAAAGCCTCTAGAGAATGCAAGTTGCACAATAAATCAATTACTTTGATTTATTTAAATCTTTATTTTCCCTCACATGGCATCAAAATGGAATATTCCCTCTTTTGAATTCAAAAAGGCCAAGTGGACTTGGTCCTTCCAAGAAGGCATTTAAGACCTCTTACATGTCCTTGGCCTTAAGCCGAGTGAAATTAACTTCATTTCTCTTCGCCCTTCAACAAGTCATCTCACAATTTAAAATTCAAATTTATGCATTTATTGGCACTTTGGCCAAAATGTGCACAACCACTAACCATTCACATCTTCACATGTGGCGTTCAATCATTGGATTGAAAGATAGTCCCACATTGCTCAAATATTGCTTTTCCTTCCAAATTGAAAGTTATAAATTGGAGACTTCTCTCCTCATTTCTCATCCATAATCCTCATGCAAAGTTACTCTCTTCAAATTGAGAGCTAATTTTTCCCATTGCACTCAATCATTCATCATTTTCATAAATTGTAACAAGGTTATGCTCAAATTCTTTGGAGATTTGACCATTGTTCAATCAATCTACATTGCAACTTAGGAGTTGGGAAAGGGCCAATTGCAACACTTCCACCATGGGATCACTAATCTATTGGCTTAATTAGGATTTAGTTTGATTTCTTGTTTTGCGTTCTTCATCATTTTTCCTAATTTTAGTTTGAATAGATGGATTTCATGGGGAATCTCTCATACTTGTTTGCATGCATTTGATCTAACAACCTAATGTGTTTTGTTTCTCTTGTGCATTTGCAGGTTTAGGGGTTCACAAGATGGCTCAAAACTGTGTCAACCACATCACTTCTTCACTTTCCTTTAACTGGCCCTAGTGTAGGACTAAGAGCAAGTATCTGGATGGGGGATCCAAGAGTAGAAAAAAATTTAGTAGTAGGGGGCGCTGATCCTAAAATAGAAGGTAATGCTCTGATACCAGGAGCACTAGAGGATTCTCCCACCTACCCATATTTCAACCTATCTACTTCAAATTGCAGCTCAACATTGCTTTGTTGCATCCTACTATATTCTTCAATTATTATATTATACTTCTCCATCAAGCTCTTCTTTTTAGCCTCTTCTCTTTCAGCTGTCTTTTGGGCCAGTTTGGCCACATTTACTATCAGGCTTGTAGCTTCTATTATTAAACTTTTAGAAGCTCTTTTGATGATTAGCCCTCCCCTTAGGTTTAGGTTAATATTAATTACATTTGGCTTTTTGCCCTGGTGTGCCAATGCCCATATTGCTAGAGTTTCATACTCTTTACTGAAGGAAGAGTCCTGCAAAGCTGTCTTAACCTCTTCTTCACTATTTTGTATAGGGTGCTTGGACTGTAAGATAGCATTGAATGCTACAACATCGGCTATGTCCCATTTAGGGAAAATTAAGACATTAGCCTAACTCACAAGTCTTCTTCCCTCCTCAAGAGTGTTGTTTTTGAATTCTTCCATATCTTCAGGAACTCTTGGCACATTTAACACCAACCGATCCCTGAGTCTGGAGGCAAAATAGTTATCAAACTACACAAAGCTAGCACCTCCCCTATTGTTAGACAAGTCTGCACTCCAAACCTATACTAGTAATCTTTCTCCATTCACCTCTTGCCTCAACTCCATATTCTCTAAGAAAAATTCAACATTCTTGTATACAAACATATGCATTAATAGGGAGTACCAAAAGAAAGGAGTGCCAACATCCCCCACATGCAACTTCAACAAACCCTCATGTATCTTTCTTGCAATAAAAGATGCATAGTCATACACCATGGAGAAATTGGGATGCTGAATTTGATCCCCAATGAACATATATGCAATGTGCATCACTATATTCGGGCTGAATCCCAAAATCTAGCATAATGAATCAAATGTTGCCAAAAAGTGATTGGAAATACAGCTCAACCTGAAAGGCTCCTAGTCATTTGGGCTGATATCGATCATCGAACTGCCTACCCTGGCCAAATGAGGAAGAAACTTCAATTTGAAGAGAGGATTTGACCTTGCATATTCCTACTTCATCTCCTCAAGATCAATCAGGACCAACAATGAGCTAGAATCACTCAAATCAAAAACCTGATGAATCTCATCTACACTTATACTTAGCAGAATCCCACCATCATTATCCCTGACTACCCTTGTAATAGGGTTATAACAGGTTGCCACTGCTCTGAGTAGGTCAACATCAAGAAACACATTTGACACTGCTAGTTTCCCCAAGTTGTATCTCCAACCATTAGAGAAGGGGTGGGATAATTTTCGCTATCCATACCATAGCCTAAACATTTCCAGACCCGTCATTGGAAACCTAACATTTGCAATAATATAGTTCTTGCACACTAGTCCTTCACCTAGGGTTTTTCCACTCATTAAAACCAAACCCCTCTTCCTATCATTTGTTGATAATAGGAGTTGATCCATAAATTCATCATATAAATTCCTTTGTAAATAATCAACATGGCCAGAGTGCTTCTTTGGTGGTGCCATCTCAAACAACTAGGGATTCTTTAAAATTCAAATCCTTGAACAAACTAGGGCTACCCAGAACACAAAATTACAACAAAACTATGCAATTTCCAATAATTCAAACAAACCAGTAACCCTATGACAATAATCAACAAACCCCTTGACCATCACAATACAACCTTTCACAAAAATATAGTCAAATTAACCCAACAATATAGAAAATAACTCACAGAATTTCATGCCTTGTAGAGAACCAAACTTCACTGTGATCACTCGAAAAACTTTATCTCTGAATTTGAACTGCTTTGAAAATACTTGAATTCTTTTGTGGTGAAGCTAACAATAAAACATATACTTTATGTCAATTTAATTGAGCTAGTAGATGTCTCATCTACCATTAAAGCTCATTTGCATGTTGCACCAATGACTCCAATCGCATTTGATGCGAATTGCAATTTCAATCTTCGATCTTTTGTTTTTGTCAGATCATTGAATGACCACCTTCAAAAAGGTTGATGTGACCTCCATCTCAGAACTGAGAGCCCACTAGAATATGCAACATCAAAGGAGTACATGTGGAGCCCACCCGTGATATCACAATCACTAAACATCCTGCATCTTTGGATTATGCGATGGCAGGAAACTATTGATTCCCACAATCGGCAATTGTGTTCATTCATAGTCGTCACTAGCACTGAACATAACCATTGAGAAAATTTTCATCTAGATTATAACACCACCATCAATTTTGAGCACATGCATTTCACAACTATTTTGGCAACCCACTTTATAACATATTAAAGCCCGACACAAAAATTAAACACTTTATTAATCCCTTTTCAACATCAGCAACTAAGACACATGGCACTCACCCATGATTTTGCAATTAGTTGAAACCCAATGGTGATGTCATCACGAGATCACGGGGAATGGTCAGGATCAACCGTTGGATGATCAATGGTCATTAAAAACATACCTTGTAAAATAAAACAATTATTAAAAGGGGACATCGCCTAGGCCAATGACAAACGATGGCTTAAAGTTATTCTTAAAACACGAGGCACGAGCTGAACTAGACTTAGGAAATAATAAAGTCAGGCAAAATACTTAACACTATTTATTAAAAGGGGCCCGACGTAGACGAGTCAATGGGACCTAAGTCATTTTAAAACCTTCCTCAAAAAGGTAATGGCGAAATAGATCCAACCCAAGGTTTAAGGTAGAACATTAGAATTTCATGAAGGAAAAAATAAAACCCCAACCTTAGGCTTTTCCCAAATAGCATAATAGATCAGTAATGTGGCAAAACAATAATGGAACTCAAAGGATAAAATTTGAGGCTCCATCAGAATATAAGGTCTACCTAAATCCCAAGAAATGTGTCTTTGGCGTAACATCAAGAAAGCTTTTGGGATACATTGTTTCCCATCAAGGCATTGAAGTGGACCCACCAAAAGTCAAAGAAATATCTAAAATTCCTCCACCTAAGGGAATCGGTCAACTCCAAACACTACAAGGCCGACTCCAGTCTATTATGCACTTCATTTCACAACTTGCAGATAAATGTCAGCCTTTTTAGTATTTGTTACACAAGGGAGCTCCTTTCATTTGGAGAGACAAGTGTGAGGCATCTTTTTAGTAGATTAAAGAGTACCTCTTGACACCTCTTATCCTAGTTCCAGCTATTGATGGAAAACCCCTAATTCTATACATCTCAACCACTACAACTGCATTGGGGGTATTGTTGGCTTAGAATGACCATGAATAAAAGGAACATGCAATCTATTATATTAGCCACACTTTTATGGGATACAAGATTAACTATAGTCCAATTGAATGTGATTGTCTTACAGTGGTTTTCACTACTGAAAAGTTGAGACACTACATGCTAAATCATCAGACTAAACTTGTGGAAAAAATCAATACCCTAAATTATCTACTCAGTAGGGCAGAAATAATAGGACTATTGGCTAAATGGGTCATGATACTTAGTGAATACAACATTCAATATGTGGAATGTAAGAAAATAAAAGGACAAGTTATCGCTGAACAGAAAGCAGATGCACCAACACAAGAAATCACTGTTTGGTTTTCTATTTTCTTGACGAGTCAATATTCACGATAAACATGGGTGTAACATGGAAATTGTATTTTGATGCCTTGCATAATAATCATGGATTAGGTGTAGGTATATTATTTTTTACCCCTAAAGGTGATACAATCCCTAAATATTTTAGGATAGCCTTCCTGTTCACAAATAACATTACAAACTTTAAAGCCTTGTTGACAGGATTATGCATAGCAATAAAATGGAAAATTAAAAATCTATAGGTCTTCAGCGATTCAGAATTGGACATTCGACAGGTCAACGATGAATATGATACTAAGGATGAGAAGTTGACCCCCTACAAAACAATGGTTGATAGTTTTAGGTAGTACTTTATAGACATCTCCTTTTTCCAAGTGCCACACATTCAAAATAAAGCAGCAGATGCCATGCCCACTATTGGGTCTCTTTTGGATATTCCTAACACTATGTCGCAGTACGAGCTCTTAGTGGAATAGTTATTGGTCCTTGCCTTTGATGTCCTTGAGTCTAAGATGGTATGTGAGCTTGTTGGCCCTAATTCCACCTAGTTCCAATATATCTAGGACTACTTAAATTCTGAGACCCTACCACCTAACTTCTCCAGTAACCAGTGCAATTCCATCATCCGCAAAGCCATTTGCTACACTATCATCAGTGATACCTTATATAGATGAATCTTTGACAACACCTTACTCAAATTTATTGACATTAATGAAGCACAAAATACCTTACATGAATTAAATGAAGGTATATGTGTATCCCATTCTAGTGGTCTGACCCTAGCTAAAAAAAGCATGTGATTGGGATATTACTGGCCTACAATGGAGCATGATTCCTATCACTTTGTGTAGAAACGTCAATAGTTATAGATACAAAATGACCTCATGACCTCATTCATGCACCTATGTAGTAGTTGCAACCTATCACTTCACCATGGCCCCTCACCCAATGGGGACTTGATCTCATAGAAAAAATTCATCCCACCTCATCAAATGGCCATTAGTTCATTGTCACTGCCACCAAATACTTCACAAAATGGATTGAAGCCATCCCTATGACATACATTATTGGTAAAAAAATCTCCAAATTCATCCTCAATTACATCCACATTCAACACCACTTTTCCACACCATATTACCCATAAAGCAACGACCAAGCTGAGGCATCCAATAAGACCATAATCAAAATTATTAAGAAGATTGTCAATGACGCTAACCATGACTGGCACATTCAACTTAACCCTACCCTATGGGCATATCACATGATTATCCACACACCCACTAGAGCCACTTCTATTTTCCCTAGTCTTCAGTTTGGAGGGTTTCCTTCCTATTGAGGTTGAAGTCCCCTCCCTATGGGTCTCCATGAAAGGGCTTATTGATGATGAGAAATATTTTATATCCTGGTTGCATGAGTTAGAATTGCTTGATGAACACAGACAAAGGGCCTTGACTCATCTAAATGAATATCAAAATTGAATTTTCTATAGTTACAATAAAAGGGTTTTGATTAGATACTTTGACATCGATGACTTAGTGTTGATGGAGAATAAAAAAAATCAAGTAGAACATGAGAAACTTGACAAATTTGAGCCCAATTGGCTGGGTCCATATATCATGACAACATATTTTGGTTCTGACACTTATCAATTTTCCACATTTGAAGAGGAACCTTTGTTAGAGCCTATCAATAGCTTGCATCTGCATAAATTCTATACATTGCTTAAGAGTGCCATGCTAAATTTATCAATATACACAAAAAATTAAAACATCAAGAAAATCGTTCCCTTGATGAAAACCTGACAAACAGGCATCTTGGTGAAAAAAAAAATTAAAAAAAATCATAAAAATAATAGATAAATAATCCATCTAATAGTGAAAACCACTTCGGTGGCACTTTGGATAAGTCCCATGGTTGAAACTTGGAAACCAGGCACCATGTGTAGTCAATCTCTACTCCATCATCTACTATAACTCTACCTGGTTTTCCACCCTAATCCATTATAATGCCTTTACTCCCCATCATCTTCATGTCATCCATCATAAGGCTTAGTCATCTTTATCATGACTTTCAAGTGGTTGACATCTTGTGCCCTCGGTCCATAATAAACCCCTATCCCATCCCATCCCTAATGGTTAGTCCTAGACCTATTTGGGGGAAATTTCCTAATACCTGGTTTCATTGGATTCTAGATTGGTCCCTAGAGGTTAGCATACTGCCAAAAATATAAAAAGGCCAAATATTCCCAAAAAGACAAAAAAATCAAATATTCCCCAAAAGCCAAAAATTTAAATATTTGAAAAAGACAAAAAAATCAAATATTTGACAAAAGACAAAAATCCAAATATTCCCAAAAAGATAAAAAAATCATAACACTCCAAAAATCTAAAAAAAACCAAATCAAGCAAAAAAAAAGACACAAAAACATCCAAATAACTTTCAAAATCCCAAAAATAGAGTCAGAGTCAGTCAAGTCAATCTTTGTCATTGTCGAACTATGTTTCCTCTATGATTGGACGTAGGCAAGGCCATCTGCCGATGTGCCCCCGAGGAATTAGGTCTATCCATTATGGTATTGTCAAGTAAAATCATTATGCAAAGCTATTTTTCATTGAAACAAAGTCAATCATCATGTTGAGCAATGAGGTCTCTGTGACTAGACGTAGGCAAGGCCATCTTTCGATGTGCCCCTAAGACATTAGGTTAGTCCTTTAGGCATCAAATCAAATCATGATTCAACCCTTTGTCATTTTAACAAAGTCAAGATTCATGTCAAACTATGAGGTCTCTAAGTGCACAATGTGGGCAAGTCCATCAGTTAATGAGCCCCCGAGGCCACCTAGGTCAGTCCTTTAGGGTTCGTCATGTTAGTCTAATAAGTCATAAAATCAAACGCAAACACAAGACAATCATTGAAACATCAACATTCAACTCATGGACCAACAAACAACATATTCCAATTAGTCATCAAGCCACAATAATCCAAATTTCCAAAACAATGTCAACCTAGTCACTTTATGGTCCCCTCAAGATGTGTCCTTCTTGGAATTGGATGCCATCAAAATGTTGATTTCCTTTTCAAGATGTTTCCTTGGAATTGGACCCCATCAAAATTTCATTTTCCTTTTCAAGATGTGTCTTTCCTAAGGATAGTCTCTATCACATAGTTATTTTCATTTTTAGGATGTGTCTTTCCTAATAACAGGGATAGTCACACCATCAAAACTAACAGAATATCAAATTGTCAAACTATCAAACCATCAAGCAATCAACCTTTCAAAAATAAACATTGGCAAACACATTGAATGGTTGTTGATTTTTCTAGTTTATTTTGTCTTATCTTTTTATTGTTTTATCCCTTGGTCATGTTACTAGCTAGTACCTCGAGGATGTCCCATGAAGGATTTAGAGGTGTGATGACATATCATGACCTATTTTTCCTTAATTTTTGTCTTTGGTGTGTCTTGAAAAAAAGACTGGGCAACTTGGCCCTTAGTATGAGTTAGGACATGTTGGCAAGAGACGCTGCTAGTATCTTTCGGTGTTTTCATTGATGGAAACCCTAATCAATGCTCAGATACACACATCATCATTTTATCATACTGCTAGATAGATTGAAGATTGACAAGGGAGCATAGGGCATTCGGTAATTCAGTGTTCATCGATCTCTATGAATATTTTATGTTATTGTTTTGTGTTGCACATCTCAGGAATTTTTTTATGGTATATTATCTGTGTTACTATTGAAGCACAGTGGCTTGTATCAATCCTTGTGTGAGTTAGAAGGTTTGGTTGACTAGTTCTTTGTTTTACTAGTATTGGAACCAACTTCATGAATGTATCATGTCGTGAATGTATGGAAAGGAATTCGTTAAGTATTTTTGTGTTTTTACATCTTTGCTTGGGTCCTAGCCAAGTTGTGACTGACTATTGTGAATACACATTGCATATTATTCATAATTTGAGCTGACATATGTAAATATTATTTGTTCTATTGAAGTTGACATATTGTAATTGAATTATAAGTTGTAGATATATATATAATATCGTCCATATCATTTTGGAAGAAGTATGAAGTGTCTATTGATGCGAATTATGAATTAGAGAAGAGAAAAAGAGCGATAATGCACAGTTTCACTTGCGCATAAAGAATTTGTGTTGCAAGTGTGAGCAAAAGTGTAGAATCAGTCTATAGGATAGAAGATTGAATATTGTGCCTAATCGAAACTATAATTAGGCATATGTAGATGCTATTTTTCTCAGTTCAAACTATTAGATAGTTTTAATCTGATTTCCCTTGTAAGGCAGTGAGCCCTCCCTTTGAGCAGTTAGCTCTAGGAAGTGTGCTTGAATGCAAGTGCTTTCCCCTTATTGTAAAATTCATTTGAGTATACTCAGATTAAATTATGGACTGGCCATCCACTGTGGTGTTTACCCTAATAGGGCTTCCATTTAAAACTCCTTGTGTTATGGTGTTGTTTTTATTTCCTTCATATTTATGCATTATGGCTGAATGTTATTAATGCTTTGAAGATAAAGGTTAATCAAGTTAATTTTTTCACAACACTAATTTACCCCCTCTCTCAGTGTAGCTTGTTTCCAACAATTGGTATTACACCTAGTTCCTTTGAAGAAGTATAACATCTTGGGGAGATATTGGAAGGTGTTTCAATGGATTCAAGCAGTCTTCAACAACAAATTTTGGCGGCCCTAAATGATCTTGATCAGTCAAAGGCTGAAGTTCAGAAATTGCAAGCAAACCTCACGAATGTTAAGAAATTCATTGAGTCTTTGAAAGACACAATCAATAATTCTAGAGAAAAGATAAAGGAACTATGTGATCAGATTAAATAGAATGATAGTAAGAGCATTGAAGAAGAACAACTCAGTCAAGCCTTAAAGGAAAATATAGAAGAATGTGAAAAGCTTACTAGAGATAATAAAGTCCTAAAGCATGAGATGGAATCTATCATGATGAAGATGACCAAGGAGATTGAAGACAAAAAGAAGAATGAAGATAACCTAGTACAGTCCCTAAAAGAAAAATCTGAAGTATGTAGCAGATTGGATGATGAACTCGAACAATCTAAAAACAATGAAGAGGCACTTGAAAAGAAGATGGATGATCTCAAAAATGAAGTTGCTGCTGAAAATGAGTACAAGGAGAAGTTCAAAGTTATCTCAACCAAGCTTGATGAACTAATTAGCAGTTAGAGGAAAAATGGCGACAAGAGAGGTCTTAGATATAAAGAAGGAGAAAGTTCAAGATCTAGACAAAGGAGATTCAGGAAAGGAAATCAAATGAACAAATCTGGAAGGTATCTAGTAAGGCAACCTAATGCTCAGAGATTTGATGGATATTGTTTCAGTTGCAATAAATTTGGACACATGGCTACTCAATGTAGAAGTAGAATGAAATCAAGTGGTCCATCATTCTTAGGTTAGTGCTTTAATTTTCATAAAGTTGGTCATAAGTCAAACGAATGCAAAAATGTGGTGAATCAATTTCATAGAAATATCGGATGTTATACATACAATAGAATTTTCCATACTGCTAACTAGTGTAGACCAAGAAGAAATTAGTGAAACAAATAGTTTGGACAAAGAAACGATGTGTGCTATAACTACAACAAAATTGAACACATTGCTACATTATGTTGGAATAGAAAAGGTCTAGTAAATCAAAGAAAAAACATGTAAAAGGACATCAAAGGAAAAGGAAAAATCACTACAGATGTGGTCAGACAATAGATGTAGAAGAAATGGGTGAAGAAAGATCCCCCTATTGAAGAAAATGTACCAGCACCAGAACCTACATTTGGTAATTCTTCTGGAAATTAGTTTTAGGTCTTTGGCCTAGGGGGAGCTATCAAGAAAATATTTTAAGCCCCTAATCGGTAAGAAAGACCAAATTTGGACATGTACAAAAGATGTATTTATGCTTAATAGATGTTGTTGAACTCATTGGAGGAAGTGGTATTCCATATTGGAGGTCCATGGAAGATTTACCCATCACAGTGCATAAAAACAGGGTAATCGGATGAGTTAGTGTTAAATCATTTATTGTGACAAAAAGGGCTAGGTATTCAAGTGATAAAAAGTCATTTCTATTCTTCATTTGTCACTTTGTATTTTGGAGAAAATAATTTTGGAGAGCTCTAAGGAAATATTTGGCGAATTGATTTGGTGAAAAAGGTACTTATCATAAACTCTGTGAATTTGAGGTTTTGTCAAAATGAATATTCCTTTGGTAGTCAAAGTTAAGGACAAACCTTTATCCCAAATTCAAATGGCATCCTTGCAAGTCTCTTGAGATAGACCCATTAGGAGCATTTTTCATTTGTTCTGTATGAAGTACTACACACAGAGGACATTAGGGTTTATATTCACACAAATATAGAAGAACTAGGAAATTCACAAGTACTGAATTTGTATAATAATCACATCATAGGTGAAGATTTTTGTGTAAAGATGAAACATAAAATCCTAGAAGTAAAGAAATTTACGTAGATTGCCAAATTTCCCATCTTTGAAGAGTTGGAATGGGTTCATTATGTTTTGAGTCGAGTCCATGATGAATTCATGTAGTTAAGCATACCATTCAAAATAACAAAGGAAGCTATCAATGATGTAACAAGTCTAAATTCTTCTGGTGGATTACCAATTTTTAAATCTGTAAAAAATCAAATGGTCACTGATGCTACAGGCTCTAGGTATGACAAAAGGGCAATGAAAATTGATAAAATTGTTGATATAGATACCAAATTTGCATCTATGGTTATTGGGTACATGATTTATCATTCCATTTGAGACAACTTTGTGTCTGGTACAACAATTTATGCTGCCTACCAGATGGTGAAATAAAATGCAAATTATGATCTCTATGAACTGCTGAAGAGTCATCTAATGGAAAATATTGTGAAGATTAAGAAAGATAAGAGAAAATATTTCAAGTATGGTAACTTTATTTTATTTGTATTCTTTTATTTAATGGGTTAGGTTCTGGGATTTTGAAATATTCACTGGCAAAAATACATACCGGTAGCTATTCAAATAAGAGATCTCTTTCATAAATATGAAGATTCTAAAATGAAGAATTCCACTATTTGTGGATACTTTAAAAGTTTTTATACTATGATGCAAGCCAGAGAGAGGATTCCCACCTCCATTGTAGATAAATAAAAAGATACAATTTTCTTTATGGCAGATGTTGATCAATGTATGATGGAAGTTGTTGATCGCAGAAAAATTTGGATCATTCCTATGGGGTATGAAGTTGAAAATAATATTTTAGATATGTATCCACAATACTTACTAATTAAACCTCTAGATCTGGCAGAAGAGAGGTTCGATACCTATGCTAAAAAGGACATACAAGTTCATAATGAGCTTAGAAAACCTATGGTAACCAAAAGAGTTAGAAAAGAGGTATAAGTTCTTGCAGAAAGTTTGGGCATATCTACAGAGAAATTAAAAGAAGCCAGAAAGAAAAGGGAAGAAGCTAAAGCAGCAAAAAAAGAAGCTAAGGAGGCGGAAAAAACTCAATAAGCTGGTCCAGTAGAACCATCTTCCCGAGCTAGATCAACTAGAAGCTATGCATCTCATTTAGCCCTTGTAGTAAAATAGATCCCTATGAAAACTGAATCTAAGGGATCTGATAAGGAAGGTAAGAAGAAGAAAGATAAGAGAAAAAGATTCTATGTGGTTGTTTCTGAGGATGAAGTGACAGAGTTTGATGAAGAAGTCAGAGAAATCAAACATCAACACACCAAGGTAGCAACTATTACAAAAATAAAATCCTTCGATGGAGGAGTTCAAGTAAACAAGAAGACAAAAACTGACAATCCAAGTATGCTAGTAGGGGAAGTTTAAAAGGATTTAGTTAAGGATGGAAATATCAAGACACTCTATAAATGGTATCAGTATTTTGATGAATCTGATAAAATAATTCTTGAAGAAGCAACAATAAAACATATGAATATTTTCAATAAAGTTTTGATTGAAATAATGCCTCATCTACCCAAAAGTCTATATGGCATTCTGCAAATGAGGAGACTCAATGCTAGAATAGAAGAAGAACAAATGAGAGAAAGGATTATTAAAGAATTGTATATGATAATTTTTATGGATGACATGCAAGAACTCTTGAATAAATCCAAAAGGAAATTTAAAAGGCAAAAATGGATGAATAAGCTAATGACCAGTTTAACTGATGAAGTTACAAAAGAAACTGAGAAAATATTGAGGGAGATACTGTTAAATGAAAGAATTGATTTTGTAGTTGAGGAAAAAAATGTTGAAGATGCCCCATCTGGTCTGGTAAAGGAAGCAAAAGAAGAAAATTTTGATATAGCTGAGGATTCACAGATTCCTCCTATAGTGGAGAATAGAAAAATTCCTATGGAAGTTGAGATACTTGAAAATGTATGAATTGAGGAAATGGAGATCCCTTAAGGTAAATCAAAACCTACAACTATGGAAGTAACAGTTGAAGGGAAGAAAGATGATGTAAAAGCAATCCCAGTAGAGGCAAGAGACACTACTGAGGAAGTGAAGAAATTTTTGGTTGAACAAAAGGAAGATTTGGATCTTGAACTAATTAAAGGTCCTATTGACCTATCTACCTTGAGTCCAATCCATAAGATTGGAGTAGCTTCATTTTCTTAAGAAAAAGCCAGAGAAGAGCTACTGAAGTCACACATTGAAGATAGTGAATTGCTAAATCTTGCATTTGGAGTATTGGAAAAGATAATGCTCTCTTATGTGAAAGATTTGACCGGTTCCTCCTCTAGTGAATTGAAAAAGCTTATCAACTTAGTTAGTAATCACTATGAGTCACTTGAGAAATCAGCTATCGTGAAAGTGCAAAAAGAAGTTGATGTCAAAAGGTTTAGTGGATTGAAAGAAATGATTGTTAAAGTAAAACCATCTTAGCCACATGTGTGAAGAATGTACAAAATTATTTGTTAGAAGGTGGAAAGATTTAAAAATCATGTTTTTCTTTTTCAAAACTTACTGAAGCTAATGATAAAAAGGTTAAGGATCTGGAAAAATAGTTAAGTATTATTTTTGAAGCATTTGATCTTCTAACTAGTGGTGTTGGAAATATAGAAGGTGAAATGATGTATTTTCTTGTCAAAATAAAAATCTTGAAGCATAAGAATGACAAAATTATTGCAAGAGCATGTGAACTCAGAGGCATAATTGGTCCAAAAATTGAGATAATGTCAAGCGCTCTAAAGGAAGGAGAAGACACTATGGAATTTGGTGATTCAGCCAACTTGGAATCTACAAAAACATAGTCCTACCTAGTCTATGGTCACATAACAATCTTGGAGAGTCTCAAAAGAGTTTGGGACACAAATCTGATCTAGTTGAAGAAAGATTATGCAGACATTTTCCAGCTTATGTAAGTTTAAAGAAGCATTTTTGTATAACATTTTTTATTGATTGATCCATTTTTTGTATGCAATCACTACCTTTGCCACTATGTCAAAGGTGGAGAATAGTGGAGTGAAAAATGCATAATCATCTCAGGGGAGAATTGTATTTTTGGAATTTTTAGGGATGGCAGTGTAGTTTATCTTGGTACTAATCCGACACTTAGTCATTTTTCACTAAGTGTTGCCATCAATGCCAGTGGGGGATATTTTTGGCAAGAGAAATTGCTAGTATCTTTTGGTGTTGTCATTGATGGAAACCCTAATCGATGATCAGATACACACATCATCATTCAATCATACCGACAGATAGATTGAAGATTGGCAAGGGAGAATAGGGCATCCGGTAATTCAGTGTTCATCGATCTGTATGAAGATTTTCTATTATTGTTTTGTGTTGTGCATCTCAGGAAATGTTTTTTGGTATATTATCTTTGTTACTATTGAAGTGTAGTGGCTCATATCGATCCTTGTTCGAGTTAGAAGGTTTGGTTGACTAATTCTTTGTTTTACCAATACTGGAACCAAATTCATAAATATATAATGTCATGGATGTATGGAAAGTAATTAGGTAAGTATTTTTGTGTTTGTACATATTTTTTGGGTCCTAGCCAAGTTGTGACCGATTGTTATGAATATGCATTGCATATTATTCATGATTTGAGTTGAAAAATGTAAATATTCTTTGTTCTATTGAAGCTGACATATTGTAATTGAATTCTAAATTGTAGATATATATAATATCATCCATATCATTTTGGAAGAAGTATGAAGTGTCTGTTGATGCGAATTGGAAATTAGAGAAGAGAAAAAGAACGATAATGCATAGTTTCACTTGCACATAAAGAATCTATGTTGAGAGTGTGAGAAGAATATAACAAAAGTGCAGAATCAATCTATAGGAAAAAATATTGAATATTGTTTCTAATCAGAACTGTAATCAGGCATATGTAGATGTTATTTTTCTTAGTTCAAACTCTCAGATGATTTTACTCTGATTTTCCTTGTAAGGTAGTGAGCCTTTCGTTTGAGCAGTGATCTCTAGGAAGTGTGCCTGAATGCAAGTTCATTCCCCTTATTGTAAACTTCATTGAGTATACTCAGATTAAATTGTGGATTTTCCATCCACCGTGGTTTTTCCCCTAATAGAGTTTCCATGTAAAAATCCTTGTGTTATGGTGTTGTGTTTATTTTCTTCATTTTTATTCATTATGGTTGAATGTTATTAATGCTATGAAGATAAAGGTTAATAAAGGGTGATCCCACAATAATGGGTTACACTTTTTGGCCAAACTTGACATTGAAATCAACATTTTTCACCAGATCTTAACTTCTTTACGCCTATAGAAGCTAAACCATTAATAATTTGAAGATGAAGAAAAATAGTGAGTTGTGATATTTTGTGTTGAGAATCTAATTATATTTAAAAATAAAAAATAAAAAAAAATTGTGAATTATTTTATGTAGTTTTTATTAACTTATTTTTTTTACTAAACATCATTTTCAAAAACTGATGCTTACTTTTAGCTGCATAACTTTTTTTATAGACATAATACAATTATAATTTTTTAAATAGAGTGTTTTAACACCATTATCTAGTGGATGGATATTTTTTCATAATTTTTTGTTTCATATATATTTTTTAATTAATTTTCTAATTCAGAGTAATTATAATTTGGATATATTATACTTTCAGCTGCATAACCTTTTTTTGTATTCATTTGAATTAACTTATTCTTTTTTTGTTGGAATAAGGAAATCAATAGCTAGTGTACATGAATTTTTAAGAATTTTTTTTCTCTATTTTGCTATTTTTCTGTATGTGTGAAATAAAGACCTTGATGTTCATTGAAAAACCTACATTCACAAGAAATAAAAAATAAATATATTTAAAATTATACCTTTTGGGAAGCTTATACTACGAACTACATGTTTACAAAAAAGTAATTTTAAATAAATTAATTTGATCCCCTAAAAGGTAAATCAAAAGTGATTTTTTATCAGCATTTTGATAGGTGTAGAGGAGACTCCATTATAGGTATGGTTTAAAACTAGCAGCTTTCTATCCAAGGGGGTTTGATATAAGTGGGTTTGATCAAACCTTCTTCAATTAATACCCTTAAAATGGAACCTTTTTAAAGCTTAAATCATTATATTTTCTAAAAATATGTTATTTCAGCAAAAAATAGGATGTCCCAAAAAGTGTAACCCATTATTGTGGCAGCACCCTAAAGTTAAATTTTGCACAACACTAATTCACCCCCGCTCTCAGTGTAGCTTGTTTCCAACAGGGCATTCCTTGTATGCGATTGTCTATTTTTTGCAAGTGGATGACCTTGCACACCTTGATCTATTTCATATCATGGTTTTTTTTGGTCCATTTGTCACATTTTACCACCCAATGATAATTTTGCAATTCCTATTATGATATTTGGCAAGCTATTGAAGTATTTATTTTTTGTCCTAACACCCATCTCTTCCATGTTACCATTTTTTCTATTCCTTCATCCTCTCATCTTCTCATCTATTTCGAGAGTACACTTGTAATCTTTGAACCCCCCTGTCCTCTGGAGGTGGCACACCACTACCTCCCCATCATCCTTCCTCTCCCTACTTTCACACTGGGGCATATTTTTGACTTGTTTTCTTTGACACAACGTGATAAACTGCAATATGTCAAGGAGGGAAAAAATGTAGACACATAAAAATGACTTGGGCCTCTGAAGGACATTTTTCTATGTCAAAAGTCTTCCACATATAATTAAATTATTTAGTTATGTCCTAATTTCATGCTTCACACTATTAATTAAATAATCTCTAGCCCACTTTCCATCCCACCAAGTAAATAATTAAAACAATTATTTATTTCCTTTTTGTCTCATTCTCATTTATGAATTAAATCATTATTCAATTCATGTCATCTTTTCTCCATAAATCAAATAATTTATATTATTTAATTTCTATATTATTTATTGTCCACCATTGATTTAATTGTTTAAATCTCAACCCTTCATTTCAAAGCTTTCCCTAACTTTGACCTAATTTTTCCCTAACCCTAATGCTTCTTATCACATTGAATTCTAGCCTTTGATCTTAGGGCTTTACAAAATTCTAATCTCGGCCATCCATTGTCAATTTAGAATTCTTTAAAAGGCTCTCTCGCAAGCCATTTTTGACACACAGAGTTATTTTTAGCATGCTTGAGAACTTGAATACTTGAGCACTCATAATAATTCAATATCTTTCTTTTCTTTGGCATATCTTATAGTTTCAATCCAAATATGGGGGCAATCATACAACTTTTAGCAAGATGGAGAAGGAAAATGGGGGTCATTCAACGAAGGCTTGAAAAGCAAGTAAATTTGTTTCATGTTTTTATGTTTCTTGCTTTCCATTGTGCTCTATTATTGATTAGAATTTAATTTATTGTTACTTGCATCCAACTTGAAAACTTTTCCTCATTGAAAAACCATTATAATAAATGATTTCTACAAGAACTCATAAAATTATTGAAAATACTATTGAAGGTAGTTTATTGATTAAGATATTTCTTCACTCATGTAAAAATAGTAGTCTTTAACTATCTTCTAATTCTATTTTTCACTCTTAGGAGAACATCTTTATGTGATTGAAATAAAAAAATATAGTCTAAATATAGTATTAGCAGTGTTCCTAAATTTATTTTATAGTTGCAACATGTAACATTCTGCAATATTGACTATGTATAAAATTGTTCTAGTCAAGTGGAAATACTTACACACCATGAAATTTTGATCTAACCATTGATAGATGTAGCATTGCATATCACACATATAATAAGTATTTTTCTTAACATAAAAAATAAAGTCATCAACAATTCCCTTGTAATCAAATAACATATGTAACCTTCACCTTCACTCCTCAAATTTGATTTCACTGTCATGTACCTCTTTTTCTCAACCATTTTATCTCCAATAATGGTCATTATCCCCATTAATATATTATATTAAATTTCATAACCCACTACATTGTAAAGAATATTCATTTAAACAACTAATTTTGTAGAAAGTGCTACCAACATTTGTCACACAAAAATAAATTTAATAATTCCCTATATAAGTTTGACAGTTTATTTACATCAAACTCTTATAAAATTTCATCAGTTTACAAAGTAGAATGAATACTACATAATAATTCATGATACACTACACATTGTGTTTTCAACAATATTTATTTTAAATATTAGATCTTGGAAGATTAAAATTCCTTTCGAGAGGTCTTCAAACTCAATTTTATCTCACAAAATTATTTATATAATTATTTAAATACATTTAAAGTAATGTTTAGAATATGGTGTGCATTCTAGATGACTAATTCTTGATTTTAATTTATTTTTTACATTGATTCATACTCTAAAGTTAGATTTCCATTTTTTCAATTTCATCCTCTGTACTATTAATTAACTTCTTATTAATTTGTAGAAGTCTATCAGTAAAATATCAAGTATCATTTTCAAGAGGATTATCTAGTTGTGATCTTAGTGTTAGAGATTTTAACAATGTTTTATTCTTTAATCCTAAGTCAAGATAAGTTTACATAATTAATCAATCACTTTTTAATTTTATATTACTATAGAGGTTGTTATTACTCTATAGGAAACCATTTTATCCTCCTCCATAGAATTATTTTCAATATAATTTAATACATTACAAAGAATTTTAAGAATATTTTTATTTTGATTGAACACTTTATTTATTCAAATATTTAATTAATTTTCTAAATTTTTCATTTTGTACATATTTAGTAATTATATAAAATATTAGTATTGTTCAATTGATGTTTTATTAGCAAACTATTCAATTTTTTTTAAGTCCATATTCAAATGTTTCATGATACCCTCTTTCCTCCAAGTATTTATATTATCTTTTCATTAATTTCAAGTAAGAATTTTAGTGTTCTTAAATGTTCAAAAGTTTTATTGGGTTCATTATAAAATGATTGACATGAGATTTATTTTATTCATGAAAAATGTCCTCTCTTCTTATGTAATTTAGAGATACATTGATGTTCATTGTTTTACGTTTGTTATCAATTTCATCAATGTTATAAACAATTGAATAATGTACTACAATTTCAAGATCATGTGGTTTATATCTATAATATTCAAGCACATTTCTATGTTGTTATTTTTTATTTCTCTCCAATATTAGACTTTTTAATAGTGTTTTCTTATATTTTGCAATATTTTAACTTTGATATTTAACTTTTTAAATTTAAATGTCATGATCAATTTCATTTTAAATATTTCATTATATTCAAGATTAAAAATATTGATTTGAATTTCAATTTATGATAAGGAAAAACCCTCACCTACCTTCATGAATAGCCATCATACCTTATTTTATAATCCTCTTCTTTTCTCTATATTTTTCTATAATTTCTTTCGTTTTCTTTAGTTGAATCTCCTCCCTCTTTACTTTATGATGATTAACAATGCCCATTATAAACTTAAAAAATATTTTGATAATGATTGATATTAAAAAAGAAATTGTCCATGAGTGTAGAGAAACAATATTTTGGTTATAATATATAAATATCATTGGTTTCTTAAGACTAAGGAATTTTTAGGGGTTATAATATATAATGAATATTATTCAAAATATTTAGAATGAATATAGAAGTCTACTACATAAAGCATGAAATTGTTTTTAGCACTTCTAGATAATATATATCGATTATCTAAAAAAATGATATGTTAATAATATATATCTATTCTTTATAAAAGAAACTATTTACTTCTTTTTGGATTAACAATCCATTGCATTTAGACTTGGAAATGTCAAGCCTAAGTTTTTTACTTCTCCAATGTTCTTAGAGATTTCATTACCCTTTTTCAATTCACCTTTCATGCTAGAAAAAAATTCTTATCTTAATTTGATGAAGCAAATAAGTTTTATTAACTAAATTTTGAACATCTAAAAAATATAATGTATGCTTGATTATAAATTTAATACATAATTATTAATAATTTTCTAGATACAACATATCTAAAATCCTAATGAAAATACTAATGGAAACAAATATATAATAGTTAAAAAGAATACCTTTATAATATGATAGGTACATAACACTCTTTGCCTCATTGACTATAACTTTAAAAATTCAATGTCATATTTTTTATTAATTTTAGTTGGTCATAAAAATATTTTCTTATATTTTTAAAATTTCATAGTAAAAAAATCATCCCTAATTATTTAATTAGAAATAAATTTAAAAAATGTGTGTCATATTTGAGCATGTATTTTACTTATATTTAAATTGGCTAAAATGACACCTATTTTTGTAAAAATAATATAGTATTCCATTGAAATTTCTAACTTTCTTTAAATAAAATTATTTATTTTAAAGAAATTAGTAACCCAAAAACTACATTTAATTTCCTACGGACTCAAATGAGATACATATTTTTCAAATTCTATAGATAATGCATTTAAATTTTTATGTGAAGTTGTTTAAGTTTATGTTTTCATTATCATTGCTTCTTATAGGTATCATTTTCCCATGATGATTCTACACTCAACCTTGACCATTTAATCACTACTTTTTAGTATTTTAATTCATTTTTATGTAATGTGTTCATTGGTTCCTTTTAAATAGCTATTTTGTAAATTGTATAGTTCCAACTCCATCTGATAAGTTATTTATAGAGTAGATAGATATACTCTTTAATAGGCACTAGTTAATTACACACTAGAAGGAATAAAGCTATTTATTTATTTTCTTTTAGAAAGTAGCATATAAGGAGTGTTTTAGATATAAAACTATGAGTTTGAAGATTTTTTTTTATACTATTCCATGTATTTTAAAGAGATACTTTTTGGCATTTATTTTTTAGTTTATTGTGTGAACCATACTTGATGTTGGTATGGATATATTTAGGATAATATTAACGTATAACTTTGGCATAAGAAACATGAATGATGTTTTCTAAAGTATGAGATGAAAAAAATCATGATTCACAAGTCATATATGCACATTAGAGATTGTATAACACATAGAAGAAAACCATTCTAAGGTCTAGAAATTTTATAGATAGTTGTATTGATAATGATGGGATTTATTACATTACTTTCATATACTAAGATTTTACTATTTGTTCACCTGTGATTATTAGACTCATGGACACACCAATTAGATTTCTATGACATAAAAGGAAGAACACTAACTAGCTCAATCAAAGAGGGGAAATATAATTGATGAAAAATAATAACTCCATTGAGTGTTCATGTTTATATATTCCATAAGATATGATTAACACGTCAAGAGAGTAAAAGTGTCAATGTAAACAAATATACAAAATTCTAGAAATTAGAGATATGTGGATAAACATTAGCTAAGGCATTAGAACTAAAATGAGCCATTAGGGTATTCTATCCTATGGTTGGTGGATAAACAAAAACATATATCACAATATGTAATATCCAAACCATGAAAAATAAAATGAATCAAACCCTGACAAATCTAAAAATAAATCATGAAAATAAACTTACACTATATGTAGAATATAATAGAATAACTTAAAACAAGTATAGTTTTAGTCATAGGGTCAAACATTAAGAAAGTATAGTCTTATAAGTTACAAAATATAAATAAAATATACCTTTCTTAATACAATCTAGGTTAGTTTAATAATTACAAACAAATCAATGGAAATTGGGAATGAATAATGGTATCAATAAATCCTAATCTAGGAAATCAATTCATATGGACTAAAAATCATATTATTAGTAATAGTGGTTAAGGATTTTATGCAACATAGATCCTCCATTTTGTTAGTTATGAAAAGAAAAAAAAAAGTTGTGCCTTCTATATGCAATTTCTATAGGCTTGAAATTTTCCTTAAGTTGATTCCCTAATTTTGGATCAATATTATACTATGTGAATCTTGAATTTTATATATAGTCTTGATGTGATAATGGATCAATACAATATTGTGTGAGTTTTGAATATAATATACAATCCTAACCTCTTAATCTATACAATTTTGTTATCTATTTTACCAAATAGTCTTCTCTTCATGGGTATTAAGGACTAGTTTTATTTGGTAGTGTTTGAGTTAGATTGATAGATTGCATGGGAAAAATTCTTGTAGGTTGACCTTCATGCTTATACCATCTTTATGATCATAGAAATAGTTTAAAAAACTCTTTTTAACCATGCAAATGTGCTAAATGATTAAATATAGAGTTATCATCATTTTATACAAATCAAAATAAAATATTCTCATTGAATAAAAAATTTAAACCAATAATTAATAATAAATATACATTTAAAACCTTTCAATACCTAAATATAGTAAACTAGCAGTCACATGCATAGGCATGCAACAATCAACTGATAGAGTGCACCACAAATGGCTATTGAATGGGTAGTGTTTAGTAGACTTTTTTTTTGAGTGCAACAAGAGATAAAAATAACCTATAATATTTGTAATTGTCTAATTGGTGCAAGGAAGGGACAGTGTGCTAATAAGGAAATATGAAATAATGTGATGTTAGTTCATAGTAGGAGGTGGATCTTATGAATCTGGACTTTATGTAGAATTCAAAGTTAAATTTGAATAGCCTTGCCTAAACATATTATAAATTAGATAACTTTTACACTGAGATTATTTAATATATATTCATTTAATATGATCATTGTAAAGAATTATAAAAATAATTTTATAGTCCAATTTTCCATTCTTATAATGTGAGATTAAGAACCATTTGCATAAAAAAGGGAAAATGGTCTTTGTGTTTTGCAATGGAAATTTATTAGTTGAAAATTGGTTATGAAATTCTAGAATAAAACTATACATCATGTTGAAAAAATGTTATTACTTGTAATCTATCCATTAATTTTAGTTTGAGGTAATTAATCATCAATAACATTTTTTTATTAATATGTAATATTTAATAATTTTAGGTAGAATAGAGCCACCACTTGTAGCGGAGTTGGTTGGGGCTTGGGGTTTACATTCCTCAAGGTCACAGGTTCAACTATGATTCATAGTGGGCAAGGTGTGGGTTAGTAAATAGTCTACCAGCTCCTGCTCCACTGACCCGAGGTAGAGGAATGGACTTTTCCACAAAAAATTAAGAAAAAAAAAGCTTCAGTTGAGGTAGTCATTATAAAAATGAGAAAGCCATATCAGAAGGGGTCAATGCATGTGTTCAGAAAGAGAAACCTATTAATTCATTGTTTACAAATTGGGACATTAGTATTCTAAAGTTTTGGAAGAATATTAAGATTCCTTTTGATGGCAATGTGCCTAAGATTAGTTCTATGAAAATTAATAGAAACACAGTTAAATGGAGTCCACCAGAATTGGATTTTGTCAAGCTAAACTTTGATGGGGTAGCTAAAGCAAAAGTAGGGAAGTCAGGGGTTGGAGTTTGTATAAGAGATTCATCAAGGAGCCCAATTATAGCCTCTTCTTTCAATTTACATCAAGGTACGAATAATAATGTGGAAGAACAAGCGTTACTGATGGGTTTGGAACTGGCATGGGGTTTAAAGGTGACAAAGTTATATATAGAAGGTGATTCCATGCTAATCATAAATTCTTGTAGGGAGAGGAAATTTTTTTTTTGGAATCTAAATTATATCATGCAAAAAATATTTCTTCTTATGGAAAAATTCTAGGCCATTGTGATTTCACACACCTATAGAGAATGGAATAAAGTTGTAGATTTTCTAGAAAACTTAGGATGTGCGGATAAGGAGATCATAGTGACAAATGAGTTAAAGAAAGTATCTTATTTTCCTTGATTAATTTAGTTAATTAAACAAGAGGCAAAGGTGATTAGGCAGCCAAATGATTTTTGGCACATTTGAGTGGAAAAAATAAATGATAGAAAGGTAACTATGTTGTGGGCCCCAGCTAAACAGAAAATGGGCCAAGGCGATGTATCAAGCAACTAGAGCCCGACAAAAGGATTGAGAAGCGTCTCGAAGGGAAGCTCTAATAGGATGCCACATGGCAGTGACTAGAAAGATCTTGGTAAAGGTAACTATGGTGTGGGAATCAAGATAGAGAATGTAGATGGTAAGGACTTATTTCAAGGGCTTGATGAGATCAGAATTTGCAGTGTCTGAATGGTTTGGGTGATCATTTCAAAGCCTACCTCCAGATTTATTGGCTTCGCTAACGGTTTTCATAAAAGGTTCCTTTCAACAAAATTTGGAAAGATCTAATGAAGATTTGCATTCATTGTTAAAAGTGTTAGCTTTTTTCTTCATTAAATATGCATTGGGAAAATACATACTATTCCAGATGGAGGATAGGATATTTAGCTACCACATTGATGATGTACAATCTTGCAAGCACCGAGGATTTAATTCCTTCAACAAAGGTAACTGTGGGGAGGGCCCTAGCTGAACAGAAAGCAGGTCGAGGCGACGTGTCAAGCAATCGAATCTTGACATAAGGAAATAGTAGTGTCTCGAAGGGAAGCTCCGATAGGATGCCATGTGGTGGCTGCTAGAAAGATCCAGGCAAAGGTAACTATGGTGTGGGCCCCATCTGAACAGAAAGTAGGCTAAGGCGACGTGTCAAGCAACCAGAGCTTGGCATAAGGTAAGAGAAGCATTTCGAAGAGAGGCTCCAATTGGGTGCCACATGGCGACAGCCAGAAAAGTTATGAGTGGTATCAAAACAAAAGGTGAAGCTGTGGAAGAAAGAAAGATCGTGAAGGAAAAGAGTGGGCATGGTTTTATTGGGGGCATTTTTTATAGAGAACACTTAAAACACTACCAGGGCTTTGTTGAAATCTTTGAAGTAGTAAGGCTAGGTTTGCAAGTTAAGGATGATGGCATTTTGGTCAAGGTTTTGAGGAAAAGTGTGTTAGAATTGCCTTCCAAACTAGCATCGGTGGCGATAGCAAAGGCTAAATGGAATGCAATAGAGGTTTTCGAGGAAAGTCAAAGTTTTAGGGATCAACATGGTCGTCTTGCCAGAGATCGTATTCAAAAGGAGGGAAATGAGGATGATGAAGTATTCGTGGGGTATGATTTTTTGCCAATGTTTTGGGTCTACAGGGTCTCATTGAAGGGCAAGGTGAAAAGTTAGTTCAGGGTGGTGATTAGATGGAAGAGTCAGTATCGGAGCTGGCATGATTTTTGTTTTGTTTTCCTTCCAGGGTTGTACATGCATGTCGTTATTTAGTATATTCTCTTATGCACAGGGTTTATGTATTAATTGGGTTTTGGGTATAAATCTTTGTACTTTGGGTGGGGTAATAGTATCAAATTGTATATAGTTGGAAATTGGTTGATTATTGGGTAGGGTATATAGGTTTTTAATATGGTTTGTCAGATTTTTCATCGATATTTTGCTCTGTTTGTATGTTTTTTGGGGCTATAACCGAAGGTTTTCTCCCTAGCTCTTTCTTACCAGTATGCCCCTTAGAGTCAGGATTTTGTATTACCTATCTATTATACTATTAATAATATCGTGGTCTTCCACTCTTGCTTAAAAAAAATAAAAATTAGGTAGAATAGTTGTTTAAAATTCTATTTAATGAATGATTTGAGGTATGAAAATAATTTTTTCCATATAAAAAGAGAATTGAAAAATTAAATAAATTTTAATATTTTAATAATTAATTTGTTAAATAATATTAATTTGTTCAAAATTTTAGACACAATATAATTTTAGCTCCGTCTTAGTTTTACATTTACTAGACCTAAATGCACATCTATATTTTACCCTTTTGCGTAGGTTAATGAATTGATTGAGTGATTATTATTTAATTATCTTAAGATACATATCCATACAAATACATGGGAGAGTTAAAGTTGTGGATTAAACAATATCTAGGAAAAGTATGGAACATTAAAGGATTCTCCTTTTTTAAAGACTTATAAGTGATTTCTTTTATTACTAATGTTGAATAAAAAAGCATTCTTTAAAAAAAATCATTTCATTAGTATAGTCATCTTTTTTATTACTAACATTGAATAAAAAAGTATTCTTTAAAAAAGCCATTTTTTATTTGAATATTAGTCATAGTGGTCATCACAAATTACATTTTCAAAAGTTAAAATTGTTATAAGTAGTATTGTAGTGACCCTCCTAATGACATTGCTATTCCAATTGTTTTGAGTTGTTGTTAGTTGTTAGATTCTTGAGACTATGTTACTTTGATGCATTATGACATGGCTTACATGATTATTTGTGAAACTCAATTGATGATACACTTTACCTTATGATGCTCTATTTACTTTCATGAGATGACATAATTATCATGGTATTTATTGTTCTTGAATGTTAATGAAGGTACTATGATGTATTAATGTTATATGTAATTTTTTGCATCATTCAGGTGAAGGGGACAATGTAGCAGCACTCATCTGTGAGTGCCCTACTACGCTGTGATTCTTCTTCACAGTGTGTATTCTGTTATATATGCCATTTCGGTTGACCGTACAGTTTGATATAGCTTTCAGGTACATGCATCGACCCCACCTGCTTCATCAGGTCTTAGCATGCCAAGGGCCAATGGAATTTGTTGAAGGGAGATAGTCCTTTTCCTCTATCATGAGCCATCATTTTATTAACCATTCATCTTGTTGTCATTCATTTTTTCGTATTGTTCATTGTTCATTGTGTCATGTTATGTTGTCATGTTTTCTTAATGTTTTATTTATATCAACTTAATGATATAAATTGAAGGTATTGAAATTATCAATGATTAATTGCCTTGTTTATCTAAGGTTATGAATGATATGTTTAATTTGAAAGGTTATTTTTAGAATATTGAGGAATTAATTGTGAAATATTAAAATATGTTAACTGAGGAAGAATAATTAGTTGAAATTGATATGAATGCACAATCTGGATGTTTTCGAAAACTGGTAAAGCATAATAGTTAGTTGTAATTTAAAGTTGCAAAATATCTTCTTTGATCAAGATGTTTGAAAAAATTAACTGATGGATGTTTTGCATGCAAACAATGAGTTAAAGTGATTGATTGCATTGTAATTTGAAGGGAAATGGATTTAAAAAAAAAAAAAATGGTTGTTTTCATGGAAAAAAGATTGTTTTCTGTATTCAAAGATTTTTCTCAAGCTGATTGAAGTATTCTAGTTGGAATCGTGCGGTTGGTTTCATCATCTGTTTCAGATCGAAGGAGGAAATCAGGTTCTTTTCTAAAATTTAGTATTATAAATTCTTAGATCTAAAGCTTTATATGATACTACAAAATTGTTCCTTGTTTTCTTGATTCTTTTTCTAGAATTGCTTAATTGAACCTGCACGTGATATAAAGTGTAAATTTAGCAGAAATATTAATTGAATAAAAATAAATTATGGAGAAATGAAAGAGTAACAGGAATTCAGTCTTGTATTTCATTGCTTCTTTGAAATTCTCATAAATTTTAGTATATGTATCTATGTATATACTATGGTATTTTGGTTCGGTATAGAAACAATTGTTTGAAATTTTGTTTAACTTGGGTGGATTAATGTTCAAATCCTCAACCTTTTGATGTGTATTTTTATTCTGGTTGTCGAGTGCATGCAAGAAATGCATACCTTTCTTTTTAGACATGTGCGCAAATATGATTTTTGTAATCATCCTCTTGCAGTCAAAATTTTGTCCATGTATATTCTTGGTGATGATGGAAATGAGTTTCCTTTGTTTCATTTAGATTTTGATCTTAAAATACCGTATGGCTATGAACCTTGTCGAATCTTTGATTTTTCTTCTTTGTCAAAATATATGTATGCGTGGTTGCTTGGCTAGTTGGGGAGGAGATTGGTCTTGTAAGTTCTCATTCTATATATCTGGTATCTCATTTGCATTGATATCATTTTCCTTATATTTTTTGTCTGTTACCTGTCACAGCAACAATAATTAACCATGGTAGGGTGTATAGGTTTTTTATTGAATCTCCCTAATACTATTCACAACCTCACACATATTGCAATGATTAAGTATAGGATGTTGTAAAAGTTTATTTTGTTAAAATTATTAATTGATTTCATGGGAAACTTTCCTTATGGTCTTCCTCTACCCATGTAGAGTCCTTAGATATTATTCCTATGTATAAACTTTGTCCGCTGGTATGCATAGGTTGGCGCTATTTTGTTGATCATAGGATTATATACCGACTTCATCATCTAGTGACCTGGTTCGTTGTATTTATGAATTGCATGGATACAAGTTTAGTGTGAATCTTTCTTCACCTTCCAATCTGTCCATTTGATATTCGAAACAACTCGACATAAAACGGGGTTGTCTCTTGTATCGAGACAAAGCTTGACTTAGCTTCATACAAAAGTAGAACCGGATTGCGTGATGGCGTTCAAGTTCTGTATAGCTATTTGGTTTGAAAATTTAGTCTTGAAAGACCATCGATCTATGATTCTTTGTATCCATTATGATTGAATATCGATGCTTTGGTATTTACTTGTCCACTACTTATCATGTAGGGTTTGGGGATTGCTTAAGTTTTATGTTTCCTGGTTTATTCTTTACCTCCTGTGTCGACCACTTATGTCTTCTCCTATGGCGGGCGTATACCCATCCTACCCATCGCTTTCAGATATGTTTCATTTTAATCTTTCCTTTGATCTGTATAAATTCATACATGCATCTTGCATGCATTATTGCTATCTTTAGTCGCGGGTCAAGTTCAAACTCCTGTTTCTTTTATTCCTTAACTATGTCTTTTTGTGCATGGAGAAAATTCATAATTGCCACGTGTGTTTATATTATGAGTCAATATTTAGTAAGTTTTAATATTGTGAGTGATGGATTTAAATCACAAATCAATGTCTTGTACTTTTCGTATGATAGACATTCAATACATAAGGAATTTGAAAGCTAGTATTTCCTAGTTTCTTTCTATTTATATAAAATCTTGATATCTCACTATAGGTGAATAGAAAGTTAGTCTGTAAGTGATAGTCTTGTCTTTTTCATATAAAGACTAATTCACTGAAAATGCAATTATGGTAGTGTTAATCTTAAACAAGTAATATATATCTTGTCATTTGTTTTTTTTCATTGTTATTCTTAACTAAGGATATTTATGCTTAGGTATCTAAGTATTATATTTTAAATTCCCTCTTTAATTTATGAAATGGTTTATTAATTTAAATATAAATACATTATTAAGTTTAAAGTGAAGAAATTATCTTATTTATTTGTAATGAATTTATATGTTTGGTGAATAAGGTTTTGAATTCTTAATATTGTCATAGGTAGGGTTGTTAATTCAAAACATCATCTTGTATGAAAGAATCTATTGTCTTCTCGTTCAATGAACTTAAATGTATTGAGTAAGACATGTATGATTGGGAATCTTGAATGAAATTTATTAATTATGTTCAAATGGTATCTCTTTCTAGAGTCTATTCTTGATTCATGTATTGAAATATATTGTTCAGGGTATCATCTTCCAGAGGGTTGAATCAGTAGTTTTGATTTGAATCATGGCTAGTGTTGTATCGATAATTTTGTATCATATCTAATATGAAAATGTGAGCCATGCATGCTAAGTGTTCTTATGATGTTACTCTCTGACATTTTAAATTCCATGGAATAGAGTTATGCTTTTTCATGTATTAACTTGGCCATGCATGCTAGTGGTTTTATTGAGTTTTATACAAATATGTGCCTTGATATGATTTAGTCTCTTTTGGATTTATGAGGAAATAAGCTCTCTCTTACATGCATGTTGACCTTATTGTTTTTTCATTTTGAGAAGTTGTACCTTAGGAGGATTGGCTTCCGTTAGGAGCCAAAACTAGAAGTGGTTGCAGGGGTAACCTTTCAGAAGTTGGTAATTAATTGAAAAATTTAATTCATGAACTGGGGGCTGGGTAATCTTCATAATTAATTCAGATAATGATTTTCCTCACCTTGTATTTTAATGCTTGTTTAGGTTAAAGTAGGTTGAGATGGCCTAGAATGGCTACTTGAACACTTTATCTTCATGAGAGGTGGTTTGAGGCCACATAGGTTCATTTAGGGGCCGAAAATCGTAAGAGGTTCATTTAGGGGCCGATAACTTAGGAAGATTCTCTAGGGTGACCTATTATGACTTTGTGATGACACTCTTATCCTTATACATTTGTTGGATCTCTTTTGTAGAGTCACCTATGATTATACCATTGCCTCTGGGAGTATTTATGTTGTCATGTGGATCTATTGTGTTTGTGATGTCATGTATGTCAACCATGTGTTCTATGTTATCTCTTCTTAATGTCTATTTTAACTTGAGGACATGTTACTATCTCCTAGAATAGGGGGTGGGCTTTCGAGTTCCACATGGTTGGGACGAACATGCCATTTCTTCCATTGTGTCCCCTGTAGGTGATATTTTTCGATACAAGTTGTTCTTGGAAAGTTCTTGGATGCACATCGTTCACAGAGTTGTTCATTGGACGTGCTCATGGACTTGGTCATCAACTATTCTTGTTCATATTCTTTATTGTACTCACTCATGATGTTACATGAGGTTTCATTGTATTACTACTTATGATGTATCAAGATTTTTCACAATCTCGTTTGTTGTAAATATTCTTGTAATGTAACTCTTGATGTAATGAAATTTTATTATGTTTATTTACATGATTTCGCTTATAGTTCTTGATTTTTTTATTTTTTTTGTACTTTGGTAGCATAGTTGTGGAACCCGAGAATGTTCAGGTTAGTTTAGTAACTACAATTTGTTATTAAATGTTTTAAAAAATAATTATTTGGTTGTTTAGTGTTAGTGACGTGTTGTTTCTTGGGTTCCACGATGGGGAGTTACAAGTATCTACTCCATAATTTTGGGAATAAAACCATTTTTGTGCTTGTGATTTATGGGTTAAAAGAAGAATGAAATGAAATGATACACATATTTTGCATTGTTAGAATAATTGAATTATAAGGTACGCCTTGTTTTGAGGCAACATGAGAAACATTGTATTATAGAGTATGACGTGAGAAACATATTTTTTCTTTCCTACAACTTGTTATGACATGGAAAACATGTTATTGTAGAGTATGTTTGTCAAAGCTAAATTTATACAAGGATTTGTGTACACATAAATCTGTGTAACAACAAATATATGGAATTAAAATTAAAACCACAAAACCAACACTTGTTTTCCTCCCTACCATATTGGCATCATGAAGCCCCAAACCCTCAAGCAAGAAAAGGATTAAACACCCAATAGATATTTCATGGAGTTTCATCATACATTACATAGTAAAAAACATGGGGAAACTCCGATATTTTCATATATAATAACTTATATTTTTGTGTTTTCTTTGATGTGGAAACTTTAAGGGAAAACGGTATCCTAGTTTGTGAATCATTTTTCATGCTTAAACCTAGTTCTTGTAAATGAAATACAAGGGTATGTTAGCACACAAGCAAGAAAAATAAAAAAAGAATGATAAAAAGCGAGTAAGTATATGGGTAAAATTAATATGTACAATGTGAAGCTAAAAATAATCAATAGTTTTTACAATTAGATAACTAAATCTATCTATTGACAATGGGAAAGTTTTGTACTTACATACACTGTTGATCGTGTTTCAAAAGGATGAGCTGCATTGGATCAAGTAGTAGGAGCATGAAATAATTTGAAATAAATAGTGTACAATACACAATTTGTTTTGAATGCCTATTGTAGACACCCAAAATTGTCCATGTCATAACATTACCTAGTCGATACATGACCTTGCAAAACATTTTGTAATATTTTATCCTAGGTCATTACACTATCCCACTTATCTCATTTATTCCACTTAATCACCTTCCCAATTAATTAAATAAATCTCATTTATTTAATTAATTCCCCTTCACATGTTTCAAAATAATTCAAATTAAATATTTGAATTAATCTCACTTTTACCACATTGCAACATGTGTCACATGACTACAACTCTTCACATGCACACATAATTCAAATAATTTTATTATTTAAATTATGAGATTCCCACTCACATTTTTTTTTCCCCCATTCATTGTGCGTCATAAGCATCTTTTTTTCCAAAATAAAGAATAGAATCCCACTTATTTCCTCACATCTTAATTTTAGCATCATGTCATAACCCACTTAATGTGCGTCATAGGCACTAAAATAAACTTTCAATCCTAGCCATACATATCACAAATTTGACTTTTAGTCTTGACCATTGAATCAGATCAACCTTCTCCTGTAAATCAAGCCTTTCATAGGTCATTTGGGGAAATCTTCTTCTAGCATCCTCACTCTGCCAAAATTTCTCTCAAACTTTTCATCTATCTATCTATTTTCTTCTATCATATTCATCTTATCGTTATGCTGCAAAAATGAGAAATCAACATATCAAATACTTCAATCCTTCAAAATCTCGCATTCTCATGCAGGTGGAGAAGAGCAATGGAGATAAATCAATTCAAGTTTGAAGATCGGTTTGCTTTATTTTATTGTTTTCATTTCATGCTTGCTTGTACTCTATTGTGCTAGTTAGGGTTTTGATATCTTGTTATTCTAGTTTTATATCTGATTTTCCCTAATTACATTTGGTGAACCCGACGTGAATCCTTTGATTTAGCTTGCTTTTTTGCAGGTTTATTATTTTTTTTGTTGCAGATCTGCCAGTTTTTGGATGAAACCCCATGTTTTACAAATTCCATCATATCTTTTGAACCGCTGTATATTTCTCTCCAATATTTTCATAGAAGATTGATCATCATTTCAAGGGACTACAATAAAAATATTGAAGGGTTATCACTCATTTTGTAGGTGTTATCAATATTTTAGTTTTTTTCATAAAATTACCTTTTCAGACGCAAATCAATTATTTTTTGAGAAATATTTACATTTTTGGAAACCTTGTGAAATTTTAATGGGGGTCTTTCTTTTATAGATTTAATTTAGAAGTCAAATACAATGCAAAAAAACCAATCTTCATTTCCTGTAGTTTTTTCATAAATCCACATTTCTGAGAGCAAAACAGGGAATTTTTCTAACTTCTTTATATTTCTGGAAAGTTCACAAAAAATTAGTAGAGGTTAATTCTTTGAGTTTTTATTTTTCAGATCAATAATATCTTCAAATATTCGAATCTAATTCGGTTATGTTAAAAACATGTATTTGAAATTGAAATTTCCTGATGAATTTTTATTTTTGGCTGCATTATAATATCATTTTTTTAAAATTTTGCAGGTGATCATAAAGAAGTGTAGTAGCAGCAATATCAGTCATACACAACAAATTGGAAAGCAAAAATTTTTGGATGCACTTATTCTATTATCTTTATCTCTCATTTGATCAATCAATTTTGTTTGCAAAACACTTGAATTTGGGGTTTTAAAATGAACATCTTGTTTGCAATCACACTTTGAAATTGGGCTTAAAAAGAATCATTGTCTGTCATCACACATTTTGGCTTTGGGCTTAAAAAAAAAAAACAAGTGCTTGAATTGTTTTACACACATTTCAATTTTTCTAAAGGGAAATTAACAATTGCGAGTGTGAATCAAGTGCGTGTGTGATCAAAAACACCTTACTTGGTTTTCATTTGTCATACCCTTCATAGGAGGCCTGCTAGGGGATTTCATCACCCCTAGGGACGACCTCAATCAAAGTGTGAATCGAAAGACATGCTTTTTTGAGAGTTAAAATCTTGTCACTCTTGGCTAAGCCCCAAAGAACTTTATACCTTTGGGAAGTGAAGGTGAAGGGTGGGTTACCCCTTTCTCCCGGCTGTGTGGCATGATTTTTCTCTTAAATTATCCCTAGTCAACCTCGTACATCCTAGCTTAAGACCTAATTGGCCATACCCACTTGACTAGTTCTAGGACTTGTTGATGTGTCTTCTTCAAGTGCGTGCTTAATCATCACATTCATAATTTCAAATTCAAACTTGATTATGTGTCTTGTGTGTGTGATTCATGTGTGTACATGTGTAATCATTTGTTTGAAAATTGTCATATCAAGCTATAAACACCTACACATAAACATATCATTCTAATCATCCTAATCATCCTTTTTTCTAATCACATTCAAATCAATTTCATCCTAATCAATCCAAGTCATTCAATCTAATCATTTCATCATCATCATCACCCTAATCCTAGTCAAACACTTGCTAAAATGGTCCTAATCCTTAACAATTCTAGTCACAAGCCCAAGTTCATACTTCGAGGAGCCCCTTCACCTAATCATGAAGATAATCTAAAACCATATATCCTCCAAGGTGGGTCAAACTTTGCTCCTAGTGATGATGAAAACTTTGTAGATCTTAGTGATGATGAAAAATTTGTTGAAATATTAGGTCACCTTAATGATACTTTTGACAAGGGAAATACCACCATAAGTTTGGAATCATACACCATTCCATTTACTAGTCCTCCATCTCAATTTAATAAAATGCCTATCTCAAAGCACACTAGTCCTACACCAACACCACCATCCAACTTCTCAAGCTCTAATCCATCAACCAGAGAATCCTTTAACGGTTTTCTCCAAAGACTACTAGCACGAAATAGACCATCCCCATGTCAAACACCCATTAATGAGCTTACCAATGAACCTTTGAACGCTGTGTCTATTCTTCCAACTCCATCATGTAGTCCACAACCTATTGATCTTATATGTCTAAGTAAAATACCATCATGCCCTAATGTCATTGATCATAAAGAGCATACCAACTCTATTCTAGAGCCTTCCACTTCCATTTCCACTCAAATCCAAGAGCTATGTCAAGAGAATTATCCTAAGCATGAGGAAACATTAACCTCTCATTCTAATGATCCTACTCATAACATACTTGGTCCTATTCATGATGAAGCTTCCCTCTATGATCTAGATACTACCTATGATCAAGAAGACCATGATGATCCTCTTAGCCAACTCTATGCATTCCATGGTCAACAGCCTATCACTTCACCTATCCATGAGAAAGAAACCTCAATTTCTCCTATAAACCCCCTACCTAGTCCTATCCATGATCCTACATTATCCACTTGTCATGTTGAGACACATGCCTCCCAAGTAAATATAGAAGATCAAACCAATAGTGTGGATCTAAATGAACATAATCAAGATCCTAATGATCCTTCCACATCCATTATAAACCCCATTTCAAATCCACCAACATGTCCTGTTGGTCTATCCATCTTTATTCATGAATGTTCCTCCTCAGAACAACAAAAACCTTTATCCACTTCACCTTCTTCATCTAATAATGAACTCAAGTCTAGTGTCCAAAACACACCTAGTCCCATTGTCCATCGTATGCTTCAAAACATGAACTACCAAGGTAAAGGTTTAGGCCTTCATGAACAAGGTATTTTGGAGCCAATCCATGTCAAGGTCCCTCCACACTCTTATGGCCTTGGATATACACCCCAAGGACACCAATCTAAAGATGTTGGTACTTCCTCCATCCATCATAAGTTCTCTTTCCACCATAAATCCTATCATATGCCAAAAGCATATGTTGCCATCCCTCATCCATCATCCTACAAATGTCAAAAGCATGTGACTGTACACCTTCCACCATCAACTTTGCCACCATTGCTTCCAACTCCAAATATCCATCCATCTAATCTACCTCCACTACTACCAACACCTAACATCCCCATTATCCAATCCCCTTATCCACCTATCCATAAATCCTCTAAAAATCCTAATCATGACCAATCAATGCACACATTCTCTAAACATGAAGCTTTCACTCATTCCACCATACCCATGGGATTCAAAAGCAAACATTTTGATGCCTCTATCTATAAATCAAAAAATATGAAGGGTCCCCATGCCCTAGAATACAAAAGCAAAGAACCAAAGAAAAATCCATCCAAAAAGCAATATAAGATCATACTTTCAAAAGAAAAGTCTAAAAACAAAATGGTTTGGGTACCTAAGAAAAAGGAAAACAAGTCAAATCACGCATCTACATCTCAAAAATTCCAACCATCCACTTCCACCTCACATTCCCACTCTATTCAAGAATCTCATATTCCATCCCACAAGAAAAATAAAAGTCATAAAAATACTAAGTCTATGTGGGTACCTAAAGCACTTCATCACCCATCTCCTATCTTACAATCTCCTATCTTTTCTTTGAAAAAAGTAAAAAAGAAAAAAGAAAAAAGAAAAAGAAAGAAAAGAAAAAGAGTAAAGAGAAATCCCTTCATCCAATGGTGAAAACCTGGTAAATAGGTGCCTTGGATAAGTACCATGATGAAAACCTAGCAAACAGGTGTCATGTGTAGGTTTATCTTCTATGTCACTTACACTTGGGGGCACTTTGTCTCATCTGCACTATCTATCCTATCATGTCATTTTTTATCATATCATTTCCATCCTACCTACCATCTTTATCCATCATACCCATATACTTATCATATTGAGTCCATTCATCCTCTTTTCCTCTTTTTGATCTTGAGAAAAATATGGGGCAAAATGTTGAAACATGTTTTGGATATCTTTTGATATACCTCATCCTTCCAAACAAGCCTATCATTATCCTAGTGTCATAAGCTTTGTCATGAAGAATCCTAAGTATTGTACCTAGAATGGGGCATGTTATTCCTATGCGACATAGTCTTTGGAGATCACATCCTTGCCCTCTTATGATGCATACATCCATTTCATTCACTATGACCTATCCTTTTTTATCCATCCATATATCATGAGTCTTTTGTCCCTTATCCTATCACCCACCCTTTCATCCATCAATCCCATCTATTCCTTGCACCTAGACTTGGTTTTCCCTTGTCATTGGTATCTAGCAAAAAGGCTACCCAAATTTCCATCCATTGACATCTCAAAACATTTCAAAAATCCAAAAAAATCACATAGGCCAAAAATCCAAAAAAAATCAAATATTCCAAAAATCCAAAAAAATCAAAACATTTCAAAAATCTAAAAAAATCAAAAAATCATTTCAAAAATCGAAAAATAAAACTTCAAGAATCCAAGCAATAAAATCAAACCAAATCACTTCAACGCATCAAGTCAACTTCTTCAAATCAATTTTTTCATCAAATTATCTAATCACATCACTTCTTCTAATCAAATCCATTCTTCTAATCAATCACATCACTTCTTCTAATCAAACCCATTCTTCTAATCAATCTAATCATTATCATCAAATCAAATCATTTCTTCATCAATCCAATCAATCAAAATCATTCCAAGTAAATTATTCCTCAATTTAATTCAACAATCATCATCCAAATCTTCAAATCAAGCATCTTCAATCCTTCCAAGCAATAATCCAAATGCAAGTCAATCCTTAATCCATACCAATGAAGCTAATCAATCTTGCCAAATTATCCAATCACATCCTTTGGTCTTGATCCTAATCTTGTTGTAAACCCAATCAATTAGTCAATCATCCTTGTGTTGATCTAGGGATATATCATTCCCCGCAATGACAACACTATCATCATCATCAATCAATCAATCAATCATCCTCATGTTGATCTAGGGATATATCGTTCCCCACAATGACAACACTATCATCATCATTAGTCAATAAATTAATCATCGGTTTATAGCTTGACAAGGGCAATACCTTGTTTGTTTTTGTATCATTTGTGCATGCTTGCTTGCTTGTGTGTTTTATCATTTCAATTGGCATTTGCATCAAATCTGAATCACTCCTAGCTAATATTCATATCTTGTATCTAGACAAGGTTGTATTATGCTGGGGCATGAGACACATCGTCACCTTGGTCCTTATACCTTGGTGCATAACGTCTAGTGCTATATCAAACATATGATTGCTCACTTTATTGCAGCATAACGTGTCATTTTTCTTTTTCATCTACTTCTTATCTTATATCATTCATCTTATCCCTCCTTTATCATCTCATTCATTTCGAGAGAATATTTGTGTTTGTCCAACCCACCTATCCTCTTGAGGGGGCATCATCATCATTATCATATCCTATATCATCATCCCATCTCTTCATATATTTTGCATCAACATATTCTTCTATCATCTCTTTCCTTCATTCATCATACTCCTCACTTCCTTAAGTGGTTGGGGCATCATCTTATTTTTCTCTATCCATGCATTAACTTCTTTGAAATGATGTTACTCAACATAAATTTCACCATCTCAAACATCATCTCAAAGAGGGGCAAAATGTAGACACCCAAAATTGTCCATGTCATAACATTACCTAGTTGATACATGACCTTGTAAAACATTTTGTAATATTTTATCCTAGGTCATTACACTATCCCACTTGTCTCATTTATTCCACTTAATCACCTTCCCAATTAATTAAATAAATCTCATTTATTTAATTAATTCCCCTTCACATGTCTCACAATAATTCAAATTAAATATTTGAATTAATCTCACTTTTACCACATTGCAACATGTGTCACATGACTACAACTCTTCACATGCACACATAATTCAAATAATTTTATTATTTAAATTATGAGATTCCCACTCATTTTTTTTTTCCCCCATTCATTGTGCGCCATAAGCATCTTTTTTTCCAAAATAAAGAATAGAATCCCACTTATTTCCTCACATCTTAATTTTAGCATCATGTCATAACCCACTTAATGTGCGTCATAGGCACTAAAATAAACTTTCAATCCTAGCCATACATATCACAAATTTGACTTTTAATCTTGGCCATTGAATCAGATCAATCTTCTCCTATAAATCAAGTCTTTCATAGGTCATTTGGGGAAATCTTCTTCTAGCATCCTCACTCTGCCAAAATTTCTCTCAATCTTTTCATCTATCTATCTATTTTCTTCTATCATATTCATCTTATCGTTATGCTGCAAAAATGAGCAATCAACATATCAAATACTTCAATCCTTCAAAATCTTGCGTTCTCATGCAGGTGGAGAAGAGCAATGGAGATAAATCAATTCAAGTTTGAAGATCGGTTTGCTTTATTTTATTGTTTTCATTTCATGCTTGCTTGTACTCTATTGTGCTAGTTAGGGTTTTGATATCTTGTTATTCTAGTTTTATATCTAATTTTCCCTAATTACACCTATTATATCTATGTAACAATATAAAAGAAATAATATTCATATACAATAAAATAGGTTAGCACTATCTATTGTAAATAGAAAATCTTTGTGAAAAATGGGAACATATAACAACCAATAACCGAAAAGGAAAAAAATGTAGTCATGTACAAAAAGAAAACTAGGCCAAGCATGACATTGTAAATGGTTCATTTTAATGGAAAAACATACACCATTTCTATGTGCTTCTGGGGATAAATAGTATGATGCAATAAAAAAAAAATTTGTCCTCTTGGAAGAGCATGACATTGGTGTTCGAATTCCATCCATAATCACATAAACCCATGCTCATTATCCTCCCTACCATATTGGCATAGTGAGGCTTCATGGGATCTAACCAAACCCCCGAGCAAAATTCTTAGGTAAGGTCCTTGGAAAATCTCATGGACTCTTATCGTGTACCACACAATAAAAAAATTGGGGAAGCGTGGGTGTTTTGAAACAAGTTCTATAATATTGGAGTGTTTTTGTTTGGTCTGACAAGTTGACGAAAAAACATATATCCTAGTAAAGAATTAGTATAATGGGGTTTGAAGACAGCTAGAAGAAGATGGATAGATGGAATATATAGAACAATGTACAATAAGTAGAAATTTCAATCTAACTTCACAATGCAAGTTTAAATCTACCTATATTAAAAACACAACAATCTACCTATATTTAAAACACAACTACAATCTGAGAAAGAATATAGTAAAAATGGTAATCAAATTGACAGGCCAATTTTTACATAGATTGCCTACAAATACATAATGCACATTTTTCTTTGGGGACTGGGGAAAAAGAATATCATAAAAGGTATTGATACAAAACAAGAAATCCATGTATTATTTGGCTTCTCAATTCAATTTTCAAGATACTAGATAAAATAGAGAAATTGTAAAAGAAATGTTAGGAAAATACTTTAAGAATTAGAGATAAATGACAGATGATTGAAACCCACATGAAACATATTGATACAAGACAAGCAGTCTATGTAAGAGTTGGCTTATCTAATGAAAATTTCTCACACGGGTAAACACTTTCCTTCTTCTATGTATCAAGGCAACCAACTACACCACCGCCAATGTATGTAGGTAGGAAGCTCTGCGGCTGTCATAAGAAGCCCTGAGTAATCTGTTCTAGGGAGATTTTTTTTATATTAAGAATAAGGTGAACAAAAGATACATATCAAAAAGAGTAGAAGATCCAACAAAAGCTCTTATCACCAGTCCTCTTGTACATTATCAAAATAAAATCCCCCATTTACAAGAAAGCCAAGCCCATATAATTAAATTATAGTAAGCCCTCCTATACTAGCCCATTACAAATTAGAAAAGTGTTTTCAATAGAAGCTGATCAACATGCCACCATAAACCTATAATAGAGTGTCAGTATTGCTTCAACTTATAATGTCAATTGTACAAAGACTAGTACTATATGAAATTAATAAAAAATGAAAAAGGAATATGAAGATGCCAGAAGTAAAGAACTATTGAGCCTTTGGAGGAGAACTTCCATTACTCAATTCCAATAGAGTTTCAGCTGCATTATGCTCATCAGTGGATGGCTACACACCCGAACATTTACTACTTTCCTTCCTACTCTGACCACCTGCAACATCCTTCCTGAAAGCATGGAGAGCCCTCAAAAAGACATCAACCCTTGGGTGGCCCTCAGGCCACATATGTGTTCTAGGGAGCTTGAAATAGATGAGGAAAAAATAATATCATGAAACATATTGATATAATATTTGAGCTACATTTTTTGGTAGCAGACATTGAAGACAAATAGAGGAATTGTATAATAGGTATTAGAATAACACTTGTTTTCTACTAAATAGTATTCACATAAAGATAAATTGTCTTGAGTTCCCTGAAACATAGACAAATACATATGCATATATGTGTGTGTGTGTGTGTGTGTGTGTGTGTGTGTGTGTGTGTATTCAATACCTTGATTGATATATAAAAATATAAATATATGGAGATATACATATCCATATATGTAGATGAAGAGCACTATAGCTCATTTTGAGAATACAAAAAAAATGTATATATACATATATATATATCTAAATAGATCTGTACACTATGTTTATTTGTATTTATGTAGAGTGCGATTTTAAATAGAGTTTAATAGCATGTATAAGTCTTTTCTACATTGTGAGAAAAATTGCTACAATACAGCCATAACATTAATGATATAGCATTGAGATGTTGTTAAGAACAAAGCATTTAATTGTTCAGTATGTGTACAATATTCATAATGCCACAATGGCTCTTCTGACAATGCAACTAAATCTATATATTTTTTCTTGCTTATTTTGGAGTTTACTTTCCCACACTGCAACATTGAATATTACATTTACTTCCTGTTGCACTATCACACCACAATTCCAGGATGATATATATTTATATACATATATATATATATACATACATATATACACATATATATACATATATATTTATATATACATATATACATCCATATATTCTAAATTTGAGCTCCATTATTTGGCACTAAATATTATAGAGAAATAACTAGATTGTAAAATAAATATTAGAAAAATACTGAAGAACCACATACATCTGATTCTTAAGTATTATCCTTATACATCTTACAATTTTTACATAGAATGCTTGTCTTGTACCAATATGTTGCATGATATTATTTTTCCCTCATCTGTTTGAAGCTCCTTATAACAAATTGTTAATTGTCATAATTTTTTTATTTGTATGGAAAGAATATATATTGATTAAGTTACATTGTCGAAAGAGCCATTGTAGTGTTGGTTTGGTATTAGACTATTGTAAGAATTGTCACCCTCAGGTCTATTCTATAGCATATTTGATGGTTTTAAAATTCTTGTGCTCTAGACTTTGTAAGTCGCTTTACATGGGTATTTTGCATAAATGATTTTTCCATAATATTTATTACCAAGCAATGTAGCTTGAATTTCCAATTAATTCTATGGTGTTATATGCATTTTGGACAAATTATTGCATCATATTATTTTTTCCATAACATAGAGAAAATAGGTATCGTTATAAAGAACTGGGTTTAAATAATTGATTTGCAAGTTGAAAGGATAGTTGTACAAGTGTGGAGAAATATAGCTGACGGGATAGAGTATGTTATGTATTTGTAGTAGTCAATATATGATGATGCAAGGAAAAATTAAAAAACCCATGCTCATTATCCTCCCTTCCATATTTGCATGATAAAGCCACATGGGCTCTAGCCAAACCCCCGAGCAAGGAATAGTATGAAATACCTATTGATGGGTGTTTTTGCACACTTTCTTAACATAGGTAATGCATAGGTGCATCACCTCTCTTGAAAGGAAATATCCAATAAGTTATTGAAAATAACCCCAAGGTCTCTCGGTTGTCAAGTCATGACTTGCATAGGATACCTCAGTTGATGTTTGTTGTGATTTTGTTGATAATCATAGGGAAAAATCACGTGAATTAAGCTAGAAGGGGAATTAGATCTGCAAATGAAGTTTCTGAGGTGGGGAAGTTACTATATATTTTCTACAGGTTCAAACAACAATTTTAAACTCCATTTTCGACTTGAGATTTGGCTTTACAATGTGCAATGAACCTTAGCATAGGTCACTTAAAAAAAAGGAAAAAAAGGGCAAGGAAGAGAGAGGGTTCCTATTCCTAAAACTACCAATGAACAATGATCATTGAGGTCTCTACTCTAGATACCTTCCTTAGAATAAAATTCCACTTAACCAAAAATCTCATAGTCTCATGAAATCTGTGCTATCTTCTAAGGACTATAGATATTTTACCATTCATTCATCATACATATGAATGAACAAAGATAAATATTTAAAAGCGGCTTTAAATCAAGGTCAAAAATAACTTTACACAGCCATCTAGCAGCAACAAACAACCAAAAGTATGGACAAGGACGGCATCTACACAGTAGAAATATTCATAACTAGGAAACAACATCACTAAATTTACCAAAGCTAACTTAAAGGAAACTAGAATAGCAAAGAAAATTCAACTAAATCATCCAACTATGAGAGAAGAATCATGAAACATGAGAAGAAATCCACAAATGCGCCAAAATCAATGTATTTCTATTACAGTTTTTGCAACATGTCTTTACAACAAGTCAACTCTCTTTGAAAATGAGAGGAGACCCCCTATTTATAGTGTCCCAAAAGTAGAACATGTGGCCAAGATTTATTTACATTTACGTGGCCACAATTCACTGTAAACTAGGGTTCTACCTACCCCCCAATAGATTACATTTTTAAAATACACTTTTTCCATATCCTTGTTTTGTCTTCTAGTGAAAGCACTGTAGCATTTTTGTCTTTTTTCTGATTTCTCTTTGCTGCAACTCTTCCCTTAGAAATTCTTCATCAATAATAGTGTTTCCCTCTTGCTTCTTCGAAGCTGCATAATCCATGAATTTCAAGATCACCGGTTGGAGCCTGTCGACCTCGATGATGTCAGATTTCAACACTTGCTAGCTCCACTCCTTGGAATTGTTAACAAGATTCTCCCAATCCTCCTTATACTTGGAAATGTGGTCTTTGAATAGCTCAAATTGGGTGAAATCTCTGGCATCAAAGGTTATAAAATGTATAGTAATTTTGGCCAACATCCCATCTTCCATCCTCTTTCGAAAGTGAGGCTTTATACTTTCTGAATTGATCTTGATAGTAGGCACTTCAGAGCCTATCATTAGCTTTAGGTATTAGAAGCAATCTTCTCTGGCTTCCTTAGCCCACTCAACATTTGGATTTACTCACTCAAGTACCTACTCCAGCCTTTCCTTCTAGTGATCAAAGTCTCGTTTCTACATCTTTGAAGGAAAATTCCTTTTCCCAAATTTCACTTGGCAGCTTGAGGATAGCCTTGATTTTTGGGTAAGTAGCCCCATACTTATTTGGGAACTCAGTGCAGATTCAACTCATACCTTGAAGAGATGTTTGCACTTCTAAGAAATTATTCGCTATTCGAACATCAAGATTGATACCTGTATTCCCAATATCCAAGACCTGTCGAAACCAATTTTAATTGGTGTTGTCCAAGTTATTTCTCTTCTCCATCTTGTTAATCTTCTCTTTGGAAAACAACTTTGGTGGGGCTGAGGATGTGGTTGGTTGTTCCTTTGTGGATGACCATTTTTGGATATAGGTTTTCAAATCAGCCACCTATGCCTTAAGCTCCTCCTTCAAAACTTTGTCCTGCTAAATAAGATGCACCACTGTGGCGACTGATTCCTAGAGATGATCAACCTTCTACTCCCTAGTGGCCACTCCCAAGTTGATGGTGGATATGTTATAACTTATTCCTTGTTCTCCCACCTCTAGCGTAGCTATTTGTATTGCCCTGGATCTGAAGGAATCCATCGTTACCTTTGACATGATGTTTGGCTTCCTCTCCTTCTTGGTGCTAATCTAGGCTCGAGAAAATATAGCCTCCAGCCTTGTCTTTGGGTCATTTAGAGTGGGAGCCCTCTTTTCTAGTTGTCTCTCCAACCAATTAGGCATTGAATACTTTCCCCTAGGTGACTCTTGTTGATCCCCCTTTTCTTCCTCACTTACTTTAGCTGCCTTTTCAATGAGGGCCTCCTGCCCTATCCTCGTATCCTCCTCCTCATCAGAGTCTTGTACAAACACTATATGCTTGATAGGGGACCTAGTTGGTAAGCACTCATCAAGGTTGCCTTCTTTTCCAGTATCCCTTTCTCCATCATACGCATGCTCCTCAAGTTGCTAAATCTCTAGATTCTCATAGTTTTCAGTCTCTCCCTTAGATGTATCTCCTTCCTTACCTTCCTACCCTTCATGAGGGAACACCCTTTCATCATGCCTAGGTGCATGGTCTCGTTCTTTCATTGGAGACTTATCACCCTTCGTACTCATGATAGAAACCTCTTCTTCATCAATAGGATGTTTTTCAGCCTCCTTGTCTTCAATTATCTTTGCATCTTTTCTCTCATCACTGGAGGACTTACAAGAGACCTTGTCAATTACTCGATGCTCATATATTGGGTGTTCATGATAATCAAATGCCTCCTCCTCCAATCTCTTAGCTAATTCCACTTGTTGTCGATGATTCAAATCCTCAAAAATTTTCATGGTGGCTTCCATTATTGGCATCTCAATAGGAGGAGGAGGAAGTGGAGTGATAATTATTGCCTAAGCCATCATAGCTTGTACTTCCAAACTTGAAAACATTCCTGAGATCTCAGAGGGCACATTTTGCATGTATTTTATGAAGGATTTCAGAAGGGTAAGGGTAGGCATTATGGTCGTGGTAGTGGCAGTAGGAAGAGAAAAGGAAGGAGACATGGAAGATGAATAAATGGGAAAGGTACTGGCAGAGGATGAATCAACCAATACTACCTGTGAGATGGGAGAAGTAGAAGTAAGATGGACGGAAATATCCACCATAGGCGGAGAGGATGCAACTACTATGTGTTGGATAGGAGTGGTGGTAATTGCAGTGGCTGCAACAAAAGATGAAATAAGAAGAGACTTTGGCTAAATAGCCTCCATCTCCTCTCCCTCACAGAGCAGATCTTCCTAGATTACTGACATTTTTGTAACACTTCCCATTCGCTTATGTTTCTTGGGAGGTTCACCCTCTGAGGCCTCCCTAGTGTACACCTTTGGGTCAGACTGTTGCTATTCATTCTCCTTTCTTTTCTTTGAATGAACTGATGGAGGGGACTTAAATGCCTCTCCTGTTGATGTAGTATCTGCTCCACCACGCAAACCACTTGGCTCACTCTTGATCCCCTTGAATGTCAAGAAAACCCTTCATTTCTCTAATTGAGCAACTTTTTCATCTATCCATGCTTTCATTTGTGCCTCAATAGGCCTAGTAAGTATGTCAAGGTCATCAACCTTCATCTCATCCCAATCAATCATTGGCAGTGGTAGATTGGTTATGGCATTTTACCTAGGGTCAATTATAGTGCTTTCATCTTCCTCAAGATGATCGGGCACTGAGAACAAATTCATCCTTTTAACAATGTATGCGGTCATCCACATATAGTGCCTTAGCCACACTTCAAGGTCATCCTAGAATCTTCCCAAAAATCCTCAACATTGTGGAGGTAGGCATACTTCTGTCCAATTGATTTTTTGACATGACTGTATGGGTCCATTCGTGAACTGGACGTGTGGAATTTGAAGTGATATTCCACTAGTTCCTTCTCTAAATTGTAGGCACATTGGGAAGTATAAATCTCATACATCCCTTGGCTGAGTGTAAGGGGATAAGGGATCCCCGCTAGATGCTTGCTCCTCATAATGGTGTGAATGTTGCACAGCTTCCAAGAGAGTTCCAACAATATAATCCGGTCATTAGGGTACCGGGGCAGTTTGTTTGGCCTTTTTGAGAAGCCCTGGGTGTGAATCTATGTGAACTTGGGGTACGCGATAAATAGGAAGGCATAATTTTTTAGAAACACTCAAGCACTGTGGGAGACCCTTCTCTCAAAATCTTCCCCGAGCAACCTAATGATGTAAGTGATGAATGCATCATTTACTTTGCAATAATCCTTTTTGAAATTCTTTAACTATAATTGAGGGTATTTGTCGCAAGCCTTGAATTCTCTACTAGGCAATTCATTTTGAATTCTGAATAACTCGTTATAATTCCTCTTATCGGCCAATGAGTATACTAGGTATGAGGTCATGTAGAGCTTGGATTTCTTCTTGAAACTCATGAATTGATCATGAAAGTGGTCACTAATTAATCCTCCCTAGTAGAATATGGTGTCCTTTCCAAGGAGAATGTTCTCAATGAAATAAACCATGCATTCTTGAAAATACACCACATAAGGGAGGCCCATTACTCTGCTCAACATGGTGATCAAATCATGGTAGTCTTCAAAAAATTCACTACAAAAGAGTTCTTGGGGAACCTTTCCAGTGCTACCCCATCTGTCCTTCAGCCAATACTGATTTATAAGATTCTTGCATCTTATGGGGTCCTCATCCCACATTTCTTTACATTTTTGAATAGTAGGAAACTCCATCTTTCCGAAGATAGGAATGTGGAAGGTTTTTTTTATTTCTCATTGGTGACATGTCAGCCAGGATGTTTCCCTCCCTGTTGATAATAGTCCTTGTTTCTAGTTGATATGCCTCACTATAGGACATTACCATCTCAAGGGTAATCAAGGTGGGAGGGAAACCCACAACCTTGGCTATCCTACTGCTCCTGATGAGTCTTGCATTATCTATTTTGGGGCTTATTCTAACCCTTTGTATGAACTCATCAATATTGACATGCCCAATAGTTGTGTCAGTGATGTCCTTCTAGGTGGTTGTGACCTTGGAGTGTAATGACACTCCTTGGAATGGGTACTTCATCTGGTCTTTATACTCCTTTCCTCAAGGAGCTTTGGCAATTCTCTTTCCTTTGTCCTTAGCTGCTCCTGAGGTTTTTGCACCTAATTCCATATATCCTACACATGGAGGCCAAATTTAAGTACAATATTAGCATGACGACATAAACTGTTAGCCAAATCCCTACAAAATAAGGTCAAATCGAATAATATATCATTCAAATTCCTTATCACTTAATTGAATATGTCACTGAAGGTTCTTTGGAAGGAAAATGAATGAGTCGGGCCCTAGACGCCAGACTTCCCTTGTCAGAATGTTGTTCTAGAGGGTGGACAAAATGGAAAGACCTAGATGACCTTCCCTGACCTTGCAATCGGATAATGAAGCATCCATGGGAAGGTGATCATTTTTAAGAACATGGGTCATCATTTGGTTTTGGATTGTAGGTCATTTAGATCACCATCAAGGCATCCGAGATCAAACCAAGGGAAGGTTGTCAAATGTTAGTTGTTTGAAAGAGCAAATGTTGGAGAAACGATGTTCGGAAGACTAGAACTTGGGAGGCCGAAGGTCGAGAAACCATGCCTTAGGAATTTTTAGTCATTGGAAAGCCCATGTCGTGAGGGCCAAGAAGCCATTGTGTGATAGCGGTAAGAAATGACGAAATTGGGACAGAGGTCTGAGACCCACCACCTGGCGGTCTGGACCCAAGAAGAGATTTAACCTCGTGACATCATCTGTTGAAACCTAGAGAAGATTGGGATTCTGGGGTCCAGAGGTCAGAAGGCCAGTCCGAGATTGCCATTTGGGATGACCGAGACAAGACAAAGTTCCAATGGTGGAAGCCTGGTGGATGGGGTCTGATGGAGTCGAGGACTTAAAGATCTTCATTAAATAATTTGGCGGAGAAGCACTCAGGACCCGGGAGTTGGAAGGTGGTCACCTGATAGGCGAAAAAAATAGCAGAACGACAACGGTGGCCTATGGACGAAATTTCGTAGACCAGGGCCTGAGAGCTGCTTGGAGGTGGAGGTTTCATTCAAGGTCTGGTGTCAAATGATGAGTCGGGGTCCGAGACCTGAAAGGACTATTTGAGAATGTCATTTTTAATAATGAAGGTGAAGCAGCAATCCAAAGGCCGACTCTCGGATGCCAGAACCCATGGGATGCTTCACCATTTGAGGTAAGTTTTCATTTTCCAAAGTTGCAATGGCAGCCGAAGGTCTTGGGCCCGGAGGGCACGGTCGCTCAGTTGAAAGAATAGCGACAGGAAGACTAGGTTCCATTTTTTATTTTCTAAGCTTGGGAGGGATGTCTTAGAAATTTTAGCATGTGGGTTTTGTGGCAAGGTGTTCCCTCTATTAGATTCACACTAATTATTCCCTTCTTGTCCATCGTTTAAACATTAAATTATGAAAAGACAAAGTAGGCTGTCAGATGGAAAACATACCTCGTAGACCCGAAGAGCGACAATGTTGGATCCTTGAAGAATGGTGAAGGGATGGATCAAGCGTAAAAGGGGTGATTGTTGTGCACTTCTCAGGAATCCTGACATGTGAAAATGACATGTAGGACCCAATATTTATACCCCTAATCATAATTAATGTCCCTAATAAATGTAGGTACGATGATCGGTGAGGTTGGTGGATTCAAATTAAGGATGGAGGTGGGAAGTGCAGAACCCGAGGTCTAGAGTGATGTGAGGGAAATGTCATCCAAAAAATTACCAAGTAGGAATCCAATGACCAAGTAGGCACCAGGGTCCGGAGGGCGAAAGGATGTTGGCTGATGGCAGTCCAAAATGACAAGAACTAGAAAGAAACTTGGGTAGGGAAACCTGGAGGGTCGGGTTCGAAGGGCACGATGGAATGCCAGTTTACATACAAGTCTCCAGACAGAAATCTTGAAGCTAGGGTTCGGGAGCTAGGGAGGTGTAGAGAAAAATCCATCTGAAAAGGAAATACATATAAGGAAACCCGAGAGGGGAATCCCGATGGTCTGGGCCCGAGAGGCTGCATGGATACCAACAAAAGGTTTTGTTAAGGAAGCCTCAGGATTTCAGAAAATTTTGAGGGGAATTACATGGTCAACCTAAGATGAGACTTGAGAAACATGTTAACCATAACGGACACCAAAATGGGTGCATGCAAAATGAGATGGCCACAAAATAACATTATAGGGAAAAATATAGAGGGTCCCTATTCCAAATGGGGCATGTGTGCTATAGGCACAACAAATGGCAACTCTTCTAGGAGAATGCTCCTCATGTTCTAAAGATAAACATTCATTTCGAACCCAGAATCTCTGGTTTCACAAACTAGAAGCCAATTTCCAAGGTTGAACTAAGAACAAGTTAAGGAGAAGAACGAAGGTTAAATCACACCACAATGTCGTCATGGATGTGAGTGCATGGTGAGTTCATTTAATTTCATAAGAAATTGCGTGAACAACCACTGATCGGGAGGGACAAGCTATGTAATTCGTCTAACCCCAAAAGTAACCTAGACATTTCTCAGCTGCCACTCAAGTGTCCATAGCCTCGATAGAGTTGTCATGACCCCATGAACATAGCTCTAATACAATCTAGGTGTCCATAGCCTCGGTAGAGATATTCGTACACCCATACAGTTGCATGATTGTGTATATTCTTTTCTTTTCCAATATTGATTTGTAGTTCTTTTCTTTTCTTTTGCTCAAATATGCAAGCACTAAAGCTTATTGTGGGTTTGGGAATGATAGTGGTCACTAGATAAAACTTAAGATTTTTCACCTATCTTTCCCTCCTAGCGATTGCCACACAATTCTTTGGAAACCTTTAAAGTGCATTTTGTGTATGATCCATGAAAAATGCAAGAGATTCAAACAAGGGTACAATCCTGGATTAGTCTAGAGTTCAAAAGAGAAAACCAATGCTTAGGGCCTTTTAGGGATCAATAGTGGCAATTGAATGTTTATCTAGAGAACCAAAACAAGAGCAGGCCATAGAGTGAACCGTTCATTGAACCAAGCACAACCACCACAACGAAACGAGGAGACACTTTAAGGTCGAAACAAAACAAAGTAGGAAAGCAAAGAAAGGAAATCTATCCTAACCTATATACAAGTATTTACATGATAATCTCCAGGAGAGTTCAGGCTTGGAAGTAATGCTTAAGATGCTTCCCATTGATGGGCAATGAGACATCCTCAATAGTTAAGGTCTTTAAATGAAAAGCATTATCTGTGATAATTTTGGCAACCTGAAAGGGGTCAAGCCAAAAGGTTGTTGTATTTTTTGTGTCCCCCTTTCTTTTTGTGGGCCTTGTCCCAATATAGAACTAGATCAGAAATGTGGAAGGCCTTTATTTTGGCTCATCGATCAAACCATCTTTTGACTACGCCCTGATGTTTGGCTAGATTTTCTATTGCATGGTCTCATACCTCTTCTAAATGTAACAACTCAACCAGGCAAGCTTCTCTATGATCCCGTCCTTCGTAAAAATCATTGATGAATTGGAGGGTACGAATTTTTAACTGTATTGATAGAATCGGTTCTAAGCCATAAATGAGGTGGTAAGGGGAATCTCTGAGGGCAGACTTATGGTAGGTGCAATCTGTCCAGAGGAAAAAATGGAGCTAGGTATGCCATTCCTTGGGATTCCTATCAAGCAATTTTTTTATCAAGTTAATTAGGTTCTTGTTGGTGGATTTGGCAAGGCCATTGCCTTGGGGATAATAGGTTGAGGATAATTTGATTACAATTCCATAGTCAAAGGCCCAACCAATAAATTTTAATGATGCAAATGTGGGACCGTTATCACATACTAATGCATAAGGATGACCAAAACGGTTCAAAATAAAACTTTCGAGAAAATTAGTTACTACCTCTGTTGTGCATTGCCTACATGAAATTGATTTTTTCCATCTAGTGCAATAATTAGAAGTGGTTAGAATGTACCTATGTCTTGTAGATGATGGAGGGATTACCGGACCAATGAATTCGAGACCCCATTGTGCAAATGGCCTTACCTCTAGGACTAGTTGCAACGGGACAACAACATTCTTCTATCTGGTTGCCGCGGTCTAGTATACATGGCAAGTGCAGACATGGTTGTGGGAATTCTTGAATACTGTAGGCCAATAATACCCTACCCTTAGTATTTGATATGCTGTAGACAAGCCAGAACCATGGAATGTGCTGAATTTTTCATGAAACTCCTTTAGGACACAATCTGCTTCTTCCTTACCAAGGCATCTCAGGTATATACCTTCATGATTCCTCTTGTACAATATGGATCCTTGCAAGATGTAGCTATTTATTTTTAGTCTAAGAGCACACTTTTGGACTCCTTTCAAGTGGGGTGAAAATTTACGATTCAGTAGATAATACGCTATGTCATCATACCATCCTCCTAGAGAGACATCCTTTAGCTGGTATTGTTGCACTATGAGTTCAGGACAAGCCTCAATAAATATTTCTACCATCATTGTGGTAAGTTCCTACCCTCTCACCAATCTCATTGGTTTTATTTTCATATTGTACTCCTGCAACAATGTGATATATTTTTCCCTTCGTTCTCCCAACTCATTTTGCATAAGCAATGTCTTTACTACTGGGTCTGGAACTATGGTGAACACTTTGTTGCGCAAGATATAATGCCTGAACTTCTTTACTCCTATAACAAGGGAATATTCTTGATTTTCTACATTGTGGTAGTGCAACTCGACATCTTTCAAAGGGGTACTCATGAAGGCGATTGGATGCCCATTCGACTCATCATCCTTCTGTGTCAGGATGTTGGCACACGAATGGTCTGAATCCAATGAATAGATGTAGAAAGGCTTCAGATAGTTCAGGCTGACTAATGCCAATGCCTCAGTAATTGCTTGTTTAATTTCTCCAAAGGCTTGCTTTGCCTTAGGATTCCACTCGATCTTGGAATCTTTCTTTAACATAGCATTGAGTGGTTTGACGATTTCAACAAAGCTTGTTAGAAACTTATGGACAAAGTTGATCTTTCCAAAGAAATATTTTAACCCCTTCTTGCTGCTTGGTAGCTTAATCCTCATGATGGATTGAATATGTTTGGGATTAATGGAGATCCCCTTTTCTGATAAGACATGCCCCAACAACTTTCCCTCAGTTACCCTGAAGATGCATTTCTTCGGATTGAGAGAAACCCCAAATTCGCGGCACCTTCGAAAAACTTTACACAAATCAGCAACATGATCATCTTGCTATTTTGAGAAAATTGTTAAATCATCCATGTAGATGATTATGCACTTTCTGATCAAGTCTTTGAATGCAATATCCATTGCGCATTGAAAGGTGGTGTCCACATTGATGAGCTCGAAGGACATTCATCTATAGGAAAATGTGCCCCACTTGGTGGTGAACGTCATTTTGTGTCGGTCTTCATATTGCACCATGACTTGATTGTACCTTGAATACTCATCCAAGAAGGACATCATCTGAGAACCATTTACTATTTGCAGTACCTCATCCAATGATGAAACTTGATAGTTGTCCTTTTTTGAAGGTCTATTCAGATTGTGGAAGTCAACGCACAATCTGATCTCTCCATTCTTTTTTCTCACTGGAACCAAGTTGGAAACCTAGGTGGAGTGCCGAATCGGGAAGATAATCTTGGCGGACAACAATTTCTATACGTCCTTGTATATAATTGGTTCCAATAAAGCATTGATAGGGCATTCTTGCTATTGAAATGCTCTCACATCTGGTCTGAGAGGGATGGTGTGGGTGATAATTGATGTATCATATGATTTGAGATCCTCATAGCTCCAAGAAATGACATCGTGGTACTTCCAAAAAGCATAAAATATACCTTTTATTTCTTCAAGTGTGTACACCTTTCCAATAAATACATTCTTTACATCCCTAGCTATTCTGAGGTTGTAGTTGTCACACTGGCCACTGATGGTGTCTTTCTGGGCCTGTTGATCTTGATCTTTGATTCGATCCAGATCAAATATGCATTCGATTTGGACCATCCCTCTCGAGATAGTGTTGGTATTGAGATTGAAGACCCCCTCTATATCAAGTTCGGCTTCCTCAGGCTCAACCTCATAAACTATCTGGGCAACAAACACATTAGAACTGGTAATAAAGTACATGATGTGTTTATCATCAGTAAACACCTAAAAATTGGCTACATTGTCTAGCACAGATGGAATGGAGGTGATTTCAATTGTAAGCCTTTTAAGGCCAAACAATAACAATGGTTGCAAGGTGCTAGATGCCTAGGCTAAGGCATTGGCAGAGTGATTTTGAGAGCATGGGATTAGGTGGATATTACAAATTTCTAACCCTTCTATCAATCCAATACCCTATGCCTATAATTAGTGAGTCATCATTCACAACAAGAATAGAGCTTTCTTACTTGTTTAATGACCAACTCTAAATCCCTGAAGACTTGCAACATTTTAACATCTTTTCTTAAATCCATAAGGAGCCCCAAGACCAAAGCATCATATTTTACTACATTATTAGTGCAATTAAATTGAAGCCTATGAGCAGCAAAATATAACTTACCCCTAGGACTGATCAAATCGAATATAGCTCCAGCCCCATGCTTGGATTTGGACTCATCAAAGCGTAGCATCCAGAACCCAAGAGAGTCCTTCACCCTAGAATCGGAAGATCTGATTTTTGACTTTGATGGTAGCCTCATTTCAACAACCTTCTGATGATGTGTAGGTTCTGAACATGTTTGTTCTAGCGGTGTTGGCCGAGCTCTCTCCTTCAGAGTGGTTTGACTTTCGATATGCTCAATTGTTGTCTGACATAAACAACATACAAAATCCGAATGGGTGACATTATGTACCCTACACAAACTAGGTAGCAAGAGTTATTGAAAATTCATTCTGGCTCCCAAACTAAGCTGGTCTTGTACACGTTTTTCCATGAAATCTTAGAAACCATCCAAAAATTCAAGATTATCATCCTCACATGATTCCTCGTCATCTGAATCTATCATCATTTTCATGTTGTGAGGGGTACAGGTTAGGTTGGTGGGTGGACTGCATAACTCAAGAAGGACTTCCCCCATTTCATCTTCTCCCAAGCATTCTTGTTCTTCTAAATATAACACCGAGGAATAACTCCCCATTCTGTTTACAGCAAACAACACTTGATTTGTGTTATTGTATTCCATAATCATTAACCTCATGTGCTTCTCTCGATCAATTCAAATCTTATTAGGCATCTCTTTCCATGGAAACCACAAATCAGAGTATTTGGTTGCGGCATATCCATTCAATGCATTCATGAAATCTCCTCCTAAAATTATACCATAAGTGTCTGGGATATCAACAACTTGGATGTCAATGGTTTGTTGAATTTTAGGATCAATAACAATTTGCATGGGTATTCTATTAATTTCACCAACTATGCTGATCTCAGTCTTGTCAAGTTGCGTCACTTTATGCAAAGAGGGTGTTCGAACTATTCCCAAGGATTTGCACATGCTTAGGGGAATGACATTAGAGAAATCTCCTGAGTCCAGTAGGTAGTTATGGAGGTTCTTCCCAAACACATAGATGGTGGTCAAGAAGGGAGGAGTTTTGAATTTCCCTTGAAACAATCCTTCGAAAACATCCACTTGGGCAACTTAGCCCTTATCCTTCTTGTTATCCTTGTTTTTAGTTAGTGTCTAATCAGTTTCTTTGTTGGACTACCTATATGGCTGCTGATTTGCAGGCGGATCAGCCCATTTATTAGAAATTTTTCACACAACTGGTTCATTTTTTTGATCATCAAAGGAAACCTTCTTTGAAGGTACTTCTTGAGTTGCCCTTGTCGACCAACCCCCATTTATCATTCTAAAGAAGGCATTTCTTATGACTGATACCTTGAGTAGCTCAAAGGTGGACACACTTAGCTTAACCTTCTTAAATTCCTTCACAATATACTCTCCCATTCGTTCAACTTCTTCATCATAAGCAATATTTTGGAAGGAGCTAGTGGTATTCTAGAAGGAGCTAGTGGGGTGATTTTGGTTTTTGTTCTTCTATCTACTTTTGTTAAAGTACCATGTGTGGAACTGAGGATATCTCATATTGTTACTAGCATTTGTGTCAAGAGGGGTACTGAAATTATTAGGCAGAGTGGAGGTTGTAAAAGGACCACCAGCTTGTCTTTTCCAGAGGTTGTAAGGGGTAGTCTGTTGGTGAAAAATTTGGACTTCATCTTCCCTAGGCTCTTCCTCATCCTTAGGACCATTTTCTATTCAATAAAAAGGATGAGCCAAAGGGCTATCATGACTTACCTCTTCTACTTTATCGTCGCAGCTCGTGTTGGCACCTTCCTGCTCTGGCATGTTGCACTCAGCCTTTGGGAAAGGAGCCTGGTTGACCACTAGCATAGGGGAATCATATGGTTTAGAGGGAATGATGTCTCTACATCCCAAGTTGTACACAACATTTTGGACTTCAATTTGAAAAATTTCAGCAATCGTCTAGAATTTTGGTCAATCGAATTTAGAATGTCGGCTTGTTTTGTGTATACGAAACTAGCCAGATAAAGTAGCCTCAGCCAAGTAGACTCTACTTTTAGTCTTGTTGTTATTGTTGGGCTGATTGAGGGGAGTGGGAACACCACCATTATTGGGCCTCATGTTCCATGTCCGATTCTCCCTCAAGAAAGACCTTCTATTGAAGTTCTATCCTGAATTCGGATTCCTATCATAATTCTTCCCAAACAATGTGTTGGCATCACAGTTATCCCTATTCTTATGACTGTCGTGACTGTCATAGTTGAGGTTAGCTTGGATACTCATCTACAAAGCCTATAGCTAGTTGCTTTGGTTTCTCAAATGTGTCATCTTCGTAGATATTTTCTTGATTATTTCTGTGAGTTCATCGATTTGATCCTTTTTTGTGTTGTTTGGCTATGGAGCAGCATTCTGGAGGAACACTGGCTGATTTTGGTGAGTGGGTGGAAATTCAAAGGCTTGGAGATATGTCGGTACTTGGGGAAGCTGAGAATGGGCTTGTTGTTGTTGGAACAACAAATAGTGAGGAATCGGGGACGCTTGATTCATTGGTGTTCCAAGATGTGACACTATGGGTAGTTGTGGTACCGAGTTCATGAGGGGTGTGTGATGTTGCAAAGCTTGAGTGAGCCCTTGAATTTGAGAAGGATGAGCGACCTACCCCAAAGAGGGAAGCAGGCCAGAAATGTTTTCTCCCAAGTCCATGCTAGCAATGACGAACTTCGAGTATGCATGTAACAATTTGGTGGGTGGTGGTCGCATCCTCTTTACCAATGTTGTAGTAAGATATTCCAATGCTCCATAATAGATAGGTAAAACAACATCATCATTGAACACGTATGGGTCTTGCAGTCAAGTATATTCTCTATGGAATCAACCATTAAAGGAGATGATCAGTTCAATGACCTCCCTTTGAACCGACATCAAATGTTGATATGACTCTGCAAGACTGATTGGAGTTTTGAACTTCTATAGGAAATCATTCTTTAGAAGGTCCCATGTGCTGATAGTTCCTATCGGTAATTTGACGTACCAATAGAAGGTATCCTCCCACAAGGATTAGGGAAAAATATGGCAAGCCAGATCCTCATGTATGATTTGCATAATCTTCAAAATGATCTAAAAAATCTTGACATGCTCCTCCGCTATCCTCTGCGAACCCCGAGGATTGAACTTCGTGCAAAAAATCTCAAGATTCTTTGGCATGTCATGATAGAGGTTGAAGGCCAAAGGAGATGAATTATTTCCCAACCACGCCATAGTGGAGGTGGCTGCGCCATATTGGCTTGTGACTGCAATGGGGCAACAATGGTTGATAGAACAATTTCAAGAAATGGGACTACATTGGACTGGAAGGCAACATCTAGCCCTTGGGAGGTGGCAGCCTAGAAGGTTGTTTGAAGCAGGTGAGCAGGAGAAAATTGCTGCCAAGAATGAAGGAGAAGATGGTGCAAATGGATAGAAGAGGAGAATGATGGTGAAAATGAAATGGGATGGTCGGATGTGTTGGAGATGGAGGCTTTCCCTTCCTTAGCTCTCTTAGCTCGAGTAGGGGGCGGCAGCTCTTGGAACTCCCCTTTATTTGGTGTAGACCTTAGCATTTTGTAAAATCTCTTAGGGGAGAAAGACCCTATTCGATCCAGCTTAGCCCTCAAAAAGGCCCTCCTTCTTACGTCATTTCTATTGATGGGTGTTTTTGCACAGTTTCTCAACACAGGTAATGCATAGCTACATCACACCTCTTGAAAGGAAATATCCAACTAGTTGCTAAAAATAACCCCAAGGTCTCTTGGGTCTCAGGTCATGACTTGCATAGGATACCTCAGTTGATGTTTATTGTGATTTTTCTGATAATCATAAGGAAAACTCACATGAATTAAGCTCAAAGGGGAATCAGATCTACAAAAAAAGTTTATGAGGTGGGGAAGTTACTATATGTTTGCTGCAGGTTCAAACATCAATTTAAAACTCCATTTTTTACTTGAGATTTGGCTTTACAATGTGCAACAAAATTAGCATAGGTCACTTAAAAAAAAAAGGGAAAATGGAAGGGAAGAGATAGGGTTCCTAGACCTACAACTACCAATGAACACTGATCATGGAGGTCTCTACTGTGGACAACTTCCTTAGAACAAAATTCCACTTATTCAGAAATATCATAGTCTCATGAAATCCATGCTATATTCTAAGGAATGCAAATATTTTACCATTCATTCACCATACATATGTATGAACAAAGATAAATATTTAGAAGCAGCTTAAAATCAAGGTCCAAAATAACTTTATAGAGCCATCTACCAGCAACAAACATCCAAAAGTATGGACAAGGAGGGCATCTACACAGCATAAATCTTCATAAACAGGAAACACCATCACTAAATTTACCAAAGATAATTGAAAGGAAACTAAAACAACAAAGAAAATTCAACTAAATCATCCAACTATGAGAGAAGAATCAGGAAACATTAGAAGAAATCTAGAAATGTATGAAAATCAATGTATTTCTATTGCAATTTTTGCAGCATGTCTTTACAACAACTCAACTCTCTTTGAAAATGAGAGGAGACCCTCTATTTATAGTGTCCCAAAAGTAGAACATGTGGCCAAGATTGATTTACATTTGTGTGGCCATAATTCATTGTAAACTAGGGTTCTACCTACCCCCCAATATATTACATTTTTAAAATACACTTTGTCCATATCCCTGTTTTGTCTTCTAGTGGCATCACTATAGCATTTTTGTCTTTTTGCTGATTTCTCTTTGCTGTAGCTATTCCCTTAGAAATTATTCATCAATAACAGTGTTGCCCTCTTGCTTCTTTGAAGTTGCATACTCCATGAATTTCAAGATCACCGACTGGACCTTGTCGACCTCGATGATGTCAGATCTCAACACTTGGTAGCTCCACTCCTTGGAATTGTTAACAATCTTCTCCAAGTCCTCCTCATACTTGGCAATGTGGTCTCTAAATAGCTCAGATTGGGTGAAAGCTCAGGCAACAACTCTCATAAATCTGTAGTAATTTTGGCCAGCATCCCATCTTCCATCTTCTTTTGGAAGTGAGGCTTTATACTTTATGGATTGATCTTGATAGCAGGCACTTCATACCCTGTCATCAACTTCACATATAGAAAGCAATCTTCTCTAGCTTCCTTGCTCCACTCAACATCCGGATTTAATTGCTCAAGCACCTACTCTAGCCTTTCCTTCTGGTGATTGAAGTCTCATTTCCAAACATCCATCAGCCAATGGTCATCTTCTTTGAATACAAATTCCTTTTCCCAAATTTCACTTGGCAGCTTGAGGATAACCTCGATTTTTGGGTAAGCAGCCCAATACTTCTTTGGGAACTTAGTGCAGATTCTCCTCATACCTTCAAGAGACGTTTCAACTTCTAAGAACTTTTTTTTTGTTCGAACAACAAGATTGATACCTATATTCCCACTATCCAAGACCTATCGAAACCAATCTATTGTGGTCTTGTCCAAGTTCTTTCTCTTCTCCAACTTGTTAACCTTCTCTTTAGATAGAAACTGTGGCAGGGCCGAGGATGTGGTTGGATGTTCCTCTGTGGATGACCATTGTTGGAAATAGGTTGTCAAATCAGCCACCTATGCCTCAAGCTCCTCCTTTGAAACTTTGTCTTGCTGAATAAGATGCACCACTGTGGCGACTGATTCCTGGAGATGATCAACCTTCTACTCCCTTGTGGCCATTCCCAAGTAAATGGTGGATATGTTATAACTTATTCCTTTTTCTCCCACCACTAGTGTAGCTATTTGTATTTCCCTGGATCCAGAGGCATCCATCCTTACCTTTGACCTGATCTTTGACTTCCTCTCCTTCCTATTGCTGATCTGAGCTCGAGCCAATATAGCCTCCAGCCTTGACTTTAGGTCCTTTGGAGTGGGAGCCCTCTTTTCTAGCTATCTCTCCAACCAATTAGGCATTGAAGACTTTCCTCTAGGTGACAGCTATTGATCCCCCTTTTCTTCCTCTCTTACTCAAATTGCATTTTCAACGAGGGCCCCCCACCCTGTCCTCATATCCTCCTTCTCCTCATTGGAGTCTTGTACGAACACTATGTGCTTGATAGGAGACCTGATCGGTAAGCGCTCATTAGGGTTGCCTTCTTTTCCAGTATCCCTTTCTCCATCATACCCATGCTCCTTAGGTTGCTCAATCTCTATATTCTCATAGTTTTCAATCTCTCCCTTAGACTTATATTCTTTCTTACCTTCCTGCCCTTCATGAGGGAAAACCCCTTCATCATGCCCAAGCGCATGGTCCATTTATTTCATTGGAGACTTATCACCCTCCATACTCATGACAAAAACCTCTTCTTCATGAATAGGATATTTTTCATTCTCCTTTCTTCAATTTCTTTGAGTTGCCTAGCCCACTCGACATCGAGATCGGGATCAACTATCTCTTCAATTATCTATGTCTTCACTCTCATCATTGGAGGACTTATAAGTGACCTCGTCAATTACTCGATGCTCGTATATTGGGTGTTCGTGATAATCACAAGCCTTCTCGTCCAATCTCTTAGCTCATTCCACTTGTTATCAATGATCCAAATCCTCATAAATTTGCATGGTGGCTTCCATTGTTGGTGGCTTGGTAGGAGGAGGAGAAAATAGAGTGCTAATTATTTCCTGAGCCATCACATTCTGTACTGCCAGATTTGCAAAAATTTCTAAGAGCTTGGAGGGCACATTTTGCATGTATTTTATGAAAGATTTTGGAAGGGTAAGGGAAGGCATTATAGTCACAGTAGTGGTAGAAGGAAGAGAAAAGAAAGGAGACATGGAAGATGAAGAAATGGGTGAGGTAGTGGAAAAGGATGAATCAACCAATACTACTTATGGGATGGGAGAAGCAGAAGCAAGATGGACAGAAATTTCCACTGTAGGAAGAGAGGATGCAACTACTGCGTGTTGGATACAAGTGGTGGTAACAGTAGTGGTTGTGGTAGTAGATGAAATAAGTGGATACTTTGGCTGAATATCCTCCATCTCCTCTCCCTCATAGAGTAGATCTTCTTGGATTACTGTAATTTCAGTGACGCTTCCCATTTAGTTGTGTTTCTTGGGAGAGTCACCCTCTGAGGCCTTCCTAGCGTACACCTTTGGGTCAGACTGCTGCTCTTCAATCTCCTTTCTTTTCTTCGAATGAACTGATGGAGGGGAATTAAATGCCTCTCCCTTTGATGTAGTAGCTGCTCCACCACCTGAACCACTTGGCTCGCTCTCTAGCCCCTTGAATGTCAAGAGAACCCTTCATTTCTTTAATTGAGCAACTTGTTCATCTATCCATTCTTTTGTTCAAGCCTCAATAGGCCTAGTAAGTATGTTGAGGTCATCAACCTCCAGCTCATGCCAATCAATCATTGGAAGTGGTAAATTCATGATGACATTTTACCTAGGGTCGATTACAGTTCTTTCATCTTCCTCAAGCTGATCGGGCACTAGAAAAAAATTCAACCTCACAAAGTATGCAGTCATCCGCATATAGTGCCTTAGCCACACTTTAAGGTCATCCTTACAATCTTCCCAAAAATCCTCATCATTGTGGAGGTGGGCATACTCCTATCCAATCACTTTTCTGACATGACCGTATGGGTATATTCTTGGCCTAGCCATGTGAAATTTGAAGTGATATTCTGCCAGTTCCTTCTCCTTCTTTGAATTGTGGGTGCATTGGGAAGTATAAAGCTCATACATCCCCTGGCCAAGTGTAAGGGGATAAGGGATCTTGCTAGATGCTTGCTACTCAAAATAGTGTGAATGTTGCACAGCTACCAAGAGAGTTCCAACAATATAATCCAGTCATTAGGGTACCGGGGCAGCTTGTTCATTCTTTCTGAGAAGCCCTGGGCACAAATTTATGTGAACTTGGGGTACTAGATAAATAGGAAGGCATATTTTTTTAGAAACACTTGAGCACTGTGGGATACCCTTCTCTCAAAATCTCCCCTAAGCAACTTGATGACGTAATTGATGAATGCATCATTTACTCTACAATAATCCTTTTTGAAATTCCTGAACTGTAATTGAGGATATTTGTCAAAAGCCTTGAGTTCTCTACCATGAACTTCATTTAGAATTCTAAATAACCCATCATAATGCCTCTTATCGATCAGTTAGTATACTAGGTAAGAGGTCGTGTAGAACTTATATGTCTTCTTGAAGCTCATGAATTGCTCATGAAAGTGATCATTGATTATCCCTCCCTAGTAGAATGTGGTTTCCTTTCCATGGAGAATGTGCTCCATGAAATAAACCATCCATTCTTGAAAATACGCTGCATAAGAGAGGCCCATTACTCTACTCGGCATGGTGATCAAATCATTTTAATCTTCAAAAAAGTCACTATGAAAGAGTTCTTGGGGAACCTTTGTAGAGCTACCCCGTATGTCCTTCAACCAATACTGATTTATAAGCTTCTTGCTTCTTATGGGTCCTCATCCCACATTTATTTACATTCCTGAATAGTAGGCAGCTCCATCTTTCTGAAGATAGGAATGTGGAAGGTTTTTGTTATTCCTAATGATGACATGTCAGCCAAGATGTTCCATCCCTATCGATAATAATCCTTTTTTCTAGTTGATATGCCTCTCTACAAGGTAGGAGGGAAACCCGTAGCCTTGGCTATCTTGTTGCTCCTGATGAGTTTTGCATTATCTATTTTGGGGCTTATTCTAACCCTTTATATGAACTCATAAATATTGACATGCCCAATATTTGTGTCAGTGATGTCCTTCCACCTGGTTGTGACCTCAGAGTGCAACAAAATTCCCTAGAATTGGTACTTCATCTAGTCTTTATCCTCCTTTCCTTGAGGAGCTTTGGAAATTCTCTTTCCTTTGTCCTTGGCTGCTCCTGAGGTTTTTACACCTGATTCCATATATCCTACACATGGAGGCTAAATTTAACTAGAATCTTAGCATGATGACATAAATGGTTAGCCAAATCCTTGCAAAAGAAGTTCAGATTGAATAATATATCATTCAAATTTCTTTTCACTTAATTGAATCACAAAATGACCCGGTAGAGCAAAAGATAGAGGGTCCCCATTCCGAACAAGGCATGTGTGCTATAGGCAAAACAAGACCCATCACAAATTTAACGGAGTGATATCATATATTAGGCAACACAAAAGTAGGGGAAATTTTGGTGTTTTCATACATGATTTCCTCTATTGTGTATTTTTTTTTGGTGCAACAACTTTAGAAAGATGGGATGGTGATAAAACGTTTCCCAGAGATAATTTTTAATTATATGGGTTGACGGTGGTGGAGTTAGTGTCCTTAGTACACGGAAGCTGAATGGTAGGTGTTTTCTCGCGGGAGTGGTAATGCATTTTATCATTGTTGTACGATGGTGTTAGATGAAGTAAATATGGGAGGATGAAGTAAATGCAATATTGACTATTCTAGTGTGGGAAACTATACTTTGATTAAGTTGTATTGTCCAAACAATAATTGTCTAAGAATTTTCTTGAAGATTCCACCAGGTTTTTTGTCAACCCAACTGTGAATTGGATTTGTCGGTATCGGAGATGCCTTAGTACATAGAATTTGAATGGTAAGTGTTTTCTCATGGGAGTGTTAATGCATTCTATCATTGTTGTACAATGGGGGCAGACAAAGTAAATACGGGTGGATGAATCAAATGCAATATTGAGTGTTGCAATGTGGGAAAGTATATTTTGATTAAGCTGTATTGTCGAAACAACCATTGTCTAAGAATTTTCATGAAGTTTCCATCAAGATTTTTGTCAGCCCAATTGTGAATTGGATTTTCCGATGCCAGAGATGCCCCGGTCAGTGGGGACTTGACCGTGTTTTTTTGTGGAAACATAGAGGTTGGTGGAGTTAGTTTCCTTGACACACGAAAGCTAAATGGTTGTGTACATTTTTTAGTAACAAATAAGTATTATTCTCATACCTATCATACAATTACACAATTTGTATTCAATATATATGCGTATATGTATTTTTCTATGTTTCAAAGCATTAATTTTCACATACAGTTCACATTGTATGTAAATAAATATATATATATATATATATCTAATATCACAGTGAAAGGAAAAATTGAAAATCACACGGTTGTTGTCCTCCCCATAAAATCGACATCATGAAGCCTCATGGGCTCACGAAAAACTTTCAACCAAGTAAAGCATGAAACATTGATGAAAAATTTGATGCAGTTCCATCATATATCACACAATGAAAAAGTTTCTTAAAAAAATGCATGTTCCAATATATGGATTCCTTTTCCTAGTGTTTTTTTTCTACAATAACTTATTTTAAAAAGAGAATGCTAATAAAGAACTACGAAAGATGGAATTTGTGTGTAATGTTGATAAATATAGGAAAATGATAATATACATGAGGTCTTGTTTCAAAGTAGAAAGAATTATGTAGATGAAATACACAGATATCACTAAAAGGAAGACATCAAAGAAATAGCAAAGGTTTTGCTTCAAAGCATACAATGTATATAAATAACTTTATAAACATACCTGATTTGGGTATGTACTGGAACGTATCTAGCCATGCAGAAAGAAAAGGGGTAAATGTATAGCTTTGGTATGTACTGGAGGATATCTAGCCCTACAAAAAGAAAAGGGGTGAATGTATAAGTTAGTAAAATATAAATTTATAAAATAAACCTTGATTATGGTTACAACTATGGGAATCTTTTAAGCATGAATTGTTCCACATATGGGTTTCATATCTCCTTGTCCATCTAAGCTTGCATCGAGTTCAACATCGTATTATTGCAAAGCAACAGTTTATTTCAATCTATCAAAATATATATCAGTGGTTAGATTTCTATGGAATGATTAAAAATATAGTGGGAAAAAAACTTATAGCAACAATAGGGGGATGAGATAGTGTAGATTACAGAACACAACACTTGTTAAACCATCCAATCTGCCAGCCAGTGGAGATGCATGGCAGGTTTTTACCATTTTGTACCTATTGAGCGAGGAAACCAACTCCACTATCACCAACCCATGTGGTCAACAAACTCCACCATTGTTGTGAATAGGCTCAGGAAATGCCTCACAAATTTCATGGAGTGTTATCATATATTAAGAAAAACCTGCAATGTACAGAAGACTACGTATTTTTGAAAGCAGTGTAGAGGAACACCGAAACAGTAAAATACTCAAAAGAGAATTCTATAGATCAACATTATACATATACATATACATACACATACACATACACATACACATACACATACATATACATATACATATACATATACATATACATACATATATAAATATACATATATATATAGATATACATATACATATACATATACATATACATATACATATGCATATACATATAGATATACATATACATTAGATATATACATACACATACATATACATACATATATGTATACATACATACACATATAAATATACATATACATATACATACACATATACTTTTTGCCCTCTGTTTATTGTTTGTAGTCATCTATATGCATCGTTGGTGTTATACTCATTACCATATGAGCAATTGGAGTTAAATCCTCTTTCTTTCATCAAAAAAGTATGGTAAGGGTTAGTAATTTTTTCACCTTTTCTATTCTTCATGTATTTGGCACTAAATATTCTAGAGAAATAGAGAATATTTGCTCGGGGTTTTTAACAATAACCTGAAGCTTACCTCTTCAACAAAGGATGTTCCTAAATTTTTCTCATTGGTCAATAAGGATTGCAAAACAAATATGAATTTAGAAATGACAAGGCAACTGTTACATAGTAAAAACAAATTAATAGCTCTTTAACATTTTCCCTATTTATCTAAAATATTTAGTGCCAAATAATGAAACTTGAATTTTGAATTAACAAGCAAACTGTTATATAGATTGGTTCAGCTATGATATAGTTTTACCTTTGTCTTAGTTTTATATTTATTAGACCTATATGCACATCTATGTTTCACCTTTTTCTCTAGGCTAATCAATCAATTGGTAGATTATTACTTAATTATTTTAAGATACATATGCATAGAATTACATCACAAACTTGAAGTTATGGATTAAATAATATTTATAAAACATATGGAAGATTAAAGGATTGTCCTCTTTTAAAGAGTTATTAGTCATATCTTTAATTAATAACATTCAATACAAAAGTATTCTTTAAAAAAACATCAGTCCATAACTTTAGGTACGACATATTTTCCCAATGCTTATGTGGCAGTAGATAATTTATTACTTTGATGTTATTTATTTTTATTTTGCTGATTTGAATATTAGTTATGATGGTAAAAGTAATTACACACTAACATATAACAGAGAATATATGTATCCATGTGGATATAAATTTATATCTATGGATGATCACAAGAGGAATAACATGGTTTCAACATTGGAATATATAAAAATATATATACAAGTATTGTACAGATTTCTTCGTTAACCATTTTCAGTTGACTATTATTATATGTTTGTCATTGAAGATAATAGTGCTACTCAATGATTATAAATGGAAGAAGGGAATTTAGAATATGTATAGAAGAACTAAAAATTCCACCATATAACAAGAATCAAGAATCATAGTAACAATGCAGAGTAAAAGCAATCTGGGCACCATGTTAAAATTTAAAGGATGGGAGGTCAATGAATGTGAAAATATATATATGCAAACATAGGAATAAATTATGTTCATATTTGTAATAAAAAAGTCTTAACATCCCATAGTGAGCATTAAAAAGGCAAGAGTAGGAGAAATGTTGGAAAGTGCAAAAGAGCAGTCAAAGCGTAGGCTTGCTAGTGGAGCCTTTTTTTAGAGTAGGGGTAGATATCTTTACTATGTCTAAAAGAAACAGTTTACACTATGCTTCAATATCAACTTTTGTTGCTTTCACAATCGTTGTTTTAAGTCGATCCTCAAAATTGTAAGTATCTTTTCTGATAAAGACAGTAAATACGTATAGTTTACAAACAAGGCCTTTAATAATAGTAACATGATCTGTTGTAGACTCAGAGCTGTTTTGCAACATGTAGAGGTATTTTGCTAGAATTTTCAATAAACTAGTGGTAGCTTCATCAAAATAAATGCACCAAAGGCAGGTTGAATGGTCTTGCAAATTTAACTGTAGAAGATAGTGGTAGTTGCATTCCTCAATTTCCATTTGGAAACGATAAAAAAACCAAACATCAACACAAGGGAGTGTGCATTTTCTTTTGCATTCTTTCCCATTAACCAACAAGGGACAAGCAAGATAATAAATATAATTAGTTTTTGCAATTTGAATGGTTGCTTTAAAATGGATTCAAAAGTTTTTGGTAAGCCAAGGCAGTTGTTCAAGATGAATGTAATAGTAACTATATCATTTGAAGGATGCAAACTATGAGGTGCAGAAGAAGATGAAACCATTTGTTCTACTTTGAGTGGGCCCTTGGATCTAAGAGTGTTTTCCTCAGGAATAAAAGGGTTAATGTCAAGGACTATTGTTGTTGATGTGTTCATAACTTTACCATTAAAGTATCCTACACTACCACCCCGCATAACAACTATGACTATATCACCAAAAAGATACATCCGCTCCAAGGCATCACCTTTTTCTTGCTAACTTGGCCCCCATAAATTAACATCAAAGAAAGAAACAGAGATATCATATAGTTTAATAGTTCACCAAATTATTCGGATCCATTTTTCCTATGGACGGTTGATATATGTACCCAATATGTACTACAATGCCAATAACATCAACCAAGCTATTATCACTATAATTGTTATGTCACTAACTAGCACAAATGCAAAGGTTTTGTTTGGCACAAAAATCTCATCTACACACCATTTTATTGATTTTTCATCCAAAATAATTTCAAAGTTACTATTTAATTTATTGACATTTTTATTTGCTTCCTTTCCCGATCCTCTTGATATTAAATAAGTTGCACCCACCTCAGATCAACTATAATTCTGTTCAACAATATCATCGAGACAAGTAACACACATTTTTGTCCCCTTTATATCTATAATTTCAAAACTAAAAAGTTGGCCTTCACTTCTTTGTTTGTGGAAATGGTACATCTCTCTAATATGTGTTGCATTCCCCTTCACTATCTAAATTTTTTGATAAATTTTCAAAGCTTTAACAAGGCTAACATTTGAAGGGTTGTTTTGTATTTTAGGTGATAGTTGGAGACCAAATTTAGGGGTTTGTTTAGAAGGAGAAGGCGAGTCTAGACCCAACATTTTATTTTCTTCCTACTTGAATAGATACTTAGTGGTCCCAATGATTTGACAATTAGACTTAATCACAACAAATCTGAATATGATTAAGGCCCTATAAAAGAAGAAAAACAATGTAGCCCACCTTGAATCTTGAACATTCCTACAAACATAGTGTCTTAAACATACAAGGGACCCTATTTTCAAGGCACCTAAAAAAAGCAAATCATTGCATTTGGAAGGAAGGGTTCCTATTTGCATATGGTGTCCATCAAACAAGACAACCTTGTATCGCTCAACCTTCCCTTCATCACCGCCAAATTTTTTGAAGGATAGAAGTTGAAGGACCAAAGAGGGAATGACATCTCCAACATTGATCGAACAAACTACAAATGAAGTTAAAGTTGGTTGTTCTTTTGCAGCCCATAAAGACAAGTTCAATCAAAGAAAATGCACATCATCACATCAAATGGACAAAACAAGTAAGGAAAAAAAAGGCTGCAAATAGATATTTTTATATGTTCTAAATAATCAATGCATATTTACTTCCACATATATATGCTTTACTATGGCCAGCCATGTGTGTATACACCTAAAGGCCAATAAAACTGAAAACATAAATAGTTAAGTGTATGTGGTGTATCTTTTTGTATTTGAGAATCCTAAAATTAAAGCAACTGAAAGGAAAAGTTCAAGTTTATTACAAGAGAGAAAGGAAACAATAACTACAAATTTGTAGTAGGTATAAGGAAAATGAAATACAAACTTACAAAATTAGGATCTAGATGCTGGTGGATGGCACCCTTAGAGCCAGACTCCTTAGCGGGACCTATGGGAGGTGTCACCAAATCAATTCTAGGGGGCTCTAGAGACCCATCGACAAAGCCCGATCCTGTAGACATAGTTTTCAAGCCTTTTAGAGGGAGGAAATATTGCAATTATAGTTGCCTAATTGGAACCTCTATAAATTTCACAATAAAAATAAAAAATAATGTATTGCAACATACAATGCCAACTGATAGAAAACTTAGAAATATTGATAATCTACCAACCATTTTACTATTTTCAACTACAACACCCATGTAAAACAACTTCCAAATTCTGAATAACAACAATTTTAACATAAACAATAAATAAATCATTCATGCAAAACAACCATGTAAAATGGCTTATAGATTGCAAAGGGCAATAGTTTTAAAACCCTCTAATCTACTATAAAACTAACCATGGAGTGGAGTGTAGGTTACTGCTACTCATTGGTTTTACAAGTACTATTTAATGTGGGTTTGGTGCCAAAGAATGTAGCTTGAATTTTGAATTGACAATCCAACTCTTAAACAAACTACTTGTCTTGTATGAATATGTTTAGTGTGGGTTTCCAATCATCTGTGATCTACATATCATTCTTAATTTTTTTTCTAACAGTTGTTTCTATTGCCTTCATCTTTTTTAATGCAAACAATAGAATATACAATAGCAAGAATGAAAATGATTAAGTGCATATATGCATTGAATTTTCCCTCTATCTACACATTTAGAAAAACACTTATAGCTAGATATATATATCCATGTGTGTACTTCTGGTGGGGGAGTTTCTAGGGGTTGTTTATAACATGTAGTTTGCTAATTACGTGGTTTGGTAGTGGTGGAGTTGGTTTCCTTAATACATGGAAGAAAAATTGTAAGTTTTTTCTCACATGAGGGTTAATGCATCCTAACGCTGCTGCACCATGGCACTAGAGGAAGTAAATGAAATATTCAATTTTGTATTATGGGAGAATATATTCCAAAATGTGCGAGAAAATATAGTGATTAAGTTGCATTGTCAAAAGAAGCATCGTGGTCCTTTGCTATTTTTTACTCTTTCTAAATCAAAATCTACATAAATATTAATAAAGATACCATACACATCAGTTATGTTATACATGTGTATATATAAATTACTATTGGATTGTGAAACAAGCCACACTGGTCTTGGTCTGTATACATGGATATATATATATATATATCTTCCTATATGTAAATTTTAAAATATGAAACGAGGAATTCAATACACATATATATATGTATCTATCTATGTAAAAGTTGCAAGCAGCCTAGAGGTACGATCAATGCCATGGTTGTAACTTTTCTAGTAGTCTACAAAATTTTAGAATTTACAAAAGCTAAACCACAAAAATGAACACTTTGTTACAGGGAGATTAAAATAGATGAGGTAAAAAAATATAATGAAACATATTGATACAAGACAAACAATCTATGTGAGAGTTGGCTTCTCAATTCTAAAGTCAATCTACATTAGTTGGTACTAAACACTATAGAAAAATAGGTAAATTGTAAAAGAACTATTAAGAATATATGTAAGAACCACAAGAAAAAAACAAATGATAAAAAATTCAACTTTAAAATATGGAGTATAGAAAAGGAAAAATATGATAATGAACAACTTGCTATGGGGAACTAAGAAAAACAATATCATGAAGAACACTGTGTTATCACAAACTTCAAAAAGTTGAGTAAAAAAGAACATCATGAAACATATTGATACAAGGCATATAACATGATCCATCCAAACAAAATAACCACGACAAAAATTTTAGAATTTTAAAAATTGAAAACAATCCTTGTTAGAAGAACAATAGAATAATTTGTTATAGATGAGAAAAAAATAATATCATGAAACATATTGATACAAGACAACCAATCTATGTAATAATTTCCTTGTCAATTCTAAATTCATATTTTTTTTTCAATCCTTATTGTCCAATGACAAACATTCAGGAACAACCTTTGTTGAAGAGGTAAGCTCCACACCATCATTAAAAACCTCGAGCAAGTCTTCTCTATTTCTCTATAATATTTAGTGTCAAGTAATGCAGCTCGAATTCCCAATTAAAGTTGTGGCCTTACAACCATTTTTCATAGATTAATGGTACCCATTGCGTTTACAAGTTCTATTTAATGTGGGTTTACTACCAAAGAATGTAGCTCAAATTTCCAATTCACAATCCAACTCTTACATACACTACTCGAATTCTATGAACAAGAAAATAGCATATGATGAGAAAGTCAACTTTAAAATATGGAGTATAGAAAAAGGAAAACTGCGATAATGATCAACTTCCTATAGGGAAATGAGAAAAAAAATATCATGAAGAGAAATTTGTTATCATGAAACATATTGATAAAAGACATATAGCATGTTCCATCCAAACAAAATAACCATGGAATTTTTTTTAGAATTTTAAAAATTGAAAACAATCCTTGTTACAAGAACAATAGAATAATTTGTCACAAGAAGCTTCAAACATATGAGTGGAAAAGAATATCATGAAACATATTGATACTCAAATAGATGAGGGAAAAATAATATCATGAAATATATTGATACAAGACAACCAATCTATGTAACAGTTGCCTTGTCAATTCTAAATTCATAAAAAAATTGCAATCCTTATTTACCAATGAGCAACATTTAGGAACATCTTTTGTTGAAGAGGTAAGCTCCATGTCGTCATTAAAAACGTCAAGAAAGTCTCGTGTATTTCTCTATAATATTTAGTGCCAAGTAATGTCAACTAACTTTGTGGCCTTATAGCCATTTTTCATAGATTATTGCTACCCATTGCATTTACAATTTTGATTTAATGTGGGTTTACTGGCAAAGAATGTAGCTCAAATTTTCAATTCACAAGCCAACTCTCACATACACTACAGTTTGACTTGTATGAATATGTTTAATGTGGGTTCTCGATTATCTATCATTAACCTCTGATTCTTATGCAAAATACGATAATGAACAGTCCACCATGTGGAACCAGGAAAAGAGTATCATGCAGAACAATTTGTTATGGGGTACTTGAAAGAGAGGAGGAGGCAATAATTTTTACAATAGTCTGCTATCAAACCAGCACCACAATGGCTCTTTCAGCAGTGCAACCCAATCAATATATTTTCTCACATATTTTGTAGTATACTTTCCCATACATATATATATATATACACATATGTATAAATATGTATACATATATATACATATACATATACATATATATACATATACATATATATATATGCACATATACATATATATATACATACTTATATATACATATATGTATACATATATTCTAAATTTAGGTCCATTATTTGGCACTGAATATTATAGAAAAATAGGTAAATTGTAAAAGAGCTATTAGGAAAATACTGAAGAACCACAAGAAAATGAGAGATGATCAAAACCAACATTAAATAGAACTTTTAAACAAGAAGAGAATATCATAAAACATATTGATACAACACAAGAAATCTATGTAATAGTTAGCTTATCAATTCTAAATTGGACCCACATTATTGGGCATTAAATATTATAGACAAATAAAGAAACTGTAAGAAAATTGTTACAATAACATACATACATCCATAAATACATATATATACATATATACACCTACACATTATTATATACATATATATATACATACACACACACATATATTTATATTTACATATACATACATATATACATATACTTATGTATACATGTATATATCTATAAAACTCAGAGATTCTAGAGCACAGCAGTTTTAAAACCCTTCAATCTTCTATAAAATAGGTGTGGAGCAAGCGATTAGTACAATACTCTGCTATCAAACCAACAAAATAATGTATCTTTCGACAATACAACTTAATGAATTTATTTTCTTGCACATTTCAGAGTATGCTTTCCAATACATATATATATATATACATATATACATACATATATATATACACATATATATAGATATACATATATAGATACATATATATACTCTTTGCATCTTTGGTGTTATACACATTTTGTACAGTTAGTTCCTTGGTATCTTTCTAATTGATTTAACTTTAAATCCTTACCAAGAGCATGGTGTAGATTGTGAACAATATGTGGAAATCAATGCTTCAAAACATACACAAATACATATACACATATGTATATTGAAGAAAAATAGAGCAATTATATAACACGGATGACAATAACACTTAAGATCCACTTAACTAATATAGATAATTCAATTGAAGAAAAAAAGAAGCATACATCTAATTAGGTTGAATGTACACATGCATATCCATATTCATATGTTTATACATATATGCATATCTATATGTAAATGTGTCTATGCATATGCAATGCATTTTTTGTGGAGAGTGTAACGAATGGAAGTTACGGTGCATTTTTTCCTTTCCTAGAGAGTGTAATGTTGCTGCTACTTATGCATATGCATTGTTCCTTCCATCATTGCACCCTCCATCTAAAAAAGCTTCACTTTTTTTTATTGCATATGCATATATTGATATACATATACATATGCATATCCATATGTATATACATATATGCATAGACATATCAAACCATACTACAAAGTGTAACAACAAATTCGTAGATTTAAGATTCAGTGTAATTGATGAAAAAACCAATCATGCATCCAAAAAAGGCCTAATACAATTGCCCGTAGAAAAAAGGACACAAGAAACACGCCTATAGGGTGTTAGAGTAATTGGTTATTTACTTGATTAATTAAATAGTATTTGTTTAATTAATTAAAGTTCCCTCTTATCTCTTTTACACTTAAGCTAACATTAGGCGCATAATAATTAATTATTTTATTAATTATTAATGTGCAAGCCTAGGGTTTTCCTTTTTAGGGTTTCTTTGACCTATATGTGGTTGAAACTTTTTTTTTGTATCATTATTCTTTTACACATTGGGATAATATAGAGCTCCAAATCTTTGAGCATTTTTATTGTTCTCTTTGTTGCTTCTCTTTGCTTCTCCTTGTAACAGGTATTCTTCGCTTGTAGAGGTCACTGGGCTACTATGAAGTTGTATTTTCTCAACTTCTATATGGTATCAGAGCTTCAAATCTATAGCTACTTGTTCTTGTTTTGAGATTTTTTGCATTGGAAGCAGGTCTAGGGTTTTAGTTTTTTTTGGTGGATCTAACATACTACATTTTTTGGGTTCAGTTTGAGTCCAAACGAACCTCACTATTGGATTCATAGCATCCAAAAACCCCTCAATCGACTATTCATTTGTCGATTTTGGCTACAGTTGATCAAGGAGGCAAAAACAATTTTGCTTTAAGGCTGTACGGCCCCAAAGCATGCCTTCTGTAGAGAAAAAAAATAAAAAAATAAAAAAACATTTTTCAGGGTTTTTACACCTGCGGCCAATGAAAATCTATGTGCTACCTGGTGGCCACGCCACTGGCGGCAACAACCAGCCGTGGCCAAGCTGCCACCGCCGCACCGCCGGCTCGCGCCTCGCCTGTGCCCTACACACACGCCACCCACAAGCCGCCCATGCGCTGCTCGTGCTCCGCTTGCACGCCACCACCTATGTACCAGCCCCTTGGTCGGCTGATGTGATCAGGAGCCGCAAAATTTAAGCCCTTGAGGGCTGTGTTTTTTTTCAAAAAAACCCTTTTATGCTCCTTTCACAAAATCGGACATATCTTGGGCGTTTTTGCTCAGTTTTTCGAACAAAAATACGCATTGGAAAGCTGCTTCCAACACTGATCCGATGGTGTAGGTATTTTTCCAAAATTTTCCAGCTTGGTGATAGTTTTTCCAAGTCAAAGTTGGGTCTTTTTTCTTCACTTTCGGGGCCATAAAAGGTGCAAATAGACTCCGTTTTTCAAAAATGAATAGGCGTTGGAAAGCTCTCAGCATGCTCTATTCAAATATGTGATATTTTTTATCAGAATTTTCACCAGGTATATGAGAATATTTTTTCAAGTATTTTTTTCTGATGCATTGCTTCTTCTTTCTCAGTTTGTACTAGGGTTTGTGTTTATCTCTTGTGGGGGGTGTTTTTTTTCTCGCTTTCTGTCATTTATATCAGAAATCTAGAACACCAAAACTCTCAAAAAAATCAAACCCTTATGCATATTCTGTCTATTCTGAAAGATCACATAATAATAAAAAACAAAAGCAGGTACAGGTGCAGGGTTTCATGGCAGACTCCTCAGTTGAGTTACTCACATCACACAACTATCACACTTGGAAGTCTCACATGATGAGGCTACTTAGGTCATGAGGGTTGTGGTCTTGTTTAGATGAGGTTCAGCCTCAGTTGCAGTGTCCTTTTGAGATTATGCAGCACAGGAACATGATGGATGAAGCTATGAGTTTCTTATCCATGCACGTTCCAGATAGTCTTTTTTTTTACCTTGATGCTTTGCTCACTCCTCAAGCCATGTGGTTGAAGTTTGAGACACTTTTTGGGGCCATTAATGAGTTTCAAGCATTACAGATTGAGGCAAAGCTGACTTCACTATTACTTGAATCATTTCCCACTATTGAGAATTTTTTGAACAAGTTCAAAACTATCCGCACTATTTTACAGGGTTGTGGCAAGAATAAGTTAGACACAGAGTGCATTTACTTGATCCTTTCAAAGCTTTGTTGTCCATTTCAGATATTTGCTTCTTCCTTCTATTCCACCATGGATGGTCTAGGTGCTAGTTTTACCATGCCTACCTTTGATGTGTTTTGTGAGCATTTGTCTCATGAGCAGTCACACCTTTCTCAGATGGATATGCTCTCAGGATCAAAGAACAAAGAATTGGTTGCTCAGTCATCTAAGGAGAAAGAGAAGCAGAAACCGAAGCCCGAGAAAGATTTTCCAGGCAATGAGCATTTCTCCAAACCTCCTCCTAAGTCTGATTCTAAACCACCACTTAATCCAAAACATGGGAAATCTTCGAAGTCTGGTGAGTCTTCCTCCAAGACTAAGCAAAAATCAAGAGACACTTGCAGCTTCTGTGGAAAGGAAGGACATCCTATTTCCAGGTGTTGGAAATGATTAGAGGCTTTAGAGGAAGCCATGCAGCAGCATCACATCTCCTCACCTCAGTTGTCTTCTCCTTCCACAGGGAAAGGCCATGCTCTCACTGCTCGAGAATCAACCTATGGGTCCACTTGGATTTTAGATTCTGGTGTGTCTCACCATATGACTCACACTTAGCATTTGGTCACTTCGCTTGCCTCTTGTGGTACTTCATAGATTGTAGTGGGTGACTCTTCACAGCTTTAAGTCTTGGGTTCAGGTTCTGTCTCTTTGGATGGGGGCACTCGACAGGATGTTCTAGTTGTTCCTGACATCTTGATGAACCTCTTGTGTAATACCCCTTCGTTTTACCTTCTGGTTGGACTGTGTGTCTTTGTGTGGGTATGTTGCTTTGATGTATTTTGATGTGATGATACTATATTCAGATGTTATCTTTATTCCACGTTTTGGATTAGCATTATGGATATTCGAAGTAATTATTATTATGCTTTGGATTACACTAATATGTTAGAATTATCAGTTAGTTGCATTGTATTGGTGAAGGGGACGGTATCACATCACTCGCTTGCTAGTGCCCTGTGATCCTGTGATTTCCTCTTCATGGTGTGTATTTTATGTTGTTCATATTATATGTTTTTGTTTACTTGAATTACAGGTTGACGGGTACAAGACATCGACTCCACCTAGTTTCATAGGTTGGAGCATGTTCAATACCCAATGGTATTCGATTCGGAGATAGTAGCTAGATTTTCATGCCAAGTCATCACCCTAGTCCTTGTATGTCATAAGTTGTTTGTTGGGTTGTATTGTTTTTATTATCGTGCCCTCTCTTCATTATTTAATTTCAAGTTAGAAAAGGGTAATTAAGTGGCCTAATGCATTTTAAGTTGTTGAGTAATGTAATCTGGAATTATGTTGAAATATAATTTATTTATTATTAATTTAATTTAATCATTGATTAAATCTATTTATTAATTAATTAAATTTTTGATGTTGAAAGAATTTAATTTATTTATGTTGAAGATATTGTTATTTTGTTGAATTTGAAAATAAAGAAAATGCATGGAAGTCAATTTGTGAAATTTGGAATTGAAACATTGAAAAATGATTTAAAAGTCAAATTAGAAGTTTGAATTCAAAAACTAGATATTTTTCTATTTTTTGTGTTTTGGTGAATTTATGAGGGTGGTGGTTGAAGTTTTAGGGTTTCATCCTTATGTTTGGATTTTAGATCACAATTTTTGCATGATGGAGTTTTTGAAAAAAAAGATTGAATTTGTGAGAGAAAGAATTTTTCAATTTTGTGGGTTTTGGGCTAAAGTTGTGAAAATTGGTGGAGCTAAAGTGGAAAGCAAGGTTGGAAGCTAGGCAGCATTTGGATCTTCTCAAACACAAGTTTACCAGGTTCATTTCTTTAGTTTTTTTGTTTAATGGTTTGTAAATTCATTTATAAATGGTTTTAGGTTTGGAATGCATGATTGAAATTCAAAACCTGATCTTGTTGGAACCTCCATGTTGAAATTTTTATCAAATAATACACCTATGTTCTAGTTTTAGTTCTTCAATTTTTTTTTAAAAAAATGGTATTTTTATTATTATTTCCTTAATTAATCATGTAAATTCCTTGAAATTATATATTTAATTTAATTTTGTGGTTTGGATTGGGGAATAAAACCTTAGTTTTAATATTTATAAATCGGATTTAAGAAAATCCTCAAGCCTTAGGTTTTTTTTTTAAAATAAATTTAAATTTAAATAAAAATAAAATAAAATAAATAATAAAGTTGTGGGGAGGGCTTTGGGGAAGCCGTTGGGGGCTCACCCCACCGTGCCCCCATGGGAGGCATGTGGGGGAGCCATGCTCGACGTGACCCTCACAACCCTACCTCCCTCTGCGGCCGGCTGTGTGCATAGCGCTGTCGCCGTCACCGCCTCTACCTTCGGCCCACCCTTGAGCCTCAGTCATCTATGCCCTACATGGCCCGGTAGACCACACCCTGCACCTGCGCCACTCACTTCCCAGCGGCACCGCCTCTTGCAGCCGCCATGGGAAAACACCGCCGCCTCTCCATTCCACCGCCCCCTACGTTAAGAAAACCACGGCCAATGGAAAAGCAGCTGCCCTTTGGGCACGCGTGCGGCCCGAGGAGCCTTTAAATTTTGTTTTTATTTCACTTTTATAAATAAATATATATAAATATTAATAGTTTATATATTATTTTTATGTTATTAAAATATTATTTAATAATATTTTATATTATAATTTAATAATATTAAAATATTAGTATATATATATTTATAATATGAGCATTTTTATATTAAGATGATATTTTATTTAAGATATGATTTAAGTTTGATTGAGGGAATTTAATTTTTAGGTTTAGATAAATGTTTGATTTAAATCAAATTGGAACAATTTATAACATTGAGGTTATAGTCAATTATTGTTTTTATTTTAAACAATAGGTTTGAAAGGACAAATGTTGGTTTTGAGATTAATGTGTTAATAACGAGATTAACTGATTTACTTTATAATGATTTAATTTGCAAGGGCAATCGGTTATTTATTTTAAAGCGAGATGTCTTGTGTTATAGTTGAAAATGCCTATTTTATTAAGAGCAAATAGGGAATTAAATATTAGCGTTAATTTCTCCCTTATCTGAAAAGATGATTTCTTAATTCAGTTTTATAGAGGTAATGAATTACGTAATGAAATGAGGAATGGATTTAGAATATCCAAAGGTAGTTTATTTCATGTGCCTTCAATGAATATTCCCTTCGTACTCTTGTTTTTGGAAATGGGTTTAAGGGTGTTTTATTCATAAGTCTTCTAGATTGGATTTTCAGTTATGTGGGTTGTCGTTTTGTGTTTGTCAACCTATTCTAGATTCTCTTGGGTAGAGCATGAGGTTATGTCTATGTTAGTACCAAGTTTTCATGAACGGGGATTTTTTGTACCTCCTTGGTTAAGGAGTGGATTATGGGATCTATGTCTCCTCGTATGGAGTGACCTTGTTATGTGGTTTGTTGCCTCTAGTGTTGGGGTGTGTTTCAGTTTGTGTCACCTCTTGAGAAAGGAGAGGTCGTGATGTCTTGTTTGTTGCACCTTGGTACCATGGATGTTTGGTTGGTGTGTGTGTGTTGTCAAGTAGAAGAGTGGCTTCCGTAGGGGCCAGAGCCCAAAGAGGTATCTAGGATAACCTTCAGAAGTGATTTAATCAAGTGATAACTAAAATAATACTTAGAAGTTTAGGACTAACTTCTCACTAATCAAGATATTAATGCCTCACTCATGACTCAAGTGCTCAGTTAGGCTTGGGATGGGTGGGAAGGCCTGGAATGGAAAGTTCATCTATCTTGTCTGTACGAAAGGTATTTGGCTCCGCATGAGTGAGTATGGGGGCCAGAATTCAGTAAAGGTCACTAGGATAACCTTTTCTTATGGGGGCCGAAGCCTAGGAAGAATCCCAAGGATAACCCATGACAAGTTGTGTGATGACACTCTAGCTAGGACAATAGTCAATTTTGTTTTATGGGTATGGTTTCCTTAACATACTTTATGTGACCATAAGTGGTATTCGATTATTATGTGTATGGTTCTCATAACATACTTGATTTGCTTTATTTCTGGAAGCAATGTGACCTTGTAGAGTTGTACTTGTGTTGTACTTGCATGGTATTTGAGTTGTACCTCATGGTGTTGTACTTGTGAGGTTCATGTGTTTGGTTGTTTCAGTTTGGTTCAATTTATGTTAGCCTGTGTCTAGAGGTAGATGGTCTTAGCTAGGATTCCTGGTTAGTATCTCCTAGCATGGGAGATGGGCCTTTGGGTTCCACTTGGTTGGGTGCCGTGCACCTAAATCCATTGGGTTCTTTCTTCCTATTCATGTGGATGAGACTTCCAGTTGGAGAGTTCATTGGTTTCCGTTTCAGTTTCTTGCTTTATTTCATTTCAGTTGTTCTTGTAATTTATTTCACCCCTCAATTGTTATCGAGGTGGAAGTTGTATTTCTAATTATGATTATTGATCTTGCCTCATTCGGGGAATGAGATTTGTAACCTTATTGTTTAATGAATGGTTTATTGAAATGGAAAGTTATCTTTATGCTTGTTGTAATTTATCTTATTTGGAATCTATGTGTTTAATTTATTTAGTAATTAAATGACATGGTTTGATTCTTGTTTTTTGTTGAGGTTCTATATAACCTCTATCTCATAACCTTAGAGGTTGTTGGCATTAGTAGAGAGTTTCCTTATTAATTATACTTTTTAAAAAAAAAAATTAGTCTGTTTAAATAGTTGTTTGCAACTTCCTCTGGGGTTGCGTGGTGGGGCGTTACATCTTGTCCATTTATCAGATTTTCCATTTTGGCTCTGATAAGACAATTGAGTTCTCACCACATGATGTGGTTATTCAGGACCTCCATGACTCTAATCTGGTTGTGGCTATTGGGAGTGTTGATACTGCATCTTATCTTTATAGATTTGATGGATTTGAGCCTTTTGAGGGTACAGGTTCCTCTCTTATAGAGAATGAAGATTCGGTGAGTAAGCTTTGGCATGAGCGTTTGGGCCATGTCAATTACATATATCTTCAGCAGATGAGTACACAGGCACTTGTTCTTGGTCTTCCATAGATTTCCTGCACAAATGGTGTTTCTCATGGTTGTGTGCTTGGCAAGCATCACAGGGATCCCTTTCCAAATGGAAGCACCACTCGTGCTTTGGCACCCTTGGAGTTGATTCATAGTGACCTCGTGTCATTTACCACTCCTTTTTCTGGGGCCAAGTATGTACTCACATTCATTGATGACTTCTCGAGATGCACATGGGTGTACTTTCTTAAGTACAAGTCTGATGTCTTTGATTCCTTTTGAATCTTCAAGACATTTGTAGAGAAGTAGTCTGGCCTTTCTATTTGGCAGATACGTACAAAGAATGAGGGGGAGTATGTGAATTAGGCTTTCAAAGATTTTTGCACTAAGCATGGTTTGCAGCATCAGTTTACTGCTCCCTACACCCCTCGACAGAATGGTGTCGTTGAGAGAAAGAATAGGACTTTACAGGAGATGGAAAATTGTATGATTTAGTCCAAGTCCATGGATTCATCTTTTTGGGCTGAGGCAGTTAATTGTGCCAACTATATTTAGAATCGTATGCCTCACAAGGTGATTCAATATATGACTCCTTAGGAGGCTTGGTCTCATGACAAGCCTAATGTTTCATCATTTCGAGTATTTGGTAGTGATGCATGGACATTTATTCTTGATGCTCAGAGGAGAGCCATGCAGTGGAAGAGTCGAACCCTCATTTTTGTCAGCTACTGTGATGATGTTAAGGCGTACAAATTGTTTGACCCTGATTCTAGAGAGGTCCTGTTTCAACGGGATGTCTAGTTTGATGAGCGCCTTCCCACAGTGGATACCCTATCTCCAGTGTCTACTTCACTACCTACTCCTCCCACTGCAGCTCTTCAGGATTATGTTGATGATCTCCAATCTCCACCTCCACTTGCTCCACCTGAGATGCCCAAATGGGCTCGCTTTACTATTGAGGGAGCAGGATCTATGGCAGGTGATCCTTCAGACACTCGTCACACCCTTTCTCATACTGTGGGTTCTAGTCTTTTGATTCATGCCCTTTTAGAGGATCCTCAGAAGTTTTCAGAGGCGACAAGTCACCCTAAGTGGGATAGTGCTATGGAGGAGGATTATTCTTCTTTGACGTGGAACAATACTTGGGATCTCTATCCTCTTCCTAAGGGCCAAGAGATGGTTCGGTGTAGATGGTTGTATCACACCAAGTATGCTGATGATGGTTCTATTGATAAGTACAAAGCATGTCTTATTGCGAAGGGTTTCTCCCAGGTTGAGGGTATTGATTACTCTGAGACATTTTCCCATGTTGCCAAGATGAATTCTATTCGCTTTGTACTACCACTTGCAACTTCTTGGGGATGGTCCATTTTTCATATGGATGTGAAGAGTGCTTTCTTGCATGGTGACCTATAGGAGGAGATCTATATGGAGTAGCCTCAATGATTTGTGCAGGATGCTTCTTTGGTTTGCAGACTTTGACATTCATTATATGGTCTCAAACAAGCCCCTTGGGCTTGGTATGAGAAGATGGACTCTTTTTTGCTCTCCACTGGTTTCACATGTTGTCATTCTAATCCCACCGTCTATATTCAGAATCTTGAGGGTGAGATCTTGATTCTTGTGCTATATGTTGATGATCTCCTCATCATAGGTAGCTCGTCCTCTATGATTCAGTAGGCTCAACAAGCTTTGATGGAGCAGTTTGAGATGACAGATCTCGGTCTTCTGCACTATTTTCTTGGTCTTCAGGTGATTCAGTCTTCTGATTGGATCTCCATTTACCAATAGAAGTATGCTCTTGATATGCTTCAGCGCTTTGGCATGCTTGATTGCAAGCCTTCCCCCACACCTTTTCAATCAGGGGTTGTTTTGACTACTCCTTGCCCCACTCCTTTAGTAGATTCTACACTTTACAGATAGTTGATTGGCAGTTTGTTGTACCTGACTCACACTCATCCTGATCTTTCCTTTGTGGTTGGCCTTATCTCTCGATTCTCCCATGATCCTCATGAGAGTCATTGAAAAGCTACCAAACGTATTTTGAGGTACATTCAGGGCACCATTTCTTATGGAAATTACTACACATCAGGGGATCCTCACATTGTTGGCTACACTAACTCAGATTGGGCTGGTGATGTCAATGATCGATAGTCTACTTCTGGCTTCATTTTCTATCTTGGCTCTAGTCCTATCACATGGTCTTGCAAGAAGCAAAATGCTCATGCATTATCATCTATAGAGGCTAAGTACCAAGTTGCTATGCTCGCTAGTCAGGAGATTTTATGGCTTTGATAGTTGATGACTGAGTTTGGTTTTCCTCCTAATAATCCCACTATTCTTTGGTGTGACAATCAGAGTGCTATACACATTTCTCATAACCTGGTGGAGCATCAGTGGATGAAGCACATTGAGATTCATATGCATTTCATCATATAATTGATTCGGGATGGCTCTCTCATCTTGGAGTATATTCCCACTGTTGAGCAGAATGTTGACATCTTCACGAAGCCTTTTGCATCACCGTGCTATCTTTAGTTGTGCTCTATGCTTGGGTTGAAGGAAGTTGTCCTTGGGGGGTCTTTATGAGGCCTTCCTTCCTTCATGTTTCTTTCAACATGTTCTTCTATCTTTTTTTGGAGAGGAGTTTTTTCCCAGTGGGTTTTCTCCTTTTCTCCGTTTCATAGAGATTTCCTTGTACTTGGGTACTTGATCTAGCCTTGTTGCTGGGACCCATTGTTTTTGCTTTCAGTAGCTTCTTCTAGGTTTTATCTTCTCCCTAAGTCTAGCTTAAGGGGGAGTGTTAGAGTAATTGGTTATTTACTTGATTAATTAAACAATATTTGTTTAATTAATTAAAGTTCCCTCTTATCTCTTTTACACTTAAGCTAACATTAGGTGCATAATAATTAATTATTTTATTAATTATTAATGTGAAAGCCTAGGGTTTTCCTTTTTAGGGTTTATTTGACCTATATGTGGTTGAAAATTTTCTTTTGTATCATTATTTTTTTACACATTTGGATAATACAGAGCTCCACATCTTTGAGCATTTTTATTGTTCTCTTTGTTGCTTCTCTTTTCTTCTCCTTGTAAGAGGTATTCTTCGCTTGCAGAGGTCACTGGGCTACTATGAAGTTGTATTTTCTCAACTTCTACATAGGGCTAGTTCTTGAGGGTGTTCCAACAACCTAGGGAGAACTAGAGTCCATTATTAGAAACTGGAAAAAATAATATCATGAAGAATAGTTTGTTATGGAAAACTTCAAATAGATGTGGAAGTATGAATATCATGAAACATATTGATATAAGACATATCACATGTTCCATACAAGCAAAATAACCACAATAATTAACACTTTATTATAAGAAGCTTCAAATAGATCAGGGAAAAGGAAATCCACAAAACATATTGGTGCAAGACAAGCAGTCTATGAAATAGTTGTAAGTGATGTTAGAAAAACACTTAAGAAGCAGACATAACTAAAATATGAATGGGAAAATAATATCATGGGAAAATCATGGAGAATATAAGAGTTCCATAACCTATACGAGATGCTATGAAACAAACACCACAATGGTTGTTTCTACAATGCAACTTAATCAAAGTATACTCTCCCACATTACGATATTCAATATTCAATTTACTTTGGCCACCCGTATTTAATTCACCCTCCCCATCATACAAAAATGACATAATACATTAACACTCATGTGATCAAACACTTACCATTGAGATTCTACATATTGAGGACACCAACTCCACCACCACCAACCCATGTAATTACCAAGCTCCACGTCGCCACCAAAAAACCCTGTGAAGTTGCTACCGGTTAGGACATCTCCAACACTAGAAAATCCAATTCATAATTGGGCTGACATAAATCCCAATGGAAACTTCAAAAAAATAGCCTATCAACAGAGACATCTCTGCCGCTACCTATGATTCTTAAGTGTTTTTCTAATTTAGTTGTTTTACAATTTCCCTATTTTTTCTATAATATTTAGCGAGAAATAATATAGCTTGAATTTTGAATTGACAAGCCAACTGTTACATATAATTTTCTATTACACCTTATCTAGATAGTGATAGAATTTTCGGTAAGAAGGAATATGTTGCAAACTCAAATCTATACATGCATTTCACTGACCTATTAGAAAAACACTTAAAAATCGAAGGAAAATGAGAGATGTTTCAAAACCCACATTAAATAGAACAGGAAGAGTATGATAATGAAGAGTTTGGTATGGGGAATTGGAAAAAGGAATATCGTGAAGAATAGTTTGTTATGGGGAAGTTCAAATAGTTGAGTAAGAAATAATACCAGGAAACATATTGATAGAATAGGAAAAAAATTTGGAAAAGACCTATGAGGAAAACACTTAAGAATCAGTAGAAAATGACAGATGTTCTCAAACCCACATTAAATAGAACTTTTAGATATGGAGAATAGAAGAGGAAAACTATGATAATGAACAGTTTGTTACAAGGAACTGAAAAGAAGAATATCATGAAGAACAGTTTGTTGTGGGGAACTTGAAACAGATGAGGGAAAAATAATATAGTGTAACATATTCATATAAGACACCACCATCCCACGTTATTAACAAGCTCCACCGCCTACATAAATAGACCTGGCCAGTTTGTTCCAATGACCTTCAAGCAGATCGGGGAAAAAATGAATATCATGAAACATATTGATACAAGGTCCGAGCTATGTTATTTGTTAATAAATATTGAACAAAAGTATAAAAATTGTATAAGAGGTGTTAGAATAACAATTATTTGCTACAAGTCATTTTACATGGGTATTTTGCATAAATGATTTGTCTATAATATTTAATGCCAAGCAATATAGCTCAAATTTACAATTAATTCTATAACATTATATGCATTTTGCATAGATTATTGCATCATATAATTTTTATCATACCCTAAAGAAAATATCATGAATAAACTATGAAGAATAAAAGGGGAAAACTACGACAATCAATAGTTTTTAATGGGTAACTGGGAAAAAGAATCTCATGAAGAATAGCTTGTCACAGGGAACTTCAAAAGCATAAGAAAAAAACAATATCATTAAACATATTGATACAAGATAGATGAATGGAAATCCACATTAAATAGAACTCCTAAAGCCAATAGGTAGCAATAATTTATGCAAAATAAGTGTAACCCCATAGGCTTTATTGAAAATTTGACCTATTGCTAGGAACTAAATATTATAGACAAATAGAGAAATTGTAAAAGAGTTATTAGAATAACACTTAACAACCACTAAACTAATTTTATCTCCAATATGCCTATTATTTCATACTAACCCTCTACATATAGATTTATATATATATATGCAATTACTCCTATGTTAATCTGCAATGGCTCCTATGTTAATGGGTATAATGCCAAAGATGTACATAGATAACTAAAACAATAAACCAAGGGCGATAAAATTACTAACCCTAACTATAAATTTTGATGAAAGAAATAATATTTAACTAAAATTGCTCCTATGGTAATAGGTATAATGCCAAAGATGGACAGAGATAACTACAAACAATAAATGGGGGACAAAAAAATTACTAATCATAACCATATTTTTTTGATGAAAAAAAGAAGATTTAACTGAAATTTCTCCACCCATAAAGAGCAATAATCTCTTTGAAGTCTGCAAAATGGATATAATGCCAAATATAGAAACATATAACAAGAGAACATTAACAATAAATTAATCATCTATGCAAAACACCCATGTAAAAAGACTTACAGATTCCACAGAACAATATTTTTTCAATTTTCTTATCACGACATGGACCTTACCTCTTGAGCAAAGAATGTTCCTAAACATTGCTCATTGGTCAATAAGGATCAAGGAAAAATTATGAGTTTACCTTCGAATAGATCAGGAAACAAGAATATCATGAATAAAATATGCAAAATAGAACAGGAAAACTATGATAATCAACAGTTTGTTATGAGCAACAAAAAAAAGAATATCATCAAGAATAGTTTGTTATGGGGAGCTTCGAACACACAATGGAAAAATAATATCATGAAACATATTCATACAACATAGATGAACACAAAGCCACATTAAATAGAACTCCTAAAGCCAATAGGTAGCAATAATTTGTGCAAAATGAGTATAACCCCACAGAATTCATTCAAAATTCAAGCTACATCACCTGGCACTAAATATTATAGAAAAATAGAGAAATTGTAAAATAGATATTAGAATAATATTGAATAGACAAAAATTACAACCCTAACCATATTTTTTTGATAAAAGAAAGAAGATTTAACTGCAATTTCTCCACCCGTAAAGAACGATAAACTCTTTGAAGTCTCCAAAATGGGTATAACGCCAAAGATAGAAACATATAACAAGAAGACATTAAGAATAAATTAATCATCTATGCAAAAAACCAATGTAATAATGAGTATAACCCCACAAGATTCATTGAAAATTCTAGCTACATCACCTGATACTACTTTCTGATATTTCTTTTATCTGTTCAATTTATTTGTTTGAAGTTTCTGATGGGATTTTTGTTAGGCCAACCATGAATAGAATTTTTCATGTAATAGCTCTTTTACAATTTCTCTATTTGTCTAGAATATTTAGTGTGTTGAAATGTAGCTCGAATTTTATTGATTAAGTATGTGGCATTATAAGCATTTTCTATAAGTTATTGCTACTCATTGACTTTACAAGTTCTATTTAATGTGGGTTTGGTGCCAAATAATGTAGCTCAAATTTTGAATTTACAATCCAACTCTTGCACATACTACTTGTCTTGTATGAATATATTTAGTGTGGGTTTTCGATCATCTATGATTTACATGTGATTCTTAAGTGTTGATAGCCACCAAACTAATTTTATCTCCAATATGTTTATGCTTTCATACTAACACTCTCCATATATATATAATCCCTCCTATGTTAATGGGTGTAAGGACAAAGATGCACAAAGATAACTAAAACAACAAATGAAGGGCAATAAAATTACTAACCCTAACCATATTTTTTGATGAAAGAGAGAATATTTAACTACAATTTCTCCTATGGTAATGAGTGCAATGCCAAAGATACACAAAAATAACTACAAACAATAAACGAAAGATGCACAGATATAACTAAAACAATAAACCAAGGGTGAAAAAGAAATTCCTCCTATATTAATGGGTATAACAAAAAAGATGCACATAGATAACTAAAACAATAAACAAATGGAAAAAAATTTACTAACCCTAACCATATTTTCTAATGAAAGAAGATTTAACTACAATTTCTCCATCCATATAAAGTGGTAATCTCTTTTAAATCTTTGAAATGGGTATAACGCCAAAGATAGAAACATATAACAAGAAGACATGAACAATAAATTAATCATCTATGCAAAATACCCATATGAAATGACTTACCATATAGATGCACAAAGATAACTAAAATAATAAACAAACAACAACAAAATACTAACTCTAACAATTTCCTTTTATGAAAGAAAGAAGATTTAACTACAATTTCTTCATCCATATAGAGTGATAAACTCTTCCAAATCTCCAAAATGGGTATAACTCCAAAGATAGAAACATACAACAAGAAAACATGAAGAATAAATTAATCATCTATGCAAAATACTCATGTAAAAGGACTTGCAAATTTTGAAGAACAATAGTTTTCAATCTAGTATAAAATGGCTCAGAAGCCATCAATTTTTGGAATAGTCTATTATCAAACTAGGCACAAAGATGATTTTTATAATAGTCTACTATGAAATCAACACCATAGTGGTTGTTTTCACAGTACAACTTAATCAAAGTATACTTTCCCAAACTACAACACTTAATATTGCATTTACTTCGTCTGCCAGCATTTACTTCATCTAACCGCATTTACTTCATCCGCCCTCATTGTACAACAATGACAAAATGCATTCACACTCCCATGAGAAAACACTTACCATTCAGCTTATGCATCTCAAGGGCACCAACTCCACCACCTCCAATCCACGTAATTACAAAGATACACATCGCCACCAAAAAACCTGATCAAGTCGCCACTGGCCAACACATCTCTGGCGCTGGAAAATCCAATTCATAGCTGAGCTAATGAAAATTCCAATGGAAAATTCAAACAAAATAGCTTATCATCTAATTACTATAATTCTATTTCTATTTTTCCTTGTTATACTATGATTAACTCGCTTGTTTTAAATAAAGATTCTTAGGTTTTCTCTCCTTTTGGCCCTATATAGAAAGTATAGAATGATATGTTAACATCGCTAAGAGAATAGGTATGGATGTGAAAATATTAGGCCTCAAATGAGAATAGTTCACATTAGTTAACATGTGCGATAAATTCTCTCTATGCCATCTTTGGACAATAAGTGTGTGATACATGTTTGATAATAATCAATTCGAAAACTCTCTTTAGAATTATATTAAACATTTTTTTTGAAGAAAACACTCGTTAAACAATATTATGCCAAATTTTAATAGCCTACATAAAGCATCCCACATGTAATACCCCTCCTTTTTTCTCTTTTGATCGAACATTGTTCTGTTTGGTTATGTCTTATTTTTGGTTAGTACCTTAACTATGGTACTCAGTTACTATTAGATCACTATCTGTAAAGTGATGTGAATGTTATATTTTAGTGTGATGGAATTTTGCTTAGATGTGATCATTATGGCATGCTTTAGATTAGAGTAAGTGGATATTAGAGTTAATGATGCTTTATGCCTTGATTAATTTATTGATGTTAGATTCGTCAGTTAGTAATATTGTATTGGCGAAGAGGGCGAGATTGCACCACTCACTTGCGAGCGCCCTATGATTCTGTGATTTCCTCTTCACAGTGTGTTTTATATGATGCAAATATACATGTGCGACATACTTTTGTTCGTAGGTTAACATGTACAGGACATCAAATCCACCTGGTTTCACAGGTTTCAGTGTGTCCATTGCCAACGATATTTGATTGGGAGATAGTATCTAGGTTTCTCGTGTCAAGTCATCACCCTAGTCATAAGTGTGTCGTCGATTGTAGTCTGGTTTAGTTTTTTTAATATTGTTCAATTGCCTTGATCTTATTAAATTTCATGTTAGAAATGGCCTATGTAGTTAAATTGTTGATTAAATGAATATGGTTATAATGTTAGAAATGTTATTTAATTTATTGATTAATTTAATTTAATCAATAAAATAATTTAATCTTGGATTAGATTTATTTTATTGATTAATCAAATTAATGGTTTTGAACTGAATTAAGATATTCATTTTGAAATTTATGGATTTTATTGTTTGAAATTGAAAATTAAAGAAAAGGTTGTAAATTTCATTTTTGAAAATTTTAAATGCAAAATTTGAAAATAGAGATATTTTGAAATATTTTGCTATTCTATTTTTGAAAATTGATTATGGTGGTTGAATAGATATTTTCATTTATTTTTTTGGCTATTATTGGGATTTTTGGATAAAATTTTAGGAGCATGAAAAATTGAAAAATAAGGAAGGGAAGGAAGAATAGAATGGCTGTTTGGTGTGTTTGGATTTGGATTCTTGGAAAAAAATCAGTTGGTTTGTTGGGAAGGAGCTTACATCTGAGGAGAAGGCCTTGCACCAATTTATCAAACTCTGAAGCTTTTGGAAATCAGGTTTTCTTCCTAATAAATTAGTTTCATTTTGGAAGGTTTCCCAAATTTTATTATGCTATTAGAAAATTATTTAAACTCTTCTTGATTTACAAGAAAAAAAAAAAACCATGTTTGAATCTGGCTTCAAAAATTTGAAACCTTAGTTTAGAAATGAAATTCTTTAAAAAAAAATGCAATATGGCTATAAATGATTCATTTCCAGAATTTATTTGCTCAACTGAACTTCTAATTCTATTAAATTTGGATAATATATATATATATATATATATATATGTTGGAGAATATATATATACATGTATATATATTTATATGTGATGTTGATTTTGTTTTTTGGAAAAATAAAACACAATTGAGAAAATTTTAGGCGGATTTAGAATCCACAATCGTTTTAAAAAAAAAAAATTATTTTCAAGAAAAGTTCGGATTTCTTTTTAGGGTTTGGGAGGGAAGTTGCAGGGGGCTCACCCCACCGCACCCCCATGGGAGGCATGTGGGGGAGCCGCACCCTACAGTCCCACTCCCCCTACACCGGTCACGCCCTTACCAGGGGTTTGGTTGTGCGTAACACAACCAACGCCCCTTAGGGGGTTTCGACTGTGTTACACACAGTCGGCCCAAGTGTAAGGGTTGACTGTGGGTTGAGCTGTTTGCCACCCAATGCAAAATGTGTCTGCTACCCAATGCTAAACGCGTTTTCCGCCCAACATTGAAATTTGCACAGTTTCCAAGAACGCGTGCCCTAAATTGAACCTTGCCTCGGTTTAATATTTATTTTATGAATAAAATAATATATATCTATATAATATGAATTTTTATAATATATGTATATATATTTTGGAGATTATTAATAAGGGTTTATTTTATTTTAAATAAAACAATTTGGTATCTAGTAAAATAATTGCATGATTTAAATGTAATTGGGAAGATTTTAAAGTATTATGTTATAGTTGAGATAATAAATTTTAATATATATATATTAAAATGTTGAGTTGATTAATATCATGTTTTAAATATAGTTGACAAAATCTTAGATCAATATGCAATAGTCAAAATTAATGGATTTATTTTAAGATATCATTTTTTGAAAGAACAAATATTGGATTTAAAGGTGTTATTGTTTAATAGAGAAACTAATTGGTTTCTTTTATGATTATTTGGAATTGAAGAAATATTATTTTCTTAAAATGATATATTTTGATTAGAAGAAGTAACTGGCTTTCTTTTAATATTATTAGTTAGAAGCAATTAAGGAATTAAATATTTGGTTTAAAGTTCATCCCTTGTCTAATGAAACATTATTAAATCAGTTTTTTGTTGAGGCAATAAAATACTGAATGTTTTTAAATGGAGGGGATTGAGGAAATCCAAAGTAGATTTAATTTATATCAAATTACTCTTTGAGATGTAAATTCTTATGTTTTCATCTGGGGGAAAAATGACTAGAAGGGTTGTTAAGTCTTCCAGTTGGGGTTGTCGTACTATGTTAACCTATTTTGAGTCACTTGGGTAGTGCATGGTGCGTTATTAGTAAAATACCCGATTTCCAAGAATGCGGATGATTTGTGCCTCCTGTGGAAGGAGTGGATTATGTGAGTTGTTGCCTCCAAAGTTTTGAGTGAGTTTCATTACATGTTTCCTCCTAGAGTTGGAGTGAATGTTTTATCTATTTTTATATGCACTTGGGCTCTCTTGGTAATTGGTTTGAATGTGTGTTGTCAATTAGTAGAGTGACTTCCGTTAGGGGCTAGATCCATGAGAGGTAATATTGGGTAACCTTCAGAAGTAGTCTAAGCAAATGATAACTAAAGCAATGTGATCCATGTTAGTAATGTTAGAGTTGTACCTGTGTTGTACATGTGATTGGTTGTGTTAGTTTGGTTCAGTATGAGTCAGTCTGTGTCTAGAGATGGATGGTCTTGGCTAGGAATCCTTGTTACTATCTCCTAGAACGAGGGGTGGGCCTTCAGGTACCACTTGGTTGGGTGGAACGTGCACCTTACTCTGTTGGGATTTCTTCTTGTTCACATTGATGAGATTTCCAGTTGGAGAGCTCATGGGATGAAGTTTCATTTCTTACTTATGTTATTTTTAGTTGTTCTTGTAATTTATTACCCCTCTTTGTAATCGAGGTGGAAGTTGTAATATGTTATCATGCTTATTGGATTTACCTCATTCAGGGAATGAGAGATGTAATCTTATTGTTTAATTAATATCATTGTAGTCTATGGTATTCCTTATTGTGATGATGTAATTTATCCTGTATGGAATGTATGTGCACTTAATATCTTAAGTAGATGTTGTGGTTTCAATGCATTAATGTTGTTCATGGGTTAATAAGTAATTTCAGTCTCCAACCTTAGAGGTTGTTGCAATGGGTAGTGATCTTGTATATTAATTGTTCTTAAAAAAAAAAAAAGTACGTTTGAGTAGTTTTTGCAACTTCCTCTAGGGTTACATGGTGGGGAATTACACATGGTATCAGAGATTTAGGTTCATACACTGGGTTCTTTGGTTACATTTGAGTCCACTAGGTTGTCCCTGTGAATTTGTTAGTGGAATTGTTAAGTGATCACGTGTTCATGGCTTTTACTTTAGCATGATGTACTCTATGGAAAAGAGTAGCATGAAAGAAACCTGATAAAAGGTTTTGGTTGGAAAGTTTTGATACGTATCCCATGGGTTATGGAATTCGATATTCCTATGGGATTATGTATGTAGTTGTACCCCTATAAATGCAAGAAACCATTAATTGTATCTTTTTTGAGAGTTGTGAATACCTCGTACTTGCTTTGTGTATCCATGTGATGGTGATACTTGGTACCCATCCTTGAGGAAAAGTTACACTTTGGTGAGGGATTTACCATACTGTTATGTGTGTGTGCATGTTTTTTACCTGATTGAAGGCCAACCTAGGTGTGGTTGAAACTTATATATAAGAGTAACCAAGAGTAGTTCTTTTTCTTTTGGTTCTCTAGACCCTCAATTTGTGAAGGGATAGTAGCAGCCACAAGTTCCTTGGGTGGAGAGTATAGTGTATGCATATTGCAGTGGAGAGCATCTTAGCTCAACCAATCCCAAGAAAATGTACCCACTACTTTCCCTTATGATGGATCTGGATAGTTGATCCCTATGTGTTAACTTAATCCCCATAGATTTGAGTACAACAACATAGGTATGTTAGCTATGCTTGGACGTCCATGGAGGCATTGATCTGGAATAGTGAGTAAACCTCATCTGTATGAGAGGTGAAACTCGGTAGCCCCATAGTGATATTATTGTATTTCATTATGTATATATACCCTATCTGATTTTTTTTTGACATGATGCACGAGATACGATGCCACACCCGATTGGTGTTTTGACATAGTGCTGGTGGTGATGTCATGTTACATGATGCCACATGTGTAGACACGTGAAGGTGCATTAGGAGATTTTCTTTGTTAGCCTACTTGTGCGATGAGCGTTATGGGGCCTTAAACACTTGTAGAGGGATCCTCATGGTTGCCTGGACCATGTTGGTCGAGTAGCATATGGGTAGATTCTAGTCATGTATACCTCTGGTGTGTGTATTCTCCATGAGGTATCGTGGGTGGAGTGCGTTCTACACGTGTCTATTTTTGTGGAGCCTCAAACACACTACCACGTGGCATATGACCAGTACGTGCCTTGTCCAGTTGGCATATGACTAGGAAGAGTGATGATGTTTTGTTAGTCATGGATACACTCTAGACCATGTGGAGGGCATGCTTATTTCGCACCACATGAGGGCTATTATTATTCTAGCCTGATGTAATTTCCTCTTTCCTCATTGGTGGCTAGTATCTAGTCACAAAGTGTTGTACAATGCAATTTTAAAGATTGTGAACTTCCTTTTGGTTATTGATGATTTTTCAATTGATTGTGAGGGCCGACACTTTGTTATATTTGATTGTGAAGGTTCAGCCACAACTTGTGATATTATTTTCTTATAACCCTAGTGGTTATATATTTGATTCAGTGTTGAAATTATGCACATTATTGCCTTATTGTTGAAATTGGACAGTAATTTTCTTTTCTTTATGAACTTGGTGGCTAAGCTAGTTATCATTTTTGTTTTCAATGTCGGCTATGTGTTGTATTGTGAGTCCTCTCCAAGGACATATGAGACGAAATTGGTGAGTGTGTACGCGGAAGTAGACGTAGGAAACGTAGAGGATGGGGGTATGGGAGGCTGTTATGCAACTAGGACCCACTACTCGCCTATGTGTGATGACTATCTCTTGGAGGCTAATCCCCTTACACAACAAGATATAGGTCATGGTGGTCTTGTTTGGATGGTTTCACTTTATGTACAACCTAACACCATCAAGCCACTGATTTGATGTTGTTTTATTTGAAATGGTTATTGGTTCTTGGTTCATGGATTCTTATATCATGGATTGGTATGCTCCTTTCCAATGTCCAGATGGACCCTTGTGTAGCCTTGTGATGATTTCTGGTGATGTGTATTGGTGCATATGTGTATTATTTATGTTAATCCTTGGTTATGTGTTTTTGGAGACTTGGTTGGTGGTTGCTTCACCATGTTGGTTTGTATGGATTGGCAGTGTACTTGGCTGGGTTATATATGGCACGGGTTGCTGTTATTTTTTTATGATGAGGTATGGAGCGGTTCAGTTTGGAACCCTTGGCTATGTGTGATTGTATGGAGTTTTCAATAGGGTTTTTTGAAGGCTTCTAGGAGTAAGCCTTACCCTAGAGGGGGAGGATGTAATACCCCTCTATTTTTCTCTTTTGATTGAACAATGTTCTATTTGGTTATGTCTTATTTTCAGTTAGTACCTTGACTATGGTACTCGGTTACTATTAGATCACTATCTGTAAAGCGATGTGAATGTTATATTTTAGTGTGATGGTATTTTATTCAGATGTGATCATTATGGCATGCTTTAGATTAGCATAAGTGGATATTCAAATTAATGATGCTTTATACCTTGATTAATTTATTGATGTTAGATTCGTCAGTTAGTAATATTGTATTGGTGAAGGGGATGGGATTGCACCACTCGCTTGTGAGGGCCCTGCCATTCCACAATCTCCTCTTCATGATGTGTCTTATATGATGCAAATATACATGTGTGACATACTTTTGTTCACAGGTTAACATGTACAGGACATCGACTCCACCTAGTTTCATAGGTTTGAGTGTGTCCATTGCCAATGACATTTGATTGGGAAATAGTAGCTAGGTTTCATGTGTCAAGTCATCACCCTAGTCATAAGTGTGTCATCGATTCTAGTCTAGTTTAGTTGTTTTAACATTGTTCAATTGCCTTGATCTTATTAAATTGCAAGTTAGAAAAAGTTAAATAAATGGCCTATGTAGTTAAGTTGTTGATTAAATGAATCTGGTTATAATGTTAGAAATTTGTTATTTAATTTATTGATAAATTTAATTTTATTAATAAAATAATTTAATCTTGGATTAGATTTATTTTATTGATTAAATAAATTAATGGTGTTGAATTGAATTAAGATATTCATTTTGAAATTTATGGATTTTATTGTTTGAAATTGAAAATTAAAGAAAAGGTTGTAAATTTCATTTTTTGAAAATTTTAAATGTAAAATTTGAAAATAGAGATATTTTGAGATATTTTGCTATTCTGTTTTTGAAAATTGATTATGGTGGTTGAATAGATATTTTCATTTTTTTTTTGGCTATTATTGGGATTTTTGGATAAAATTTTAGGAGCATGAAAATTGAAAAATAAGGAAGGGAAGGAAGAATAAAATGGCTATTTGGTGGGTTTGGATTTGGATTCTTGGAAAAAACTCAATTGGTTTGTTGGGAAGGAGCTTGCATCCGAGGAGAAGGCCTTGCACCAATTTATCAAACTCTGAAGCTTTTGGAAATCAGGTTTTCTTCCTAATAAATTAGTTTCATTTTGGAAGGTTTCCTAAATTTTGTTATGCTGTTTGAAAATTATTTAAACTCTACTTGATTTACAAGAAAAAAAAGAAGAAGCCATGTTTGAATCTGGCTTCAAAACTTTGTAACCTTAGTTTAGAAATGAAATTCCTTAAAAAAAATTGCAATATGGCTGTAAATGATTCATTTCCAGAATTTATTTGCTCAACTGAACTTCTAACTCTGTTAAATTTGGATAAAATATATATATTTATATATATATATCTATGTTGGAGAATATATATATATACATATAGATATTTATATGTGATGTTGATTTTGTTTTTTGGAAAAATAAAACCCAATTGAGAAAATTTTGGGTAGATTTAAAATCCGCAATTATTTTAAAAAAAAGAAATTGTTTTAAAGAAAAGTTCGGATTTTTTTTTAGGATTTGGGAGGGAATTCGCAGGGGGCTCACCCCACTGTGCCCCCATGGGAGGCATGTGGGGGATCCATGCCCTACGCTCCCCACTCCCACTCCCCTTTCGTCAGTCGCACCCTTACCAGGGGTTCGGTTATGTGTAACATAATCGACGCCCCTTAAGGGGATCTGATTGTGTTACACACAACCGACCCAAGTGTAAGGGTCGACTGTGGGTTGAGTCGTCCGCCTCCCAACGCAAAATGTGTTCGCCGCCAAACACAAAAATGTGCATGGTTCCCATGAATGCGTTCCCTAAATTGAACCTTGCTTCAGTTTAATATTTATTTTATGAATAAAATAATATATATATATATATATATAATATTAAAATATTAATATATATATATAATATGAATTTTTATAATATATGTATATACATTTTGGAGATTATTAATAAGGTTTAATTTTATTTTAAATAAAACAATTTGGTATCTTGTAAAATAATTGCATGATTTAAATGTAATTGGGAAGATTTTAAAGTATTATGTTATAGTTGAGATTATAAATTTATATATATTAAAATTTTGAGTTGATTAATATCATGTTTTAAATATAGTTGAGAAAATCTTAGATCAATATGCAATAGTCAAAATTAATGGATTTAGTTTAAGATATCATTTTTTGAAAGAACAAATATTGGATTTAAAGGTATTATTGTTTAATAGAGAAATTAATTGATTTCTGTTATGATTATTTGGAATTGAAGAAATATTATTTTCTTAAAATTATATATTTTGATTAGAAGAAGTAAATGGCTTTCTTTTAATATTATTAATTAGAAGCAATTAAGGAATTAAGTATTTGGTTTAAAGTTCATACCTTGTTTGAAAGAAACATTATTAAATAAGTTTTTATTGAGGCAATAAAATACTGAATGTTTTAAATGAAGGGGATTTAGAAAATCCAAAGTAGATTTAATTTATGTCAAATTGCTCTTTGAGATGTAAATTCTTATGTTTTTTGTCTTGGGGAAAAATGACTAGAAGGGTTGTTAAGTCTTCCAGTTGGGGTTGTCATACTATGTTGTCAACCTGTTTTGAGTCACTTGGGTAGTACATGGTGCATTGTCAGTAATATACCTAGTTTCCACGAACGGGGATGATTTGTGCCTCCTATGGAAGGAGTGGATTATGTGAATTGTTGCCTCCAAAGTTTGGAGTGAGTTTCATTACATGTTTCCTCCTAGAGTTGGAGTGAATGTTTTATCTATTTTTGTATGCACTTGGGCTCTCTTGGTAATTGGTTTGAATGTGCGTTGTCAATTAGTAGAGTGGATTCTGTTAGGGGGCAGAGTTGTGAGAGGTAAGACTGGGTAACCTTCGGAAGTAATCTGAGCAAGTGATAAATAAAGCAATGTGATCCATGTCAGTAATGTTAGAGTTGTACTTGTGTTGTACATGTGATTTGTTGTGTCAGTTTGGTTCAATATGAGTCAGTCTGTGTCTAGAGATAGATGGTCTTGGCTAGGAATCCTCATTACTATCTCCTAGCACGGGGGGGGGGTGGGCCTTTGGGTACCACTTGGTTGGGTGGAACTAGCACCTTACTCCGTTGGGATTTTTGCTTGTTCATGTTGACAAGATTTCTAGTTGGAAAGCTCATGGGATCCAGTTTCATTTCTTGCTTATGTTCTTTTTAGCTATTCTTGTAATTTATTACCCCTCTTTGTAATCGAGGTGGAAGTTGTAATATGTAATCATGCTTATTGCATTTACCTCATTCGGGGAATGAGAGATGTAATCTTATTGTTTAACTAATATCATTGTAGTCTATGGTATTCCTTATTGTGATGCTATAATTTATCTTGTATGGAATGTATGTGTACTTAATATCTTAAGTAGATGTTGTGGTTTCAATGGATTAATGTTGTTCGTGGGTTGATAAGCAATTTCAGTCTCATAACCTTAGAGGTTGTTGCAATGGGTAGTGATCTTGTGTATTAATTGTTCTTAAAAAAAAAAAAGAGTACGTTTGAGTAGTTTTTGCGACTTCCTCTAGGGTTACGTGGCGGGGCGTTACACCACAAACATCAAATTCTCTTAGTAGAAGACAAGGGACTTGCAAGAAGTTAAATATTTTTTTCTTAGCAAGTTTTCACAACAATAATTAATGCAAATGGTGAAAGTAGAGGTAGTAAAAGAAACATAATTGAAAGTGTGTTTGTTTGTACACGGAAAAAACAATACTTTGGTATGTACAGTTAATGACGTCATGCTTTTATCCATAGCTTGGCTTACAATATTTTGTGAAAAGAAATCCTTGAATGTCAATTAACCAAAAAATAAGCACCTAGTCAAATGACATTGGTGCTATCTCTAACAAATCAATATTAGAAAAACTATGTCTAGATTAGTATGTAAAGTAAACTCATAAAATACCCATACAATAAGAGGGTAAGGTAGAAACATAAGTGTGTAGTTGATGGGTAATCATGTAGTGTCCCTTCAGTTGATACTATTGTTTCAATCTTATGATCGTTTGTTAGTCGTTTAGCTTCTTTGGATGCTACATTACATTATTTCAGTTATGACGTTGATGTTATGTTGGTTGTTATACTCTATTGATGATACATTTGACATGGTGATCATCTGGCTATGCCCATATGATGACATTATGATTGACACATGTGTGTTATTGTATATGTTTTTTTTGAGTGTTTATGAATTCATCATGATATATTTGATGTTTATGATGTATTGATGCATGTCAAACCTGGTGAAGGAGACAGTGTAGCATTACTCACTTGTGAGTACCCTACTATATTGTGAATCTTCTTTACGGTGTGTATGTTTGATAGTGTAATTTTATGTAGATTGCAGGTACATGCATTGAATCCACCTGCTTCGTTAGGTCTGAGCATGCCAAGACCCAATGAGAAACTTGTTGAATGCGGAGATAGTGTTAGGTCCTCTATTGCAAGCCATCATTCTTGAAAGAACGAGTACCTGTTTGTTACCTGTTTATGTTTGCCATCCATTTTGTCATGTCATTTCTAGTTTCTTCATGTCGTTTGTATGTTTGTCATGTTAAAAATTGACTTGTTTCAATTAGATAAATGATTTGATTAATAAGCATTTGATTGTATTATGATTTAATTGTTATGTTAGATTAAAATGATTATGTTAAGATTACGTTATAATTAAAGTTTGACTAAATATTAAAAGGGTTAATTAATTAAATTATTAAAATAGAATATTGATTTAATGTAAATTGTTGAATTATTGTGCAACTTAAATTTTATTAAAATAGATATTTTTAAAAGAGTTGTTTTCAATAAATTTTGCAAAATATCTGTAAACGTGATTCGAAAAGAGGAAGTGTTTTCTTGAATTATTGTTTAAATTGAACTGCTTGATCAATCTCAGTTTGCATGTAGATTGTCAATCTACAGTTAAGTTTTGTGATTGCAATTTTATTGAAAATGAACTAAAGCAAGGTTATGTAATTGTGGGCACAACAATTGGTTTTGGCTAAAAAATTTGTTTCACGATAATATTTTGGGAAGAAGCTTTTATGTTTCTCTATGTGTTTGTTTGGAAAAAGATTGAAGATTGTGAATTCTAAGGCCTTGTTCATGTGGGGAAAGATTTCAAGATTGAAATTTTGTGTTTGGCTTCACCTTTCGTTAGAATTCAAAGAAGAGCACTAGGTTTTCTTTGTAATTTTGTTTGGTTTCCTGAATTTAAAACTTTAAAATGATGATTGTGGTATTTGGTTTTCTTTATGATGATATTTCTCATTTGAAACTTGCACAAACAATAGAAAACAAAAATTTTAATAGATAAGATTTGATTTAATTGAAGAGATATTTTAGGAAAACATAAATTCTCAGGAATCTAGCCTTGTATTCCTAGATCTTCAAAATATTGTTGAACTCTTCATCATCGACTCGAGGATTAGTCACTGTCGCTGCCCTTGTACTAGTCATTCCCATTCACCATGTTATGATTTTCTTTTGATTATATGATGCTATTCCATGTTAGTATTGGTGTGCATCTTACCTTTATGTTGTTTCTCATTTCTTTGCTTTGAAAATTTAGTAAAAGTTACACCAGCGCTGGATTCCATTGATAAACTTATTTTGCGTATGTTTCACATCATATGTCTGTCAAGATTCTTCTTACACGAACAAAGATGCACTCTATGAGTTGGTTATTTTGTTTTACCTGAATGATAGTTATTCAAATGTTGGTCTCATCTTCTTAATTTGCAACCTTTTTAGTGCATGATACTCACTTTGTCTTCACCCAGCCGATGGAAATGTTGTATATTTCTATCTTTCGCAATACACTTCGTTGGATTGTGTATGAGCCTCAGATCTAGATTGAATTTCATTCTTTTGCTTGTCGTTTGGGCGTAGTATGAAGCTATTTTTCATTTTCTCTATGTAAGGATGGAACTCTATTCTATTCTTGCTATATGCTGTTATTGGTTTGATGTTTTATCCCTTATGCTTACTTCAACACCAAAGTATTATGGTTGACTATCAACTTTTGATTTGTTGTATTTCCTAGTTCTTCTCTTTTGATTTAATTATGATTGATTTTATATCATTGAAATTGCTTGGTACTACAGGGTGCGACAGACTCGTAGTTAATTTCCTCATTAATTTTGTTCTTTTGTCCTGATCATGGTTGATCTGGTCGCTATCAGATAGTTTCGATTGCCATAGTCTAATAAAATCAGCATTCTTGAAGATTATGTTGACCTTATTGTTGCATCTACCTTCGCATGGAGAGAAGAATATTTGAATATTTTTGTCTATGTAAATGTAGGGTTATAGTGGATGTTCGGATGGAGATTTCAACAGAAGCTAAAGTCTTGATTGCGCCATGGTTTGCATGTATTGGAACATAGATATTTTATTTGGAATGCATGTCTATGCATGCATATCACTTGCATTGGATATAGGTATTTATGATTGTATGAAGTTTATAAGTTTGATTTATATTTATATAAAATTATGTATTATAGTAATGGCTAAGTGATTAATGAACATTCGGTGTTTAATATGGGTATGCGCATGATCATCATGGAAAAAATAGTTCCTTAAGTGGCGATAAAAATTCAGAAAATCAGAGTTAGGCAACTTGATGTAAAATTTTGAATAAGTTATCTATATTATTTCAAAAATATGTAACAATAGAATCTATAGAAAATTGAATGTAGTTTCTAAACTATTAGGTTTATTTTAATTTTTTAAATATTTTTTTGGTGAAAATTAGAAATTTCAATGCAATAGCACTTAAATTTCAGGGAAGAATAAGAAGTAGGTGTTTGTTTAACCACCCTAACCACAATAAAATTATAATATTATTTTATAATATTTTAGATATAAGTAGAGGACTCATGTCTTGATGTGATGCATATTTTTTTGTAATTTTTTTCCAAGTAAATAATTAATTATGAATTTTTTATTACAAATTCTAAAAAATATAAAACTTGTATGTCTGACCACCTTAACTTGGTCAAAACTTCATGAAATTCATTTTTTTTTTTAATCCTATAGTATACAAAGCATATAATGTGACACATTTTTTAGATTCAAAAAATGTGATATCGTTTGAAAGCTATAGATTTTTTTCAATTAGCCTATCAATCGAGACTTTAGTCGTAATTTAACTAGAAAATGAATAATAAAAATTTATTAAATTCAAAGTAAAGAATAATTTATATTGGTGGAAAGCTGAAAATATCCTATAAAAACCCTTTTCATTTCATCAATTTTGGATATAAAAAAATTTGTCAGCCACATGGGCCATCATAACATTTACATATCGCCACATTTTGGCCCATCATGACCCTGCACATACCCATACTATTGTTTATAAACCCAAGTTTTATATGCATATTTAAGAGAATTTTCTTTGTCTATAGTCAACATTTGGATGTTTACTATGTATCAATTTATGGTTGTTAAATTTAAATGTATATATATATATATATATATATATATATATATATATATGTATGTATTTATTGAATTTAATTAATTAACTATATATTGTTTTTAAAGAAATGTAAGTTAGGACATTTTAATGAATATTGTTTATTAAATTATCTCGTTTAGTTGGAAAATAATAAATTGATGTTTAATTTATGTCAATTGTATAAACCTTCTTAAAGAATTAGTTCACAATGAAACAAATGACATATATGTTGGAAGACAATTATGTCAGAAAGAAATAATTTAGACATTTTTTTCTACTTTGTCAAGTATTATCAGTGCTGAATTTTAATCCATGATGTATTGAAAAATAATCATTCTTGAAAACTATGCATATGTTGTCGTTGAATTTTAAAATGGTACTAATGAGTTGTGTGTTCTTTTAAAAAGTTCTAGAGGCTTATGCTAGTTTTTTTGTATTGAAAAGAATGAGATTCTTGTTTATCGCCGTTCTTTGCACGAATTGACTTTTGAATTAGCAATGCATGATGTATTATCTTATTGAGGTTTTTGAAATGTATATGGTAACATCATGATTATAATGGGTATATGCGAGATGTTGTTTTGCATGCATATTGGCTATACTTGTCATTGTTAGTAATATGTTTTTTTATATAGGAGTGGCTTTCTTTAGAGGCTGAAACCCTAAAGAGGTTACTAGGATAACCTATCGAAAGTAGATAATCTAGTGAAAACTATAAACTCAATGTAATAGGGGTTGGGCAGTATTCATTTAACAACTTAGATAATTTTTTTTCCTCACCTTGTACCTTAATGCTTGTTTAGATTAAGGGTAGGTTGAGATGGCCTAGAATGGAATACTCATTCACTTTTTCCTCTCGAAAAGTGTTTTGATTCCACGTAAGTTCATTTAGGGTCCGAGAATCGGTAGAGATTGCCAGGGTAACTCAGTACGAGGGTCGGTAATCTAGGAAGATTCACCAGGGTAACCTACAACAACTGTTTGATGACACTCCTATCCTTGTGTAAAGTCACTTGTGGTTATGTTGTTGCCTCTGGGATTTTCTCTCTTATCTTTTGGTTTACATACCTTATTTCATTTTGTGATTGTCAACCACGTAACGTTATTTTTATCTTCTTGTATGTTTATTTGACTTGTGGACTTGATACTATTTCCTAGCATGGGGGGTGGGCTTTTGAGTACCACATGGTTGGGAGGAACGTGCTCTATCCTCTATTGGGTCCCCTTGCAGGTGATGTAGTTCGAGATAAGATTATTCTTGACAGGGTCCTAGTTTCACTTCGTTAATGGAGTTGGATGTTGAGCGTGCTCGTGAATGTGATAGACAGTTGTACTTTTTCTTCATTTATATTGTATTCAATCATGATGCTTATATGAGACTTTATTGTATTATGATTTTGGACATATCAATATTTGTCACAATCTCGTTTGATGTATCTTGAACTTGTAATTAAACCTCTTTATGATAGTGTAATCGATGATATGACATATTCTTATGTTTATTGTATATGGTTCTATGATGTGTTATTCTTCTTGTATTTGTTTTTGAAGCATTGTTGTGGAACCCTAAGAACAATCATGTATATGTTACTTTGTCACATGTGTTATTGAATGTTTTAAAAAAAAAAAATTGGTTATTTAGTTGCATTATGTGTTGTTCCCTGGGTTCCATGATGGGGTGTTACAAATAAACTCTATGTAGAGAATTCTCGACACCATAATAGTAGTAAGAGTAGTACCCATTTTGGAGGACAACTTTTGAGGTCTTGGCGACATCTATCGAGTCTTGCAAAGCAGTCTTGTAGGTGTGGTGGAATAGGTCTTCCACCAAGAGATGAAAGTCATGAGGCTAGAACAACTAATAGAATGCCTGCTAATCTTACCAAATGAATTGTGTATGTTGAAAATGTACAATAAAATGCAATTTAATAATGCATAAATGAAGTAGAATTTTTACATCTAGCCACACTTTTGATTGAGGGAAAGAATGAAAAAGGGAATTCTCACCAATTCAAAATTTTGAATGATCATGTTACATGTTTTAAGAAGTAGTTGTGTTCACAATAATGATAAGGAGTATTTTAGATAAGTATTAGTTATTTAATTTTTACGAGAATTTTAAGAGAATGATTGGTGTAATTTAATAAATATTATTTATTCATTTAAAGTTTAAAATTTAGAAACAGATTTGAATAATGTTAAGAGTAAATAAATAAAAGTGATTGTTTAATTAATATAATGACGAGGATTTAATTAAGTAATTTAATAAATAGTATTTAGTTATATAATGTTGAAATTAGTTTTGGAGGATATATACTATGATGATAGTGCAAATGTGAAAGACATTTTAGGTTTCTATATTTTGTTTCTTTTGTAGATAGCATATGTAACATTGTTTCAATAAAAAATATATATAATCTTTTTCAAGGGATGTGTCAGTCACCAAATAGAGGAATGACGAAAATGTATGAGGAAAGGATGACCCATTTTGAGGGAAAGTAAGGTTATGAATCTCTTGAGCACTATTGAAAAGTAAGTTTGACCCCCCTTAGCCAAAGGGCATTGTTGTACTACACTATATTATCTCAACAATTATACAATATCTCTAGAATATTTATCCAATATTTATGCTCAATACTTAATATTAATATAATTTTATCTACTCACTATTATTCTCTATTTTCTTCCTCGTTTACATAATGTGCTTCTTATTTCCTATTGCATAGTAATGTTTGTAATTGTCAGATTCACACTCCATGTGATAAGTGGTTGTTAGAATAATTTGAGATAGCATTTCATATGTGTTAGTTTATTGCACATTTTAAGGATATTTCTAAGAAATTATTGCTCAATTGATTGTGTGCACCATACCCCATCTTATTATGGTTATATTTAGGATAGCCTTATTGGATAAGTTTTACATCAAATGTATAAATGATGGTAGGCATAATACGAGATAAAAATTGTGATGACTCATAAGGAACATGTAAAGTAGATCTTTCATAATATCTAGAAGGAATACCATCCTAAGGTTTAACAATGTAATAAATAGTTGGATCAATAATCCTAGGATCAAATGCATTACCGTCATATGCTACATGTTACTAGGAATGTACTCATCAATTTTAGACTCATGGACAAGTGAAGTAGGTGTCTAACATAGAAGGTAAAACACTAACTCAATGAAAGTGGGGAAATCTAATCTATGAAATCTCAATATTTCCTTCAAGATATTATATTTATCCATAGCATAGAATATGATTAATGTGTCAAGGAAGGAAAAGGAATGTGTAATAGGAAATAGTAAATTATAAAAAATGGATATATGTGAATATAGATCAACTAAGGCATAATATCTAAAATAAGCCATTATGGTATAGTATCCTATGGTGGGAGGCTGTGATAAAAAAAAATATATAACTATGCAATATCCAAACCATAGTCAAGGTATAATAGTATACCAAGGTAAAATGAATTAAACCCCAAGAAATACAAAAATAAATTATGAAAATATACACAAAATGCAGAATACCTTAAAATAAGGTGTATTTTTAGCCATGGCATAAAACCCTAGGGGGTGTAAGATTTGACAAGTTCACAACAACATAAAGAAAAATAAATCTTTCTTCATACAATCTAGTCTATTTAAATAAATGCAACCAAATCAATGATAATGAACCTAGACAACATAAATGATAATTGGGAATGATGCATGGTATAAAAAATATATATATTAGAAAATCAAATAATAGAGATTAAGAAAACTAGCCTTGGGAATAATGGTAATGAATCTTATGCAACATAGAATACATTTGGTTAGGTACAAAAAATAAGTTATGCAAGTGCACTTGCTATATGCAATTTTGTCTAGAATTCAACTTTTCCTTAGGTTGATTACATGATTATGGATCAATACCATGTTTGAATCTTCCCTTTAATATGAAATCTTGATCTTGTAAACAATGCGCTTGTGCTATTTAATTGACCAAAACTCTCTTCTCTTCATGGAAATTAAGGAGTGATATTATTTAGCAATATTTGAAGGAAATCACTAGATATCATGGACCAAGCTATCTTAGGTTGCACCTTATGGTTATGCCATCTCTATGGTCATGATTATAGATCATAAAAACTATCCTAAATCATATGAATGTGGTAGATTGATTAGACATAAAATTAAATTCATTTTAATACAAGTGAAAGCAAAATAATCTAAAATAATACTTATCGATTGAAAAAATTCAACCAATAACTAATAATAAATATACATTGAATATCTTTAAACATCAAAAACATAATAAATTATTATACCATGATTAGTTATAACTATAATTCTATTCTTCATTGTTATATAATTAACTCTCTTCCTTAAAGAAAGCTGCTTAGGTTTTCTCTCCTTTTGGATCTATATAGAAAGTATAGAATGATAAATATACCATCACTGAGAGAATAGGTAGGAATGCAGAAAAAATAGCCATGAAGTCAAAAGAATAACGTGTGAGATAGATTCTCTGTGTGCCATCTTTGGACGGCAAACGTGCGACCATTGTTTGATAGTCATCTATTCTAAAAGTCTTTTAAGAATATATTAAATCTATTTCGGTAGAAAATGCCCGTTAAATAATATTAAGATTTTTTTAATAGCGTACCTAAAGCAGCCCAGAGACAACGAAACTTCTTGGTAGAAGACGAGGGACTTGCAGGAAGTAAAATATTTTCTTCTGAGCAAGTTGTCGGGACAATACAAAAAGTGAATGGTAACATTGGAGGTAGTAAAAGAAACATAATCTAGCATATTTGTCTGTACGGGGACAAAAACACTACTTGTTATGAACAGTTAATGGCTTCATGCTTTTATACATAGCTTGTCTTACAAACTTATGTGAATAACAATCTTTGAAAGCCAATTAACAAAAAGAAGCACCTTGTCAAACGGCGTCGATGATAATCTACAAAAATTCGGTATTAGGCTAATTATGTCTAGACTATTATGTAACTATCACTAGTCGTTACAGTTAATCTCACACACCCTAAACTCTTAAATAGTATGTTGGATTTCAACAATTATTTTTAATTTCTTTGTACGTGATTTAACAGCTTATAACTATTGTTTTGGCTTGTGGGTAGTTACGATGAACACAAGAAGATTTGTTATGTACACAAAGATCAAAAAATGGTCATTTCAAGGGCCGTAGATAACTCATCGCATATACAATTAGAAATTTTGATTTATGATAATAAAAATGTGAAATAAAGAAAAAATGTTGTCGATGAAAAATGGATGTGATAGCAAAGGGGGTATGATGTACCTACTTTCCTAGTTTCATTAAAAAATGTATGCTATAGAAGACATATTTGAAATCTAACAAAACTAACTATCAAAAGGAAAATCTAGAAAGCGAAAAATGATGTGTACCTATCACCAAAGATGTTTTTTTAGACCTCACTAAGGACTCATTCACCTTATGGTGATTGGGTCCTAGCTAGGGCTCTTGAAAAATGCTTTATGGATTCTCGTATATCGGGTCTGCACTCCCAAATTCCATTTGTTCACTATCAGAAACATGGAAATAAAACTTGTAGCTTAGTTTCCATGATTTGACAACTTTGCAAATTTCTTCAATTTTTCTTTCCAATTGATCTTCAACCTAAAATATGTAATCACATGTCAAAGAGAGAAAAATGTTGTTTGTTAGGGAATTGGGGTTCGTTTTGGTCAAACCCTATTTCGGTAATTAAACCTTGAAATGAATGAAAGCATGAAAGGAATGATGAATGAACAACAATATGCAACAACTCATCAAACCTTAATTAAAACCTTGGATTACAAATTTGCAAACTTCCATTAAGGGGCCTCAGTGAATGTAGATCTTGATCATGAACTTGATTAGAGATAATTCCTTTTAATATTCTTGAATTGATTTTGACACTCCTTCAACATATTAGCTCAAACAACATGCATGATGCAATACATCTTTGACATCATAGTGGAATCTTGATTTTTCCTATAATCTTCTTCAAATCTACCCTTGAATTCCTTAAAAATGCTCTTGAATGCTCTCTTGACCATAAGTTTTCTATTATGACATGAATGCTTGAAAATATTAGATGAAACTAAGTGAAATAAGCTTGTATTTATACATATCTTAACATTAATTCTTGAAATTCAAATATCACAAGCCGACATTGAATTATAAATTTAAAATCATTAAAATACTACTAAAAATATATTCCAAAGGGGTTACTGGCATCATTTAGACCTTTGATGTAAAGTTATACAAAAATTATATCCTAAATATAACCATAATAAGATGGGGTATGTTGCACACAATCGATTGAACAATAATTGCTTAGAAATATCTCTTTAAAATATGATATGCTTTTATGACATAGAAATAAAAATATTAATGGAGGCCTTACAACTCGATATTGTTCTATCTAATAAAATTTCTAAGATGTTACTTCATGAAAGAATTATATATTTTTTATTCCTTAATATGTGCAATGAACTAGTTCTTATGAAATACTATCTCCATCTATTCTAAATGGTCCTTGATAAGAAGATCCTAAAAATAAGATACTATTGGTAAACCATAGAAAAATATTTGTTAGTATGTTAAGAAATGTCTAGCTTATAAACAACTTAGTGACCTCATTCATGAACCATCTCAAAAATTGTATCATATCATAACTCCTATATCCTTTTCTATGTTAGGTATCAATATTATTTTTATATTAATCCATCATCCTCTAGTGGTCACACATTCATCATTACTAATATTGAGTATTTACTAAGGGTGTGAAAGAAATTACACTAAGATAAACCATTGGCCAACACACTTCAAACAAATTCCTAGACCATATAACCTATTGCTACAACATTTCTTCTTCCATTGTCACTCATAATATTAAATATTTCAAAAGTGATGAATTTCATACATTATGTAAATAAATCCATATTAAACATCACTAGTCTCTACCATGTATTACCCATAAGGTAATGGTATTGAAGAAGCATCCAATAAGACCTTCATCAAAATCCTTAAGATGATTGAAATTTATAGTAACTATGATTAAAATTTACAACTCAACCTTCCTTATAAGCTTACTATACCAATATGTACACACTAATAAGAGATTCATTATACCCATTAGTCTTTAGAGTAAAATCTATATTTCCAATTCAAATGAAAATTCTATCATTTCCATCTATCTTTAACATAGGTATAACAAGATGATCAAAGGTCAAGAACTTGAAGTTGTTGACCTTGTTATTAAAGACAACTAGTGAAAATTCAATGCAAACCATCAAAATAAGTTTGAACCTAATTTATTTGGCCTATATACCACAATTACCAAGTATGGAATAAGAGAATATTAGTTGGCCATTGCATATAGTCAGCATCTTGAAGAAAATATGAAAATATTATACATAAAGGATGAGAATGACTCAGTTAAAGTATTTCTAAAAAGAAAAAAAAGGAAAAAATAAAATAGAAAAGGTAATGAAAAAATTGTCCAAAGGTCAATACCACCCTATTGTACCTTAGATAAGTACCATGGACAATACCTACTTGTATGCACCATGTGTAAAGTAAAATTATATTCTCTTATGTCCTCTCTCTATCATCTCATTCTATCCTCCTATCTTGTTACCCTGCCTACAAATAATATTTTCTGTCCCATATTTAATACTATTAGCACTATATTGTATCATGTTATAGATATATATTTTGACATCCTCCAATTCAAACATAAATGAAATCTTGTACATATTCATCTAAGACATGAACATTAAACCCTTATTTCCAATTAAATTGATCCATTCAACAATAAGAAAATACTTAACCAGATTACTATGCCAAATGAAAAATCAAAGAACATTATCTAACCAATCAATGCACACCAATTAATTCCCTAGGTATTTGGAAATTCCTATTCTGCTATCTCATTATTTAAAATTATGAGATGTTATTTTACACATCAAGCATGATCATTATCTAGACCCTTTTACAAATATTTTAGTAGCAATTAAAATCAAAATGAGACATTTTCTATTAGATTTGATTATTTTCCTATCTAGTGACCTAGATAATACCTCCTCAAGGTTACCATGAGTCTTATGTCCTGATAATTTTGTATAGTATACTAGGAAATTATTATATTTACTTTTAGGCTTTATTTCTTGAATATCTCTAACATATCCCATGAATATTGTTACACACAATGATACTATGTTGGTAAATCCTCTTGCTTGCTACAACTTTTTCCTTTTTTTCTATAGTTTTCATGAAGGTCCTTATACTCTAGAACATAATATCAAGTACAATAGAAAATATAGATAGATCTCCATATTTTAGCATCCATCTTCATATTTTGTGAAATATAGTGGTGATAAAATCCATCATTATTATTCTTTTTACTTTTATTCTATAATTTTCTTGAATTACTAACATCATTTTATAGCTACCATTTCTACCTTCTAACATTTTTAATACACATTTTCATTATAAAAAGTATATATATATATATATCAATCTATCTATACATTATTATCATGAAAGTCGTACATTAGTGAATCAAAAATATGTATCCACTATCAATAATAATCTATAATCATAAATTATCATATTTCACATATTTCACATGAATCCATAGTGTAATACAATCCAAAAATTAATAAAAAAATTATATCTCATATATCATGGTGAAGTGTATGTAAATCATGTCAAAAATATAAAATAACACATGACAGCATAAAAATGTATCATTCATGATGACTATTTATACATGAATACCAATATCTCCCCCTCTCCCCCTTGGTATAGTTGATGGTTTTGGTGATGGTGATGGTTGTGGTGGCCTACTTACTAACTATGATATGCATGGATCACTTAACTAAGAACATAATTAATCGACAAGTGACGGTTTTCTCCACCCTACTAGCATAAAATACTCATACACTTTTCATTAGAAATATAATCCTATTGCAACATAGTTTTTCATCACTTAAGGTGGTCATCACATTTCCTAATGGTTGGGAAATTCCTTATCAACCTAAGAATCCTCAAACCTAGTATTTATTTATAGAGTTTCACTCTAATATTACAGCTATTCAATCTCTACAAAAACACTTTCTATCATGTTCCCTATGTATGGGGTAAAAGCACAAAGTTGTGTCACACTTTCAGCCAACTTATCAACAGAACTTAATTTAAGTATTTCTAACTAAAAATCAATTTTGGTAAAACATATGATCTAGTAAGATTCATTCTAGCTGAGTTAGATACTTCCACAACTTTCTCAACTAAAATTGTTGGCTAAAAATATATGGAGCACCACTTTGAGTCCTATTTACCAAAAAAGTAAAATTATTTGAAAAACTAGATGTTTCAATAATATTTTTGTAAAATATAAAAATACCCTTTTGTAGATCCACAAGTTTGGTTTTCAAAAATATATTTATTTTAATATTATTATTTATATTTTCTATTTTAGTTTTACTAAAAGTAGGTTATTAGCAGAAAATATTAGGTTGATTACCATGCCAAGGAAAAATACAAAAACTTATTAAGATATTTTGAAAAAAATATGATGCACTAGAGAAAATAATCTATTTTAAGATGGTATATTTTTTTTCCATTTTCGAGAAATATTTAATATGAAATTTGACATCTGATGGAAACAACTATTTTTTGATTCACATAAATTTCAATATTTATTTAAAAATACATATTTATCAAAATTAGAAAAAAATATATCCATGCACTAAAGTTTCAAGCTATAAATACACACAAAAAATTTAAAAGAAAAAAAAAATTACTATAAAAAAGTTGACATCTCATGCAACTTCATTTTTTAGTATTTTATCAGCAACTAAACTATATTGTTAATCTATTAAAAAATAGATTAAAATAATTTTTTAATTATTTACAAAAAATAAAAACATAAAATATACTAAGAAATGCATGTTTTACTAGTTTACATCATTTCAATATTCAAAACATATATGCCACTTTTTAGTGATTCAAGTTTAAAAGTTGGATCAGTGTTGGTCATTTCATTTATAAAATGTGATATTGGTTTGTACTTTTACCCTATATGGTAACCTTTGTTTCCTATCCTCTACTACCTCTACCTATGAAGATAATTTTCAATAGATCTATCCTTAACATCTCCTCTATCATATCCATCATTATCTCTCCTTGGGGCTACTACTACCACTTGAAACATGTGCTACAAATTTTCCACTTTCTCATTTTCCTTGATTATATTGTGCTCTCAAGCCTGATACCCTACCACAAAGTTTCATGTGTATCCATTGTGTGTGTATCTATCATATCTCCTCTGTCTTTCGAATAAACTAGTAGTATCATAATCTAATTGCTAATTATCTTTCATTTATCCTCTTGTGGCACCCAATATCAAAATTTTCATACTAGTCATGCCTAAACCTATGGTGAGGTAGGAATATCCAAAAAAAAAAATTTATATATATCAACTTATGATATATATTATGCTCAATAATATAGTCATGTGTCTCAATTATTTATCATGATATCTTTAGGAAACTTCAAAAATGTGTGTCCTCATCTCACCATGCATACCTAACTTTGTATGGCCTCCATGTAATATTTTCTACCATAAGCTCATTATTAGATCTTCTATAATATAACTAATTTCCCATAAGCGTAGTTGTTGACCACTAAACATAATATTCTAGCCATACACAATTGAATCATTTACTAGTCATGTTTTGTACAACACCTTGAGCTATAAAATTTTAATATGATCTTGATTACATATCTTTAATAGTGTTGTGGACCTAATTTTCCATTCATCTTGACATAATATCAAGCATAAACCTCTATATTACTGTACCAGCTTATAGGGATCCCATACAAACAATATTGTTATCTCCACAATGTTTTTCAACTCAAACAAAGAAGAATTTTCTAATCTTGTGAGCTAGTAAACTAACACTTCCAAATTACATCAATATAAATGGTAGCTAATATATTTGATCCACATACACATCAATATTTAGGTTCATCCCCTACAGGTTGAAGTAGTCTCTCCTTGTTAGTTCTCATAATGATCATTGGATATACATTTCTTACTAATACACTTTCTCTACATAAATTGAGGTCTACAAAATCCCCCACATGTCCCTTGAATTTACTATAATCTCTTCTTGATGATATGAAGTTTCCACAATAAGTATTGTAGTTTTGTATTATTTTTGGATTCGATTGTGTTGGAACTCCTTTTTGATGCAAAGAAATCCAACACAATCAAATCTAGAAACAATATAAAACTATAATCTCCTTTATCAATAGATGAAACCTTGATATATTCTATATCATTTCTTTTCTATCACTATCATTAGAGTACTATCCATATTGATTTCTAGAATCTTTGCTACATAACTCAACCCATCTACCTTCATGAAATTCTATCCATCCTTGTTAGATATCCACACCTATCTCATAATTCTAAACCACATCTTTTGATCCACAACCACAATAAATTTAGACATACACACACACAAACCTTGACCACCCTATTTTAAACCCTAACCTAACCCACCTATAAACCCTTTTTGCACTAACTATTATCCTAATCCATCCATTTTTTGTTATACCCTAATTATTCCTTAATTATTGTATTGTTCAACTAGACTAGGCTCTCTTGCACCAATTTATAGTTTTCTTACATCACATATTAATGTGTCTATCCCATTATGTGCACTTACTCCACTGCTTGCTATGTTTTCACCATTATTAAGTACACCTACACCACACTATAATATTCCCATGTCATACTTGCACATGAAACATGTATTCTTACACATGTGTCTCTCACACATGTGTACCTACACCATTTTTGTTTGATCGTGCACTAGAAAATATCTAGCACATGTATATTTCATCCCATTTCTTCATTAAATACCCTAAATGTGACATAAAATCTGGAAATGACATTATCTCCTAAGGCTTACCTATCATCTATTATGTATAAATTTAAACCAACTCATGATCCGTTTTATCATGCTCCTCTCTCCAAAATTTAGAGCTCCTTTTCTACCATCCTAGAAATGAGCCTTCTTCTTCTTCACCTACTATTAATATGATTTGTTGGTATATTTTTAATCTTTTTACACTAATCATTCCCTCGAAACTCTAACTTTCAGCTCTCAACCTATTTCTCCTTGTGAAAGTCCGTCAAAGCCACCTAACCCTACTTGCCTTCAAAACAGAGCATCCTTACCTCATACATTTTCATCATTCCTCCTTCTGGTGACTAGCACATCCCTTGAAAAAGATATTATATTAATTTTTTATTGAAACAATGTTGCATATGCTATCTACAAGAGAAGCAAAATGTAGACACCTATAAGTTTCTTCACATTTTCACTATTGTCATAGTATATATATCCTCCAAATACATTTCTAACATTATATAATTAAATACTAGTTATTAAATTAATCAATTAAATTCCCCTTGTAACATTAATTAAAAAACCACTTTTATTTATTTACTTTAACATAATTCATTTTTTTTTCTAAATTTTCAATGCTAAATAAATAAATCATATTTATTCAATTAAACCAATCTTTTCCTTAATATTCTCCTAAAAATTAAATAAATAAATAATATTTATCTAGCATCTTAAACACATAACATGATCATTCAAAATTTTGTATGGGTGAGAATTCCCTTTTTGATTCTTTCCCTCAATCAAAAGTGTAGTAAAATCTAAAACTACTACTTTGTTTATGCATTATTAAATTACATTTTATTCTACATATTCAAAATACACAATTCATTTGGGTGATTAGCAGGCATTCTATTAGTTGGTCTGGCCTCACGACTTTCGTCTCTTGGTGGCAAACCTATTCCACCACACCTACAATACTCCTCCGCAAGACTCGGTAGATGTCGCCAATACGTCGAAAGTTGTCCTCCAAAATGGTTACTACTCTGACTGCTATTATGGCGGCAAGAATTCTAACTTAACTACACACTTACGTTTCCACCTTACCCTCTTATTGTATTGGTCTTTTATGAGTTTACTTTAAATACTAATCTAGACGTAGTTTGCCTAATACCGAATTGTTAGAGATAGCATCGACGCCGTTTGACTAGGTGAATGTTTTTTGGTTAATTGGCATTCAAGGATTGCTATTCATAAATGCTTGGAAGACAAGCTACGCATAAAAGCATGAAGTTCTTAAGTGTACACACCAAAGTATTGTTTTTGTCCGCGTACAGACAAATACGCTTGATTGGGTCTCTTTTACTACGTTTACTGTTACCACTTGCGTTTAGTATTGTCGCGACAACTTGCTAAGAAAAAAATATTTTACTTCCTGCAAGTCCCTCGTCTTCTACTAAGAAGTTTCGATGTCTGTGGGCTGCTTTAAGTACGCTATTAAAATTTGACATAATATTGTTTAACGAGTTTTTTCTTCCGAAAAGCGTTTAATATAATTCTGAAGAGAGTTTTCTAATTGATTACCATCAAACATTATCACACGCTTACTGTTGGCATAGAGAGAATCTATCGCACATGTTAACTACCTATGTACAGTTAATGATTTCATGTTAACTTGTCTTACAAGTTTTCGCGAATGGCAATCCTTGAATTCTGATTAAAAAATATCTACTGAACGAGTAAATGGTTGACTGGATCCTCCTCCCACTGCTACTGCTCTCATCAGCTTTGATTACTTTTTTATATTCCAGACTGTTACCTTACAAACTATTTCCGCCCACTTTCTTTTTAAATGCGTTCCACAAACTACGTCCAGACTACTATGAAAACTCATGAAAGACCAATATAATAAGATGGTGGAAATAGTCATATTCTTAGTTTGTGGGCAGTTGATGTCTACCTAAGAGGCGTGACCATTTGCGAGGACAAACATGGGATTTTGGTGACATCTACAAAGTCTTAGGGAGGAGGAGTCCAGTCGTGGTCGAGCAGTTTTGTCACCGAGAGATGAACAGTAACGAGGCCAGAGCAACTAATAGAATGCCGACTAATCTTAGCATATGAATAAAAAAATTATATTTATTAAGCATATAGAGGTTTGTTTTCTTCATTTGACTGTGATCAGGGCAGCTTCCTATGCATCTGGAGTATATTTCTGCTCTGCTGAATTACGAAATCCATAGTAAGTTAAATGAATTCCACCTCCATTCGTTGAAAACGGGACCATTTCTTTCTCCTGCCGTGCTGCTCTCGTCTTGCTTAATGTGATTTTATTAAAATATGAAAATTCATATATGAATTATTTAAAGTAAAAGTTGACGACTCATAATAGTTTATAATTGTTCGTTGTGTTTTTATGTCCGTTGTTGCAAAGGTGTTATACATCTTCGATATTATAATATTTTATATTTGGTGGTTGGGTAAGGAGAATATCGAGGAGATCGTGATTGATTGTACATATAGTGAATTGGGATCAAGCATTCAATGCTTGAGGCTTATGTGAAGAAACTTTATATTAATTATTTGTGTATCTAATGTTTTGATTATTTTCTCATAGTGAATTAAATAATGGCGATAATGGTGGCTAGGAGAGTTTCCTCTTGCTTGCTTTTCTTTTGTCTATAAATGGAAGGCTTGGAATAGACTCATTCATCACTTGAATAACTTCAACTTGTTTGTTATAAATAGAGTTTGGAGTTTTACTTGGATTACTTGTGAAAGGGATCTTGAGGACCATGGAGTTAGGCATTTGCTTCTTCTTTTTTCTTAACCAAGTTTATGGAGAGAGGAAAAATGGTTGGTCATTAGTGTAACTATTTTTTTTGTTTTATATGGTTTCTTCTTGGTTGGCACCAAATGATAGCTCTTAATCAACTTTACAACCAATTGTCCATTTTTTCAATAAAAAATCTATAAATAGCATGCCATTTTCTCTATTTTGAACATACAACATCCTTATGTCAAAGTCATGATGCTCATTTGAGAATCCATCAAATCCTTAGGATATCATTATGTTAGTTTGTTGAACAATCTTCTTTAGTCCTTTGCAACCAAATACCTATCTGTGAACCCCAATCCTATACATGCAAGAACATGAGAAACAAACACAAAATTAGGTTTATATGCAAGTGAGAATCAAGATTCCCGATGAAATCCATTTAAATTGCAAAGAAAAAGAAATGAGATGAAGAACACAAGCAAACATAAATAATAGCTATCAAATCTTATTCAATGTAAATCAAAATCTTGATCCCATGGGGGAGTTGGTGCCAATTATGTGTAAAAATTGACCCTTTCCCAACTCCTTTGTAAGCTTGATGATGTTTGATCCACTTTGGTTGAATTCTTGCATAACCTAGCTAAGAACTTGATAAAGAGAGATGAAAATGGTTATGCTTGAAAATGAAATTGAGTATAATAAGTTACTCAAATTGTGGATGTTAGAATGAGAGGAAGAGTCTCTCATTTATAGATTTTCAAATTGGAAGAGACTGAAATTGAACAATGTGGGATCATTCAATATCCAATGGCCAAGTGCCACTTGTCAAGATGTGAATGGTTGAAGGTTGTGCACATTTTGGTCAATGTGCATGATAAATGCTATGAGATTTAAATTTGAAATTTGAATCTCACATGTTGGAGGGAGAAGGAAAGAGAGTTAATGTCACTTGGCTCAAGACCTATGGCATTAAATGCCTTGTTGGAAGAACCAAGCCCAGTTGATTTTGAATTCAAATTTGAGGGAATATTCCCCTTTTATGCCATGTGAGGGAAAATAGGAGATTTAATAAATCAAAGTAATTGATTTATTGTGCAAGTGGTAAAAGCTAGAAGATGGGACATAGATTAAGATTAGGGGATGTAACAACTTTGACTTGAATTTATGAGTTAATTTAAATCAAGAATTGTGAAGAAAAGATTTAATTAAATAAATGATTTGATTTATTTAACTAAAGGGGACAATGTTAGATTAAATCAAATAAGGTTTAATTTATTCAATTTAATAAGAGGACTTTAGAGACTTAATTTAAATAAAATGAATTATTTAAATGAATAGGGATAGAGGGTTAATTAAATTAAATTGATTAATTTAATCAACAGAGGAGAAAGACCTGATTAAATAAATAATGATTTATTTAATTAAGGGATAAAGGTGTTGGTAAGTTGAGTGTATGATTCAGGATGAAACAATGTTAGTAGCATCAAGATCAGGTGCATGTATATTTTACATGTCTACATTTTGCCCCTCTTTGAAGCAGTGCACTTGTTGTATTGGTTCAAATAATAGTCTGTCATGATCAATGTTCAATTTTTAATTTTTTTTTCAAATGCCCCACTATTGCCCCATTAGAAGGTTTATGCTGATATATTTCCCCCTCGAAAGATCAAGCGGAAATGTTTGATTTTTTGATCGATATCGCGATAAAATGTGAGAGGAGTGGTTCTATTGATCAGAGGACGAAAAATAATTCTTTGATGTAGACAATTTTGATGATGTATAAACAATCATCGGTCATGGGTAGCCTCGTGTATATTTTGATATAACGCACCAATTTTGGATAGAAATGTTACTAAAGATAGAAAAATAAGAAGAATAAGATGGATGGAAGGAGGATCCAACAAGCCTATGTTATGATGATGATGATTTTCTTATCAGGAGATGGGATTTTCAAAGGGCCAATTACTTTATGTTTGATAACACACGTAGGTGCGATGCATTAAGGTATAAAGAACCAGGATGGCATTGTACCTAGTGTGATGGACTTTGACTCGACAATTAGATAGGAGTGCTCTTGTTCATATTTGACATACTGAAACCTTGCTAGGATGGACCTAACAAAGCAAGTATTCACCAAGTTATTTTACAAGAATATCCAACAAGCACAACAAGTAAAAAGATAATGATCATTGCCCCATTCCTTTCTCTCTAAACCTCTTTTGTTTAGGCATCATCGAAAGGTCCTTGGAATGAGTGCAAAATAAGATAAGTCAAAAAGACCAGATAAAGTAAAAAAACAAGCTAATGTTCTTCATACCACTAGCCCAGACTACACTACCACGAGGTACTTGATGCTTATGTCCATCTTGGGAAAGATACATCCTAGGACATGTTGTGATCAAGGTTTTGATGAGATTGATTAGTTGATAAGCTATTGATACTCCAATTTGACCAAATTTATTTCTTACTGACTTAGACTTGAGACTTCTAATGATTAGGGTGTTCACTTTTGAGACTGCTAGACTTGCTTCCGACTGACTCACCAAAGGATGAAGGTGATGATTGATTTATTAGGATTGATGATTATTGCGGATGAAAGGGAGATGACATGGATGCACAATTTCGGGTTTTTCAGATATTTGGATGTTTTTGGTGTTTTGAAAATGTTTTGAGGCTGTTTTGATTTTTAGATTTTTCAATTTTTTGGATTTTGTGTCTTGGGGGCCGATCAAGGTTGGCCTTGCCTACGTTTAAGCTTAGATATGATGCAGTTAGGATAACAATAGACTTGATTACTAATTAGAAAGATGGGAAAATGGATTGCCAGATTGCGACGGACGTCTAAAGGACTAACCTAAAATGTGAAAGAGATGGGAAAACAGATTGTCATTGCGACAAATGCCTAAAGGACTGACCTAAAATGTGAAATAGATGGGAAAATAGATTTCCATTGCGACAGATGCCTAAAGCACTAACCTAAAATGTGAAATATATGGGAAAATGGATTTGCCATTGCGATGGACGCCTAAAGGACTAACCTAAAATGTGAAATGGATGGGCAAACGGATTGCCATTTTGTGACAGACGCCTAAAAGACTGTCCTAAATGTCTCAGGGGATGATCAAAGATCAACTTTGCCTATGTTCAAGCTTAGAGAAGATGTAGTTCGGTAAGATGATGCCACTTTTGATTTTTGCAGATTTTCGACATGTTTTGGATTTTTTTATTGATTTGGATGTTTTTGGATATGGATATGTGATGATAGTAGTGCTCTTTTCTTTGAGATTTTGTTGAAAACCAAGCTAGGGTTAATTGATCGGATCAATGGATTGATGATGATAACATTGTTGAGGATACACAACAATGCAGGGATAGTGTTAAGCAACATGAGGATTGGGAAGGATAACCCAAGATTATGATGGATTGATTGGATTTGATAGCTTGATTTGAAACAAAATTTGTTTTGAATTATTTGATGTGACACTGAAGTACACATTAGATGCAACTGATATTGATTTTGGATTGATGTTTGATGAAAGATAAAGCTTGATAAGGAACATCTTCTTGTCAAAATATGCCATTGGCTAGTGATTTGGATTATTTTCTCACAAGTGCTTTAACCAATTTGATTTCACATTTTCTAATGTTTGGATCACCACATAAGTTGGAGGATATATATCAAGATTTATTCTTGAAGCAAGATGCAAATATCTGCCCCTAGTGTCTAGCAATATATGGAAGGCCATGGTTGGATTCTTGCATAGGTGTGTGGATGGATGGATATGGTAAGCATGCAAATGATGCCAAGGATTATCTTGTGAAAAGATAAGGTGTTCGAATAAAGGATGCTCATTTGGATAGTGCTTCATGGCTCAGATAACGTTGGGTAGGATAAGATCAATGAAAATGACCCATGTCAAGATGTTTACCATAAGCAAGTGTAATTGTGCACCAAACCTATCAAGATCAAGATAACTTGGATTATGGATATAGATAGATGATGATGGATTGGATAAATGGTTCATGGATGCATGTGTTTATTATGGATGAGATGCTAGCTTTATTATGGATGGGATGAGATGCTTCCAAATGAAGTGGCACAAGTAGATGCTCAATTATACACATGACGCCTATTTTCTAGGTTTTCATCATGGTACATCTCCAAAGTGCCACCGAAGTGGTTTTCACTAGAGGATGATTTTTTTCTTTACTGTTTTTAGTCATTTTTTTGTTTTTATTTTTTATATATTTTTGATTTTTTTTTAATTTTCTGAGATATTTTAAGCTGATGTTGAATCACCTGGTGGTGCTCACATTGGTGCTTATTTCATAATGTGTCATCGATATCCTTCCTGAAGTTCAGTTGTTTTGCTAAGATATGTGCACTTGAAAACAACTTTTGAGATTCTTGATCTGCTTTGCTGATACCGGAGTTAACTTTTTCTTTGTGCGCACATCATGATAGAGTGCCTTCTGAATCCTTATGATGAAGGGTTTTTACCAGCACATGGTCAATGTGAGAATTGGATATCATGCGTGGAGGAGTGGATGGTGTTGTGTGTTTAGGAATAAGAGATGGATTGGTCAACAGTTTGGAACCTTTGACTCTCCAAACTTGGGAAGATGAGAAATGATGGGTGGATATGGAAGTGTGTGGAATTAGGACCAACTTCTTGATATACTTTGTACGTTGCTTGAGAAGCCCGATTTTTCCTTTGTGGGCATATTTGATGGATACTTGCCCCCTTTTTTTTTGCCCCATAGTTTCTTTGACTAATGGAGTATGATAGGGATCATCTTTCTTTGTATTTTTTGGTATCCATATGTATTTGATTTTTCCTTCCTGCTTCACTACTTTTTCTTTGATAAAATTCTTCATGCTTTGATTCAAATATTTCTTTTTGACGTCGGTTCCAATTTATGGATGGGGTGATGGGTGGATGAAGATTCGTGATGTGGCTAGTTGTAGTATTGGCATTGGTTTCATCATAAGGATCTTTCATGCCCCCTATGTTGACATTTTCTTGAGACAAAGTTACCCCCAGTATGGTGATAATAGCACCTTTGTTCTTTGATTCACCTTGTTTCGAGATGCCTTGTTTAGAATGCATTCTCTGACCAATGACCACTGCAGATGACATCATTTCAATTTTTTGCTTTGTTATCTCCGGAATATCCTATCCATTCTGACCTATTTCCTTGAGTGGATAATGTAGGATATCTCCATACATGGTGTCCTCAGTCTGAATTTGGGATATATCTGATCCTGATGTTGAAAAATCAGTTTGACTGTAGGAATCAATAACCTACTCTTTTTGTGTAATAATATTAGGAGTAAAGGAATCCTATTTTGAATGAATATCATCTACATGTCCATCCAAGGAAAGCATCTCATGGGTAGATGGACGACTATGTTCTATGTGGATGTTATCATCTTGTATAGATAAGAGGGTGTTCATTATATCATTGTAGTAGCTTGGAGATACAAATTCTTGATCTTGAGTGATTTCAGAATCGCTTTCGACATGCTTTGGATCAAGTTCTTGACATGGGTTGATTTTAAAGGATGGATTGCTTACAAAGGATTCTTGGACATTTTCATAAGGCATGGGAAGTGGCTCAATATCCTCTTGATCTTTGAGTGGATTTGGATCAAATATTGAGTTGAGAATTCCTTCACTATTCATAACCATGAGGTCAAAGGATGTTAATGTGTCTTGGGAAGGACCATTGCTAGACCTTGGTGATAGATGTTGATCATGCTTTGGAATAAATTCTTGAGATATGTCCTCTAACTCATTAGGTGATGTAGCTACATTGTGAACATGATCATTGGTGGATGGATCTTGGATTATGTCAATAGGATCAAATAACATCAACACTCCTTGAAATAGATCTTTGTAGGAGGAGTCTTGATCATGACTAAAAAATGGCTCTTGATGTATGTTGATTTGATCATTGGATGAGGTGGAAAAAATTTCAAGGTGTTCATTGATGGATAGATCTTGATCATTATTTTCAACAATTTTGGTGGGAATCTGTTGCAAGCTTTGTTGAGCGAGTAATTCATGTGTTTGTTGTTGAGCCAACAACCCTTTTTGTTGGTCGTGTTGTTATTGTGCCAATAATGCTTGTTGTTGGGCTTGTTGTTGAGCTACTTTTTGATACACTTGTTGATGGATTACTTGCAATTGTGCTTGGTATTGTGCTTGCACCTTTCGAGCTTGGTGTTGGGCTTGATCTTTAGCTTGTGCTTGTTGGGCTACTTGAATTGCTTGCGTAGCTTGTGGGACTTGTTGGGATTGTGCAACTTGTGTAGCTTGAGAGGATTGTTGGGTGGCTAATTATGGTTACGCTTGCTGAGGAGATTGCTATGCAGCTTGTCGAGTGGCTTGCAACATGATGGAGAATTAATTTTCTATGTTGCGTTTTGGCAGTCCTGGCGGTGGATTGGGAATGGTGTTGATTTTTGGGGTTTGAGTGGTAGAGCATGTGATTGATATGCTTGGTCCTTGGAAAACCATGCTTTGAGAGACTTGGGGAATGGTGGATGTATTAACCGTGGGGTCACTTGGATGGTCGCCATCTATTGTTGTGATATCCATGGCACAGCTAGAGGATTTGTTATGATGCTTTGGTTTATGATTGGAGTGTTGCTCAGATTCGATTGATTGATGGCTGGTAAAGGGGGAAGGCTCATGCCCTGATTGTTTTGTTGATAGATTTGTAAGTTTTGACTTTGATTTAAATCTACCATAGGAAAAGATGTTCCAAAATTCAGATTGGGCATGCTCACATTTGTTGTACCATTAAGGTTTGGAGGAGATAATGATCCCATGTATGGTTTTGTACAAATGAAAGTTTTGAAAATCAATTGGCATTGTAAGTTTTGGAAAGTTTGGTTGAATTGGATTACTCATGATGGATGAATCAAGTTTAAATATTCCATCTGCCTCTTGTGTTTTGACCTTGTTGACCTTTGAGGGGTTTAGTACAAATGATGAGATGAAGGATGAAAGGGGTGAATGATATGGGTGTTTAAATTTTTAGGAACTTTGGATCAATGCTAGATTTTAGGACCTGGTTTGATTTCATTTTGATTGAGGATAGTTTGACTAAGTGTGTTAAGTCAAAAAAGGTGAATTTGGATTGGATAATTTGATTAAGTGTGTTAATCCAAATAAAGTGATAATGAACCTATAAACCCTAGGAAGTTGTGTTATCCTAGAGGTAAATTTGCTCAAGAGAGTTGATAATTTGACTAAGTGTGTTAAGTCAAACAAGGTGATGCTGATTTTTCCTAAAATTCTAGCATAAGTGATGTTTTCCAAGGTTCCAAAAGTTTGTTAATGAGATGATATTTGATTTCGGTGGTTGAGAGATGGATGAGAGTGATGATTTTGATCCTAGATGATCCTAAGAGGACTTTCTTCACAAGACCAATGTAATGAAGAACATGTTTTTCCCTAAAAGTGGTTCAAACCAAAATACTAATGTTTACATGAAAACCAAATGACTCAAAAGGGACCAAGCACATGTGTGGTTCAATTGTCTATTATCTTTCTTAGATTCGGTTCTTTTTACCAAAAAAACTTTCTTGATTTATGCTTTTCAAACTGAATGTCTATGTCTCAATTCCTTTTCATTCCACAATGTACATTATGTGAAAATCAAGGTTTCAAGAGCATAGTTTCCTAGGTTGACTTTAGTATGAGAAAATTATGAGGTAAATCCAAATGCTTAGAGACCTTTAAGGATAAAATCCCTAGGGAAAGCAACAACACTTGGATTTGGTCAAAGGTATTTGCCCCTCCTAAAGGGTTTGAAATTTGAAGATTTTGTGGATGTTTGTTTCCAAATGTTTTCAATCAAAGCAATGTGTTTTTTATTCCAAGAAAATGTACAACCGCTAGGCTGAAAAGACAATATTTTGTTGGGTTCCCACTTGGATAAATCCAACTATGCATATTCAGTGTGGATGATTAGATGCTTGACCACAAAGGCTCCCCCTTATATTGCACTCGCTTCTCGGGTCAATCAAGCATCAATACCCATGAATCTCCCATGGAATACTTTTAATCTCTACAATAGAACCACATATATACGTTGGGAATCTTCAAAGGGCATGACCTTTTGCACCAAAAAATAGATAGGATTTTGGCCTTTGCAAAACAAGGGGTTTTAATTTAGACTTTTCGTTTGTGGAGATTGACCTATGCGGCAAGAGACCATTGTTGCACTTCTCGTCAGAGCCAACCATGTGATACTGGCCTTTGTTCCACTACCCACTTTTATAGCCCGGTAAGAAATACTCTTGGATTTAGAGTGTTACCAGTTGGGTTGTTCCCTTGGGTGAGTAATTTTTCCCACAAGGTAGGCCTTCTAAGATAAACAAAAGAAAGCAAACATATTCATAGTTCATTCAACCCTTGTTGAAAAAAAATGGGAGAACACTCACAATATGCCACACTCACAATTGCAAGATTGGTTCAATTGTTAGGTACCCAAATTGAAATATGGAGGAAATATTTTATGCAACTTAATGTCACCAAAAAGACTTTTGATTCTCAAAATCACCATGAAGCATGAGAGAAGCGCATACGCCTTTTGAAATGAAATTACTTTGCAAAAAGGATTACAAGACACAAAAGAACATGTTCATTTTAAATCCCTCAAAGCAATAATGAATTATTTTTAAGCACCAAAGGAAGTGTGATATTTGCCTAGTTTCGTTAATCCTTAAACCAAATCTAGTGAATTTGTCCTATAGTCCATTTTAACCCTTTGTTTGCAAAAAAAATGAAGATTTTTAATGTTCTTTTTAGGACCCAAATGAAATTTAGTGTTTCCTAAGAGCATGAAGGTAAACAATTTCATTTTAAGAGAGATTATGATCTCCCAAAAAGTGTTGAATAAACACTAAAGTGTTTAAAAACACTTGATACATTATGATGATGATGCCATAATGCCACTTTCAATCTTGTTTACTCCTTCACTTTGATTAAACCAACCTGCAAAAAATTATTAGAACTATAAAACAAAGGTTAGAAAAACCAGTTAGGAACCTAAAGCAATCAGAATAAATTTTATCTAATGTTTTGTCACAAAAAAGACAAATATAGGGGAGTAGACCTAGTTACCGCCCCCCATTTAATAACCGCCACCTCCATGCTCACTTAACCCCCAAAAAAAAAATTCACTTTGATCCATTAAAAAACTTTATTTGATTGAATAAATAATTACAAAAACACCAATGGCTGCTCATTAAGTGTTAAAGTGAATTTTTTTGAGTGGATTTAAGGCATAAAACAGTTATAATTGATTGAAATTATAGCGAGCGGATACTGGGACATTAGGTGGCGACAACTAGACGACATCTCTAAAAGGTGTCTTTTTGACCTCCACGCGCATATCCAATGCTTTGACACTCTACCGAATTGCCCAGAAGCCAAAACCTTAGTTATAAGCACTTAACTCATGAGCAAAAAAAACCCATAATTTTTTTTTCAATTCAATGTACGGTTTGAATTCTATGGTTGCGCGAAGTTAGCCCTGGCGGATACTAGGTCTTCTCCCCTATCTTGAAATTCCTATCGCAAGTGCATCAGGAACATAGGCTCCTTCCACCTATTTGACAAGAACTGATAGATATGTTTCAAACTTTCTATCACAAGTGCACCAAGAACATGGGCTCCTTCTGCTTGTTTGATAGAAACAAATAGATATATTTCAAACTTTCTATCGCAAGTGCGCTAGGAACATAGGCTCCTTCTACCTATTTGATAGAAACAAATAGACATATTTTGAATTTTTTGTCGCAAGTGCGTCAGGAACATAGGCTCCTTCTACTTGTTTGACAGGAATAGACAAATATTTTGAAATTTCCTGTCACAAGTGCATCAGGAACATAAGCTCCTTCCGCCTATTTGATAGGAACAGACAGATATTTTGAAATTTCCTATCACAAGTGCGTCAGGAACATAAGCTCCTTCAGCCTGTTTGACAAGAATAGACAGATATTTTGAAATTTCTTGTCACAAGTGCATCAGGAACATAAGCTCCTTCCATTTGTTTGACATGAACGGATAGACATCTTAAATTTCTTGTCAGAAGTGCATTAGGAACATAAGCTCCTTCCGCATGTTTAATAGGAACAAACAAATACCTCCTTCTAGTGCCAAAATGTGAACCCCAATCCTATACCTACAACAACATGATAAACAAACACAAAATTAGGTTCATATGTAAGTGAGAATCAAGATTCCCCATGAAATCCATTTAAATTGTAAAGAACAAGAAATGAGATGAAGAGCACAATCAAACATAAATAAAAGCTATCAAATCTTATTCAATGTAAATCAAACTCTTGATCCCATGGGGGATTTGGTGCCAATTATGTGTAGAAATTGGCCCTTTCCCAACTCCTTTGTAAGCTTGATGATGATTGATCCACTTTAGTTGAATTCCTACATAACCTAGCTAAGAACTTGATAAAGAGAGATGAAAATGGCTATGCTTGAAGATGAAATTGAGTATAATAAGTTTACTCAAATTTTGGATGTTAGAATCAGAGGAAGAGTCTCTCATTTATAGATTTCCAAATTGGAAGAGAGTGAAATTGAGCAGTGGGATCATTCAACATTGAATGGCCAAGTGCCAATTGTCAAGATGTGATTGGTTGAAGGTTGTGCACATTTTGGAATGTGCATGATAAATGCTATGAGATTCAAATTTGAAATTTGAATGTGACAAGTTGGAGGGAGAAGGAAATGGAGTTAATGTCACTTGGCTCAAGACCAAGGACATGTACAAGGCATTAAATGTCTTGTTGGAAGGACCAAGCCCACTTGACTTTGAATTCAAATTTGAGGCAATATTCCCCTTTTATGCCATGTGAGGGAAAATAGGAGATTTAATAAATCAAAGTAACTGATTTATTGTGCAAGTGGTAAAAGCTAGAGGATGGGACATAGATTAAGATTAAATTAATCATAGATTAATTAATTTAAAGAGAGATTAGGGGATCTGAAAACTTTGACTTGAATTTATGAGTTAATTTAAATCAAGAATTGTGAAGAAAGATTTAATTAAATAAATGATTTGATTTATTTAACTAAAGGGGACAATGTTAGATTAAATCAAATAAGGTTTAATTTATTCATTTTAATAAGAGGACTTTAGAGACTTAATTTAAATAAAATGAATTATTTAAATGAACAGGGATAGAGGGTTAATTAAATTAAATTGATTAATTTAATCAACAGAGGAGAAATACCTAATTAAATAAATAATGATTTATTTAATTAAGGGATGAAAGGTGTTGATAAGTTGAGAGTATGATTCAGGGTGAAACGATGTTAGTAGGATCAGGATCAGGTGCATGTATACTTTACATGTCTACACTATCTAGTGAGAAAATCAAGCGGAGTGTTGGTTGTAGCTGTTTTTTAGCTTAATTGAAGCAGGATAAATGTGATATATTATTTCTTTTCACTACCTTTGAATTCTTGAATATGATTTATTTTTCTCTTATGTTTATTATGGAATTCTCAACAAGGCCCATGTTCGTGTTACTAACATTCATTTGATTATTCTTTGATTTCACACATGTCTACATTTCTAGATTAGTGTTTTTTACTTGCATTCCAATTCCTACATGGACAAATTAGTGCATATGCTTCTTATAACCATTTTATGTTTTCATTTATTCTTTTTATTTTATATAGTTTTCTAACATTTATTCATATAGATTTTTACTTTGTGTTTTCCATTGTGTAACATACTTATCTTGTTTATCACTTTCCATCATTTTCAACTCTTTATTTTGCAAAAATAATGTATTTTTCTTCTAGGTATAGTTCCCAACTTGATTCAACACTTTCACATTTTAAATTGGTAGTTTCATTCTTCATTGCTTATGCACAATTGTTTTATTGTTTTTGTTTCTAGAGAATTCATTTTTTATTTTCAATCATTTTTCATTTTCCCTTTTCATTTTATTTTAATTTTTGAATTTTTTTCATGTCTCTTCATTGTTTCCATTATTTTACATTAGTTTTTGTAGTCCTTTTCTATTTTTCTAAATAAATCACTATCATGTATCTAGTGTTATATGTAAGCTCCCAAATCAACACTTATGTCCATCAACTAAAACCTACATAATTTAGCACATACATGAAATCTACATAATTATCTATTTTTAGTTTTTCCTATTTTACATCTTTCATTTCTATTTTGTTACTCTAGACCTATTTTTTATTAAATAATGTACCATTATAAAATATGATAGAAGAAGATAATCCAAAGTGAGAAATTATATTATCTATGATAAATCTATAGATTTATTCAATGGTAGTAAAGAAAAGCATAATAACTTCAACCTTCTTTATGAAATAATCAATATTGATAATAAAATTAAGAAATTTAAAATAAGATAGAGTTGTTAAAGACATTTAAAATAAGATAGAGATGTTTCACCAATAATACAAATATTTCATATGAAAAATGACCAAAAAGAAGTTTACTTGCTTGAAGTTCTTGTGCTAGAGCTCATATTAAATTGCTATGTTATTGTCATTGTAGAGATTTCTTAACAAAAGTAGAGGAATTATGTTCTAGTGTTTTCCAATAATATCCCATTCATAAAAATACTTGGACTAAAGATCTACCACCAAAATCTCCACCACCATAGCTTGGATGGGCTTCTTGGAGGTCAAAGGGTATTTTAGATTTAGTTAAGCAACATAATGAGAGACCATTATAAGAGCATCGATAAAGAATATCAAAAAGTATAATGTAACATGTTGCGAGATTTTGGATATGAATGTGATTAATTTTAGAAGCATTATTGGAAAACGAACAATTTATTAAGTAGTTTTAAATGTGTGAATATCATTCCCCAATATCTACATTAGCACAAAAAAAAACTATCTCGAGTAGAATTATTGATAATTATGGGTGGAGAGATAAAATGAATCACAAAGTGATAATAATTTGCTAGATCATCATAGGGTACGAGGGAATTTATGCTAGTGATTGCATCTGCATGATGATTTTCATTACATGGGATAGTGTTAAACTTATTTAGTAAAGACGATGCTAATTCATTATATTAAGAAAGATTGTCATGTTTAACTTTGTACAAATCTATTATTTGGTTTATAATTTAATGTGAAAGACTATAAACTTGATTTAATATTATATTTAATGAAAACGTGGCATGTAAGCCAACATTTGTACTCTACAATAATATTTTTACATGGAAATTTTGTGTGGAAGGAGAGGGGAAGTGGATTATCATTTAGGTGGGAATTAATATCCATATATTCATAGAGCCAATTTCACATCTCAATACATTAAAATTTTCTTACCATAGATGATGATCAATTAAAAAATTATGTTGTCATCAAAAAATAAATTCAAATTTGTAAAATAATATGGTGAAGGAGCATTCGATAGCTAATATGGCACAATTTTCCTTGATATTTATTTTTTAGAGATAAAATTGAGGTCAAACAGTTAACAACATGATCTTCTTAGCCAATTTACCTAAAGGTAAGTCTTGGAGAATATATATTTTATAGGATCAAAATTGATAGTGACATGCATTTATCCATTAGGAAGATAATGTCTAAGATCCTACAATGCAAAGACAAGAGAAAGCCATTATTTCTCTAGTATAGAATATTTAGTTTCATAATCAAATAGAATTCAATTGATTTAATAATCAATTCATTTTTTACCTTCATCATCATGTTGAGAAAATAAGGCTGCTAAAGTAGGGGGTGAAGTTGTATAGAGAAGGAAAGGGCATCATGTACACCTAGAATAAAAATAGGATGATTCGAAAAATAAATTTAAATACTATTAGGGTAAGCGCATGAAGTTGAGTCAACAAAATTCTCAAAAAATTGAAGTGTTTTTCTTTATTTTCAAAATTTGCAATGGTTGGACTGAAAATTGAAAGCAATTGTGCATTGAATCTTAAAATGTCCAATAATATGAAATCTATTATTTTGAGTCTAGTTTACAAATATATAATTTATTCTAGTGTTCAGATGATACAAATTAATATTTAATAGGCATATATATAAACCACTTTTTAGAGTCACTTTCTTAGGACCATACCATGCACATGTATGAACTTACCATAATTTGACCTAAATAAAATTAGTTTTCTAATTCCTTTTGGGGAGAAATGTGTAATAAACTAAATATTGATGTAGATATTTTTTTATAATTTTTCTCTAAATATTTTTTAATTAATTTTTTATCGGTCCTAATTGTTGTTTTTGGAAACCCTCATTTATAGAGACCATAATTTAACAAACACTAATCATTTTTTATTTCTTTATTTTTAAAGAATTGTAGTTTTCCACTGGGTTTTGGGGATGGGGATGGTAGGGGATGATAGGGGATGCATTTTGGGGATGGGGGTTTAAGTTTGGGACGTGGGAGAATAGGGTGCTGAAATACATATAGTACTTGAAAAAATAGTTATAAGAAGATGTATAAGTATAATAATTATACTTCTTGGAGACAACTAGGAGTCCCCTAGACGTCTTGAGGACACCCCAACATCTTTGAAGTCCTAACGGCGTCTTGGAGACAACGAAACTGGTGGTGGGATGGTGGTGTTGATGGCGGGTTGGTGGGGGGACATCCCCTCCAAGTCCCCAAGTCTCTGAGACATCCCCGTAGAGGATATGTGGGGTTTTTTCAGGGGGACGCATCCCCATGGAACATTGATAGAATTGTCTATAGATTGATGTCATATATTTTTTACAAGAAAATTAACAAATTAAAAGTTATTAAAAAAATATGAAAACCTGATAGTTTAAGTTTATGGACCCATTTCCTTATAAATTAATTAAAAATTAGAAAAAAGTAATCCTATCATTAAAAATATATATATTTGAAAACCCAAGATTGCGATATATAATGGGTTTTAATTTCACAAAACATTTCTAAAAATAGTCATCAGCCATGGGTGATCCCACAATAATGGGTTACACTTTTTGGCTAAACTTGACATTGAAATGAACATTTTGAACTAAATCTTCACTTTTTGACACTTATAGCTGCTAAACCATGAGGAATTTGAAGATGATGCAAACTAGTGATTTTTAAAATTTTGTTTGTAGTTTTTTTTTTTTAATTTGGAATCAAATTGAATTTCTTTTTCTATGGAGGACAAAATTCTAATTTATTCAAATTTAGATTTGTAACTAAAATATCTAGAGGATGCATTTGGTTTCATAGTGTTTTATTGTGTATATATATATATATTAATTAAGTTTTGAAGTCAAACCAATTACAATTTAGACATAAGTGTACTATAAAGAGAATACATTTTTTGTATGTATCAGAATTCATTTTTTTTGTTGGATCAATGACATAAATACTAAAAGGATAGATATTTTTTGGTAGTCTACTATTTTTCCACATGTGCAAAACAAAGAGCTTGGATTTTGGTGAAAAACCTATGTTTCATTAAACTAAAAAAATGTATAATAAAACTAAAATGTATTAAAACTATACTTTATGGAGAGCTTCTTTTGAGGACAATGTAGTGTCAAAAATATTAATCCCTTTTCACACTTAATTTGGATAATTGACATAAATTTAAATTAATGATGTCTTGGAATAGTGTTGTACACATTCACATCATTTTAGGGCCATTATTTGTTTAAACTATACCTTAATTTATCATTTACAAAAGTGTTGTAAAGTGTTGTAACACACTTTCACACTTTTCTAAGGTTTATCCAATTAGTTAAGCCTAATGGGCCCCTTTTAATGAAATTTACCTATTGTGTACCCTATTTATGGTGTTGTAAAGTGTTGTAACACACTTTCACACTTATCTAGGGTCATTTTAATTAATTTTGGTTAATTGGAGTTAATTAACCCTTTTAATTCAAATTTAAGCCTTATTTGTGACACCTTTCAAAGATCTATCCCAACACACACAAATTAAATTACATAACATTTAATTATACAAAATCAAGGTCCTAGAAATTGGTGATAGGACCCATTTTCCCTAGGTGACAAATTGATCCTCCCTCTATAGGACTCCCCTTTATCAATTGATTCTAAATGGATTTTTAGTGATCTTTCCATCCCCCTAGGTTAGGTCCTAGAAAACTGAGCTAGGACCCATTCACCCTAGGTGGCGAATCGGTCCACCCTTAATGAGGACCCCCTTTTTAAATTTCATTGTGGTGGGAATTTAATAATGTTTATCTCAAAATCTGGTGTTAGCTTGAATTATTTGAATTTCAGGGTTAATTCACATTGTTTCTCCTAGCAGTTTTATGAGGCATCCTAATACTTTAAGAGAGAATTATATAGAGTACTTCAAGATAATTTTCAAAGGAATTTCAAGGCATATTTTCAAAGTTTATTGCAGCAATTCAAGCTCATTCCATCATGTCAAGGGTTTGATGCATTTATGCATGTTGTTAAGCTAAGATAGTTAAAGTAGCATTGAAGATCTATTTGCAAACATAGTTCACATCTATTCAAGATCAAGATCTACATTCTTCATGGCCACTACATGTTAGATTATAGATTTTAATTATAAGACAACATCCAATGTATCTACATTGCATCATTTCATGTTTTGTGCTTTAATTACATCATTTCATCTTTGGTTTAATTACCTACAAGGGCTTTGGCTTAGGAAAATCCTTATTCACTAACAATCAAAAATTATTTTCTTCCCTTGAATATGTGTTTGCAGATTTACAAGTTGAAGATCAAGTGGAGAGCAAGTTTAGAGAAAATTTGTCAAAGTTGTCAAGTTGAAAAGTTGACCTTTAAAGTGCAAGAACAAAGAATTGAAGCTATAGAATTAAGTATCGGTTTTTGTGAGTTGAACATCGAGAATCTGAGAGTGCAAACATCAAGGAAAATACCCAGATCTCAGTTTTAGAAACCCTAACAAGGACCCATTCACCACTAAAGGCGAATGAGTCCTTTGTGCCCTAACAACAAGGTTCTTGCAGCATGGTACACACCCCTTTGAGCTCTAAAAACTTCCCTCATAGCTGCTATAATAGTTAGGTATCATTTCTGATTGTTATTTGCATGTTTTGGCCCTCATAATTGAATGTTTTAATAGGATAAATATTAGTGGTTTATCATCTTATTCATTCATGATGGTAAATCGTACATCTTTCACCATTAAACATATTGGTGAGCCTGACTCGTTGAATATTACAATTTTTTGATTTTGAAGTCTTTTATTGCATCCTAGATTAGATCTTGCATTCACTTGCATCTCCTTTAGGGTTTAAATCTGCATTATTTTGCATCTTTTTAAATTTGAGAAATACAACAAAAAAAATATTCATTGTGCATCTCATTTAGATCTCATTTATTTGCATTTGAAAATCAAAACAAAATTTCATTGAACAACATAAGTCCTCACATTCATCTTTTCTTTATATTTTCACATTACAATTTTGAAAAAAGAAGAAACTGAAACTCACTGCCTCAGACCTGGAACTGAAAGATATTACATAAACCTTGAAAATAATTAAAAAGCAATTTAAAAATACCTTACCAGGACCCATTCACCCTTATTGATGAATGAATCCCTGATCAAGTCAAACTTGCATCTCCTAGCATTTGAAAAAGTATTAAAAATCACTCTAAAATCCATTGAAAAATCTTAGAAAAACCTAACCAAGACCCATTCGCCCTTACTAGCAATTGATTCCCTATTAGTTATTGTTCAAAATTTTTTGGACATTAAAATCTCATTTTTTAGCTTCTGTTTGGTGTTGTTACTTTCCTATTTTAGTTTTATGATTTGTTGTTTCATCAAAATCATTCCATTTTGCTTAAATTGCTTTATTTTAGTGCATTTTTCAAATTCAAAATTTCATTCAAAACATTTTATTTCCAGCTTATTGCATTGTGTAATTAGTAAATTGCATTGCTTAGAATCTAAAAATTGCATTTCATTCTAGGTTCTTGCATTTCCTCTTTGCCATTTTAGGGTTTACATATCTCACTCGACGTGGATCTTGGGTTTTTTGACGCTCTGTTTGATAGTGTTGAGAATCAACCCTCCATGGCTCATAATTTGCATACTTCATTACCCATGACTTCACCCCCTACAACCAATGTGCTTAATATTAAAAACACCATCCCTACCATCCCTGATTCCAATCAAGCTTCAAGGTCTACCCTAAGCCAAGGTGGAATTCCAATTCCATCCTCCACAATACCAATGTCCATTCCTACATACACTAGTACACAAACCACAACAACCTTTCAACCTACAAAAACCCTCCAACCCACAAAAGAATTCCAACCTACAACAACATTCCAACCTACAACAACCTTTCAACCTATAACAACCTTGCAACCAAGCACAAAAATTACACCCACTAGCATTGTGTACACTTCCATAGGTATTCCAGCAGGAATTCCTTCCACCTTTGTGCCTTCGAATACAATAATTCATCAAAATTCAAACTCCACAAACTTGAAATTCACTAGTCCTTTGCATACATACACTACACCACCTTATTCCCCTCAAACTTACAACCAAAATGAGCCTCTCATTAACCCACTTTTGTAAACTATGACATCCCTTGAACAATAGGTGACAACATTACAACATAACAACAATAGTAAACCTTTGCAATACATCATGTCTACCCCATTTTCCTTCGAAATATTAAGAGTAAAAATTAAACAAGGTATAGAAGTACCTCACTTTGAGAAATATGGTGGGAAAGGAGATCATGTCAGCCATGTTTCCACTTTTATGACCTTGTGCAGTGATTTCATCTTTGAGGATAAACTTTTGGCTAAGCTATTTTCTAGATCCTTAAAGGATACTACTTTAGAGTGGTTCTCCTCTTTGCTGAAAAAATCAATTGGTTCTTTCAATGAGCTTATTGATTCCTTTTACAACCACTTCCATATTCACATGGGTCCCAAGATGACCCTTTTGGATTTAATGGCATGCAAACAAAAAGAAGATGAGAAATTAACCAATTTCATAGGAAGATATCAAACACTTTATTCACAAGTGAATGTTAAGATTCCTAGTGCAGACCTTAAATGAATGTTTATTGCCAACATATAAGATAAAATCCAAAGAAAACTTGAATTGTTGATATTTCCATCCTCCACACAGTTATGTACAACCCTTAGTGATTATCAAAATTTGACTGGTAGTCGTAATGTGAAAAATCCCCCTAGTCGTACTTAAAAATTTGAATCTACAACTCAGAATAATTATCAACCTTTCGAGAAACAAAATAAGCGATTTTTACAACTAAATTCGCCTCAAAAAATTCAACAAACTAATAATCAAGTGGTTTCTATCAAGATGACAACTCCTTTCAGGGAACAGGAGAGAGAGAGTTCACTCCTTTACCTGATACCCTCCATAATATCATGGTGCAACTCATTGACAAGAAAATTCTTACCTTACCTCATGTTAGAGAACATGACCCTAATATACCATTGCCTAAAGGCCTCCAAAACAATTCTTATTGTGATTACCATCAATAAAAATGGGCATGGTACAAAATATTGTACTTGCATCTTAAACATCTTGTGCAAGACCTTATTGATTCTAATAATTTACTAATTGGAGCTGTGAATGATCAAGGTAATAAGTTAGTAGCCCCTCCTAATCAAAATTTATAAATCTTTACAAATCCAATTCCCAAAAACACTGTTTCATTTGTCAAAACTAGTGAAACTAAGAATGATGTGATGAATGTTGACACAGAGGATGATACCATAGAAAAATCCTATGGAAACTATTCATCTCGATACTATTAAACAACACAATGTAAAAAAAGTGGTAGAATTCATCAAAGCTAGACCTTGTAATGGCTCAACTAAAAATCCTCTTCACTTTGATTTCTCACAAAATGACATACCTAAGCGTGCACTTGATGGTCCTCTTTACATAGTTGGTTGTATCAATAACAAGCCCACTAATGGGATATTGATTGATCCTATATGTGGAGATAATGTTATCATAGAAGAATTCTTATATGTGAATAAACTATATCAAGATACATAATATAAAAATCTAAAATCATGGATCAAGATGCATAATGGATTTTCTAGCCCTACAATAGGCTCGATAGATCTCCCTTCAAAAGTGGGACCAAAAACATTAACTGTCTCATTTTCCATCATTCTGCAATCAAACCATGTTTTTGTGAAGCTAGGCTATCGATGGCTTTGCTCCATGAATTTCATGCCTTTAGTTGTTCATAAATGTCTAATGTTTCCATTTTGAAATGATATCTTTATTGTGCATCATAGTGGATTTAACCCTCCATCAGCCTGAGGGAATTTTTTATTAGATTTATTTTGGCCCGAGCCTATGGAACCTATCAAGCCTTGCGAGGATTTAGTTTTCAAATCATACCAAAAGTTCAAGGCAAAGAAAATAATAGAATTATCCCTTTGAAACATTCCTCAACCTATAAATGAAACACCTATGCTTGAAAAAAGGGTAAGTGCACCAATCTGTGACACAATTTAGTTGCCAAATTGAAAAAACGTCCAAAAAATCCCAAAATAAGCCATTTGGCGCATGCCAAATGGGAAAGTTGACATAAAATCCAAAAAATGGGTTTCAAACCCTCATTTCTCTTCAACCCATGGCTTGAGAAATAGTATTTCAGGTTTGCAACTCGTGCTCGCCAAATCTCATCCATTGTTTGCATCCTTAGCTTACCATTTTCCACGAGGATGCTACCAACTTGTTCAAGAGGTCAAATATTGCAAAGAGTTATGTATTTGTATTCTATTTATTTCAAATTTGATTTAGAATGCAAATTTAAATAGGTTTTTATAATAAAACTTTGTTCTAATTCTTAGGGAATGAATCTCCACCTCGAAACATTGAGAATTCATAATCACCCTCTCATGAAGAGCCTCCTATACAAGAACAACCCAAAACCCCTCCATCAATTCATAGGCATCCTCAAGGAACACAAGAAAATATTCAAAATAAAATTGAAAACAATTAAAGAGACATTCAACAATTAATTGGAAGATTAATCGAGCATGTTGAAACCCACCCTTATAGAAGAGTGATTGTTGAATCACTGAAGTCAATTGTAACTCATGTAGGAAAAATGAGCGAGAAAATTAATTTTTGGTCAAATAAGAGGCATGAGATGAGACACTTTTATGCTAGTGGTTTGTCATATGCAGAAGTCAAAAATAAAAAATTAGCAAAGCCGACTTGTGGGCCCTATTTATAGACCCGAGAACCAATGATCCTTTATCTCATGCATGCAGGAGGTTCCCCATCCATTGGTGCCACCATGAGTTAATTAAAAAAAAAATTGGGATTGGTGATGGATGGTATTTGACCAACCTCCATGAAATAACCATGATGTGCATCAATATTTTTTGAGGAAAATCTATTACAATTTTGTCCTCAATAAAATGCCAAACTATTTTGACATCTTAGACTTTCAGGGTAGAGGTGGGGATTCCACACATGATAGACCTATTGCACGACGTAATCCATAGTTGGCACTGAGAGCCTTCACTAGACCCATGGTGGGGCATGTCGTTGTTCCTTCCATTGTTATTGAAAGTGTAGAGGTGGACACGTTGAAGTTGATTGACTCACTCACCTAGAATATTGTATAGTGTGTGAGTCCTCTAGTAGAGCCTGGTGTGGAGGAGACATGTAGGCCCCGAGCTCCACCCCACCATTGTGGTGCTTGTGGTGTTGTTTGCACGTATGATTATTAGATTTCTCATGATGCAGCTATGCAACCTACATCAGTTGTAGAGGTGATGGCTTTCACAGATGATTTTCTGAATGATACATTCGACATTGACACTCAGGTAAAATTTAGCAAGTTATTTTAATGTTTATTAAATTATATTTTGAATTTTAAGAATAACTAAATTAGTAGAATTTTGATATGATGAAATTTCAGGGTCACACTATTCATGAGGCATGCTCTATTCCTATAGACCCTTATACATTCTCGATGATGAGTCCACAGGTATGCAACTAGTATTAAAGATATTATTATTGCATTTGAACTGTTGAATGTTATATCTGAATGTTTGTCTCATAACATGCTTTGGATTTAAAACAGTTTCCTGGTGCACCTTCTTCCTCCACACCTCACAATTCATATCCTCAAACAACGTACACTCTAGTATCCTTTATTCATTAATGGTGTTGTAAAACTATGTTAGCTAGTTTTCATAATTTTTCGTATATACAAATCTAAGAATTTGATGAGAAACAAAAACATTGCATTTGTATTCCTTGATCGTGTCACATTATGTTCTCCTAATTCACTTTTTGTTACTTTATTCCTTCCTAATCCCATACCATTAACACTTAATAGTTCACCCTATTTTTGATAATCCCCTCCTAGCCCATCCCACTAATATCTTCTAGTCCATGCTATGTGCCATTATGTCCTTCTACTCCCATCTTATTGTACCCATTATTATTTCACCCTAGATGTTCCATGATCCCCTATGTTCCTTTATATCATACTATGTTATACCATATTTATCCATGTTTCATCCTAGATATCTCTTCTCTATTGTTGCTACACACAGGTCAATTTTTCACTTTGTGTACTATAGTCAAACCATAGACACCTCCTAATTCACCCTATGTTGCATTATTCCCTAATTATCACACCCATTAACCTCTAATTGTCCACCTTATATATTTTTATCCCATCCTAGCCCATCCTATCAATCTATACTAGTCCATCTTATGTTCCATTATTCCCTTTGGTGCAGGGGCACCACTCTTTTCTATGTTTCTTCATTAAGTGTCAAATAGGAAAGGTATGTTAGGAATTTTGAGTTGAGTTCTTGAGTCTTAATAAGGTCCAATGTGACCATTCTATTGTAATTGATCAACTTTGAGGGGCTTTTGTATTCATCTTGTAAGGTTTGAAAATCATGTGGAAGGAATTGTCAAAGTTTACAAGGGGTGTCAAGGTAGATAGGATGATGTTTTCTTGAGTAATTCATTTTTTACTAATTTAATAAGATATCATTATACTATTTTTAATAGTTTAGGTGTTTAAGAGGGTCTAGGAAACAATAAAGAGTCGAAACTTGAAAGTGCCAAATTTATGAGTTGCACAAATGCAACAAATTTGTAATGCAATGGTCATGAGAGGTTTAAAAATTAGTTGTAAGGTATTTGGGCATTGGTTTAGTGAGGAGAAGCCTTTAAAAATTCATGAAAACTTGTTTTATAATGTTGGCTTGAAGTTTGAAGCATTGGCAATAAGAATATCTCTATTTTTCATCAAATTTCTTAGTTTTCTTGTCATTTGCAAGCCTGTACAAGCCCGTACATTTTGATTGTGCCATATAAATAATTTTAATTTTTGGTGGTAGGTTTTAACAATATTTTTTAATAGTTTGAGGGAGATCCATAATGATTTGTGGTAAATATCCTTGTTTTCCTGTGACAGACCAAGGATACCCTATTTGAGGGTTTTGTAACCAAAATCATGATTTAAGGGCCCTTACACCGACTGTACTTACTGTAACTAGTGTAATGGGTCCTAGGGAGTCTAAGTAGGTTGTAGGTTGCATGATTAGAGTTGTGGAGAAGGAACTAAGGAGATAAACCTACTATCTTGATGAGTTTTATGAAGAAAAATAGATGAAGATGGAGCCTTGGGTCTAGGGTTTGTAGAAATCAATGAGTGGATTTTTTTTCCAAATTTTGAGCATATTGGGGTTATAATATACATGTGTGAGTTGGTTGCATGGTCTAGGAGGTTGTGCAATTGGGACTTTGAATAAACCCTCTTGACTTGGCATGAAATTGAGGGTTTTGGAGTTTTCTATGTTGGAGGTGTCAACCCTGGGTTTTGATTATGGTTTTAGAGGTTTGAGGGCATAGTAAATGCTTCCCCAAGGTTTCAAGGGTCTATGTTAAGTTTAAAGGTATGTTGCTTTGTAAATTTGGCCTAATTCATGGCCTAAGACAACATTGAGGGTCTAATTTCAATGGATTGTTCCAAAAGACTTGTATCTAGTTAAGAGATATGTTGTATAACTCTGAAATGGGTATCTGAACCCACCTTTTGATTTTCAATTGTTTTGGAAAGCATGTGAGTTAAAGGCCGAAAATTGAGTTTGCACTACTGTTAGGTTACATGGGTGAAAGTGAGAAATTACACTCCCAATTGTTTTCAAGCTTTGAGGATTGTTTGGATTAATCTAATAGGCCATTTTAATCTTGTTAGATGCCTCTTGAAGGCAAGTTGTCACTTTGAATGAGTTTGAGCCCCCTCTCTGCATCACCCTTCTATTCTCATCCCATTACCCTCTCTTATTTCACCTTATGTTCCATTATCCCCTCTTGGTCTTTATATCAACATGATACCTGAGATATTGTTTCATTTTTAGTTGTTGAAAAGAGACATCCCTAGTGATTTTGGTGGCACGATGAACCATGGATTTTCTCCAGCAATAGCCAATTCTGATCCATTGGGAGAGGTATGGAATAGATTAGTCGATTTGACATTATATTTTCTCTTTTATGGTCTATTATAGAAAATTTTCATGATACTTTTATGTAGTTTAATTTATATTTTGATGGTTGATACAAGTGGTTGTCACTCTAGATCATGGACGTGGTGATGTTGTAAATGTGCATAATGACTATATGTATGTGGTAAGTGATTATATATTTTGTTATATGCTATTCAACAATTCAATTTCTATATATTAACATCTTTACTTTCTATTGTATCAGTTGAAGGTTTGAAGTGAAGAGAGGAGGACTAGCGATCGTGTTCGAAAGACAAGAGAAGCAATAGTCACTCCATCTAGCCGAATTTCAAAGGCAGCATAGGATCTATTTCCTTCCCCTAGAGGGAAATGACTATGTATTAGGGTTGTTTTTTGTATGCCTATGTGGAATTTTGGAACATATGTTTTGTATTATCGATATATATGTTAAATTTTATGACCATATGGCTCCTTTGTACTAAGCTCGTATGGTTTTTTTGGATATATTGTATATACTTTTATCAATATGTATCATTGTATAGCCTTTCAGATTTTTTATTAAAGAAAATCTTATTTTTCTACTACCATTATTAAATGATGTTATCATGCATATCATTTAAATTGTACACTTGAATGTTGTAGGCATGGATTTTTATTTACATCTAATGCTTAATTAATTACTGTTGAATTCTCAATAAGCCCCATCTAAAGCATATTGTGTAAATAAGCACCATTTGTGGTGGTTTGTATCCTTTGGAATGATTCAATTATTTGTGCCTCACTTATTCACATGTATGCTTCACTTATTCACATGTATAATTCACCTATATTGTGTGTATTCACATGTATGCTTCATGCTTCCAATTCATAGCAGCAAAAATCTTTTGGGGAAAAATTTGACAAACCAAAAGTATAAGAGTTTTTGAAAAAATCAGGAAAAATTGTAGAACAAGAGATAAAAACTTTTTAAAAAAATTGAAAGGTATTTTTATAGCATATAGAGATATAGAGAGAAAATAAAATAAACATTTTAACTAATTTTAATTGTAAAAAATGGATTTTTTGTAGTTTATATTCATATCGTTGATTACATTGCATTGCACATCTTTCAAAGTCAAAGCATTGCTTAACTTTGCATAGCTAATAACTAGATGTTAATAGATGACAAAATTTCAATTACAATATAGTTTGTACAAAGTCAACCTAAATAGTTATGCAATTTCTTCACATTGCATAACTAATAACTAGGAGCAGTTGCCAATTGCATTTCCTTATCATGGCATTCTATGAGACCAAATTTCTTTGAGGTATTTTTTTCAAATAGTTCACTGCCTTGTCTATGTTACCACATTTTTCATACATGTCTACCAAAGCATCTTGTCAAATAGTTCATTGCCTTGTTGTTATGGCTAAAAGCCTAAAACAAGTGATTCCGAACAAGCTATGGATGCTTCAAAAAAATATATCAAAAGCATAATAGTAGGCAATAGCATAGATGAGGCAGTGAACTATTTGAAAAAATGCATCAAATAAATGTGATGATGGAATGCCATGACAAGCCATAGAAAATGCAGTGAACTAGTTCAAAAGATGCCTGAAACAAATGTGGTCTCATGGTGAAGGAATGTCGTTACAATCAAATTTATTTTGATTGTCACGACATTCCATCACCATGAGACCTCATTTTTTTGAGGCATTTTTTCAAATAATTCACCACCTTTTCTATGCTACCACATTTTTCATACATGTCTATCAAAGAATTATATCAAACAGTTAATTGCCTTGTTGCTATGGATAAAACCCTAAAACATTGATGCAGTAGGGGAGGTCCTGCAATCTCACTAAACAAAATTCCAATCATTAATCACAATCCTCAAGTCACAAATCCTCACAACTATGGATTTTCATGACATTCCATCACCACGAGACCACATTTCTTTAATTGCCTTGTCTATGCTACCATATTTTTCGTACATGTTTACCAAAGAATTTTATCAAACACTTCATTGCTTTTTTGCTATGGCTAAAAGCCTAAACCGGGTGGGTTTATTGAAAATACTATTCCCACAACTCATAACACCTTGCCAATGCATCAAAAATCCTTAAAATAACTTGCATATGCTTAAAAGTCCCTCAAAAACTGCTGCCCCAAATGATTTCAACCATTTCCACTCTTAAACCACTGAATTTCACCAAAACTCATCAAATTGCCAACTAGGGCATCACACCAAACCACTCAACTCGCCTGCCCTACTCCAAAAACCATGCAAATATGTCCCCTACCCCTAATTATGACATTCCACTGAGTTACAGTAGGATAAAATGGGTGGAATGGCTAAAAAGTCATTTTTACACACTCAATTACTTGCATTTGACAACTTTTTCCCCAAGCAAGAAATTGCCACCACAGGAAAAGGCCTTCGAGATAGAAAAAATTGAGAGAATTTATTGTAGAGGGGACCAACTTTATCCCATAGGCTCATACGAGAAAATTCTAAGCATTATGGTGTCTTAATATGAGCATGTTGAAGTTTGCAGCTATTTTGCACTTTGGACTCTTAAGGGATTATGTCGATTGAATGTAGCTCAGAACAATTTTGCATGTTTCAGTGGGAAAGAGGACCATGCCTCACATAAATGTACCCACTCGAGCGAGTCAGGATAGTCTGTTTGCTTACACGAGTTGCAGAACAAAAGTTGCACCACTTTGCAACTTTCAACTACTTGTATTTGACAACATTTTCCCCAAGTGAGAAATCACCACCACGGGAAAAGGCCTCTGAGATAGAAAAAAAAAGAGTTTATTGTAGAGGGGCCCAACATGATCCCATAGGCTCAGACAAGAATTTTTTAAGCATCACAGTGTCCGAATAGGAGCATGCTGAAATTCGCAGTCATTTTGCACTTTGGACCCTTAAGGAATCGATCCTGTTGAATATAGCTCGGAATGATTCTGCATGTTTGGGAGTGAAAGAGAACCATTCCTAGTGTAAATATACCCACTAGGATGCATTGGAACATTCAGTTTGGTCATACGATCTGTAGAACGAAAGTTGCACCACTTTGCAACTTTCAACTACTTGCATTTAACAACTTTTTCCCTGGGTGAAAAATTGCCACCATAAGAAAATGCCTCTGAGATAGAAAAAATTGAGAGAGGTTATTGTTGAGGGACCCAACTCAATCTCGTAGGATCATACAAGATGTTTCTAAGCATCACAGTATTTGAGTAATAGCATGCTGAATTTTGTAGCTATTTTGCACTTTGGACCCTTAAGGGATCGATCTAGTTGAACATAGCTCAGAGCGATTCCGCGTGTCTGGCTATGAAAGAGGATAATTTATAGCATAAAAATACCCACCTAGACATGTTGGAACACTCTATTTGGTCACACAAGTTGTAGAATGAAAGTTGCACCACTTTGCAACTTTCAACTACTTGCATTTGACAGCTTTTTCCCCAAGTGAAAAATTGCCACCACAAAAAAATGCCTCTGAGATAGAAAAAACCGAGAGATGTTATTATAGAGGGGCCCAACATGATATTTTAAGAAAAGATGAGATATTTCTAAGAATCATGGTATCCGAGTAATAGCATGTTGAATTTTGCAACCATTTTGCACTTTGGACCCTTAAGGGATCGATCTGATTGAACGTAGCTTAGAGTGATTCTGAGTGTTTGGATGCAAAATATGACCATGCCTAGTGTAAACATAACCACTTGGATGCGTTGGAACAATCTGTTTGGTCACAAGAGTTGCAGAATAAAAGTTGCACCACTTTGCAACTTTCAACTACTTACATTTGACAATTTTTTCCCTAAGTGAAAAATTGCCACTACAAGAAAATGCCTCTGAGATAGAAAAAACTGAGAGAGTTTATTGTAGAGGGGACCAATTCAATCTCATAGAATTAGAAGATAAGTTTCTAAGCATCATGGTATCCGAGTAATAGTATGCTGAAGTTTGCAGCCATTTTGCACTTTGGACCCTTAAGGGATCGATCTAGTTGAACATAGCTCAGACCGATTTTGTGTGTTTGGGTGTGAAAGAATACCATGCATAGCGTAAACGTACCCATCTAGACACATTGAAATAGTTCATTTTGTTACATGAGTTGCAGAATGAAAGTTGCACCACCTTCCAACTTTCAACTACTTGCATTTGACAACTTTTTCCTCAAGTGAAAAATTGTCACCACAGGAAAATGCCATCGAGATAGAAAAAAATGAGAGATTTTATTGTAGAGGGTCCCAACATGATATCATAGGATTAGACGAAAAATTTTCTAAGCATCACAGTATCCGAGTAATAGCATGCTGAAGTTTGTGGACATTTTGCACTTTGGACCCTTAAGGGTTCAATCCAATTGAATGTAGCTCAAAATGATTCCACATGTTTGGGTGTGAAAGAGGACCATGCCTAACATAAATGTACCCACCTAGATGCATTGGAATAATCTATTTGGTCACATGAGCTGCACAATGAAAGTTCCACCACTTTTCAACTTTCAACTACTTGCATTTGACAACTTTTTCCCCAAGTGAAAATTTGCCACCACAGGAAAATGCCTTTGAGATAGCAAAAAATGAGAGAGGTTATTGTAGAGGGGCCCAACACAATCTTGTAGGATTAGATGAGAATTTTCTATAATCATCACAATATCCGAGTAATAGCATGCTGAAGTTTGCAGCCATTTTGCACTTTGGACCCTCAAAGGATCGATCTGGTTGAACGTAGCTCAGAGTGATTCCGCGTGTTTGGGTGTGAATGATAATGTAAATTTACCCACCTGGACGTGTTGGAACAATCCATTTGGTCACACAAGCTACAAAATAAAAGTTGCACCAATTTGCAACTTTCAACTACTTACATTTGACAACTTTTTGCCCAAGTGAAAATTTGTCACCATAGGAAAATGCCTTCGAGATAGAAAAATCTGAGAGAGGTTATTGTAGATGATCCCAACACGATCTTTTAATATTAGATGAGAATTTTCTAAGCATCACGGTATCTGAATAATATCATGTGGAAATTTGCAAGCATTTTGCACTTTGGACCTTTGAGGGATCGATCTAGTTGAATGTAGCTCAAAGCAATTCCGTGTGTTTGGGTGCAAAAGAGGACCATGCCTAGTATAAACGTACCCACCTGGGCACATTAGAATAGTCTATTTGGTCACACAATCTGTAGAACGAAAGTTGCACCACTTTGCAACTTTCGACTACTTGCATTTGACAACTTTTTCCCCAAGTGAAAAATTGCCACCATAGGAAAATGCCTCCAAGATAGAAAAAAATGAGAGAGGTTATTGTAGAGGATCCCAAGACAATCTCATAGTATTAGACAAGAAGTTTCTAAGCATCACGATATCTAATTAATAACATGCTAAATTTTGCAGCCATGTTGCACTTTGGACCCTTAAGGGATCAATCTGGTTGAGCGTATCTCAGAGCGATTCTGCATGTTTGGGTGCGGAAGAGGACCATTCCTAGCGTAAACATACCCACCTGGATGCATTGGAATAGTCTATTTGGTCACATGAGTTGCAGAACTAAAGTTGCACCACTTTGCAACTTTCAACTACTTGCATTTGACAACTTTTTCCCCAAGTGAAAATTTACCACCACAGGAAAATGCCTCTAATATAGAAAAAACTAAGAGAGGTTATTGTAGAGAGGCCAAATGTGATCTGGTCAATTTAGACAAGAATTTTCTAAGAATCATGGTATCCGAGCAATGGCATGGTGAAGTTTGCAGCCATTTTGTACTTTGGACCCTTAAGGGATTGATTTGGTTGAACATAGCTCAAAGTGATTCCACATGTTTGGGTGTGAAAGAGGACCATTCCTAGCATAAAATTACCTCTTTGGATGCGTTGGAATAGTCTATTTGGTCACACGAGCTGTAAAATGAAAGTTGCACCACTTTGCAACTTTCAACTACTTGCATTTGACACTTTTTCCATCAAGTGAAAACTAGACACAACACGAAAATGCCTTTGAGATAGCAAAAACCGAGGGAGGTTATTGTAGAGAGGCCCAACTTGATCTTCTAGGTTTATATAGAGACTTTTTAAGCACCACGGTTTATGAGTAATACCCCATAAAATATTTCTACCCTTTTACACTTTGCACCCTTAAGGGATCGAGTCAGTTGAACATAGCTCAAAGTGATTATGCTCTTTTTTTTTTGGAATTATGTGGGCAGTAGACTTAACTCTTTTTTAGCTTTGGTTTCATTGGATTTCAAGTGATTTTGTGCATTTTAGAAGCCAATTACTAAGGGTCGGTCTGTATACCCTATTTTAAGGGTTTTGAGTGCATTAAAATGTCATATTAAGCCTTCCACCCACTATATGCTTATGTAACTCAATGGAAAGGCTTAGTTAGGGTTATAAAACATGTGTACAAAATTTTTTGTGCAAGGGAGGTCAATAGAGGGTTTTTAGGTGATGCCCTAGATGTCAAATGGTACATTTTTTAGTGGAAAATGGTGGTTTAGTGCTAGGGTTTGAAGAAATCTTTGGGGGCAACGATACCTCTTGAACTTTTAAGCTTGTACGGACCTTTTTAAGGTGTTTGAAGCTTTGGTTGGCTGTGGGAAGGTTTGGAGTATGGTTTTTCAATAAATTCTTGCCTAACTTGTGAATGAAGAGGATTTTGGTGTTTGTTATGTTAGAGGGCTTATCACACCCCAAAAGTGGAGGAATTGGTGGTTTGACAAACTAGTTAATGGTGGTTTGGAAGACTGGTTAATTCTACCCAATGTAAAAAAGTGTAATTTTGTACTCCAACATCCATAACAAATTTGAAAATTGGTTGAAGTCAGTTGTAGGATGGTAGTTGGTGTTTTTGGGGTGTTTTTACTTGAAAAATTGAGGTTGGACAAGATTGTTTTCAAATTTTTAGAAAGTTGCTCCAAAGGAGTCTTAGGTGGAATTGAGGTATGTTAGATATGACCTAGGTTGCATCAATTTCTATAAGGCATACATTGCCCCTACCTTGTCAACCCTACAAAATTAGCAAGCCAGTGAGCTCACTAGCTTACCGATTCGGTAGGATTGACAAGGTAGGGGCAATAAAATATGCCTTTCTATAGTTATAATAGATATTATTTCATTCTTACTCATAAATCCACATATTTATCTTTGAATACAACTTTAAATGTAAACCATGAAATATTACTACAACTAATTTTAAATGAAATATACACATTTAATTGAGCCATATATTAAGGAATATACATATTTGCATGTATTAATTTCTCATAATTTTTGTATATCAAAAAATACCCTAAGTCAATGACAAATATTACAATAGTGATGGAAGAACATCTTGAAAATCTTCCCATTCATCAATACTTGTAAGAATACATGCAGGGAAATAATCCTCCGATTTGCAGCATAGATCATGAAATATATTGTATGTAAGAAGAAAAAAAAGGAGTTGCTTCCCAGTTTCATTTTTCCAATCCACCTCAACTGGCCTAGTTATTTGCATTCCAAAATGCTTCAAAACATGTACATCCCCTACTCCTTATGAAAAACATGGGTAGTATCCTCTCTATGGTTGTGTACTCTCATAGGAATTTGGTCCATAAAAAACTTGCAAAAGCTAATCAATCTTAGACATGGACTCACATAAAAAATCATTAAAAGAGAAATAACTAAATAATGTCAGTCATACACCTGACGAGACCTACTATCACCTTCATGCATGCTTGATAAGGAGGTTGATTGAAGGTCCTACAATGGTGATGTGGACCTTCTCTACTTTCTCATCTCTCGATGATCCTACATATAAATTTCAAATATATCACTAACATAATTAACATAAAACATGTAGCATATAAGAATCTGATAAATCTATGAGATGGAAAAGAAAGAGAAGATTGGCAACCACAAAATTCACTAGCAACCAATGTTTCTCATACCACTGAACACTTGCACCACCAACCAATGTTCTTTTCTTAAACTTTGACAAACTTCAGTATTACCTACAGTCACAATCAAAAAAGGATCAATAATAGTCATAAATGCATATGACATCAAACACTAATAGGGAATATGGTGCAAAACACATTGTCCTCCATTTTATGAGTTTAGTCTAGTTAGGATGAATGAGTCAAGATTTTGACAAATAAGGTTTGAAAGTCATTTAATATGGTAAAATGACCCATTCCTCTCATTGTGGCCACTGTAACTTGAGGAATGGGTCTACAACATCAATAAACAAGTGTGGGAATGTGGAATTTGTGTAGGGGAGGTTGAGTGTTTTTTGGGGCATAAAGCCCTAGAGTGAAAATTTGTGTTTTCAAAGTGAAATAGTGAAGTTTTGAGACAGTAAAGTTTGTAAAAAGGTTGTGCAACATTATTTATTAATGAATTAAGTTTGGGAAAAGGTATTTAGACCTGTTTGAGGTATTGACAAGTTTTGGTGAGGGCTGGATGTATGATTTTTAATAAACCCTACGTTATTTGGTTTAAAAGGAGGGTTTTGTGATTCGGTGCTTGGTTGAATGATTGTTTGAGGGTGAATTATTTTTTGAGGGTAAACGGTGGATTCTTTGGTTTGAACACATTTAGAAGGCTACCCAATTGAATTTTGAGTGAAAGGGAAAGCTTAAAGTAGAGTCCCTTTGAAAAAGTGACCTAATTTGGGTGAAATTGAGTGGTTTGAGTGGAAAAATGATAGGGAACTTGGGAGTAGCAAAGATCTTTTGTCCTTTTGAGTTTTCATAGGTCTTTTATGAAGTGTTGGAGGTATTGGTTGGGTTAGGAAAGCCCTGGAAGATTGTTTTTTAATAGACCCCCATGTAAAGAGAAAGAAATGAGGGTATCATGGTAGGGTGGTTTGGGAAACATGTCAATGCAAAGTAATTATGGAATTTGGGGGTTTTTTTTCTGGTGGGTGCTTTCCAATCAAAATTTGGGTGAAAAGGAATTTTTAAAGTATAGGTCCTTTGGAAAAGTGACCTATTTGGGGGTCTAAAATGGTGAAAAAGCCTGATTGCAAGGTGTTGGTCCAAAAAGAGTGATATGCCCATTTGAGATATGTTTGGAATGAGTATAATGGGTATCTAAAACCCTAAATGGTTTGATTTTTTGTTAAAAGGGTCAATAGTTATGCCCTAGTTTTGGTGTTTGGACATGTATAAGGAAACTAGGTTGAAATAGTGAAGAGTTGATGAAAAAGGGTTGTTAGGGAAAAATATTGGTTTGAGTTGGATGAACTTCTGTTTTTAATTGGTTAAACTCCCTATTATTGATCAGAATACCAACTTAAAGGTTCTCAATAGAGAGCGGCATATAACCATCATTTTGCATATCTACATTAATGCAATTTTGCTAATGCTTATACAATCAAACTTAAACGATTGAAAGAAAGAAATGATCAATAACATGACTTTAAAAATTCAATGTGCATACTTACAAATCAATCCAAGGAACCATCCAGGTCTTCTCTACTCTTTATTATGTCAATTATTGCCTTGTGGTCAAACTCATGTACTTTCCACAAGTTCTTGTTCGTAGGTTTGCCCTTATATTTCATCAAATGAACATTGGTGGTGATGAAAAGGTTCGAGTAGTGAAGAATCTTTTGATGCGTGTTGAAGTCCTCAAACAACCAAACAACAACATTCTTAATTGGATACCTTTGAAGCCATGTTCTAGTAACAACCACCGAACCTGTAGGATATTCTATGTTTTCTTCGTCTATAACTGGGGCTTGCAATTTCCTTTTGGGCCCGATATAGTGGCAGAGGTAATAATTTGTACCCTCTTCATTGTCTTCATCTACAATCACCACATAAATGAGCCTTACATTGATATGTTAATATTATTAGATGTATTTACTGAGCATCATGATAAAACCTGTAAGTAAGATATATTACCTAGTTCTAGTAGGTTTTCTACATTATCAAAGTCAATGGATGATTTCATCTCCATGATTTGTAGAGTCATCGAGAGCTGATAAGTGTCAAGTGGGGTTAGACTTCTTATAGACCATTTTTCAACCCACTCTATTGACTCACAATCATTTCGTGCTTGAAGTGTACATACAGAACAAAAGCATGATATCTTCCGCATATGGATAGTCCATGTACCTGCATTAGAGCTTCTAAAAGAGTGTAGCTAGCTCGATCCTGTTAGTGTACAACAATCCTCATATTTTTCAATGTTAATATCATCTACTAAATGAAAAAATCTACAAACTAAAGAATTATCTTTGCTTCCTAGACCCATTCCACCATTGCACCACTCGATAATTGATCTTGCATCTGTCAAATTTACACTGTCTGTGTACTTTAACTCTTCTCATGCTAGGGCTCTTTTGATACATGCACCTACTCCATCATGCTCCCCCTTTCCATGCCCGACCTCTGAGAAGTTCCACATATGTTGAACACCACTGATCCTATGCATCCTTCTGAACCATTAAAACATTCTATCATTCTTTAATTGTAATGTACAATTATCTAACCATATGATATGTTGACTAAATGATATGCCCCTGCTATCCAAATCATAATAGAACATATGAAAGCAACCTTGCACAAACTTTGTAGAATGTGTGCAATCATCACTGATGTAAAAGTGATACTTCCTCAATAATTTCCCATTTTACTTTTTACTATCATTTGCATGAATGAATTCTTTATGCACAAAAATAGCAACCTGTGTGGAGTTGTAGTACTGTGATTGCACCTCGTTCTGTGGATGTAGTGTGCAGTTCTCAGTGAAGTCGACAACTGAAATGACATGACAGTGGAAATGTGTCCTTGCATAACTTGAACTATGAGTCCAATGATTGTGCTTTGTGTGTATGCATTTCATACTCATAGACCACCTAATCACAAAAAATTCCCATAAATTGATACACTGGAATCTCATCACTGATCAATTCACACTTCTTTGCTTCTTTCCCATCTTTTAGACTATATGCCACTGTCTTATATTTTCCAAATTCCACAATTTTGTCTCCAATTGTGTGTGTACTAGCCATGTGTTGGAAAATTGGAAAATGTTGTATGCCATGACAATGATCACATGTGCCATCCAACATGACTTCTTGTCAAAAATTTGACCATCCTCTCTTTCACATAAAATGGAAGACAAAAATTTCCTTGACGATTTAGGTGGAGGCATTATGTTACATTCCTGCAAAACATTTTCAGTATGCATATCTAAACATATACATCGATAACATCATAATGGTTAAAAAATTCCATATGAACCCTAAAACAACAATTAGTGTGTGTGTAATCTATTTTGACATAAAAAGGCTTTATCATTTTATTTAATACCTTTGACATGTTTTAATTTTAGGAAAATTTTGTACAAAATCAGAAAAAAATTGGGTCTGAGTGGTATCCAAATAATGCATTGGATGTGGCTCATGGATTTTACTACAAATTATCCTTCTTACAAAATATCTTTGATTAGGAGAGGTACTTGTGTTATCCTTCAAATAATTCACAATTAAATATCTCAAGCCTTGAGTTATTCTTGTATCTTTTTGTGGTACTCTACCCAAGAATGCCCATAACTCATTGCTATTTGGATCCTCCACTCTTTCACACCTTCCTTTGGCTCTCATTAGAGATGATCGACTTATTTTCAAAGACTTACTTTCCTTTGTAAGGTTCACCTTGTTCCTTGTTTGACTGCTTAACAATGTTGTTTCCATCACATGTCATGTGGCACAACTATCCTTCATGTGTGAGGTAACCCACACTCTCGTATGCACTCATCAAGTTCTTTACAATGGAATTTTCACTTGAGTCATTCAAAAATCTTAGCCCAAAAGCCTTCATGGTGGGCCTAAATTTGAGTTGCCTCATCATTTCAACAAATAGTTGGCATCTTCCACCCTCACTTAGCTTCGCAAAAAATAAAATCCATATCCTATGTGTATATCTTTGACATGTACATTTTGGAATCTTATTAGGCATCCATTTCAAAACATTGGAATCAATATCAATCAAAAATTTAGGTTTTCTATGCAAAACTCTATGAGGAGTTCTCAAATGTAAATTTGTGTCAACATTGGGAAGGTCAACAACGTCGGGGATAGATCGTGTACCTTCAATCAGAGGTGCAATTGATGACATACCTTGAGATTGACATGTAAATGATGTCATACCTGCAACTTGAGATGTCATTTGTGGAGTGCCTTCAAATAGAGATGTGTTTTCTGATGTAATTTCAAAACACAATGTTGTTGATGGTGTGTCTTCAATTGGAGATGTGATTTCCGATGTACTTGAAAAACCACATGTTGTTGCCGATGTGTCTTCAGCTGGAGATGTGCATTGAGCTTCACCTATGGTTGATGATGTACCCACAACTTCAGTATCCATTCTTGTCCTTCCATAAAATATCCTCATTTGTGCCCTTTGTTTTTCCAATTTAACATCTCTCTTAGATTGCATAGGAGTTTTTGGTTGTATGGGCTACAATTCCTTTGCTTCACGAGCTACATTTTTTTATTCTCTTCTCCTTTCATTTTTAATTGCACATTCTTTCAGTGTTAGAGGCTTCGATCATTTCCTCAGCATGACATTCAGTGCTACATGTTCAAAAATACACCTAGAACCACAAACACACATAAAACAAAAGTAAGTAATGCATTTTATGAAAATATTGATATCACTTATTACATTCCATTAAATATGAAACACACCAAGGCATTTTATGAAAGAAGGCAGCGAGTTGTTTGGAATTATCAAACCTGTCTATGCTAGGTAACATTTTTCATATGATGGAGTTCGATGTCTATAGGGTTAGATATTAGAGTAGGGATTTTGAGTGTGTTTGAAGAGTTGGCAAACTAGCTAGAGGCTAATGCAGTACATGTAGGGATCCACAATGAACTTGTTAAAATATTTAGAGGAAGGCTCTTAGTAGACTTAGACACACTCTTTCAAAGTTTCATCAAATGAAATAGGCTTCTAAGGACTCCAATCCACACTAAGATATAAGGGCTTTGCATGAGCCTATTAAGGCATCTAACAAGATTAAAATAATAAACCAAACACAACTTGATCACTTAACTTACCAAGAAACACCATTTTTGATGTAGAGATGGGTGGAAACCATTCAATACACCAAATCAATGAGAATCAATCAAATTCCAAAGCAAAATCAAATGTTCAACTGATAATCCCAACTTCTACCAAGCTTTCCCTTATAGCATAGGTAACCCGGTTCAAGGGCCTTTTCACCAAGATTTTCCAGAACATTTGAAAAAATCAAGGATATTTACGATACCCATTTGCAAGTTATAAAACATAGGTAAACCCCAACATCAACTCCTTTGGACCAACATTGACTTCCAATAGACCCACCTTGGAAAAGGCTATTCAATTGGCCTAATTTACAAAGAGAGTACCTTTAAAACACTAGATATTCACTCAAACTCCTCAAACAACAATATGTTATGTGTCAAAACCTCAAATTTCCTAATTTTCTTCCAGATCCAAGACCTATAGACCCCTAATACACCAAACCCTCAATTTCAAGCAAAATACTTGGGGTATTAATGAAACTCCTATCTCTCGGACCTGCCAGACCCATACAAAGTACCAAACACACTTACCAGACCCTGCACATGGTGAATAATACATTACTTGGATAGTCCTTCCCAATTTTTTTCAAAACACCACTTGAAGCCCTCATTTTCAGCATGAAAATACCTTGCTACAGTCCTAGAACATCATCCCAAACACCCAACCTTGACCCCACAACATTATAAATAGGTTAGGCATGTATTTTATAAGTTATAGGACCCATTCCACAAGTTACAGTAGGCACAAAAATTGGAATGGGTATAAGTACATCATGAAACCCTTCAATCCAAGAACACTGTGAAAGTAGGTAGTAGCAGTAAAAACAAGATAAGGGTATGTGCAGGATCATTATGGGCAAAAATTTGGTGATATGTAAGTGATATGATGGCCCATGTGTGGTTGAAAACTTTTCTTTAACCCAAAATTGATGAAACGAAAAGGGTTTTTAAAGGAGATTCTTAGCTTTCCACCAATATAAACTATGATTTACTTTGAATTTAATAAATAATTATTATTCATTTTCTATTTGATCTATGACTAAAGTCTTGATTGATAGGCTTATTGAAAAACATCTATAGCTTTCAAATGGTATCACATTTTTTGATTCTAAAACATTTGTCACAGTCTATGCTTTACATACTATAGGATTAAAAATAAAAAATAAAAATCATGAAGTTTTGACCAAGTTAAGGTGGTCAGACATATGAGTTTTTATGTTTTTTAAAAGTTGTAATAAAAATATCATAATTAATTATTTACTTGGAAAAAAATTACAAAAAAATATGCATCACATCGGGACATAGGTTCTCTACTTATATCTAAAATATTATAAAAAATAATTATCATTTTATTGGGGTTAGGGTGGTTAGACAAACACCTACTTCTTATTTTTTCCGTGAAATTTAAGTACGACTACATTGAAATTTCAAATTTTCACCAAATAGATTTTATTTATTTTTAAATAAACCTAGTAGTTTAGAAAATACGTTCAATTTTCTATAGATTCTATTTTTACATATTTTTGAAATAATATAGATAACTTATTCAAATGTTTACGTCAAGTTGCCTAACTCTGATTTTTTGAATTTTCATCACCACTTAAGGGCCTATTTTTTCCATGATGATCCTGCACATACCCATAACTTTCACTATACAAAGAGTTAGAACCTATAAATAGGTGCAAATGAAATATAATTTATTAATATACAACATGCAACTAGTTTTAGATCATCTTAGAGTTTGTACAGGTCGTACAACAAGAAGAAAAGTGAGAGAAACTAGTAATTTTTTGGAAAATAATGTTCTTGATAAAAAATGGGTTACAAATCAACCAACAACCTCTCCTTGGAGGAATTGAAGGTTATTAAACATATTTTGATTTCATTCCAACTCCTTCCAACACCCATAACTGATTTTTAATCATTAATACCTAATCTTCATTAAGTTGCATTTTAGACCTCTTACACATGACAACATTACTTGAATTTTTGCAGCTTTTTAAGTTTGACACCTAAGGACTCCTAAATCACTCAAAAAAATTTAATTCACCCTATTCAAACCTTTTATACCTCATTCTTGCGCATTTACATCCAAATTCAAGGATTTTCCTTCAAAAGGCTACAAATTCAAATATTGACAATTTTGTAGCAAGAATGCATTTTTTTGCACATTGGACCACCAAGACTTAAAACTAAACCTAATACACCTTAAATGGTCATGATTTACCTTATTCATGAAATAAAACATGAAAATAAAATCTATTCCATACTCTATCCACCTAGACCTCATTTTTCATCATTGACATTGATTGACAACTTTTACAATTCAATATATTTTTTAACTTCCTTGTTGATTATTAATCAAGAAACTTCAACCTAGTCTATTAGACCTTCCAAGAATCCATTTTATTTCAATACAAGGTGTAGGCACCCCTACACCAATTTTGTAGCACTCACTCCTTAACCACTTACAAACTAGCAATCCTTCCTCATAGGATAGTCACTCATATCTAATGAACCAAGTAACTAATGAAGACTGTAACAACATTTTTAGATACCATTTTCCATGGCCTAAAACATATATCAAAACTACTATAAACTCTTTTGGATAAAATAACTCAAACTAGCCCTATTCCACTCAAGAAACTAGGCCAATAAGGCCACTCTTACAAAGAGACACTCCTTTAAACACCTTCAAAGTTCTGGATCTCCATGGAAAATATTTTGTTAGGTTTTCAAACCTCATATTCCACCTATTTTAGGGACTAGAACGTTCAATAGGGTACCAACCTTCAAACCCTCACTCTAAGCTATTTCAAACTAGGTTTCCCCTAAGGGTTTATTGAAACCCAGACTTCCTCAATACACCACACCCAACCAATACTTGGAACACTTTAAAAATATCATGCACATGCTCTAAAAAAATTACTCCCAACCTTTAGCATTGTTATTTCCTCAAACCCTTACTTGAAACCTCGATTTTTGGTCAAGACACATAAGAAATCAACTAGGATAGCAACTCATGAAATTCTTCCATCAACTCTTCAACTCTTGAATCCTTATTGAACATGGAAAAAAACCTATTAGCCTTCATTTCAATAAGTTCTAGAGGTATCCACTGAAGTAAAAATTCATATATGTATTCTTTAGGGTTCAAAACCCCAAAACTCATAATTTTACACTAAAAGTAGGGAATACTTCTTGATCTTCTTCATTTTTTCCATACTCTCACCTCTTCCTCAAGGTTATCCTCACATTGATGGACTCATAACAACATAAAATAATTCTTAGAACTAACATTCTACTTACCTAACCTTGCATGCACCTAACTCTGCAACTTTTTGCATCTTTTAGCAACTTTTCTAAGCACATTTTCCCAAATTCCAAGCTATGACACAACTGAACTCACTTAGCTCCAAATACATTATAAAATGGTCTAATTGACCTTATTGAACACAAAATACTCAACATTAAGTAAAATCCTTGCATTTGACCATGCCCACTAAAGATGACTTTTTTGACAAAATTGAGCTTACAAGGTGCTCTTGCACCAGAGGCCTGGAATGTTGATTTTGAATAAACCCTCCTTGTTTCAAGAATAGAAAGGCCTAAATCAAGGGTTTAGTGTTTAGATGAATTAGAGAGGGTTCTGGTGACTAAGATATGATAATATATGAACAATTTTCTTTGTTGTGAATGCTACAAGGAAGTGAATGTGAATTGGTTAGTTGAGCATTGAATTAAGGTTTTTCAAATTGAGGATTGTTTGAAACTGATCTAATTGTGATTTTTGAAGGTTTTGTCTCCCTGCTCTGCATCACAAACCTAGGGTATAAGTTGTTTCCACCTAATTGAAAACTATAGAATCTTGTGTTTAGTGTTCTCAAAACCACATTTGTGATTGCCAACGAAGTCATGAATAATATGATTTCAAAGAAGGGTTTGTGATGCTATATCTTATAATTATTCACTATTTCTTTGGAAATGAGGTAACTTAGAAAGACAATAAGCATTCTCAATTGCACAAAATTTTCCATTTTTTATTTATTAGAAAGGTAAATGGTATGAATGAATGGAAACTTGCATTAACAACTATGTCAACTCACTTGAATTTATCTAAGCACATGTGATGAAGGTGATTTTTTTATGGAACAAAAAAATTAATGGATACTTGCATTAACATTGATGAAAGCTATTAGGTTTTTTAAATTAGTTGAATTTTTTTTTTTCCAAATTAGTTAGAAATAAAATGAAATAGAGTGAATTCCACTAGTCATGCTGGAAATGGACTACTATAAGCAATGCTAATAGAATTCATAAGTAAATTTGTGTTAAGTCAATTTCATGTTTTTCATTTTTTTGTTCTTAAAACTCATAGAAATTAAACTTTTTATTAAAATCCCATCTAATTCAATGTTGAATTCTATGTCCAATTGTTATGATTAATAAAATCATTAAATAAATATAGTTTATATTGTCAAAAATAAACAATTACACTAAATATAAACTTTTCAATATTACCAAAATGAATATATTACCTCAGATAATGTAAAATAATGTAGAAAATTCAAAATGTCTTCTTCTATGTTGTCGACCATGCAGATTGGTGGTAAAAAGGTGATGGTCAAGCATATATTGGTACAACATGAAGTCAACTGGATAAAAAAGGTGTTTCTGAATCGGATAAAGTGTTGAACCAGACAAATACAGAAGCATGTGGGCTTGAATCATGACGTCAACCCCTATTTTACCATTTCAAGGTAAAACAAATTTGGCACTAACCAAATCTGGAGAGCGCCAAAATTGGTGCACACCAAATATGGCGCTCTCCAAATTTGGCGAGCACCAAATGTGTTGTTTTGAAAGGGATAGATTCCATAGAGACAAAGGGAGTGACACTTGAGATAGAGAGAGAGGTGATAGGAGTGAGAGAGATTAGTCTAGGTAGTGTGGTAGCAACTGAGACCTGAGAGAGATAGAGACTTGAGAGGGATAGAGAGTTATCCAGTTACAGTGGGGGAAAATACTTGACAATAGGAGAGGGGTTGGGAGGGATGATACCCGAGAGATACAAAAAGACCAAAGGGAGAGAGAGAGAGAGAGAGAGAGAGAGAGAGAGAGAGAGAGAGAGAGAGAGAGGGAGGGAGAGGAGGTTTGAGTTAAATACATATATATATTTAGGGTGGGAGGTAAGTGAGGCTTGATAGAGAGGGACTATGAGAGAGGGAATTGGAGTGACACAAATTAGTCTAGATAGCATGGGAGGGAGTGAGACTTGAGAGAGAGACTTGAGAGGGAGAGATTTATTCAGTTATGGTAGGGGGGAGACCTAAGAGAGGGAGTGGGAGAGAGAGTGAGTGGGACCCTTAAACTGTAAACCCTATACCATTAACCCTTAAACCCTAAAACCCTAAACCCTAAACCCCTAAACCATTAACCTTCTACCCTCTACCCTCAATCCCCCCCTCTCTCTCTCAACCCTACACCATCTACCCTTAAATCATAAATCATAATCCGTAAACCGTAAACCCTCTACCCTTAACCCTTAATCCCTAAACCCTAAACCCTAAACCTTATACCCTCTACCCTCAACCCTCAAACCTCAACCCTCTACCCTTAACCAAGTTAAACCCTAAATCCTTAAACCCTCTACCCTTAAACTATAAATCCTATACAGGCTAAACCCTAAACCCTTAAATGGTAACCCCTTAAACTATCTACCCTCAACCTTACGTCCTCAATTATCAACCCTCTCAACTAAACATTCGATCATCAACCCTCATCTATCTCTTTCCCTCCCTCCTCTTATCTCCTTCTCAACCCCTCTACCCTCTACCCTCAACAACCCCCCTCTATCTCAACCCTACACCATCTACCCTTAAACCGTAAATCATAATCCCTTAACCCTAAACCCTAAACCCTCTACCATCTACCCTCAACCCTTAAACCCTAAACCCTCAACCCTCAACCCTCAACCCTCAACCCTCAACCCTCAACCCTCAACCCCCTACCCCTAACCAAGTTAAACCCTAAAACCTTAAACCCTCTACCCTTAAACTATAAACCCTAAACCCCTAAACCCTCTACCCTTTACCCTTAACCCTCTACCCTCTACCCTTAAACCATAAATCATAATCCCTAAAGCCTAAACCCTCTACCCTTAACCCTTAATTTGTAAAACCTAAACCCTAAACCCTCCACCCTCAACCCTCAACCCTCAAACCTCAACCCTCAAACCTCAACCCTCAACCCTTAACCCTTAAACCATAATCCCTTAACCCCTATACCTTCTTAATCCCTCAACCCTCAACCCTTAAACCCTAATCCCTCAATCCCTATACCCTCTTAATCACTCAACCCTCAACCCTCAACCCTCAACCCCTATACCCTCTTAGTCCCTCAACCCCTCTACCCTTTACCATTAAACCGTAATCCCTCAATCCCTATACCCTCTTAATCCATCAACCCCTCTACCCTTAAACCCTAATCCCTCAACCCCTATACCCTCATAATCCCTCAACCCTCAACTCTTAACCCTTAAACCCTAATCCCTCAACACCTATACCCTCTTAATACCTCAACCCTCAACCCTCAACCCTTAAACACTAATCCCTAAACCCCTATACCTTCTTAATCCCTCAACCCTCAACACCTAAACCCTAATCCGACAACCCCTATACCCTCTTAGTCTCTCAACCCTTAAACCCTTAGTCCTCAACCCCTATACCCTCTTAATCCCTCAACCCCTAAACCCCTCTACCCTCTACCCTCAACACCCCCCTCTCTCTCTCAACCCTACGCCATCTACCCTTAAACTGTAAATCATAATCCCTAAACCCTAAACCCTCTACCCTTAACCCTTAATTTGTAAACCCTAAACCCTAAACCCTCTACCCTTTGCCCTCAACCCTTAAACCCTAAATCCTCATCCCTCTACCCTTAACCAAGTTAGAACCTAAACCCTTAAACCCTCTACCCTTAAACTATAAACCTTAAACCCTCTAGCCTCTACCCTTAACCATCTACCCTCAACACCCCCCTCTCTCTCTCAACCCTACACCATCTACCCTTAAATGGTAAATCATAATCTCGAAACCCTAAAACCTCTACCCTTAACCCTTAATTTGTAAACCCTAAACCCTAAACCCTCTACCCTCTACCCTCAAACCTCAACCCTTAAACCATAAAACCTCAACTCTCAACCCTTAACCAAGTTAAACCCTCTACCCTTAAACCATAAATCGTAATCCCTAAACCCTAAAACCCCAACCCTGTACTTGAGAGAGAGAGAGAGGGAGACGTGGTGGGAAGGGCATACTTGAGAGAGAGGGAGAGGGAGAGGGAGAGAGATAGAGGGAGTGAGAGAGGGAGGGAGTAAAAGAGAGATAGAGGGAGTGACTATGAGAGGGAGACATGGGAGGAAGGGGATACTTGACAAAGAGAGAGAGGGAGAGGGGGTAGGACAAATATACTTGAGAGAGAGAAAGAGGGAGAGGGGGTGGGAGGGAGATACATGAGAGAGAGGGAGAGAGATAAAGTAGGAGAGAGATAGAGGGATTGAGAGAGAGAGAGTGGTAGACAGAGAGGGAGAGACATAAAGATGGAGAGAGAGAAGGGGGAGGGAGAGGGGGTGGGAGGGAGAAACCTAAAAGAGAGGGAGAGGGATATCGGGTGGGAGGTAGATACCTAAGAGAGAAGGTGAGGGAGACAAAGTGGGAGAGAGAGGGTGGGAAGGAGAGACTTAAGAGAGTAGGAGAGAGGGAGTGGGAGATAGATGGATGGGATAGATACAAGGAGTGAGAGAGATATACTTAAGAGATGGAGAGGGGGTGGGAGGGAGAGGGAGTACTGGGATATAGGATTGGAGAGAGATGGAGGGAGTGAGAGAGAGATAGAGAGAGATAGGGGTGGGGGGAGATACCTGAGAGAGAGGGGGAGAGAGAGAGTGGGAGGGGGTGGGAGAGAGATAATTGAGATAGAGGGATAAAGAGAGAGGGAGTGAGAGAGAGAGAGGATGTGGGAGAGAGATAGAGGGAGTGAGTCAGACAGACAAAGAGAGACCTGACAGAAGGAGAGGGGTTAGAAGGGAGAGACTTGAGAGAGAGAAAGGGAGGGAGAGGGAGAGAGAGTGGGAGAGAGATAGAGGTCATGAGAGAGAGGGACTTGAGAGAGAGAGTGAGAGGTGGTGGGAGGGAGATACTTGAGAGAGATGGCGAGGTAGAGGGTGTTGGAATTTTTTATAACAACCCAAGTAGAACCCACAAGAGCTTCTATGAGTTTTCCACACTCAATTATTGAAGTCTTGAAGGCACCTTGCCAACTTAACGAGAAGATAGCAGTAAAGCTGATATCTCTCCTACACTTTAGACTTTGTAAGATCCAGGAGGGTTTTCCTAAAATATGTTGTCATTTATGATAGAAATGATTTGCTCGTACGTGGAAAAACAACAGATAAATTCCTGCCAGTGTTAAAACATATAAACCTTCAAGAAATTGGCTACTTCTTAGAAAAGCTCAGATCTATTTAACAAGGAATTGAAATTACACCAAAGTGTGTTGATATGAGTTATTCGATTGAAATTTCTTGAAGCCATGACACAAAATACAAAGGACGCAAAGCAGTCAGAGTTCTAGTGCCATATCCTAAAGCACATAGTCAAAAAGAAACTAAACTATAGGGTAACTTTCATCTAAAGTACCTATGATCTGTATGAATAGCATTACAATCCATATATCAATACTTGAGTTTATTACTCCTTGATAAATCATTTGTGTAAATTTGCATAAAATTATTGGATAACTGAAGCATTTAACTGGTCCTTTGAACTAGAGCTATAGTCAAACATAATCCACAGTAAATAAAAAATGGAAATTAATGAAAATCATCTTGGATCGATACTTCATTAATAATTCATGCAAACCAATACAATAGGAGAGAAAATAGACTCAAAAAAATCACAAGGTTAACATAAGTATGCTCAAGAACCCCATGATTTACTAAGTTCTCAAAACAAACTCAAAACATCAAAACTTGGACATATTCTTCTCTATATCCTACTTGACTCTTATCTTACGTATCTTGAGTAATTTCAACAAACCCTTCTCTCAGCCCAGAATTCCCTTTTATAAAAACAAGGGAGCCAACAAGCTTTAGGCTGAAGAATACACATGTCCATTTTTTACTAGACCGCTAATCTCTAATCAGTTATCTTTACATCATTTGTTGGTAAGAGAGGAAAATCCAAAACAAAAATGATCATTAGTTTGTAGTGGAGGAAAAAAAACCGTTGCTCCAAGTGTCGCTCCCCTGACACCAAAGCATCTTTTAACCGTTTCTGCACTTATTTCATTTGAACAACCTATACTTGAATCCAAAAAGAGAATGCTTTTTAAAATATAACATCTAAGGCCAGACCTATATTTTACATGACCAAATTGCAATTCTCGACCAAGTCATTCACAATTCAAGTTCATCGGTGAACACCTTTTCCATGACTCAAAATCCTCCTCAGATGACCAATTGAAAGCCACCACCTCATCCACCATTTTTCGGTAAGGTACATACTTTATCATCAATGATGTGGCCATTTTATCAAAATTCTCCAGGAAACTAATGACAAATGACAAATTTTCCAATTTGTTTTCCAACATATGGATATCAACATTTTTGCATATCTCATGTGTTTGAGCAATCATTATATAGTTCATCTACTCCTTCCATGCCTGAAAAAGCTTGACCTTATCCTGACTATGCAAAATATGAGGTAGTGGAGTCAAGTCCTTTCCATCATAAATATCCTTCAATACTTTGATTTTGGACTCCATAGGAGTAGCAGACCCCTAAAGCTTTTGCTCCACAATACTCTTGACAAATTGATATGTTGTTATGACTGTAGGGTATTTGACCCATTGCTATTTTTCCCCAACTGCCATAAATTTTAACTTCTCCATTCTAGGGCCCCATCTATTTAGCAAAGGGATAGCCAATTCTCTATCCCTTGGAAACAATTCGAGTGCCTGCAACATCAAGGCATAATTTGCATGAACACCATTCAGCTTACTCTGGACACTTTTATGTAAAAGCCTTAACATAGTATCAACAATTTCTGAGTTATTCCTTCCCGCTGCATCCCGGATTTGGTTTACCATCTCCTTATGTTTTTCAACTTGCCAGATTGACTCTTCCCTAGAAAGCTCTCCACCCAAGCCACTAGCCCTTTCAATTGCAATAGGAAATTATCCCATATTGTATGGTACAATAGCCAAAGATTGCTCCTGTGTAGAAGGTTGAAGCTGCTCTAATGGTGGGTCAGAAACAGTATGGCTAAAGCTAGCCTACCTTTGAGACCTCAAGGTTTCCATCTGTTGTCTCACTAAGGCCATCTCAATTTCCAATTCTACCACCTTTTGCTAACTTTTATTATACTCAATAATAATCTCATTATACTAGCTCCTTAGAGTATCTCAGTTTTTAGTTAAGTCCTCCACAGTTTCCTTAGTGAATCTGGAAACATTCACAACCATGTCAATAGCCTCCAATGCAGGAGTGCCAGCAACTCTTTTCACAACCAAATGACCACTGAAGTCAGATGTTTCTACAACAACAGGCTTTCTAGACCTAGTGGATAGTGACCATATTTCCAGAGCATCCCATTCCTCACTAAAGGTTGATCTTTTAAGTGCCAATGTAGCCTCCTCCTCTATTGCAAGCAGCAGCCTATTGGCCCTTCTTACTGTGACAAATACCATAGCATCAGCAATATCCCATTCAGGGAGTAGCAATATTCCACATTTTTGAACCAATTCCCTGCCCTGTTCTGGTGTGATTTCCTTAAACCTTTCCTTCATCTGCATTCTAACCCTTGATTGAATTACCTGCTCTGGGAGCTCTGGATGCAGACTTCTCTCATGTGCAACCTTCTCAGAATATGATGAGAGATGAGCTCTCCATACAAAATATTCAAAAGCAGGAGTATGAATAAAAGATTCATCCATCATGAACTCTTTGGAAGCCTCCATCCTCAAATCATCATTATTTGTAATCCCTTTGATTTCATCCTTCCCAAATCTTAGGGTGATTGTTCCTGAACTTGTTGCAATGTCAGTTGGGTCTAATGGAAACTCTGGACTCATTTCATCTGGAGATACAATAATGTCTTCCTCATCATTACCCTCTCAGCCAACATCCCCCATACTATCAATCCTCTACCTCTTTGGGGATGGTGGGTGAATCTATTTTGAAAACGTCAGAGGAGAATCAAGATCAACAATAACTGGGACTAATTTCCTTGGGACAGATGGTGCGCCACTCATTGTAACCTCCTCTATCTTGCCTCCCTTTCTCCTAGAAAATAACTTTATCTTATTTTGAGGCTGATAGGTAGGCCTCTCTTCAATTCTTACCTTAGGGTACTCCTTAATAATCACCAAATTCCTCCACCCTCCGTTTGTCATGACAAAATCAGCAAAAGTTGTATATTCAGGGAAGAAATATCCCTTCTTCTATTCAACAGGAAAATGGAAATCCTAAGATTCTGCCAATTGCCTCATGATTTCTATGAAACCAAGTCTAAGGGGGACCTCCCTTGGCAGAACAAACGGGGTGGAATTTGTGCCAAAAATTTTGAAAAATGTTGTGTTGTGATTGGGGATAACATCCCCCCAGTTATGTGTTAAATTCAACTCAGGCCTCCTCTCCATAGGTCTTAGGAAATCATGAATTTCCTTTGGAATCCTGGGGGAATAAAAAACTAAGGCCTTTCTTAGCTTTGATCCGAAAACATTGTGAAAGGTTACATAATTGAACTTATGATCATGCATGTCTAGGACCCTAGTCCAATATTGGACAGGCATCTCAATGTCTCCTACTCTTTTCTTCAATTCCATATCTTTCTCAAACACATTTTGACCCCTATACAAAAACATATGAATTAGTAGTGAAAACCATTTGAATCCTACCCAATTCTTTCCCAGCTTCAAGGCTACCAAACCCAAATGCGTTTTCTCTTTAAGGTAAGTGGAAAAATAGTATACCACATTATAGCTCAGGTGTCGGAGGTTTACAGCCATATACATCACTTCGATAGGCAAAGTCTTCTTCAAATTTATCCCTAGGACCTGACACAATGCACAAACAATTTTCTTGAAATGGATGGCAAAATAGTCCACTGGGAAAGGTTCAGGCTCATTCCTTCCAATAACAACTTTCCTTTGGTTCTTGCCTCTTCCTAACATAGTCAAATGGGGTATCAAAAGGGATGTTCTGAATAGACCCTTGGTGTTTTTGTACTCCTCCTTGAAAACCTCCAAGTTGATAGGGATCATATCTTGGCTCCATTTGTGCACACCAAAAAAATCTACGATTTCCTCCCTAGTTACTTTAATCATTTGCTTTCCAAGATGTTTTCTGACCATTTGGGCCACAAGGTCGTACCTCATAGCAATATCCTTCAATAGTTCTACATCCTCATAGACATTGGGTACCACCAGCTTACCCAAGTCCAATCTCCATGGATTACATAGAGGAACTGGTAAATTCCTATTCCCAAACCAGTTGGAAAATAATTACCAACTAGTGTATGGCAATTCAGCATCACGAATTGCACACTGCTTATCTACTAATCCTTCAAAATCATAGGCCCATAGACCAACATCCTTCCCTCCTAATTCTTGCTTGTAGAGGGTTTCAACAAATCAATAACATCTTGGGAAAAACCCCTAGACATGGCTTCAGAACAAACAATTCGTGCCTTGGGTGCCATTTATATCAAATAGATGATAATTCGAGCTAGGGTTTGCTTATTTTTCTAAAATGGAAAACAATTACACTTTTCTTTCTATTTCCACCACAAAAAATTCATCTATATTCAAAAATTTACAACAATTACGTAGACAAGCTCTAAAAGTGAATTTACTCAAACAATTCTTCAAGAACCGAAAAGAAAATAGTCATCAATTGTTCAGTAAGCAACGCTAACACCTTTCGAAAACATAAGAAAAGGCATACGTACTACTTACAGTTTATCTCGCAGAGTGTCAAATGCAGTGAGACTAGAGAATTCCAATAATGGCTTGCTTTACTTCGGCACCAGACAATTCCTCCTCAATCTATAAATGCAGCATTGAAATAGTAATTTACTGATCCTTTTGGCATTTAATTATGTAGGCCGAGTCGAACTCGACCATTACTATTCACTTGCGCGAGATAGAATGGCTATAGTACATCACCAGTTCATTTGAAAATGAGTCATTGATCAAAAGCAAAGTTGGCTAGGCGAACGACCCAGATTAAGTCAAAACATTTTGAAAATGCCACATCTTCCTTTCAGTCATTAGGTGAGCAAGAAAAATACCCATCAGGCACCACATCAGCATGGAATGGGTCCCACCACATTCATCAATCAATATCGCTAGTGTCCATGCATCAACAAATCACGTACCTCACAACATTATTAAAACTGAAGTTTTCATTGCATGAGGTCAACGAGGGATGGCCATGATGCATCAGAAGGTACACAGTTGCCGGCATCAGCATCCATGCCTCAGTCAATGATCAAGACTGGTCCCCACCATTAAATATAATAGGTGGCAAGAGATCACAAGCCTCATAGCATTTGACATGATGTGAGCAAGAACCTTGTGAGGTGTGCGATAACGGTTAAGATTAGAACTATTCCATCCGATGGCCACCTATTCTGCACATGCGAAACAGTTATTCTTAAAGAAGCAGACTGACTAGGGAGATGAGGAAATAATCCTCGAGGTCAAAAAGATTATTCAATGGTTAATTTATAACAATTCATCAGCCCAATACCATAGGAATAATAAGACCATGACGCAAAAATTGAAAGGATGGGTAAAAGGGGCCAATAAATGTCATGGAAAAAGAGGGTTAAAACACCACTTAAGTGACCAATCATCGCTGATAACAAGTCAACACTCAAAAAGAAAAACCCCAAGACCAAGACCAGTTAGAGGTAACGTGAAAACATATCACAGAGGGGAAGAAAAATAAAAAGCTCAACCAGTGGCTCCGATTGGGGATGTATGCCCTCTGTGGGTATAGCAAGAACCCAAAATCTCTGGTTACGCAGACCAGAGAAAGAGAGAAACAAAGCCAGGAACAAGCCCAGACAGGCAAAACAAACAAACATAAAACTAAAATGACCAACTTATATACACTATTTACAGGATTGCAAAACATACATGGAAAAGAGCTATTTCAAGAGAAATAGTATTTCAAGAACTGTCCATGTACTGGCAACTCAAGAACCTTACTCGTAAGTGATTGTAGAAAATATGAATCTTCCCCATGTATATCCATAAAAATATAAGGGCCCAACTAAAGGGGATCAAACTTGCCATGTTTGCCCTTGTCTTATGATCTAGCATTCCAGAGCAACACCATGGTTCCAACAGAAAATTTTCTCTCTAATGCCTTTCTATCATAAAGGTGCTTCACCTGAAGCTGCAACTTCTTATTTCTTTTATCTGCTTCCCTTCTAGTTTCATCTAGTTGACTCAAATCTTCCATCCTAAGTTGCATTTCGTCACACACATCATCATCATATTCCTGGATAAATTTATACATTTTCAATAAGCTATTCTAATGAATGCATGCCTCCATCCCATAGACTAAGTTGAAAGGTGAATGACCAATTGCCTTTTTAACAGTAGTCCTGTCAGCCCATAGTGCTAGCTTCAGTTTTGAATCCCATGCCTTTTTGTTTTTTTCTATCATACGCTTAATAATCCTCATCACACTCTTGTTGCTAGATTCTGCCTGTCCATTTCCTTGGGGATGATATGGGGATGAATATGAAATAGTGATGCCATACTAATTGCAAAAATTTACGAATTCTTCTGATCTGAAACACATTGCATTGTCTAACACAATTCTGATAGGCACCCCAAATCGACTTAAAATATTTTCAGTTAAAAAGTCAATAACAACTTTGCTTGTGGCCCTTCTAGCTGGAATTGCTTCAATACATTTAGTGAAATAATTCATAGCTACCAGTATCCACGCATGTCCCCCATTGGATTTTTTAGATATTTCTCCTATAAAATATATACCCCATTGCTGGAAAGGAGCAGAAATAGACACAGGTCTTAATGGTAAATTGCTAGAAAACTTTAACTTTTCGAAGAATCTCTGACAGGCATCACACTTTTTAACATATTTGTGTGCATCCTTGAATACAGTAGGCGACCAATATCCTACCCTTAGAATCTTATTAGCTATTGTCTTAGCCATATAATGTCCTCCACAAACTCCCTTGTGCATTTCTGCTAGTAGATCCTTAGCTTGATCTCCATCCACACACCTAAGTATAATGCCCTCGAGGTTTCTCCACCATAGTTCATCATCATTAATGGCATACCTGATTGCTCATAATTCAAGGGTTCTTTTTTCAGTAAGGGGCATACCTTCAAGATAATGGATTGTCTGCAAGTACTCTACAATCTTCCTATACCATCCACAAGTTTGCATATCACAAATAGGTTCAATATTCCATTGCTCTATTTGGTTAATCTGATTGACTTCCTGATTTGCCTCAGCCATTAATTTGGCTAGGCCCTAACCCCTTACAAGCTTAGTAATCTGTATGTGAATATTAAATTCTTGGATTCTGTTAATCCATCTGCACCTTCTACCTATAGTTTCTTGCTGGGTGAAGATATCTTTGACTGTGGTTGTTGGTACATAGGCAACAACAGTTGCTCCCATTAGGTAAGGTTTGAAATTTTTTACTGCCTTTACCAAGGCATATGCTTGCTTCTCAGATGTGTCATATTTTAACTCTACAGCTTGCAATGATTTACTGAAAAATGCAATTGGCTGCTCAAAACCATCATTGTTCTTTTGTAACAGTACACCAGCTATAGTATGAAAAGAGGCAAAAGAGAATAACTAGAATAGTTTTGAATAATCTATGGATTTGAGGACAGGTGCCTGCTTAATTGCATCTTTGATAGCCTGAAAGGCTTTAGATGGCTCCCCTATCCATATTATTTTTTCTCCCTTCCTCAACATCTTAGATATTGGGCAGACAATTTCAAAAAAGTTTGTGAGAAACCTTCTTAAAAAATTTATTTGTCCAATGAAAGACTAGATACCTTTCACATTTTTTGGCTATATGATCTTGTCAATAACATCCACTCTTTTGGGGTCAATCTGAATTCCATCTTTTGAAACAATGTGTCCTAGCAGTTTTCCTTCTTTCACCCCAAATGTACATTTTCTGGGATTCAAGGATATCCCATATTCCAAAGCTCTAACAAAAATCTTTTCCAAATGGGCACAATTGTCCTCTTCTTTCTTGTTGTGGGCAGTAAGGTCATCCTAATAAATTGCAAGGAAAAGATCAATAAAATCTGCAAAAGTCAGATCCATTGCTCTCTGAAAGGTCGCACCAACATTTATCAATCCAAAAGGAATTCTGACATACACATATGTACCCCATGGTGTGGTGAAAGTAGTCTTAAATTGTTCAGTCTCCTTAACCATGACCTAATTGTAACTATAAAATCTACCCATCAATGATAGTAATTCATAACCTATGACCTTATGTAACATAGCCTCCATATTAGGCAATGGGTAATTGTCTTTTAAAGAGGCCATATTCAGGTTCCTAAAATCAACACATAACCTAATATCCCAATTATTTTTTCTAACAGGTACCAAATTAGAGACCCAAGATGAATGTCTAATTGGTTTGATAATTCCTACCTCCCTTAATTTAGCAAGCTCTTCTTGCATTTTAGGTTGCAGGGTAGGATTGATAGGTCTTTGTTTTTTCCTGAAAGGCTTCATATCAGGTTTTAATGGGATCTCATGCTGAAAAAAATCCTCCCTATATGCCTTCAGGTCTTCATACAACCAAGAAAAAATATGTTTATATTTTCGAAGCAAGGTAATCAGCATGCTTCTAACATGAGGCTTCATTTTCTTTCCAATATAGACATTCTTAGGAGTATTTTTTGTTCCTAAGTTTACTTCTTCTAGGTCATCTTTATGAGATGGTGTTTGCTTAGCTTTTGACATATCAGGGTCATTAAACACCCTCTCAAGTGTAACCAAACCTCTTGGAATAGTATTCATTTTAAGTTGGATAACCTCATTTCTAAATAAGGTCTCCTCACCATCAACATTAGTTATAAATGAACCGAAATCAATTTCCTGGCTTTCATATTGATCTACACAATGCAAAAACTTTAGAATATTAGTATCATCATCAAACACTTGCTAGTTGCATACATTATCAAGCACTATAGGCCTAGTTTTTACCTCTATTTGTGAGATTCCACCAAAAGTGACATCGTCAAGTTTAACAACAATATTTGCTAGTAGGCCTGCTCTAGCATTTTGTCCTCTTTCAACCCATTCAATGCCAAAAGCATTAAATACTTCAATAGTGTACCATACTACATTTTGGTATTGTCTGAGCCTCTTATCTTTAGCTGCAAAGCAGGATCTAATTTGGGAAACAACTAACTCAGAGTCCCCCAAAACCTTTAACACCTTAATACCATGTTTCAAGGCTATCTTCAAACCGAGTATGAGAGCTTCATACTCAACAACATTATTAGTACATGAAAATTCCAATAAGAATGAATACTTGAAAGTTTTACCTTGTGGCGAACCAAAAAATATTCCTACTCCTGAGCCCTCTTTGGAACAAGCTCCATCAAAATACATGATCCATAAATCCCCTTCTGATAACTCCTTCGAAGCTTTCTTATCAATAGGTGTTAGTCGAATATTTTCTTCTGTTTTGTCTTCCTCAACAAGAAAGTTCTCTAGATTAGTTTCTACAAAGCTAATTCTAATAGGTTCTAATGATTCCTCCACGTTTTCAATCATGTGGGGGGCTCTTTTCTCCCTATCTACCTTAACATCCTTTTGTTCAATGGAAAAGGTGTCAAAAGACAAATCACACTATATACTTCCACCCATTGAAGCACTCCAAGGCCGAGACAACAACATACCATAGGTTGGTGGAATATCCACCACTGTAACACTCATATGTAATTCTTTTTTAGAAAAAATTGCTAATCTATACTAGACATCATTTATGATACCTATAACAGGTACTTTCGTAGAGTCCATTGCATAGCACTTACCATATGTACTATCAACTGTCAGCCCCATTGCATGCATTATTTTTACTAGCATCACATTGTTAGATGCTCCTGAATCAATCATGCAATTTCTTAGCATTTTTCCATCAATTATTAAGCTCAAGAAAAAAGGATTGACATGATTTGGGTTAGCTAGAATAGTAGTCCCCAAGTATATTTGCAGACGCTCTGTGGTGACTTCTCCCACCATCTTTTTCTTTTCTATATCATTCTGATCAAAGACTACCTCATCTTTTATGTTTGTGGGAATACTATTTATGAGTGCAATAGTCTTGTCTTTATGCTCATCTATCCTCATCATTTCTAGGAAAGGAATAGTAACCCTAACTTGCAAAAGAACTTGGAACATATGTATTGAAGTATATTATAGTAGATCAGGAAAGCATGTTTTTTCAAAAATTACCTTTTCTTTTCCCTTTGAAATTTCTTTACTAGAAGACTTCTGGTTACTGTCCTTGTTATTTTGAAGTGCAACTTCACTATTTTCTTTGGCCTTGTCTACCTTTTTTGCCCATATCTTGGGTTCTCTTATCTGCTTAGGCTTTGGATCAATATTTTTGGCCTCCAAAATTGCTTTTGGCTTAATTACCTCCTTCTCCTTTATGAACAAATTGCAAGGTTTACCAAAATCACCAAGGACAATCCTATTTCTCAGTTGTATATTGTTCCTTGCCCTAGCAACTAAAGCCACAGTGTATTTTTCAATTTCTTCATTAGAAGGTCTCCTCAACACCGTATCATCTATCTCAAACTCATTCACAAAAAAATCATCATTATCTCCTTCATTTGGAAACACTTGCTGATGATATATATCATTTTGTTACCTCCGAGCATTAACATCTAGGGCACAAGGCTCATCTTCTAAGGAATAATCATCATTGGCCAGATCAGCTGGACCTAACAATACATTGGTCATTATGTCTTGGTCTTGGGGAGGCTAGGAGTCTCCCTGATCATCTTGAGAGTCCACCATTGATTATGCTATTGCACACTGTTGTGGAGAATGTGGCATTCCGCATATCTCACACCATAATAGATTTTCTGCATTATTCACAGACTGCCTTTGTAGAGGGTCAGGTGGAACTTGGTTATGTTTTTGATTTTCTTGAAGGGGTTTACCATTATTCCAATTGGTATTATAAGGATAATCCTGTAACCTTGGGGGTCTCTCATTTCTTTGGAAGTGAGGCTTATCATTCTTTGCTCGTTTCTGCAATAGAGTAAGAACTTGATCTATCTTATCATCAGCTGGAGTAGGTTTACCAACTTTCTCTGTTTGATTTCTCATGCTTTTAAAAGCTTTAGGATCCTCTCTTCTTCCCACTTTACCCAAAGCCCTTCTATTATTTTCAATGTTAATCACCATCTTATATGCCTGCCTTAAATTTTGAGGATCTTTATCTCTCAGTAAATAGCACATTTTAGCATCATAGGCGTTACAGTATACAACTAGACATGCACTTTCATTGGGTCTTAGATATGTAGGGACTCTTTTCATAGCCTTCTGGAAATGGGCATTAAATTCAGTTCCCTAAAAAATATATAAAAGGAATCTCTGGAATCAATACTACCATTAGGTAACCCTCTGTACCAGTCCCTAGCATCCTCCACTAATGATTGCATAAAATATTTCATAGCCACATCATCATCCTAGAGTTCAAAATCTTCGACAAAGCCTTGAAAAGCTTTCAAATGGTCTTCTCCACTGAAAGCATTATTACCCATGAATTTTCAGAGATATTTTCGTGCGTTATCTGAGACTGGATTTGGATACCCCCTAATATTATCAAAGCATAACTGCCTATATCTATCATCTTGAGATGCCCCGCCTCCACTTCCATTTCTGGAGGTAATGTGTTGTTCAATGTCTTTCTTGTCATCCCCACCTTTACCTTTGTCGCCACTACCTGATTGCTTAACCTTAGTAGTGCTTGCATCTCCATTCTCTGAGTATGAGCTAATAATCTTATGGACACCTCCACTTCCACCACCTTGATTACCACTACAATCCTTTGTGTAGGCTTGCTTCTCAGACTTCTTGTTCAATGACTCATTTTCACTATTACTCGAACTAGAAGCTTGAGGGTTTTTCAAAGACATCTTAAGAAAAGCTATCTTTCATGACACTTCAGCATTGGTAGCTTCTATTTCAACTTTTCTCAGATCAGCTTGTAATTGATCATTCAACAGTTGTAACCTTAAGAGCTTAGGATTATGTGGGAATTCCAGTCATCTGAGATCAATTCCCACCCCCTACCTACCATACCATTTAATTCATCATTAGTATTATCAATATTCTTGTAATTTGAAAAACCTTGAGAAGTTTTTCTAGACTGGTCAATATGGGCTTTCCCATGGTCCTGAAAGGTTATCTTCTTAGATCCTATAGATGCATTAGTACCTTTGGTAGATAGAGTAGATGAAGTATATGTGGGAGTAGCAGAAAATCCTATTGAGATTGTTACTTTAGGTATTTCACATGCCCTTTCAGCAGCTGCCTTAGCCACCCTTTCCTCAAAGTCTTTTCTCTTAGCTGCCTCTTCCCTCATCTTCTCAACCTTCTTCTTTTGGGAATTTCTTTCGAGCTGCTTAGCCCGACATCTCTCCAAATTTTATTTTCTTGTCCTATCTCTATTCTCTTCTTCCTCTTGCAACCTCCTTTCCTCCTCAATCAAGATTTGCATATCCTTGTCTATGTCTGTCTCATTTTCAAGAATATCCCCTACCTCACTAGGAGCTGGAGTGTAATAAGGTTGTTCTGCCTAATCTTCTTCTTGATTGAAAGGCATCCCCTCACTTAGAGGAGTTCCTCTAGGTTTAAAATTTTTCCTAGTGAAGACGGACATGGTACCAGGTGTTGTGGCTTCTGGAAACGTTTTGTCTTGTTCCCAGAAACCCCATCATTCCTCCTCTTTAGACATATCAACTTCAATTTCACATGCCATTTCAAAAGGAAAACTAACATGATCCAATTTAGACATAATAGTATTTGAGGAATTTTCACTTACAAAAGCACTATTCATCTCGGTATTTAGAGTAGGAGAAAAAGCAATAGGAGATGGAATAGACTTACTTGGGGTATCATTTATTTTTACCCATTTCTTGTCCTGTCTTGGCTTGAGCTCTATCATTGGCTCAAGATTATTTTTTGTATAATTTCTTGTCTTCTTCATGCCCTCTGGTGTTTGAGAACCTTCCTTTGCACGTTGCTTGTAGCACTTTATGTGAAATTTGTTGTTCAAGATATCAGAGTCACCACCCAAAATATTGGGAATGATAAAGTGTTTGCTTTTTGCTTTTGCAATCATGACTTTGGACAAGATTTCAAACATCACCTGACACACTGACAAGTAACACAGGAAAACTAGATGCATGTGTTCAACATAATAAACACGGTGATAGGAAAAAACAATTATATTATGTAACTGACTCTGACTTAAACCAGATCTGCACTTAGAGACAGTTCATTTGTTACATCCCCAACAGAGTCGCCATTTTGTTGGCATTTTTTATAATAACCCAAGCAGAACCCACAAGAGCTTCTATGAGTTTCCCATGCTCAATTATTGAAATCTTGAAGGCACTGTGCCAACTTAACGAGAAGATAGCAGTAAAGCTGCTATCTCTCCTACACTTTGGACTCTATAAGATCCAGGAGGGTTTTCCTAAAATATGTTGTCATTTATGATAGAAATGATTTGCTCATATGTGGACAAACAACAGATAAATTCCCACCAGTGTTAAAAGAGATAAACCTTCAAGAAATTGGCTACTTCTTAGAAAAGCTAGGATCTATTTAACAAGGAATTGAAATTACACCTAAGTGTGTTGATATGAGTTATTCGATTGAAATTTCCTAAAGCCATGACACAAAATACAAAGGACACAAAATAGTCAGAGTTCCAGTGCCATATCCTAAAGAACAGAGTAAACAAAAAACTGAGCTATAGGGTAACTTTCATCTAAAGTACCTATGATCTGTATGAATAGCATTACAATCCATATATCAATACTTGAGTTTATTACTCCTTGATAAATCCTATGTGTAAATTCGCATAAACATATTGGATAACTGAAGCATTTAACCGGTCCTTTGAACCAGAGCTATAGTCAAACATAATCCATAGTAAATAACAAATGGAAATGAATGAAAATCATCTTGGATCGATACTTCATTAATAATTCATGCAAACCAATACAATAGGAGAGAAAATAAAATCAAAACAATCACAAGGTTAACATAAGTATGCTCAAGAACCCCATGATTTACTAAGTTCTCAAATCAGACTCAAAACATCAAAACCTGGACATATTCTTCTCTTGATGCTACTTGACTCTTATCTTACATATCTTGAGTAAATTCAAAAGACCCTTCTCTTGGCCTAGAATTCCCTTTTATAAAAACAAGGGAGCCAACAAGCTTTAGGCCGAAGAATACACATGTCCATTTTTTACTAGACCGCTAATCTCTAATTAGTTATCTTTAGATCATTTGTTGGTAAGAGAGGAAAAGCCAAAACAAAAATGATCATTAGTTTGTAGTGGAGGAAGAAAAACCATTGCTCCAAGTGTCGCTCCCCTGACACCAAAGAATATTTTAACCGTCTTTGCACTTATTTCATTTGAACAACCTGTACTTGAATACAAAAAGAGAATGCTTTTTAAAATATAACATCTAAGGCCAGACCTGTATTTTACATGATCAAATTACAATTCTCGACCAAGTCATTCACAATTCAAGTTCATCAGTGAACACCCTTTTCCATGACTCGAAATCCTCCTTAGACAGCCAATTGAAAGCCACCACCTGGTCCACCATTTTTCGGTAAGGTACATACTTTATCATCAATGACGTGGCTATTTTATCAAAGTTCTCTAGGAAACTAATGACAAATAACAACTTTTCCAATGTGTTTTCCAACATACGGATATCAGCATTTTTGCATATCTCATGTGTTTGAGCAATCATTATATTATTCATCTGCTCCTTCCATGCCTATAAAGTCTTGACCTTATCTTGACTATGCAAACTATGAGGTAGTGGAGTCAAGTCCTTTCCATCATTAATATCCTTCAATGCTTTGATTTTGGACTCCATAGGAGCAACAGACCCCTAAAACTTTTGCTCCACAATACTCTTGACAAATTGATATGTTGTTATGACTGTAGGGTATTTTTCCTCATGGTGTTTTGCCCCAACTACCATAAATTTTAACTTCTCCATTCTAGGGCCCCATCTATTTAGCAAAGGGATAGCCAATTCTCTATCCCTTGGAAACAATTTGAGTGCTTGCAACATCAAGGCATAATTTGCATGAACACCATTCAGCTTACTTTGGACCCGTTTATCTAAATGCCTTAACATAATATCAACAATTTTGAGTTATTCCTTCCCGCTACATCCCAGATTTGGTTTACCATCTCCTTATATTTTTCAACTTGATGGATTAACTCTTCCCTAGAAATATTTCCACCCAAGCCACTAGCCCTTTCAATTGCAATAGGCAGTTGTCCCATATTGTATGGGACAATAGCCCAAGATTCCTCCTATGAAGAAGGTTGAGGCTGCTCTAATGGTGGTTCAGAAATAGTATGGCTAAAGCTAGCCTGCCTTTGAAACCTCAAGGTTTCCATCTGTTGTCTAAGTAAGGCCATCTCAGTTTCCAATTTTGCCATCTGTTGCTGACTTTTATTATACTCAATAATAATGTCATTATATTGGCTCCTTAGAGTATCTCAGTTTTTAGTTAAGTCCTCCAAAGTTGCCTTACTGAATTTGTCAACATTCACAACCATGTCAATAGCCTCCAATGCAGGAGTGTCAGCAACTCTTTTTACAACCAAATGACCACTGAAGTCAGATGTCTCTGTAACAACAGGCTTTCTAGACCCAATGGATAGTGACCATATTGCCAGAGCATCCCATTCCTTACTAAAGGTTGATCCTTTAAGTGCCAATGCAGCCTCCTCCTCTATTGCAAGTAGTAGCCTATTGGCCCTTCTTATTGTGTCAAATACCACAACATTAGCAATATCCCATTCAGGGAGTAGCAATATTCCACATTTTTGAACCAATGCCCTGCCCTGTTCTGGTGTGATTTCCTTAAACCTTTCCTTCATCTGCATTCTAACCCTTGACTGAATTACTTGCTCTGGGAGCTCTGGATGCGGACTTCTCTCATGTGTGACCTTCTTAGAATATTATGAAAGATGAGCTCTCCATACAAAATCTTCAAAAGCATGAGTATGAATAAAAGTGTCATCCATCATGAACTTTTTACAAGCCTCCATCCTCAAATCGTCATTATTTGTAATCCCTTTGATTTCATCCTTCCCCAATCTTAGGGTGATTGTTCTTGAACTTGTTGCAATGTCAGCTGGGTGTAATGGCAACTCTGGATTCATTTCATCTGGAGTTACAATAATTTCTTCCTCATCATTACCCTCTCGGCCAACATCCCCCATACTATCAGTCCTCTGCCTCTTTGGGTATGGTGGTTGAATTTTCTCTAAAAACCTCGAAGGAGAATCCAGATCAACAATACCTGGCACTGATTTCCTTGGGAGAGATGGTGCGCCACTCATTGTAACCTCCTTTGTCCTACCTCCCTTTCTCTTAGAAAATACCTTTATCTTCTTTTTAGGCTGATAGGTAGGCCTTTCTTCAATTCTTACCTCAGGGTACTCCTCAGTAATTTGTGATTTTCCCCTTTCTTCCATAGTCCTTTAAGACTGCTACCAAACTCCCAAAGTTGTCAAAAGCATAAATTTCCTTACTAAGATCATCTTTGGCATTAGGTACAGGATCAAAACTAGGTATCTTTTCTTGTTAACTTCTCACTATTTTTGAATAGGGAGTGTACATTTCCTTTCTCTCATCCTGTAAGTTCATATCAAAAATATTCCTAATGATATCTTCAGGAAAGTAAAAGTTGTGGACAAAGGTCCCAGTCTAGTGCTTAGCCTTCATTTTTAGATAAAACCCTCAGGATCATGATTCCTAGGGCATACAGTCCTTAGCCTATATGGCTTGAGTAACAAGTGCAAATTCCTCCACCCTCCCTTTGTCATGACAAAATCGGCAAAAGTTGTATATTCAGGGAAGAAAGATCCCTTCTTCTGTTCAACAGGAAAATGGAAATCCTGAGATGCTCCCAACTACCTCATGATTTCTAAGAAACCAAGTCTAAGGGGGACCTCCCTTGGCAGAACAAACGGGGTGGCATTTGTGCCAAAAACTCCTAAAAATTGTTGTGTTGTGATTGGGGATAATATCCCCCTAGTTATGTGTTAAATTCAACTTAGGCCTCCTCTCCATAGGTCTTAGGAAATCATGAATTTCCTTTGAAATCCTGGGGGAATAAAAAACTAAGGCCTTTCTTAACTTCGATCCAAAAACATTGTGAAAGGTTACATAATCGAACTTATGATCATGCATGTCTAGGACCCTAGTCCAATATTAGATAGGCATCTCAATGTCTCCTTCTCTTTTCTTCAATTCCATATCTTTCTCAAACACATTCTGACCCTATACAAAAACATATGAATTAGAAGTGAAAACCATTTGAATCCTACACAATTCTTTCCCAGCTTCAAGGCTACCAAACCCAAACTCATTTTCTCTGCAAGGTAAGTGGAAAAATCATATACCACATTATAACCTAGGTTTTGGAGGTTTACAACCATATAAATCACTTCGATAGGAAAATTATTCTTCAAATTTATCCCCAAGACCTGACACAATGCACAAACATTTTTCTTGAAATGGATAGCAAAATAGTCCACTGGGAAAGGTTTAAGCTCATTCCTACAAATAACAACTTTCCTCTGGTTCTTGCCTCTTCCTGACATAGCCAAATGGGGTATCAAAAGGGATAATCTAAATAGACCCTTGATGTTTATGTACTCCTCCCTGAAAACCTCCAAGTTGATAGGGATCATATCTTGGCTCCATTCGTGCAAACCAAAAATCTTTGCAATTTCCTCCTTGGTTACTTCAATCATTTGCTTGCCAAGATGTGTTCTAACCTTTCAGACCATAGGGTCATACCTCGCAGCAATATCCTTCAATAGTTCTACATCCTCATAGACATTGGGTACCACCAGCTTATCGAGGTCCAATCTCCATGGATTACATAGAGGAACTGGTAAATTCCTGTTCCCAAACCAGTTGGAAAAGAACTGCCAACCAGTGTATGGCAATTTGGCATCATGAATTGCACACTTCTTATCTACTAATACTTCAAAAATCACAGGCCCGTAGAGCAATACCCTTCCCTCCTACTTCTTGCTTGTAGAGGGCTTCAAAAAATCAATAACATCTTGGGAAAAACCCCTAGACATGGCTTTGAAACTAGCAATTTGTGCCTTGGGTGCCATTTATATCAAATAGATGATAATTCAAGCTAGGGTTTGCTTAATTTCTAAAATGGAAAACAATTACACTTTTCTTTCTATTGCCACCACAAAAAATTCATCTATATTCAAAAATCTACAGCAATTACATAGACAAGCTCTAAAAGTGAATTTACTCAAACAATTCTTCAAGAACTCAAAAAAGAAAATAGTCATCAATTGTTCAGTAAGAAATGCTAACACCTTCTAAAAACACAAGAAAAGGCATACGTACTACTTACGATTTATCTCGTAGAGCATCAAATGTAGTGAGACTGGAGAATTGCAATAATGGCTTGCTTTACTTCAACACCAGACAATTCCTCCACAATCCAGAAATGCAGCATTGAAATAGTAATTTACTAATCCTTTTGGCATTTAATTATGCAAACCGAGTCGAACTCAACCATTACTATTCGCTCAAGCGAGATAGAATGGCTATAGTACAACACCAATTCATTTGAAAATGAGCCATTGATCAAAAGAAAAGTTGGTCAGGTGAACGGCCCAGATTAAGTCAAAACAATTTGAAAATGCCACATCCAGCTTCTAGTCATCAGGCGAGCAAGAAAACTACCCATCAGGCACCACATCAGCATGGAACGGTTCCCACCACATTCATCGATCAATAACATCGATGTCCATGCGTCAACAAATCTTGTACCTCACAGCATTATTAAAACTAAATTTTTAATTGTGCGAGGTCAGCGAGGGATGGTCGTGATGCATCAGAAGGTACACAACTATCGGCATCAGTATCCATGCCTCGGTTAATGATCAAGACTGGTCCCCACCATTAAATACAACAGGTGGCAATAGATCGCAAGCCTTGCAACATTTAACATGACGTGAGCAAGAACCTTGCAAGGTGTGCACTAATGGTTAAGATTAGAACTATTCCATCTAACGGCCACCTATTTTGCACATGTAAAATAGTTATTCTTAAAGAAGGAGACTGACTAGGGAGATGGGGAAATAACCCTCAAGGTCAAAAAGATTATTCAACGGTTAATTTATAACAATTCATCGGCCCAATACCATAGGAATAATAAGACCATGATGCAAAAATCGAAAGGATGGGTAAAAGGGGCCGGTAAATGTCACAGAAAAAGAGGGTTAAAACACCACTTAAGTGACCAATCACCGCCGATAACAAGTCAACACTCAAAAATAAAAACCCCAAGACCGAGACCAGTTGGAGGTGATGTGAAAACATATCACAGAGGGGAAGAAAATGAAAAAGCTCTACTAGAGGGAGAGAGATAGAGTGAGTGAGATAGGGAGGGAGTAGAAGAGAGATAGAGGGAGTGACTATGAGAGAGAGAAGGCGTAGGAGGGGGAGACTTGAGAAAGAGAGAGAGGGAGAGGGGGTAGGATGAAGATACTTGAGAGAGAGAGGGAGAGGGGGTGGGAGGGAGAGACCTGAGAGATATGGAGAGAGACGAGTGGGAGAGAGTGGGAGAGAGATAGAGGGAGTGAGAGAGGGAGTGGCAGAGAGAGAGGGAGTGTGTGTGTGAGTGAGAGAGAGAAGGGGGATGGAGATACCCGAGAGAGAGAGAGGGAGAGAGATAAAGTGAGTGAGAGAGAGGAAATGGCAGAGAGATAGAGGGATTGAGTGATATACCTAAGAGAGGGAAAGGGGATAGGAGGGAGAGACTTGAGAGAGAGACAGAGAGAAAGATAACAACCTAAGAGACGGATATGGAGTGAGAGAGACAAAAAAACCAAAGAGGGGGAGAGAGAGGGAGAGTGAGAATGTGGGTTGGAGTGAGATATATTTATTTAGGTACCTATGTGGGAGAGAAAGAGACCTTTGAGAGGGGATTGGACTGAGATAGTAGTCTAGGTCATGTGGGAGGGAGTGAGTCCTGAGAGAGAGATACTTCAGAGGGATAAAGAGTAATCCAATTAGGGTAACAAGTTAGAGAGCGTATGAAAGGTAAAACCTCAACTATCCATCTATGATCATAAACTGTGCACTCTAAGCATTATCAAAGTTGTCAACCAAAGAGAGGGGAAATTCAGGTTTTGTGTAAAGCAGGTAATTTGGCGAGCACCAAATTTGGTGCTCGCCAAATGACCTACTTTGGATGTGTTAATTGACAAGATTTTCTAAATTTCCTCATATTTTCGTCTGTGGTCCCCATCTCATTTTTATTTCTTTCAATGCAACTATATAAAAAAAAGTGTGATAGCATTAACCTCTCTCTTAGCTATCTAAATATATAATTATTTCTTCATTTTGATTTAGTTAAGGTTTTGATCCATGACTCCTTTTGTAAATGCCTCCGTTTTTGGTCAAAAACCAACATGTGCTAGTTTTAGGATAGAGTTTTACTCGTTTATCAAAATGTGAAACAAATTACATTTTTTGAAACTAGAATCCATTCTACACATGATGAAAAAAAATCAATTTTTGATTAGTTTTCAAAAAAATGAGGGGGAAGCATGCTCAAATTTCATCTTTTCAGGATGTGTCCACTTTGAAAAATCATAAAATATTATATATTCATTAAAAAAATTATCCAAAAGAACGAGGATAAACTACATGGTGTTTGCTAATTTCTCACCATTGGGATTTTTGAAATTCTAAAAAAATGGTAATCAAAAAGGGGGGAGCCCTCAAGCACTATGCTAATTTTTTTATTAAAATAGGACCTTTTTCCCTTAATCTGCATTAATTTTTTAAAAAAATAGTATCTTAGACACTAGACTCGGAGCACTTCAACTTTGGTTCTTGCTACATCTTGAAATTTTGAGCATAACTATCTTCATTTTCTCATGCAAATCAGATTTTTCTGATTTCAGAAAAAAAACCTGGTACCTTAAGAGCAAAAATTGTGTCATAGATTTGGTGCACTTACCCAAAAAAATGATAGAACCAAAATCACTTCTGAACATACAAGAAAAATATATAGAAAAACTTCTTGAAATTTCCTACAAGAGACCATGAGATAACACAAACAATCTCGTTGTCCCTCCTAGAGTCAAACAAGTTTATAAAGCTAAAGAGAAAGTAGTTGAACAACCTACTATTTTTTCCTCTATTTCTCCCAAACTTGAGAAGGAACCTATGATTGAAAAACCCGCTCTTACACAAAAACAAATTGACAATAGATTGAAAAGGATTCAAAGTGCTAGAGAGCGTAGGCATAGGCGATGTGCTATTGCTCGAAAATTACAAAATCAAGAACACAAAAATAACATAGAAAATTAGAATCCAAACTTACCTAAAGCAAAGAATGATGATCCTATACCTTTTCCACAACATAAACAAGAACATTGCATGGACATTTTTAGTTGACCTCCTGTTGTGATAAATCTAGATGACGACATTGACATAGCAAAAATTGATGAACAAGTGCATGATGAGTTGAATACATTGTTTTCTTCTTCTATGAACTTAAATGACACATCTCCTAAAAAGACTGTTGAGCCTAGTGCTTCCTCTAGTTTGAAATTTTCTCTTGTCCCTTTGGCTAGTTTTTTGCCTTTTTTTTATATACTAACCGAGATTGGGATGCAGATGAACTATTTTAGGTTGACTCGCATGTTCCTTACTAGTATTTTTCTTTTTCATGTTTTATTTTTGCATGTGTGCAATGTGATCCCCCAGGTTGTTCTGTTTGATGTACCTCTCTCTTTATGTGCATTTTTTTATATGTACCTTTCATTCTTCTATATGTCGTAATCATTTCATTTGTCTTGTATTTTCCTTTTGGGGATGACACAAGGCATTCAGACATTCGTGTCTCTTCCATGTTGACCCAAAAGATTTTCTTTTATCATTTTCATTTGTCTTGTGTTTTCCTTTTGGGGATGATGCAAGGCATCGAGACATTCATGTCTCTTCCATGTTGACCCAAAATATTTTTCTTTATCTTTTCCATTTGTCTTATTTTTTCCTTTTGGGGATGAAACAAGGCATCAAGACATTTAGGTATCTTCCATGTTGACCAAAAAGGCTTCTTCTTTGTTTTCCCTCTCTTTATGTCATTCTTCTAGTTCTATGAGTATTTGGGGAATGGTGAGAGTTACATGCTCTGTGAAAACATTGTAGCAAAGAAATATTGACCCTGAATCCATAGATCCCTTATGTATTTGTGAGGGCAACCCTTCTTTCCTATTTCATGACATAGCTTATCTCAGAAATATATGACTTGGCATAGGGTTTTCTGAGGAAAGCTCTCATGTCTTAGGAAATTTTTTTGGCTACTTTAAAGAAATTACTCACAGTGATGGTGTAGAAATCACTTTAAAGTGGGGGCATACATCAATGCCATCTTTAGAAAAAAATTAATGTCATGATTTTCCTTTTTTCTTGTGATCTGTCCTCTTCTTGGTGGTGTCATTGGGTTCGATGCCATCCAAAAGTGTACAATCTACCATCATGGCATGATGTGAATGAAGCATCCCATGAGTGATGATCTAACAGCTTGACTTGTCCTCTCTTGGAGACATTAGGCACAATGCTCCATAAGAAGAAGACCTCTACATGAACAAAGAAAAATCCCCTTTTACAAAATTTTACATGACATAACAAAAGTATTTACAAAAGAATAAAATTGTGGTGCCTTATCAAAGTTGTCAAGAGGATAGATTTGGTATGGTATGAGAGGCTAATATGATTCTCTCATTTGCCACTTCGTTGGGGTAACTCACCTAGTGGATAGACTGAGGTTCCACTACCCTAGAATGAGTAGCATATGTTATGGACAAATAGCCTAGATGTGTTCCACATCACGTTGGACCATCAAAGCTTGATCCTTTTTCTTGGATAAACAACCTTGTTCCACATCGCATTGGATGGTTGTGCTTGATTCTTTTGTTTTTATTTATTTTTATTGACCTTTGATAGGGTATGGTTATGTATCAAGTTGTTATTGTTGCATACTTAAGTTTCTTCAATGTCTACTTTAGTGTGAGTGTGACTTGGGGTCATCCTCTCACTAAAGTGGGGGGAAAATGTAGTGTCAAAAAAAGTAATCCTTTTCCACACTTAATTTGGATAATTGACATAAATTTTAATTAATGGTGTCTTGGAATAGAGTTGTAATGTGTTGTACACATTCACATCATTTCAGGGCCCTTATTTGTCTAAAATATACCTTAATTTATCCTTTGCAAAAGTGTTGTAACACACTTTCACACTTTTCTAAGGTCTATCTGATTAATTAAGCCTAATGGACCCCTTTTAATGAAATGTACCTAATGTGTACCCTATTTTATGGTGTTGTAAAGTTTTGTAATGCACTTTCACACTTATCTTGGGTCCTTTTAATTAATTTTGGTTAATTTGAGTTAATTAACTCTTTTAATTCAAATTCAAGCCTTATTTGTGACACCTCCCAAAGATCTATCCTAACACCCACAATTTAAATAACATTTAATTGGGAAAAATTCAGGTCCTAGAAATTGGTGCTAGGACACATTCACCCTAGGTGGTGAATGGGTCCTCCCTCTATAGGACCTCCCTTTATCAGCTAATTCTAAATGGGTTTTTAGTGATCTTTCCATCCCTTGAGGTTAGGTACTAGAAAACTGAGCTAGGACCCATTCATCGTGGGTGGTGAATGGGTCCTCCCTTAATGAGGACCCCCTTTTTAAATTTAATAATGTTTATCTCTAGATCTAGTGTCGACTTGAATTGTTTGAATTTCGAGATTAATCTCCTAATTTAGTATAAATAAGGGGTTAATTCAAATTATTTCTCCTAAAAAAATTATGAGACATCCTAATACTTTAAGAGATAATTATAGAGCACTTCAAGAGAATTTTTAAAGGCATTTCAAGGAAGATTTTCAAGGATTATTGTAGAAATTCAAGGTCATTTCATCATGTCAAGGGTTTGATACATTCATTCATGTTGTTGAGATAAGATAGTTAATAGCAATGAAGATCTATTTGAAAACATTATTCACATCTATTCAAGATCAAGATCTACATTCTTCATGGCGAGTACATGTTAGATTATAGATTTTTATTATAAGGCAACATCCAAGGTATCTGCATTGCATCATTTCATGTTTCATGCTTCAATTAAATCATTTCATCTTTTGGTTTAATTACCTACAAGGGGTTTGACTTAGGCAAACCCCTATTCACTAACAGTCAAAAATTTGTTTCTTCCCTTGAATTTGTTTTTTCTGATTTACAAGTTGAAGATCAAGTGAAGATCAAGTTTAGAGAAAAATTGTCAAAGTTGTCAAGTTGCAAATTTGACCTTTAAAGTGCAAGAATTAAGAATTGAAGCTACAGAATTAAGTACAGGTTTTTGTGAGCAAAAAACCAAGAATTTGAGAGTTTAGACATCAAGGAAAATAACCTTGATCTCTATTTCAGAAACCCTAACAAGGACCCATTTGTGATTCCTTTGTGCCCTAAAAACAAGCTTCTTGCATCAAGGTACACACCTCTTTGAGCGCTAAAAACTTCCCTCATAGTTGCTATAATAGTTAGGTATCATTTCTAATTGTTATTTGCATGTTTTGGCTCTCATAATTGAATGTTTTAATAGGATAAATATTAGTTGTTTATCATCTTTTTCATTCTTGGTGGTAAACCCTACATCTTTCACCATTAAACAAAGAATAATCCTCCAGCTGGGTTTGTCTAGTTGATTCCATTTTGATCCTCAACTTGAGCCTTGAAACCCAAAAATATTCATAAAAATGCAAATGGAGGGGGCCAAGGGAAAAAAAGGGGTGTTCATTTGAACCCTTTTCTAATGAAGGGGGTTCTAATGAATCCCCCTATATAGTGTAAATTGGTGTTTATTAGAAGGGGGGGTTCAATAGAAAGGGGGGGTTCATTCAAAGGGTGTGGATTCCATGAATGTTTGAAACAATTTTTAGGATTTTTGATCGAAATTTCTATTTTTTCTTCGTGCGAAAAATTGTAACCACTATTGTGAGTTCACCCTCATATTGCCAAAGTTAGTTATTTCTCTTGGCCAAAATTGACATTGAAATGAACATTTTAAACTAAATCTTTACTTTTGGACACCTATAGCTACTAGAACCATGAGGAATTTTAAGATGATGCAAACTAGTAATTTATGACATTTTGTCTATAGATTCTAAATTTATGTTTTTAAAAAAATTTGGAATCAAATTGCATTTATTTTTCCATATCCTTCGATAAATATTTTTTAATAGTAAACACTATTTTAAAGAGTGATGCTTACTATGTAACACAACCTTTTTTTCTATAAAGGTTAAAATTCTATTTTTTTTATTTAGATTTGTAACTACGATATTTAGATCCTTAATTTGGTTTCATAGTGTCTTATTGAATATTTTTTTCTTAAATAAATTTTGAAGTCAAACCAATTATAATTTAGACATAGGTTTACTGTGTAACACAATTTTTTTGGATGTATTGAAATTTTTTTTTTTTTGTTGGATCAAGGACATTAATACCAAGAGCATAGATAGTTATTAATTTTTTTTGGTAATCTACTATTTTTCCACATGTGAAGAACAAAGAAATATTCAACATAAAAATCTTCAGGAAATTCCTCTGAGTTTGAATTTTTTCCCACTCCTCTAAGTCTAAATTTTTCATGTGCATGGTGGACTCTATCTTGGGGGTACCCAATGGTCCCCCTCTACCCCCCCCTTGACCAATGCTCCTCTCCCTTGGGCCCATGTCTGACGGGTACCACCCTTGCATGGTCAGTGCTTTCACCATCAAGATTTTTGAAGACTTTGGCGACTCTGGGTGAATCTTCTATGCCGGTGGTGAAGATCCCTCTGATTGTTGGTTGGAAGGATGTGCTTTCTAATGGAAAACAAGTCTCCTTCTTGTTTTTGTCTACACCTGAGATTGTCTCGAACTCTGGTGCTATGTTTGACATTCTTGATTTGATCAGTGACAGGATCCTCTCCTCCATGGAGAATGTTGTAGTGGGGAGATTTCTTTCTTACCATCCAACAGTGGATATGGTTCAAAAATGGGTTGCGACGAAGTGGTGCCTTTAGGGTAGTGTGGAGATTTTTGCTATGGTTGGTGGTCTTTTCCTATTTAGATTCACTATAGCGGAGGGTGACTACTCTGTCATTGGGTCCATGGGTTTTTGGGAAGCACAACCTGGCTTTGTGCAGGTGGAAACCTAGTTTCGACCCTACTATAGATCTAAATAAGTTGGCTCCTATTTGGGTAAGTCTCCCGGGTTTTCCTTTGGAGTTTTGGGATGAAGCCATCTTCAAAGCCATTGGGGATTCATTAGGTCAATTTTTTACCATAGATTCTATCACAAAATCAAAATCTAGGTTAGTCTTCACGAGATTCTATGTCAATATTTATGTTGATAAAATCCTACCAAACTCTGTTAAGTTGTGTTCTAAGTTGGGCAGCTGGATTCAACCTATGTGTTACAAAAATGCTATGATATACTATCAAAAGTGTGCCAAAGTAGGGCATCTGATCTTTGATTACAATTCTATAGTCAGTCAGGAGTTTAAGGACAATGTGATAAATCCCACTACCCTATCTGAGAATATTTTGAGGCCGCTGAGTGACTTTGGGGTTGTTCCCCCAAGTGTTGATCAGTCACTTGAGAATCCTCCACATCCACCGTCCCCTATCGATCTACCTTCTGAATTAACTGACCCTAGTGACTCATTGGAGTCGGCTGCTAAACCCCTGTCTATCCTTTTGGCTCAGGACCCTGGCTCTTCAGCTGTTGATCCCATATTTGAGGGGGTCTCTGGTGGGTTTCCTATTCCTAGCGCTTCGGATTTTGACCCTCTATTTAAGGCTATCACTTCGGGGACCTATGGGGCCTTGATCGAGGATGGTGAAATTTGGGAGGAAGAGAGCTCTAGTATGATTGATGATTCTACTAAAAGTTTGGGGAGTTTGAAGTTTGAGAAAGTTGGGGATGAAGGGATATGGACAACACTCAAGAAGAAAAGAAGGAAGAAGAAGGCAGATGTAGGAGGGGAATCTAAGACAGGGAGACCTTCTCAGAGATACACTAGAATGAGAGAAACGACAAATGAGATTGCCCTAGGAAAGCAGAGGACATTGGATGTGTCCTCCAAAAAAGATCAAAAATGAGAATTATGTCATGGACCGTTCGTGGGCTCAATAGCTCACACAAATAATGTGCTCTTAAAGATTATATAGTGGAACATAAGATTGATGTTTTCCTTCTTCAAGAAACCAAAATATTGATGGTTAATTTTGATAAAATTGCTAACTTTTTCTGGCCTAATGCTTCGAGGGGTTTGGTAGTGCTTTGGAACCCATCTCATTTGCAGGGTTCTAAAATATTTCATTGTCAAAATAGTGTAGGGGTTTCGTTCTCTTATCTTGGTTAAGCTTGGTCTATAGTTAAAATATATGCTCCTAATCAGAGGAACACGAGAAGTATTATATGGACTAAGATGGTGGCTAAGATTAATCTAAATAAGGGAGGTCATTGGCTTGTTGTTGGAGATTTTAACTCCCCCTTGTTTCCATTTGAGAAAAGTGGTGGCCTTCTAGATTACTCTAACAACATGTTTGATTTGGCTAATTTTTTGTATTCTTCAAGTTTAGTTGATATTGAGCTCCTAGGCCAGAATTACACTTGGTCTAATAGATGGGCTGGTGGTAGCCTAATTCAGGTTTGGCTTGACCGCTTCCTCTGCTCTCCTCATTGGACTAATGTCTTAGATGCCATTCTAATAACCTTGTGCAAGACAGTCTCTGACCATAATCCTCTTTTGCCGACCACTAATATTCGTCTTGTTGTTGGTCCCTTTCCTTTTCAATTTGAAATAATGTGGAATGCTCATTCTGATTTCAAAAATTAAATTGCTGAATGGTGGAATATTCTTGTCCAAGGATCTCCTATGTATAGGATCTTCTTTAAACTTAAACATATTAAAAATATGGTCAAAGGATGGAAAAGGAATGTGTTCGGGGATAATTTTCAAAGGAAAAAATAGCTTGAAGGAAAGTTAAGGACCTTACAAAAAAAGATGGATGAGGGTGATGACAGTCAGTGGACTCACATCCAGGAATGGGAAGCAAGAATGGAATGGGAACAGGTTCTAAAAAATGAGGAGGTCTTTTAGAAGCAAAAATCTAGGGTCTAATGGCTAATGGAAGTAGATAGGAATACCTCCTTTTTTCATGTTTCTGCTATCAAGCATAGGAAAAGGAATCAAATTTCTAAACTAATAAATTCCACTCAGGAGGTGATTTCAAATCAAGCTCAAATCGGGCTCCGTACAGTTAACTATTTCCAAGAGGCTTTTTTGGCCCCTGCTGAGGTGCCCAACCTGGCTTTGGACTATGCAATTCTCCAACATCTTCCTACCTCCATCTCTCAAGAAGATAATTTGGGAATCCTTAAGACTGTTTCTATGGAAGAAGTTCATTTGGCTACCTTTAGCATGTGGGCTTTCAAAGCACCAAGGCCTGACAGTTTTCCTCCTGCTTTTTTTCAAATTTTTTGGGATATAGTGGGTGGGGACCTTGTGCTTGTGGCCAGGGATTTCTTCAAATTTGGTAGGATCCTCAAAAATTTGAACCACATTTTCATTTCTCTTATCCCCAAGATAAGTGAGCCTCTTTCTATGACTGACTTCTAACCTATTATTCTTTGTAACACCTTTTATAAGATCATTTCTAAGATCCTTGTTAACTGCATCAAACCTCTTCTGGAAAATATCATTAGTCACACTCAAAAGGGTTTTGTCCCTGGGTGACATATTCTTGATGCCACTTTGACAACCCATGAACTACTCCACTCAATGGATAGATGTAACAATGCGGGGATGGCTCTCAAGCTTGAAATTTCCAAAGCTTATGATAAAGTGTTATGGGACTTCATCCCGAAGGTCTTTGCTAAGTTTGGCTTTAACAATTTGGTCATCAAACTCATTATGGAATGTGAGTACTATCAAGTTCTCGGTTATGATTAATGGATCCCCCTGTGAGTTCTTCTATGCTGGTAGAGGGCTTAGACAAGGAGACCCCCTGTCCCCCTATCTTTTCATAATGATTGTTGATATGCTAAGTAGGAATTTCATGGGTCTACTATCAGAGGGCTCCATTTTGAGTGTTAGAGCAGCTTCCTCTCTGGATCTGATTGTTGTGCAACAATTTGTAGATGACACCTTTCTATTTGGAAAGGCCTTTGTGGTGGAAGCCAAGAAATGGAAAGCTTGTCTTAACAACTATGCCTCTTGCTCTGGTCAAAGCATCAATTACAATAAAATCAAGATTTATTTCTTTAACTGCATGCCTAATTTCAAAAATAGGGTGACTGCGGTTCTAGGATGTGTTGGTGATTCTCTCCTCTTGGTGTATCTTGGGATCCCCCTCACGGTTAAGGAGGTTCCCACAGAGTTCTGGAACTCAGTTTTGGAAACTTTTCAAAGGAAATTGGTTAGGTGGAAGGGCTCTATGATAAGCCATGTTGGAAAACTCCAACTTCTCACTACGGCTATCCAAGGTATCCCCACTTACTTTCTATCCATTTTTAAGATGCCCAAGTACATTTCTGATAAATTTGAAAGAATTCAAAGGAATTTCCTATGGTCCGGTACTGAGGAAAAAAATAAATTCACTTTGGTGAAATGGGAAAGGGTCTGTCAGGCTAAAACTTATGGTGGGCTTGGAATTAGGAAGATTGTCAACTCTAACAGGGCTCTCATGGCCAAGGTTGGTTGGGACTAGTTAAGAAACACTAAGGACTAGTGTAAAATTTTGAATTCCAAATATCTCCAGAATAGGCCCTTGATTGATTGTCTTTCGGAGCCTCACCCCTAGGGCTCTATTGTCTGGAGGAGCATTTGCAGCATACAAGGCTTGCTAAAGAAAGGGATTAAATGGAAAATGGGAAATGGGATTAGAATCAGTTTCTGGGAAGATACTTGGCTAATTGACTCCTATCTGGCTTGCTCTAACTTTGGGGCGGTGATGGGAGCAGCTTAGAGATTCTTTGGAATACATATCAGTGATTATGTTTCTAGACCACTCAGAGCTAGGATTTGGAAGGATCTCACCCTTTTTTTCCCCTATTCTCATGACCTTTTTTGTCTGGCTTGATCCCTTAAGGTGATTCTTTCCAGCACCAGGCTTCCATCCTATGATAGGCAGGATGAATTTTTTTGGACTTTAGATAAATAGGGGGATCTCTTTGTGCAGTCAGCTTACAGACTGCTGACTAACAAAAATTCTACTGAGAAACCTTGGAAGAAGGTTTGGAATCACCACATGGTCCCTAAATTTTTATTTTTTTGGTGGATGGCCTGTCATAATAGGATTCTAACCTAGGACAATTTGAGGATTCGGGGTTTTTGTTTTCCCAATAGATGTTTTCTTTGCAAGAAAGGGGAGGAAACTATCGGTCACCTTTAATTACACTGCCTATTTGTTGCCAAAGTTTGGGGGCTAGCTTTTGAGAAACTTGATGTCCCTTGGGTTATGAGAAAGGATCTTTTATCATTCATTCTGGGTTGGTATGGCCCGTTTTCCCACCCTCTTCTTGGTGAAATTTGGAAGCAGTTCCCCCTTGTCTTAGGATGGTGTTTATGGAAGGAGAGGAATAACAGGGTCTTCATGAATATTGAGAGGAGTCCCAAGGATGCTTTTGGCATTGGAGTTAGGCTCATTGATGAGAATATCTCTCTCTTTAATGGGAAACCCCCGGAGAAGGGGCTGTTGGATTATGAAATAAAAATGGCTAAGGAGTGGCACCTGGATTTAAAGGCTAACTCCTTTGATAATTCAAAACTTTTAGCTAGAAAAAATACTAAATGGGAGCCTCCAGATAGAGGATGATTTAAACTTAATTTTGATGGGGCTGCTAAGGGCAACCCAGGTAGGGCAAGTATTGGTTGAGTTATCAAAGATTCTATGGGAGCTCTGGTGACAGGATTTGTTGGAGGTATATGGTTTCAGTCTGCTTTAGTGGTGGAGGCTTGTGCATTGATAATGGGCCTCAAAATTGTTGTTTCTCTGGGATTTCTTATCTCCACATTGAAGGAGACTCCAAGTCAATTATGGATGCTATGAATAAAGATAGATTAATTGGTTGGAATACTAAGGACATTTTGTTGGATGTTAGTTTCCTTTTATCCAAATTTAGGGATAAAAAGGTGACTCATATCTTCAGAGAAGGCAACCATGTGGCAGATGCCTTGGCTAATCTTGGCTCAGGATGGGATTCCACTAAATTTTGGAGGAAAAAGGAAAGGTTACCACCAAAAATTCAAGATTTAATCACGCGGGAACAAAGCTACCATGGTTTGCAATGATTTTAAATCTTTGGATGATGGGAGCTGAATGGGGGGCCCACTAGATCTTTTGGGGGATCTGGTGGATGAATGTCAACATGGAAATGGTGTACAAGTGGAGGTTTCCTAGCAAAGATCTTCGTGTGTGGGGCATGAAAAGGAGGATCCACGTGTCTGTCCTTTGGACTTGGTGGATGGGGTCGAGTTCTAAGGTTATGGTGATGTGGCAGGGTTGGGACTTAAAAGATGGTTAAAAGTATAATTGTGGTAGCTTGATGAAGGATAGTTGGAAGGACATGACTTCATTAAATCTGTGGAGTTGTACTGTGTGATTTATTCTCTTGGGGATTGTGGGATTTCTTATTGTATCTCCTCCTTGCATCTGGTGGTGCGAGTGTATTTATAATGATTTGACTATTCATGATGGGAGATGGCCTCCTAGGGGCTTCAAGCCGGTTAGTTTAGTGTGGGACTCTTTTGGATCCATTTGGATGGTTTCTAATTTTAGTTATTCGGCCTTTCTACATGGTTTTTTGTGCATTCCCTACATGTCTGCCAATTCTTGCCTTCTTGGCCATAATCATAACTTCATTAAATTTAGTGTCAAATCACACTGTGGTGATTTTCCCTTCCATGCATGCAACCTGTATGCGAGTGTTATTATCCTCTATTTTATACCTTGCCTTAGCAATCACATTGTGATTATCATTCGTAGTTGCTGCAATTGGCATTTTTTGCAATTTCTTGTTTTCTGTGCAGGTTGGTAGTATGGTTGGTGAGTGGGTTAGGACTGAACCTGACAACTACGAGGATTTTCGGAACAATCCTTTCGTCTGGCACATTTGTGTGGAGGGTGGCATTGCTCCACTTATAGAGTGCTTGGTTGGTCATGATCCTCTCTTATCAGGTCAGTTTTCCAATTCGTGGAAGGACCGTTGGGTCTCCTTTGGTGGTATATCATTTGAAATCAGTGATGAAGTCATAGCGCAAGTGATGGGTTTACTGTGTTCTAGGAAAAAATACCCCAAACACACCAAGAAATTGGATCATGAAAGCTTAAAATCCTTTTTCAGAGGTGAGGATGCCTCGGTGTGTAACCAGTTGGGGTTTGCGAGGGATGCTCTCCCAAAGCCCTGGGATCAGGTGTGCATGGCGCTGATGAAGTATGTTACTTTGGAAGGTAGGTTTAGAACCTATTTCTTTTACCACTTCCCTTTGCTAAATCATCTAAGACATAAGATGCTACTCAGTTTCCCATTTTTTCTTTTAATGGACCTCGAAAACTCTGTCAACAAATGCAAAGAGTCGGCCAGCCATAACCCTTGTGATCTCCCACCACTCTCGCTCCATCGAGGGCTTATTCTGAGACTATATCACTTTCATCTAGCTCTCTATCCACTTAGAGCCATCATGACAGTCCACATTGATAACATTGAACCCCTTTCAACTATGCATATTTCCTTGGTCAAGTCTAAAAGCCCTCCTCAGAAATGCAATTCGGGCATTGTAGGGAATCCTAAAGCAAAAATATCCACCAAAAAAATTAAGGGTGGGTTGGGCAAGGCCCATTCCAGTGTGGTGGAAGGACTCTGTGAACTAAAATCCACTAAAGCAGACTCGGCCTACAAGGCCACTTCAACAAAAAAAAGGTAAGGAGAAAAGCATGTTGGCCTCGACGGCTAAGGATGGAAAGGGAAAGAATGTTGTTAGGAAAGACTCCAGAGGTGATATGGTTTTTGAGAGCACTAAGACAACTATCGGGGAAAATTCCAGGAGGAGATCTGGGAGGTTCTCTAAGGAGGAGCAATCTGACAGCAAAGGATACAAGGAAGAAGAATCTAAAGAGGAGGAGGAAGAAAATGTGGAGAAGCCCCAATTTTCTCTAGTGGGAAGCAAGATTTCTATTGATGGCTCTTCCTCTCACTCTTTGCATCCCCTGGTGGATGATCCTAGAGAGGTTTAGGTGACTATGGACTTCGGGGTTGAGTTGGGAAATGTGGTGAAGAGAATGGACACTCTCGACAAAAGGTTTCGGGGGTTAACCCACTTCACCATGATGTTGGGTGACTTTGTCACGAGCACCCTGTCTAATGCTATAAAGGAGGACCTAGAGGGAAACAATATCTAGGAGAATAAAGAATGGGTGGGTGATGAGGCGATGGGCCTCCTGATGAAAAACTAAGACAATGTCGGTTAGCTGCTCCTTGTGCTTGTCTATCAGTTGTTGCTCTGCAGTCACTGTGTTGCCTTTGGGATGTTTCTGATTTTATTCCTTTATGTTTGTTGTTTAGTCTTGTTCTTTTTTGGCCCTAGTGGCTCATTGTGAAGGGTACGACGCCCTGAAAATGCTGCTTAACTTTTCAAAAACAAAGAGCTTTATTTTTAGTAAGAAAAACTATGTTTAATTAAACTAAAAAATGTGTAATAAAACCAAAATATATTAAAACTATACTTGAGGACTATAATCCTCCAGTTGGGTTTGACAAGTTGATTCCATTTTGATCCTCAACCTGAGCCTTGAAACCCCAAAATCTACATAAAATTGTAGATGGAGGGGGACAATGGAAAAATAATGGGGTTTAAGTGAAAACCCCTTTGCTCGAACCCCTTCGAGCGAAGGGGGGTTCAAGCGAAGGGGTGTTCGCTCAAACCCACTAAAAATAACATTAAAAAACTGAAAGCATTTTTTTATTAAAAAAATGGCCGACTAGGAGTTTGATTGAACCCCTTGAGGGAAAGAGTGTTTGATTTAATAGGGGTGTTCAAGAGAACACCTTTATGGATTCTCTTGAACACCCAAATTTGTTCGAGCGAACCCCTCTAATTTTTTTTAACACCCACACAATTTTTGTCCATCACCTCAATTATAAACCACTAATGTGGGATCACTGAGGTGTATAATCAATTGATCATAGAGCAACTCTGTTTTGAAACTAAGATATCTTTTATAAAAAATATTACCAAATGATTCATGGATAATAGAGGTAGCTAGTTAGATAAATTCTTAAAAATAATAAGGTCACAAGGAGTAAGACTCGCATGTAATAAGGATATAATCAAGAAGACAAAGAAGTATAAAGTGGTTGAAGAAACTAAAATGTTTAAATGAAGAATAATAAACTCTAGATTTTGGTAATAGAAAACCTTATATAGGTATCTACCATGGTTAGTTATATTCATGTATCACTAGTAGTTATAAGTCTTGTTTTTCTATCATATTTTTCATCAGTGGCTACTCTAGTACACACCATTCTATTCATACTAGTTTTAGAAATTATATCTTGATATAATAACATTTTATCATTCCCCATGAATGTCAATGTTCTTATCTCTTTCATCTTTGTAAAAAATATTTTAATTTCCAATGAATGAGATGAAATGGAAGCTACTTAAGGTGTGGTTAATAGATAAGAAATAATATCTCCAATTGAAGAGGAATTTTCTATATAGATATATCAAACAATGGATTAGATGGTCTTGATATGTTTGTCCAGGAAATTATGGAAGATAAAAATGAGATAATTTTATTTTTCTCAAATAATCCAATTTTTGAGGAATCAAATAAGGAGTTATACCCCATAAAAATATATATAAAAATAAACATGTACCTACACAACATATTTAATATCCTACTATTTTTTATTTAAATAATGAAATAATTTATTCTAGTTTTCAAATATAAGAGAATTTAGATACTATTACAAAGGAAACTAGGAGGATAAATCACAAAACATTACCTCATGATAAACAAGAAGAATCAAGGAAGGAGGGAACTAAGAGTTAAAAAATTATAGACCAACAAAAGGAACATGATATTTTTTATACTTGGTTATAAGTATAAATCTAGAGGAAACATTCTAAGGTAAATATTGTAACTATTAATTCCAAAAGTATACCAAGTGAAATTTATACTCCCAAACTAAAAATTAAGGAAAATTTTATATTAATAATTACTAGAGATGTGTTTGGATCTAGGATTACCCATATTTCTACTCCCATCATAAATAAATATAAAAGGTAAATTGAACTAGTGGATTATAAAATGTATCTACCATTAACCTATGCCAATTAAAAGGGAACATAAGATTATAGAGTTAAAAATGATATTAACTATAAGTACATCAAGACTATAGAAGGATAAATTTTTACAAAAATAGGAATTAAAAAGGAAAATTAAGGAATTAAAAGGGTGTATTAAGAAACTTACAAGGCCACTTTGATATGGATATGGGACCTTCACTCCTATAATGATATTTTAGGATGAATATTCTTCTCTAGACAAAGAAAAGGAAATATCCAAGGTCACAAAACATTTTGTCAATAAGATAATATAGGAAGGCCAAAACATACATAAAATTATAGTTGACTACTAATATTTAGTTATGGCTATCCAAAAAACATATAAAGGTTAATATAAGAGGGAAACAATAGGTAATAATAGAATGAGATAAAACTCCCAAGGTTAATTTTGATCTGAAAATAGGTGATCAAGTCATTTTAATATAAAATATCTTAAAACATCAAATAATTTTACAAATCAAGAAGTAAATAAAATTCAAAGGTAAGATGTTGTGTGGTCTCAGAACACACCTCAAGACTATAAGACTTGGGGACCCAAGTGGAAAAACTAACGCTTATGGAAGGTGTTGGTTAGCCAAAAAGGATCACCGAAAGTTAAAGTTAAAAGGAAAATTTTGGAGTAATTTGTCATGCAAGTGTATTGGGTATTGGGTACTAGGTATCGGAAGGCCATAAGTGTTAAAAGGTTAATGCAAGGTTTTGGTAAAGCGTTCTGGTTCAAGAAGGAAGGTTTGAGAAGTGTGAAGGTTCCAGTAGAATCTGAGATACATGAAATTTTTATTTCGGTAAAAGCTAAAGTTGTCGAGTACCAGGTACTAGGTAACAAGGTCAAGTTTTTTAAATGGTGAAAAAGTGGTTTGGAGATACTATCATATGGTTTTAGACATAGAGCATACCCACTTTTCCAATTTCATTCAAGGATAACCCTTGAGATCTCAATCCAAGGGAGAAAGAGATATTGCTAAGGGCTATCCTAGGAGCTGAATATGATCTAATGAGGGGTTCACAACCAAGTTTAGAATTGGAAAAGATAATGTAATGAAAAAATAAATGTAAAGCCTTAATTGAATGCAAGCTAATACTAAATGACTTAGAAAGTGGTTGAGATGAAATATAAAACTTTAAAATGGAATGTGTGCACCTTGAAACCCAAAAGGTGGATGAGTGAAGGTTTGAATTGTTGGAAATTTTGTTGTTATGGCTAACTAGGACTCATTTTACAAGTTGGGTGAATCAGTCCTATTTCTAGAAAACTATGTCGGAATAGGTTTCGAGAAAAAGGGTACCAGAATCTGCAAAGTCCTGAAAAATTATTGGAATTGAGACTCATTCACCAAAAGTGGTGAGTCAGTCTAGTTAGGCTTTTTTGAGGCTTCAAAAGTTGATTATGTTCTCCTTAGTCTACTCTACTCTTCCCAATTGGTTTACAAATCTAAAACAATAGTTTGTGACCTATAGATGATCTCCAAGGCTCTTCAACACTTGATGACAACTTTGACAACTTTGGATGTCTTGCAACACTTCTCCAATCTTTCTCCTTAGGAAATTTGCAACCTAGCCCTACAAATAACACAGAAAGGAGGGGGAATTTTTTTGGGGGGTTAGTGGATAGGGGTTTTCCTTGGTCAAACCCCTTGTTGGAAATCAATCCTTGAAATGAAATCAAATATGGAAGGAGAAGGATGAATGAACAAGATATGATGCTACAGCTCACCAAACCCTAGCAATAAGATGTTGCAAGTATCCTTGAAATGGATAGAATGGATGTGGTTCTTGATTCTATCTTGAAGGAGATAGATATTGAATGCAATGCTTTCTTGAATCACAAAACCTTACACCACAATTTTTAGCACAATAAAAAACATGATGCAAGAGATATTTGACATGATGATTAATGCTTGAAGAATGCTCTAAAATGTTGAATAATCTTCCCTTGAATGCTCTTGAATACTCTTGTGAACTCAAATTTTCTATAAGAATGCTCATTCAACTTGCTAGGTGAGAAATTAATGAAAGAAACTTCTATTATACTCAATTATGCAAGAATTCCTAAAATTACAACACTACAAGCCGACATTGGATCTTGGAGAATAAAATCCCACCAAAGATTTAAATTAAATTAGATTTTGAGGTAAATGGGACTCATTCGCCACCTTAGGTGAATGGGTCCCACCTAAGGGAACTCATTCATCCAGAATGGCGAATGAGTCCCACCTTAGGAGTTTGAGCTGGATTTTTGGGATTTTGGTGTTTTAAATGCTTTTATAAGGATTATACTCGAAAATACACATAAATAAGGATTTTGGATAAAAATTGGGCCAATTAAAGCATAATTAATCCCAAATATTAATGATAAGCCTAGAAAAGTGTGAAAGTGTGTTACAACACTTTATAACACTTTGAAACAAGGTAAGATTAATGTTAAAAAGAGGTTATTTAGGTTTTATTCATTAACAAGACCTTAGAATAGTGTGAAAGTGAGTTACAACACGTCACAACACTTAAGTAAGGTATCATTTAATCAATTTAGTTCACAAGGGCCCAAGACCTAATGTGAATATGTTACGCATATTACAACACTAAATCAAGGATGATTTAAGGGGACCTTTTTTCTGTCATTACATCTAGACCCCACTTTAGTGAGAGGAGGAACTTGCTTCCAACTCACACTAAAGTAGACCAAATGCCCTAACGATCAAGTGTGGTTCAAATGTACCAATTCCGGCAAGATAGGACAATCATGACTAAGGGGGGTGCGCAACCTCCCTAGACCAAGGTCCTATGGAAAACCAACATAAGTGAAACATAACACACTTGAGAATGATAAAGATCAACAAAAGGGCACAATCATGCATTTCCAAATTTTGTAGGAAAAGGAAAAAGTAAAAGGATCAGATCACACTTCAACTGTTTTTCCATCATGATGTAGATCAAATCTAGGTTGTTTATCTAAAAAATGCGTACTCACTCTGAGGTGATGAAACTTTAGGCTGTCTGCCAGGTGAGAAACATACACTTATGACTAGTATGTACTCACACACACATGAAAGTGGCTATGGGGAAAGTCATGCCTCGGTCGGGCTTCCCGCTCAAACCATACCAAAGTTATACCCCTTGATAGCTTTGATAAGGTTCCACGCAAAAATAGTTTTAGAGCTTCATGATACAAAGAAAAAATTGGTATGCCTGGAGCTCATGAACAAAAAAGATGGCTCCACAAGCATGCAAGTTTTGTTATGCATGGTGGCCATATAACGAAAAATGAAAAATGCAACAATAAGGGATGTTCAAAGGAGTCTTGCTTAGTTTATGAAATGTCTTTAACTTAGGGAACATTGCCCCTATTGTCTCCAATAGAGTAACAATCAAATAATAGAAGATTCAAAACTTAGGGGATGCAATGTGTCACAAAAAGACACTAAGAGGAATACAATATGCTAAGAGAGATCACGTTCTTGAAGGAAATCACACCCAATGTCATCCAGAAAGCGAAAAATGCATCGTACAAAGTAAGAAGAATGCACCATGAACCATGAAAAAATGAAAAAAGATAATGCCAATGTATGCCCCCACTTTAAATGAATCGCTAAACACCATAGTATTAGAAATTACTTTAAAGTAGCTAATGATAAATGCAAACAATAAAGAAGACATGAGAGACAATTTAGAAAGACCTATGCCAAGTCATATGTTTCCAAGTAAAGCTATGTCATGTGAAAAAGAAAAGAAAAGAGAGGGGTTGCCCCAAAAATGAAAATACTGAACATATAAGGGACTATGGATTTAGGGTCAATATGTTCTTGCTACAATGTTTATAGAGAGATGAAACTGTCACCATTCCCAAAATACACATAGAACTGGAAGAATGACAAAAAGAGAGAAAAACAAAGAAAATCCTTTTGGGTCAACATGAAAGAGACATGAATGTCTTGATGCCTTGCATCGTCCCAAAAAGGAAAACACAAGACAAAATGAAAATTATAAAGATGAAAGAATTTTTTTGGGTCAACATGGAAGAGACATGAATGTCTCGACGCCTTGCATCATCCCCAAAAGGAAAAAAAAAGACAAAATAAAGAGAAAAAAGCTATAAATTGATGACATAGAGAAGAATGAAGGTACAAATAGAGGAATTTCACAAAGAGATAGAGCGTCAAACAAAAATTCATGAGGGATCACATCACACACATGAAATCAAATGAAAGAAAAAGAAAAGGGAAAAATAAATATTGCAAAATAATAGCAAGGCATAAGCGAGTCGACCTAAAGTAGGTTGTCTGCCTCCCAATCATGTTCATTGTATACCGAAGGTGGGCAACTAGCTAAAGGGACAAGAGCAAGTGTCGAACTAGGGGGAGAACCACGTTCAATACTTTGTATAGGATATTTGTCATCTAAGCTCATGGAAGAGGAAAACAATGTGTTCAATTCATTATGCACCTCTTCGTCAAAATCTAAGTGGATCACAATAGGAGGTCGAATGATAATGTCCATAGAAGAGTTCAAATATTTTTCTAGAGTTTGTATTATAAGATCTTGTTTCAGTGAAGGGGAATGTTGGTCAAGCATTACTTCTGTATACACCTAAAATTGGTCTGGAGAATCTAATTAATTAAATACGACTTATTTGATTAATTATCCTAAATTCCTCTATTATTAAATAAATAGAAATATTTATTTATATAGTTCACATTTAAATTCTTATTTAAATTCTTCTAAATTCTTCTATTATTCCATATTAAATTAAATAAACAAATTTAATAGTTTGATTTATTTAATTATCAAATTCCCCTATTTTAATCTATCTTAATCACATCATTAATTAAACAAGGTTAAATACTTATTGTTTAATTATCATAATTCTTCTATTTTAATTTAATAAATAACTTCTATAATTTATTTCATTGAATTATTAATTCCTCTTTTGTTATTTTATATAAATCAAAAATATTTAAATAAAAGAAATATTCCTCTATTTTCACTCACCTGTCAAATTAGATATCAAATGTCTAAATTATGTCAAAATTCATGCAACTGGCATTCATGGGAAAAATTGCAAGCAATCATCTCAATCTTCTCCCTCTGATCTTTCCTATCCTCTTGCTTGATTTTTTCATGGGGAGGAACCATTCCCATGATCAGCTCAAGCACCTCCATCTATCACCATTCAACCCTCCAGATTGAATCCAAGCCTCTAATTTGCTGCCCCTATGTAAATGTGTTGTAGGGAAATCTATAAATACAATCCCATACAACAAATAATGGATCCCATCTTTGTGCAATCTTACTCTATAGGAAAGCAATCAAGCATCTCAACAATAGCAATAGATTTCATGTCACGACTGCATCATAGCTTCATGTCAGCATAGATTAAAGTAGTTTCCTTTTATCATCTAGATATTATCATATAGGATTAGATCACTATATCTAGCATCATTCCATTCTTTAAATTGGAATTTTAATAGTCATAGTGTCTTACTAAATCTGAGAGCTTCTTGACTTGATAAAGCTTCAGAGATAGGAAACAATGAGATGGTTTCAAGTTTTTTCTCTTTTTATTAGATTAATTGTTGAATCTTTGATATAATATTTCATTAAGAAGTGTATTTACCTTTGTTACTTATTCACACTTACAATTTGGCTCCCACCATGGGGAATAACCCCATATTCCACAAATTTTCTTTGAAAAGTGTTGTACAGGATTCTGGCATGTTTATTTTAGTGCAAGCGAGAGTTTTTTTGGCGTTTTTGACAAAAACTATATCACTTCTAAGGAAAACTATAATGCTTAGGAACACTCTTTCAACATTTCAACATATGCTATAGCGCTTCTAAAGAATTGTTTAGCACTTATGATGAGGAAACTATAGCGCTTCTACGATTTGTTTCAATGCATCAGCCCGACATTCACAACATAGTTTTTATCTGTTCTTCTAAATTTTTGTAGTGCTTTGGAAAAATATATGGGGCTTTGGCCAAATCTTGTAGCGCTTCTAGTAAATTGTATAGCGCTTCTAATCTAAATTATAGCGCTTCTGAACTCTGTTTCAGCGCTTCTGTATTTTTTTATTTGGATCTGACTCGACCACTGCCAAAATGTTATTTTGATGCTTTTTTGGACTAAAAAGAAACAATCCTAGGGTAGACACTTAATTTAAAATACACCAATACTAGGATATTCATCATAATTTTTGTTGTATTAACTAAATTAGTTAGCCTAATTAGCCTAATTTTGTGAAGCAACATCTTCACTTAGATTAGTACATTGTCTTTTGGGCTTTAAATAAATCATTATTTGTTGTGCATGTGTGGTGAATAGGCTTATGCTCTCTCATTAACTGGGAGATCAAAATGCCAGATTCATCCTTTCTTTTTAATGCAATTTATGCTTTTGTTAAATCCTTTAGAAGGCCTGTCATAGTGGGAAAAAGTACTCGCCCTATGAAAATGACCTAAGTGGGAACACCTAAAGCCAAGGATTCCAACCCACTCTAAACAAATGTGAGTTTTTGATGAGATTCCAACTCGATGGTAGTGAGAAAGATAACCATCCCCAAAGCCTTTGTTCTAAATTTTGGGAGGTCTCCTGAGGGAGTTTATCATTTTCCGCACCACATGGAAACTCTATCTAAGAACCATAGTGTAGTATCTAGCTGAGTCAGTAACCAGACATTGTAATACTCGTAATGCAAGGGGAGGGAAGAATCTACCCCCAAGACACTCACCATATAATTGCCAAGGACCTTTTGGTCAAGGGATGAGAAATCCAACCTTGATTACATGCCTGGATACGACAAAAACATGGGCGCCCTCTAGGGGGTGACATGGCTATGTGAGTCAACAAAATTTTAAGATGTGGGTTGTTGAGTATAACAATGACCTTTTTGACCTTAAGAGTGAGTTTGTCTGAAGTGCATTTTTGTTAATGAAACCAATGAAAATAGAACCACACATGGTTCTTAGAACATACACTATCTATTTAGATTTTAGGTTCAAAAACAACTACTTTACAATTTCTTGTCATGTTCTCAAATCAAAAACTCAGATAAAGATCATCCAAAAATACACAAAAAGAGTCAAACAAATCCAACTAGTGAAATTTATGATTAGAGATTGGAAATCCACAAATTTTTTCAAGAAATTTCTCAAAACATGAGTCAAGAAACCGAAGAAACAACTTATTTACAAAAATATTTTGAAAAGAAGACATTTCTTATATCAAAGTAGAAAAATCTTGCTTCACCATAGAGCCTTCATCCATATATTTCATGATTTTTACCAAGGATATATTGACGATTATGATATAGAGCCTCTCTATTCACAAGCCATTTCCCAAAGAGAAGCCTTGTCACAAAATCATAATCATAGTCAACCTATTCACCAGTCTTCCATCCTATAGCCAATGATAGAATATTCCGATAGACCCAATCAATTTTTACAATAGAGAAAAACATTAGAATTATTAGGTTTGGCATCCAACATCAAAAAAATACTAGTGTAGGTATCTTATCAAAGATCAAAATTCCCAAAAATCAATCCCTTCACGGGTAGAAAATCAGACATCACTATTGTAGCACTTACACACTCTGTTATATCGCTTCTAAAGTCTATTTTAGCGATTATGAGGTCTATTTTAGTGCTTCTGAATTCAAAGTAGTGCTTACACCCTCTGTTTCAACACTTTTGAGCTCTGTTTTAGCACTTCTGTGAAATAGTTCTTCTACAAACTATCACAGTGCTTACACAATCTATTTTAGTGCTTATAAAATAGCACTTCCACAGTGTATTTTAGCGCTTATAAAATAGCACTTCCACGGTCTATTTTAGCACTTCTGCACTCTGTTTTAGTGATTCCAAAAAGAAAAAAAATAGAGAGCTTCCAAACACATCTGTTAGATTGGTTAACATCTAAAACTCGGATTTTTATCAGCCAGAAGTATCTTTTTAATATAGGCATTGTCTAAAACAAGAAATAGATAGGTTTCTACAAGTTAAAAGTCTGTTCAAACTTGAACCCAAATCTTGCAAATTATAAAGTGTCGAACAAATCAAATCAAAATATTGGTTATTAGGCTAAGTTTCTTCATTAGGATATTATCATCCTATTATCATGAAACAAGCCATAGTATTTAGATTTTTAACCTAGTCTCATCAATAGGATATATTATCCTATTTAAATTAGTTAAGATTCATTTGACAGTCATTCAAACAAAGAAGACAAAAGTTTAGTAGTGGGAAAAAAAAACACTTGTATTCCAATCTTCACAAGATTACAAAGGAAAAGACTCTTGAAAAAGAACTTGAAACATCAAACATCATGGCAAAAGAAAATCCTTGGAATAGCTTACATCAAAATGACAAGAATGAAATAATGACAGAAGACATACAAACAGCCCAATAGGATCCAAAATTCCATAAATTTATGGAAAATATTTTAGAGAAAGACATGGAAAAATATCTCTTAATGCTAGTTGAATTAGGTGAAAAAATTCTGAAATATTTTGATGTCAATTGATTGAAAGAAACACCTAGAGGAAATGAAACTGAAACACCACAACACACACAACATACACCAAATACAGATCAAGTTGTGGCCCTAACACAGCAAATGAAAAAATTGCAACAAAATATTGAAGATATGCAAAAGGGAACCATAAAAAGGTATGCATTACAAGACATTTTTCCTTATCCTTTTGACCCAAGTGTGGACATGATACCATTCCCTAGACATTGCGAATTCTCAAAATATGAAAAATACAACAATAAAACTAATCCAATCGACCATGTAAGGGAATTCAAGACCATGATCTTAGAATTTGCACAAGAATAAACTTACCTAATGAGGTTATTTCCAAGAATCTTAGGAGCTTAATGTATGGAATGGTTTTCCAAACTACAACCAGGGATGCAAAATTTTGAAGAGCTTGTCAATAGGTTCATATCACAATATTCTTTTAACATTCAACATGACATCACAATAAATGACCTCTACAACATGAAGCAAAACAAAGGTGATACCTTCCTATCATTTCTACAATGGTGGTGAAGACTATTTGCTAGGTATCCTCATTCCATACCTGAGGAAGAGAAAATGGAGTTGTTCATTGACAACCTGACTGATGAAATGAGCTATAGGATTGAATTACAATTTCCTCCAACATTCAAAAAAGTGATTGAAAATGGCCTTAAAATTGAAGAAGCTTTGGTCAAATGAGGGGTGATCAAACACTACAATGAAAAATCAAACAACACGAACTCCTCAAATCATTATGCCAACAATGACAAGCCTAAATTTTGGCAAAAGAATAGAAATATTGGGATCAATGAAACTTCAAATGACTTACAAAATGAAAAGCCAATATTTAAATTGACGACCTCTACTACAAAGACAAACCAAAAAAAAAGACCAAAACATCAAGTCAAATGTCAGTCAAAACAATAATTTGAACAATGGAGAATCAAAACCACAAACATATCAAAATCATTAGACTGACATAGATTCACACCATTAGGCCAAACACTAGAATTGAAAATGAGGAAACTTGTTGCAAATGGTCTTATCACTACACGAGAAGCAATATTTTGGGATCCAAAAGTCAAACCACCACGGTGGAATGATGTAGATTATTTTAACTTCCATAAAAATAAGGGACATAAGACAAATGATTGTATGGAATTAAAAACTCTAGTCCAAGATTTGATTGACAACAAAAAGGTATACATGGAGGGACATCAAAATAACAACGATCATACTGCCTTTAAAGATCCTTTACCAAATTATGAAAAGGGAGAGTCATCTTCTATAAAAAGTAAAGGTAAAAATGTCAATCATGTTTACGATAGCATGATTTTTTGTTTTTCCAAAGTATAAAGTGGTATTGTCACTGGTAATCACATTGATAAAAGCAAAACCAATGATAGTATACCACTAGATCCGATCATGATCATAGACGCATCCGACAATCAAATAAATGTTTTAAAAATCGGGGAAATATAGGACTATCAAACGGTCAACATAATGACAAGAGGACAATCCAAGGTTATTCTGGAGGGAGTTGCATCTAAAAACACCACTCCCCCTCCAAGTCAATACAACATTGTCGACCAACTTCAGAAAATACCGACGTAAATATCAATACTTGAACTACTTAAACTATCACCATCCCATACAGAGGTTTTGGAACAAGCACTTGTAGCCACCACAGTACCCAACAATATAGATGTTTGTCAATTCCAATCTATGGTGGGACATTTGACCATGCCACACTTTCTATCATTCTCTGAATAGGATGATGTGTCACTTAATCATCCACATAGCACTTCCCTTCATATTGAAGTTTTGATACACAAACATCATGTTAATAGGGTCCTAAATGATGGGGGAGCTGGTTTAAATATTTGTACTCTAAAGTTAATCCATGCACTAGGATATTTAGATAATGCTATTGATGCCTGAAGAAAATGAAAAGAAAGTCTTATGATGAAGAAGAGAGATCTTCTAAAGGACTGATTCTATTTCCCATTTAAATGGGACCAATGGTGAAAAATATAGCATGCTAGGTACTAGAAAAAGAGTTAACCTACAATATACTCTTAGGACATTTGTGGATTCATGAAATGTAGGCAGTACCTTTAACCTATCACCAGTGTTTGAAATTTATAGTTAATGGACAAGAGGTGACTATATCAATAGATTATAACAATCCTCAACATTGTAACACACTCAAAAATTCTCAAGACACCTTTGTGCCTCACAATAGGGAAGCTTGCACTTCAAATTCATCAGATGGTGGAAAACATCCAAACATTACATCCAAGTGGGTTGAGAAAAAGGATAAATCAAAAGATACAAGTTTTGTTGAATCTACATTAACAGACAATAAAGATCCTCTAAATTCTCTATCCCAACAATTTCAAGAAAAGGTCCAGATAACTAACAAAGGCATGGGACAATATTCTATTGAGCTGTCTCTTAATCTGTCACAATTGATGCCATCCCCAAAGTCATATGGACAACCATAAAGGATAACATGACAACCATCACAACCTGCTATAGTTCTAGAGGAAATATCTATGAAATCCGGTACTATAGAAGATGAAATAGAAGACAAGGCTATCCTCAATTTTTTGTACAAAGATGAAGAAGCATTGACGTCAACAAACATCAACATCAAGATAGATAAGTATGGAAAAGGAAAGGCTATTTTAGAGAAAGTGGGTTATGAAGGACATGGACCTATTGGAAAAAGGAAAGAAGGAATCATAGAACCCATTCAACCTGTCACTCTTTATTCAAAGGATAAGACAGGACTAGGCTACTCAGAAGAAGTAAAACAAGAAATGACTAAGAAGGCAGTTGAAAGAATCCTTCAAATGAGAGATGGATCTAAAATAGATTCCAATGAATATGAATGGGATCTATATTCTAATGTATCTTACACAGATGTCCAAATTGATGTCATAAAAAAATATGCACCTACACGTGAGGAGGGACAGGAGCTTGGGGTCTAGAACAGTTGTATCTGAATCATAGAATATCGATGACTCAAGTAAGGATGAACAAAAATTGAGTGAACTAGATAATTTGGAGGAAAGTAACATCATAGTCCTCAACATCCCTAATGAAAAATTTGATGAAATAACTATCGAAACCCTTACCGCCATTGGCCCAAGTCAATCTAATGAATTTCTTCCCCTAATCTATCCTGAACTTACCAACTGGGAACCAGTTGAATCTATAAATTTACCCATATTTGCAAATGATGATGCTATCATAAATTTCCTTTGTTGTGACAAACCTGATAACAATGCAGTTGGACAAGAGGGTGTCAAATCTTCTAGTTGCAAAATTGAACACAAGAATAATGGATCTAATGGTGAAAACCATTCAATGGTAGCATTAGATCTTGAAAAAGTAAAAATAAAGAATGCATCAAATGGTGAAAACCTCTCTGAGGCACTAAAAGATGGGAGATTTGACACCCTTCTAGAACATTATCATGAAAGATCATCAATTCTAGTGGAGCCTACATAGTCTGTAAACATTGGCACAGAAGAAAAAGAAAATATTTTACATCTAGCAGTATCTATGATGGAACAAGAAAGACCTAAATTTATCAAGTTCTTTGAAGAAATAAGCATTAAATTTTCTTGGTCATACACCGATATGCCAGGACTAGATGCAAATCTTTTAATGCATCATTTGTCTCTGCCTATTGGAATCAAACCTGTAAAAAATAAAATAAGGAAGATTCATCCATATATCACATTGATGGTAAAAGCTGAGTTGAAGAAGTTATTGGATGCATGATTCATTAGGTCTATCAATTGTGCTGAATGAATATCAAATATTGTGCTTGTATCAAAGCTGGATAATAGCATCAGAATATGTACAAATTTCAGAGATCTGAATAAAGTATGTCCCAAGGATGATTTCCCCTTGCCTAATATTCGCATCATCATATACTTAATAGCAGGGCATGCCATGTTATCAATAATGGATGGTTTCTCCGGCTACAACTAAATCAAGATAGCACTAGATGATTAGGAGAAAACTGCATTCACATGTCCATGGGGAACCTTTTGCTAGAATGTCATGCCCTTCGGGTTGAAGAATGGAGGGGAAAATTATCAAAGAGTAATGACCACTATCTTCCATGATATGATGCATACATTTATGGAGAATTATGTGGATGATATCCTATCAAAATCATATTCCAGAGAAGGACATCTAGATATCTTGGGAAATTTTTTCACAAGGCTAGAAAAGTTCAATGTTTGACTAAATCCAAAAAAATGTGTCTTCGAGGTTACATCAGAAAAAATCTTAGGATACATAGTCTCAGAGAAGGGTATTGAAGTGGATCTAGCAAAGGTAAAGGAAATAATGGAAATGGCACCACCTAGAAATATTAGTCAACTAAGGTCACTACAAGGTAGGCTACAATCAATTAGGAGATTTATCTCATAGTTGGCAGACAAAAGTCACCCATTTAACCATCTATTGCATAAAAAGGTTGTGTTCAAATGGGATCAAGGGTGTGAAAAAAATTTCAACCAAATAAAGCAATATCTGATGTCACCACCTATTCTCATGCCACCAATAGAAGGAAGATCTTTAATACTATACATTACGAAAATAGATATTTCTTTAGAAGAATTGTTGGCACATGAATCTTATGAAGGAAGGGAACAAGCCATTTACTACATCAACAAAAAATTTAATGGCTATGAAACAAATTACACCTTCATTGAGAAATATTGTTTAGCGGTGGTACTTTCTACCCAGCAGTTACAACATTACATGTTGACTCACACAATAAGGTTGATAGCAAAGATTGACTCGTTAAAATATCTACTTAGTAAGGTTTCTTTAACAGGTAGACTGGCCAAATGGGTCACGCTTTTAAGTGAGTTTGATATTCAATATGTGGAAAGGAGATCCATCAAAGGTCAAATGATTTCTGAACAATTGGCCGAAGCTCCTTTAACTGATGATCATCCTATGACAATGGAGTTTCTTGATGTAGACATTCTTACAGTAACAGCACAATAATGGATACTTTACTTTGATGGATCATATACACAAAGAGGATCTGGTGCGGGAATATTGTTCATTACACCCCAAGGAAACACCATCCCAAAGTCTTATAGACTAATGTTTCCATGTACCAATAATGTGGAAGAGTATGGGGCATTAATCATTGGCATCAAAGTTGCAATTGAATGGAAAATCACAAAGTTACAAGTATATGGGGATTATCAACTAGTCATTTATCAAGTAAATGACAAATATTAGATGAAAGATGAGAAGTTGATGCCCTATAAGTAGATGATTGATGATCTCAAACAATACTTTGTCAATATCAAATTTGAGAAAATTCCAAGGGCAAAAAATAAAGTGGTAGATGTTATGGGGACAATTGCTTCTCTTTTGCAATTACCAGAGAAATGTGGTCATTATGAGTTTATGGTAGAACAAGTATCTAATCCTTCTTATAATAGTTTGAAATCCCAAACCATATACAATTTAGATATCGTTGAATCCTCCATCTATGAAAAGACCTGTACATACCTAAAAGATATCATCCTTCCTTGTGATCTTTCCAAAAACCAAAAACATAACTTTATCTGCCAATCCGCTCTATATACATTAATTGTCAACATTCTTTATCGTCGAGGTCTAGATGGTACTCTTCTCCAATGTTTAGAACATAACAAATCTAAGACAACCTTATGTGAGGTTCATGAAGGTATTTGTGGAACTCATTCAAGTGGTATAACTCTAGCAAAGAAACTCCTTCATTTGGGGTATTACTGGCCAAGTACGGAGAAGGAGTCTTATCGGTTTGTCAAGTGCCAAAAGTGTCAGATTCATAGTAATTTGATCCACACACCAACTCAAGAATTACACCCATTCACATCAACATGGCCCTTTTTTCAATGGGGACTGGACTTGGTAGGAAAGATAAATCCATCTTCATGCAATGGACACAAGTTCATAATCACAGTGACATAATACTTTACAAAATGGATAGAAGTGGTTCCTCTCACAACTATCACTGGAAAACAGATCTCATCTTTCATATTGAACTACATAATCTGTTGATATGGCATACCTCAGTCCATTATCACTGATAATGGATGATCATTTCAAAATTAGGATGTCTAGAAATTATGTGAAAAATTTCATATCCAACATCATTTCTCAACACCATATTATCCTCAAGGTAATGGCCAACCAAAGGCCTCTAACAAGAAAATTCTAAAAATACTCAAGAAAATAGTTAACGATGTTGGACATGATTGGCATGTTCAGCTTAATCTTGCACTATGGGCCTACAAAACCAACATCAGAACACCAACAGGAGATACACCATATGCCTTGGTATATGGATCAAAGGCCATAATACCCATAGAGGTGGAGATTTTGTCACTCTGTGTGTCACTAAAGGGAATCATTTTAGATGAGGATTATAGAGTATCTAGGCTTCAAGAATTGGAACTATTGGATGAGCACCATCAATAAGCTTTCAATCATCTAATGACATATCAACAAAGAATGTCCAGGAGCTACAATCATAGGGTAAAACCTAGAATATTTCAGGTTGGTGATTTGGTCCTAAAAGAGAACCCTAGAAATCAGTAAGATAGAGAAAAGAAAGGGAATTTTGAACCTAACTGGCTAGGCCCCTTTGTTAGCATATCATTTTATGGACTAGGCGCTTATCAACTATCAACACCTAAAGGGGATTTGTTTGATGAACCTCTCAATAGTATCCATCTCAGAAGATTCTACACCTGAATCACCTAGTGCACATTTCAAGCTTCTAAAAAATGGTTTCCTTGATGAAAACCTGGCAAACAAGTGTCTTGGTAACAAAAAATATTAAAAAAATGAGAAAAGAGAAAAATACAAAAATATGAAAAAGTGCAATAAAAACATATAGTGAAAATCTAGAAACAGGCGATATTTGTGATTTAACCAATTTTTCCATCTATTTAGATACATTTCATGGTCATTAATTCACCATCACTTTGCATCCATTATCATATCATTGCAAATATTCATGTCTCACCCTAGCTTGGGGGCAACATCTACACATCACTAGGGGCAATAAAACAATGAGCTTAGCAAAACACAACAAAAAAATTGATTGAAACACAACCAACATAGAACATCAACCACTATCAGAAACACATTGGACATCCACATATGAGAGCAGAAAATCAAAAATAAAGTCAAAAGAGTCAGTCTCTAAAGTCAAAAACATGAGTCTGTGTCAGTCGAACTATGTGGTCTCTGTGTGTATAATGTAGGCAAGGCTAATCTTTGATCAGCCCCCGAGGCCCCTAGGATAGGTCTTTAGGTTAGGTTGGATCTAAAATCTTAGAAAATAATAAAAAAATCACAAAATTAAGATGGATGATCTAATCTGAATAATGATTGAAACACTTTAAGTAAGGGTTGGATATGTTGTACTTTGATTATTTGTTATCATTTCTTTGGAGTAACTCGATGATGTTTTGAACTAGAGAAGCTAGGAAGAAGAATGGTATTTTTAGTTGTCTATTATTTTTGAATTAATTATTTAATATGTGAATTGTCACGAGACATGCTCTACAAATGTATCACTGATGAAATTCAGAATTCAAACACTAAAATGATTGATCCTTGTCTGTTTATGCAAGAAATGCTCAGATCATCTTGGTTCAGTTATGCCTAGATTCTTGTGTTCACTTGCAATATCAAAAATCATGAGAGTAATACTCAGGTCGTCATTGGTCTAAAATATACCTTTGATGCTTGTACTCACTTTCAACATTTTTAAATCTCTATGATGATACAAAGCACAAAAAGTATTGTTAAAATGCCAATGTTTCGCATATAGTTACATGATAAAATTAGATTGCATTCATAAATAATTTTTTTTACATTTGTAGAATATTTGTTACAAAAGTTCATAAAAAATTCAAATTGATGATTATCTTTTCTCATAAAAGACTAAGTATATTTGGCATAAACAAAAACATCATCATAACCATGTAATTGCATCATCATTTTCATACATCTTTTATTTTCATCATTCATATAGTTTAATCAAATCATTAGGCATTCATCATATCATATTTCTCCATATCACATAAAAATTCTAAAATAAAATTTCAAAAATAAATCATATCATTACATTTTCATCCATCCATTAATTATTTATCGCATATCAAATCATTGCATTCTCCATTTACATTTTATTATTATACATCTATTACATCAAGTCATCACATTATCACTTCACATTTTATTATCAATAGATTACTAACATACATTATTTTCATTCATCCATCAATTATCATATTCATTCCACCATATCATTCATTATTTTATTATTACATCATATCATTGCATTTTTATACATTCATCATTTTATGTCATAAATCATTATCATTTATTTATTTACATCTTCTATTTTCATATTTGTATCGATATAGGAACATACATCCCATTTACATCAAATTTGATAAAACCACTACATTCACATCCATGTATAAAGATGATCATTAAATAAAATAAAAACATCATCCATCCGTGCATCCATGCATCATACATCATTCATTCATATAGAACATCATAAACCATAGCATGTCACATGATCATATAGAATCAAGTAACTCATCACATGGCATATGGAAGATGGAAAATAAATGCATCCATCATAGAATCATAATAGAACCCATCATAGATCAATTATATTCTGTTGCATATCATATAAATCATATAAAACATCAATGTCAAGTATACAATGAAGTCTGAAATAATAAAAATAAATATATCATCAAAACTAGTTGTATCGAAGTATACATCATATCTCAAAAAGAAAACAGAATCATAACATGCACCTAGGATTTGTTGTTACCAGATGGTGCAGGAATCACATGACCAGTACCTCCACCACCACCTGAAGGACTGAAATCTCTTGGATCTCAATGAGGTTGTTGGGATACACCCTCACTAACAGTCCTACTATGTGTCCTGCCTAATCGTGAAGGGGCATAACTCATGATTCACTCGAAAGGGACTACATCATGATAATGACCTCTATTAAACTCAGCCTCCTAGCCCACACATAGAACCTATCTCATATAATATGATACATTCATACCATTAGCAATCCACTGTAATCTCTCAACAGTTGTTTGAGCTTGCTCTACGATCTTCCTGGCACTGTCTCTCTCAGATGTCAATGTACCGATCTATGTTTGGGTGAAAACCAACTATCCCTGTATCTATGTCATGGCTTGTGCATGAGCCTGTGCTTGGGTATGTAACTAAATCTATGTCTGCACAAGTAACCCATGAGCCTAAACAAGCTGCCCCTGTAGAGTCTGAATTTGTACCTAGAGGCTGGAAATCTATGTCTAATGATCAGAAGAAGATGTCTCCACTACTCACCTCTTACGAGGCACACTGGTGGATGGACTTGTACTTCCTGCTACAACACCTCTACCATCCTCCCCTTCATCATCTCCATCATCACTACTACTCTCCTCACTATCATCGCTACTACCCTCCTCAACATCAACATCCTCCTCTCCACCCACATCCTCTACCTCAACATCTATAGCTTGCTCCTCCACCACATCCGCCTCTCATTTTCATCGTTGAATAGGTGCAACAACAACCACCTCCTCTATGGGTAGTGGTGCAAGCTCATCAAGAATAGTGATCTAAGGGCATGGATGTAAAGCAAGAAAAGAAGCATACTCCTCTATCACTGGTGCCTCTGTAATATCGTGAAGTATATCTCAAGTTGAAGGATATAAGGCATGGTATCCCTCCATAATAGTATCATAAGATAAATGAGGCCCCAAATTTCCTACATCACTCTGACATCAGGCATAATGTGCAATGCCCTGTGGCATGCACTGAACGATACCATACTACCTGTAGACCCTCCATAGTAGGAATCTCTTTAAGATAAAATGGGTCCAGCCAATCAAATACATAGAATCACATATTTAACCCATCTCCACATCATCCTCATCCCACTGCTTGCAATCTAGATATGGGCACCATGTGACTGCCTCCAAATCATCCAGTACGTGCCTCCAATGCTCCAACTTGCCCATCTTGGACTGGGTAAGTTGACCTCTATATCTGAAAAAATATTGCCTAGTAGAAGGCCTATCTCAAACTAGCAATTGTCACGTGACAACAATGTGCTCCCACACCCAAACCTAAAGCAAGGTAGCTCCCAATGATAAACTGCGCCTGCTCAAATAAATAGCTGAATGCACGTCATGATATAGATGTGCCAGCATGCACACCCCCCAAGCATATCTAGTCCCATGCACGATCATACTCTCAAGTGCATAGCCCCATCTGAGAGATAGTCCCTTTGACCTGTGATTAGGACAAAGGAACCCTCCAATAAATCCTGTAGGAACTAAAGGTAGGGAGGCATATGCATCCACCATCTCCCACCATGGAATCCACATCGCAACAATATGCTCATCCTAAGAGACTCTATGAAGATAATCTCTCCCACCCACCTCCTTTGAATCATACACAATGATCTCTCCAATAAATGGTATCCGTAAAATATGCTAGACATCCTCTGGGGTGATAGTCATCTCACCAGTGGGTAAGTTGAAGGTGTTATGATCACTATTCCACCGCTCGGCTAAAGCTATGAGAAGACCCCGATTAATCCTAATCTGGGGCATGTCAAGAAGAGAAGCAAGTCCACACTAAACAATAATCTATATCTCATCTGGTGTTAGCTGTGGAATCAAGTCAAATGTCCATGGGAAACACTCTCAAATCTGGAGGTTATCAAGAGGCTGCTATGATCATGAAATGTTCAAAATCAGTACATTATGTCAAATATCACATGTCAATTATCGTATCAAATCTAATTAGCTCTTGGTGAAAATTTTTGATCAAAATTTGTGAGCAAGCATCATCAAACCTCACCTATCATGAGGTCATCATTATCAATATTAAATTGTACTTTGCCTAACATGAGGTCAATTTATCAAAATCAAACTTGCCTATCATGAGGTTCATCATGGCTAAGATTATTCCTCACCTATCATGAGGATAACTATTGTCTATCAATCATCAAATTCAATCATCATGAGGTTGCAAATCATCAAGGTTATTAGATCACAAATCATATCGAACCAAAGGTTGACACGATTGAAATCAATAAAATCAAGGACAAAATTAAACATTTTTTTGCAAATCTGACTTGGATGCGATAAAATAGTCATTCAAGGCACCAAAAGATCAAAAACACCATTTCATCAGTCAGAAGCACTATAACAGATTATTGAAGCACCATATCATTCAAAGTGCTATTTCGGGAAGTCAAAAATGCCAAAACAGTTGCTTGAAGTGCTAATATCCTTGAAGCGCTAATTTAACCATTTGAAGCACTAATGTATCCTATCCAATCACTAATCTTCTTGAAGTGATAATTTAAATGCTCAAAATGGTAAACTATCCTATCGTAGCACTATTCTTCTCAAAGCGCTAAACTAACTTACCAAAGCACTAAAATATCTAATTGAAGCGCTAATTCATCGAAGCGCTAAAACAGTTCCTAAAAGCACTACACCAGAGTGTCAAAGCACTACACTAGAGTGTCAAAGCAGTACAACGCATTCTTGAAGTGCTAAAACTACAAAAAAATCAAAAAGCAGAAAAGGAACGAAAAATGAGAAAAATACGAATTACGAGGAGGTCTAGGGGTACATACCAAAGGTCCATAAGTGGTCAGGTGTTGATGACATCACACTCACTCGAACCAGTGGGTTTGGTAAGGGATCAAAATATTTCTCCAAGTGTCTCAAATATCTCCCACTCACAAAGTTTTCAAAGGTCAAATACACAAATGAATTTGAAAAAGACCCTTTTGACCTTTTATAGGTTATTAAAGGTGGATTTTGGTGGGATTTTTTTTTAAATTTTAATTAATTTTATTGGGAGATTAACTGAAATTCATCGAGGGACAAATTTTTTATATCAATTATCTGGAGATAAAATATTTTACCATCAAATCTTCATCAAATCATCACAAAATCATAAAATCATAAAAAAATGAAAATTTCCGAAAAATCCAAAAAAATAAAAAATTCATCAATCTATCTCCCAAGGGGGCATATTATCATCAAACACCTAAAAATCAATGTTTGGGGCATACTAATTTGTTTTCCTCGATACTGGAAGCAACAACAAAAATTTCTTTGAAGCAATGTGTAAACACATCACTTCAAAGAGGGGCAAAATGTATACACCTAAAATTGATCTAGAGAATCTAATTAATTAAATACGACTTATTTGATTAATTATTCTAAATTCCTATACTATTAAATAAATAGAAATATTTATTTATATAGTTCACATTTAAATTCTTATTTAAATTCTTCTAAATTCTTCTATTATTCCATCTTAAATTAAATAAATAAATTTAATACTTTGTTTTATTTAATTATCAAATTCCCCTATTTTATTCTATCTTAATCACATCATTAATTAAATAAGGTTAAATACTTATTGTTTAATTATCATAATTCTTCTATTTTAATTTAATACAAAAATTCTATAGTTTGTTTCATTAAATTATTAATTCCTCTTTTCCTAATTTAAATAAATAAAAAATATTTAAATAAAAGCAATATTCCTCTATTTTCACTCACCTATCAAATTAGATATCAAATGTCTAAATTATTTCAAAATTAATGTAGTTGGCATTCACGGGAAAGCTTGCAGGCAATCCTCTCAATCTTCTCCTTTTGATCTTTCCTATCCTCTTGCCTAATTTTTTCATTGGGAGGAACCATTCCCATGATCAGCTCAAGCCCCTCCATCTCTCACCATTCAATCCTCCAGATTGAATCCAAGCCTCTAATTTTCTGCCCCTATGCAAATGTGCTACCGAAAAATCTATAAATATAGCCCTGTACAACAAAGAATGGATCCCATCTTTGTGCAATCTTACTCTACATGAAAGAAATTAAGCAATCAAGCATCATAGCAATAGCAATAGATTTCATGTCATGACTACATCATAGCTTCATGTCAGCATAGATTAAATTAGTTTCCTTTTATCATCTAGATATTATCATATAGGATTAGATCACCGTATCTAGCATCATTTCGTTCTTTAAATTGGAATTTTAACAGTCATAGTGTCTTACTAAATCTGAGAGCTTCTTGACTTGATAAATCTTTAGAGATAGGAACAATGAGATGCTTTCAAGTTTATGCTCTTTTTATTAGATTAATTGTTGAATCTTTTATATAATGTTTCATTAAGAAGTGTATTTACCTTTGTTACTTATTCACACTTACAAATTCAATCAAGTTTAGATTTAGATTTTCTTTATTATTATCATCGTGTACCTTGCAAGAAAGAGCACAACGTCTACACCTACACTCTCTAGAACCTCTGTTTCTTTTAGTTTTGTTTTCAAGTTGAATTTGTGTAGAGTGGGTTCACCAGCCATAAGTTTCTCCTCTTCACAAAGGGGAGGAATGAAAGGAACCTCAGGAGGTTGTTTGAATGATTTCTCTTTGACTTTTTAAACTTGTTTTATTTTAAGGGGTGTAACGAGATCGTTTTCATTGTCTCTCAGTCTTTTGTAGGATGCAGGTGAGGGTTATGTCTTAGGTTGGTCTTAGTTTTTTGGTTCCTTTTTAGGTTCAAGCATGGTTTTTCAAGGATGGTAGGTTGAGAGGTTGATGGGGACATGTTTCAGAGAGACAGTTCGGCTATCTTCTTCACCTTGAAATTTTCATACGACAAGAAAAAGAAGTCCTCTCATGGTTTTATAGGTTCCATAGGTTCAGGCCAAAAGGCATCTAAGGAAAAATTTCCTTTGGATGAAAAGGGTTTGAAGCCACTATGGTGGAAAATGAATATGTCATTTTCAAAGGGAAACTTTAAGCATTTATGCAAAATTGAAGGGATAACTTTCATTGAGCAAAGCCATGGGTGGCCTAGCTTCACATGAAATTGGTCTAATTGTGGGATGATGGAGAATGTGACATCTAATATTTTTGGTCCTATTTGCAATGGTAAAGTGATTGATCCTATCTTAGGGCAAGAAAAACCATTGTGTGTCTTGATCCATGCTTTCGGTTTATCATATATATCTTGATAGAGCTCATGCAAAAGTAGGGATTCCTTGGTGATCACATTCTCTCCATAGGTGGGATCTATTATTATCCCATTAGTGAGCTTTTCATAGATACGACTGGCTATGTAGAGAGGACCATCAGGTGCATGTTTAATTATATCCTTAGAGGAGAAAGCAATGTCAAGAGGATTCTTAGTTCAGCCCTTACAAGGGATGACATATATCACTCCTACCATCTGATCTGTAGGATCATTATCAGTAGGATAATGTTGAACAATATCATTGTTGTCATCATCCATATCAACATTCATCATATCATTCTTTGTAGTTTCGCTAGCTTTGACAAATGAGATATTATGTTTTGGCATGGGGTTGGTGAAAATTTACAAGTTTTGGTTAGGAGGGGCAACAAACTTATTTCCTTGATCACTAACATCTCTGATGGAAAGATGACTGGAATCAATGAGGTCTTGCATGATATGTTTAAGATTCTTACAATGTTTCGTGTCATGTCCATTTTGTTGGTGATAGTGGAAATAAGTATTTGATTTATAGATCGAGGGTAAAGTTTTATTGGGATTGGGTGTTTTCACGGGAGGTAAGGTAATAATTTGTTGGTCTAAAAGTTGGGACATTGTGTTATGAAGGGTATCAGGTAAGGGAGTGAATTTTCTTTTCAAATCCCCATAGCTAAAGGGTATCGAGGCTTTAACAACAACTACTTGATTATTGACATTTTGAGTTGTTTTTTGAGGGGGATTGAATTGGATGAACCCTTTGTTTTGTCTTCTAAATGGTTGGGAATTGTTTTGATTTTTGGGCTCGAATTTCTCAGTTCAGTTGGAAGTGGATTTTGTATCTCTAATAGTAACCAAATTTTGATAATCATAGAGTGTGGTACATAAGTGCATGAAGGATGGGAATTTCATCATTGTAATATTTTCTTGATTTTTTCTTTGTAAGTTTTCTATGAACATATTTTGAAGGTGAGGGTTGGGAACCTTGACATCTATTTGGGAATAAAACGATTGATAGCATGAGATAGGGTCAGTTATCTTTTCTTCTTCTTTTTTATTACATCTCATCAAATCGGCCAAGGTCATTGTAGGAGTCATATGCATTTGTAAATGGTCAAAAAGTGCCTCAACAAGTTCATTGAATCAATGAATTGAGTTTTTTGGTAAAGAGGAAAATCATTCCAAGGTGGTTTCTTTTAAGGATCTAGGGAAAAGCTTTACCAAAAGTTTATCATCTAGGATAAAGTCACTACATAAGGTAGTATAAGCATTAACATGGTTAGAAGGATCTCCCTTCCCTCCATATTTCTCAAATCTAGGAACCTCTATACCTTGTGGCATCGATGTTCACAATATGTCCATGGACAATGGACTTCTTTTGACATAATATGTAGGTGAAAATTTTGATTGTGGTTGATGGTGGTAATTTTTTTTTGGATGGATGAAACGGTTTGAAAAAGTTGAGCTATGAGAGGATCATTAATTGTGTTATGAGAGGGAAGTGAAAGTGGTGAAGGGATGTATGTATTTTAAGGACAAGTGAATGGAATTCTTATAGGTGGTAAGGTGGTAGGAGATACGACTTGTGATGCCACATAGGAACTAGGGATGCTACCAGGACTACCCAAGGAAGGAATCACATTACTAACTTGTTGTATTATTTTTGTGACTTGAGGAGGGGTATAGGTAGGTATTGAGGCAATTGTTGAGGGAGGAGGAATTTGAGTTCCTCATTAGCTTATAACATTGCTTGTTGTTAAAAGACAACTAGTGGTTGGGGTGAGGTGTTTTTCAAAGATTTGAACTATGTTTTCACAAGGTCAAGGTCATCTTCACTTTTAAGCATGCGGAAAATGTTATCTATAGTAGGAATGTTAGTAGTTGAGATGTTGTCATTTTTCACTTGGTGTTGTAAGTTTGCTAGGTCCTTGTGAATTTGAATTATTTTCTCTTATAGGACAATATCATTCCTTGTTTCAACTTGCATACTACTTGAAGGCAAAGAGTCGTTAAGGTTATTATCCATACCTAGTGTACTAATGTCAATAATAGGAGTGGAAGAGATTGACAACCCAATATCCACAAAGATTGTGCTATCATGGGATGAAATGAGTCTCAAACTTCATCTCACTATAGTATTATCAATAGGACACCAAATACTCATACAAGAGCTACTAAATGCAATGTGAATGAAGATGCAATATAAGATAAGAACAATGAAATGCTTGTAATATAAATTTTGGAAATTAAAAAAAAATGTAAATAACAACAAACAGACACTTAGAAACTGAATTCAAAATGCCAAAAAATGCAATGCAAAATGTGCAAAGGGATTGATTTTCTCGAGGTGGTAAATGAGTTCCAAGATGATTTTTTCCAAAATTTTCAGATTTTTTTAATTGAATTTTATGCTTTTTATGTTTTTTGATCTATATATGAGATACAAATGCAGAATTTGAATGGTTTTCAATGAAATTGGATGCAAAAATTCAAGCTATATGAGCTTTCACTAATGCAAAATTTGAAACCCTAAAATTCAAATCCTAATGCAATGTTAATGTAGGCAATATATAGGATGAAAATGCACTCCAAATCATAAATTTAGTGTTCTAAATGTAGGTTCACCAAAATTAAATGGTGAAAAAGTGGTTTGAAGATGCTATCATATGGTTTTAGACATAGTGCATACCCACTTTTCCAATTTCATTAAATGATAACCCTTGAGATATCAATGGAAGGGAAAAATAGATCTTCCTAAGGGTTGTCCTAGGAGATGAATATGATCTAATGAGGGGTTCACAACCAAGTTTAGACTTGGAAAAGATAATTTAATTCAAAATGAAATGCAAAGACTTAATTGAATGCAAGATAATACTAAATGAACTAGAAAGTGGTTGAAATGAAACAAAAAACTATAAAAAAGAATGTGTGCACCTGGAAACCTAGAAGGTGGCTGAATGAAGGTTTGAATTTCTAGAAATTCTACTATTATGTGTAATTGGGACTCATTTTCTAAGCTACATGAATCGTTCCTATTTCTAGAAACTATGCTAGAACATGTTTTAGGAAAAAGGGTACCAAAATTTGCAAACTCCTAAAAAATGACTTGAACTAGGACTCATTCACCAAAAGTGGTGAATCGGTCCAATAAGGAATTTTTGAAGCTTCAAAATTTGATTCTATGAGACTCAGTCTTCTCTATTGTCTCAATTGGTTTCTGGATCTAAAACAATAGTTTGTGACCTATAGATGATATTCAAGGATATTCAACACTTAATGACAACTTTGACAACTTTGGATGTCTTGCAACACTTCTCCAATATTGCTCCTTAGAAATCTACAACCTAGCCTTAAAAATAACACACAAAGGAGAGGGTAAAATTTTGGGGTGTTAGTGGATAGGGGTTTTCCTTGGTCAAACCCCTTGTTGGAAATCAATCCTTGAAATGAAATCAAATATGGAAAGAGAATGATGAATGAACAAGATATGATGCTACAACTCACCAAACTCTAGAAATAAGATGTTGTAACTATGCTTGAAATGGATACAATGGATTTGGTTCTTGAATATAGCTTGAAGGAGATAGATCTTGAATGCAATGCTTGCTTGAATCACAAAAACCTACACCACAATTGTTAGCACAATAACAAAAATGATGCAAGAGATCTTTGACATGACGATTAATGCTTGACGAATGTTATAAAATATTGAATAATCTACCCTTGAATTCTCTTTAATACTCTTTTGAACTCAAATTCAATATAAGGATGCTCATTCAACTTGCTAGGTGAGAAATGAATGAAATAAACTTGTATTTATACTCAATTATACAAGAATTCCAAAAATTATAGCACTACAAGCTGACATTGGATCTTGGAGTATAAAATCCTTCCAAATATTTAAATTAAATTTTATTTTGAGCTAAATGGGACTCATTTTCCACCCTGGGAAAATGGGTCCCACCTAAGGGGACTCATTTGCCCAAAATGGTGAATGAGTCCCACCTTAGGAATTTGGTGCAGAGGCACTCAAGTCTTCATGTGCCAAAAAGGGGGTAACAAGTTATATTTTGTCTTGTTTGAGTCGTTTGTGTGTAATAAGGCCTTGTAAGACCATTTCATGTGTGTTTGAGTCATTTTTGGGTCATTGGAGGTGAGTTAGGGTCTAGTTGCAAGAAATTGTCGAAGTTGCACAAATGTTGCAAAAGTAGTGTTTGCATCTTTTTGCAACAAGTGATTAGAATAGTGTTTAGTTAGTTGTAATTTGAAAAGTAATTGTGAAAAATTGGGAAATGGTTGATTTTTTAAAAAAAAACCTTGTGTGGTCGAGAGAAAGGTTGGATGTGGAAATATTGAATTGAAGTAATAAGAATATCTCTATTTTACGCAAATTTGGGCGTTACATTGATGTTCTTTGATGTAGTATGGATTTGTATGATCCCATATTGACTCCAAATAAATTTTGTTTGGTAAAGATATTAGTCAAATTTCTATTACCATTGGTTGCATGTAATTTCATCAAGTTTCAATCAAGTTATGTTCATTTTACTCCAAACTAGTTTTAACCCTAATTTGGGTAGCTAATGAGTAGATAAAATGAAATAAATTCCATTCTTCCTAGTGAAAACTCTTGAAACTTGGTGGAATCGAAGAAGTAGGTGTGTTCTTTTATTTCACAAACTTGAAGATGCAGAGGATGGTGTTTGGCATGTGTAAGATTGCTACCCTATCCTAATATCTTTGTGTATTAGGCCTAGGAACCCTAGTGGTTTAGGATCTTTATTGAAAAGCCTTGGACGATTGGTATACTTGATGGAAAAAGATTGAGTAGACCCTATATGACATGTTTGGAGCATTGGAGTGGAGATATAGAACTTGGAGTTCAAAAACTTTTTTGCTATAAAGCCTATTCAAACAATTAGGCCTAATTTGAGTGAGGGCAGTCAATTTTTGATGGATTTCATACAAAAGACTTTGCCCTAGTTTTTAGATATGTTTGTAAATGAGGAAAAGGGTATCTGAAAGTGTCTTTACATTTTCAATTTCATGCTTACTCTTTAAGTTATGTCTAAAAAACCAGTTTTGAAAGGCTACTAGGAGAATGAAGGCTTGTGAAGCACAACCCACCATTGGATATTTGTGAGATTGAAAGATTGGTTGGTTGAGGTTGTTTTGAAGTTGTCCACACCTACTCTGCATCAGAATTTAAGGTGGTTTTTTGGTATTTTGGTGTTTTAAATGCTTTTGTTAGGATTATCCTAAAAAATACACATAAATAAGGCCCGTGGATACAAAATGGGGCTAATTAAAGCATAATAAAGCCCAATTACTAATGATAAGCCCAGAAAAGTGTGAAAGTGTGTTAAAACACTTTACAACACTTTGAAATAAGGAAATATTAATGTCAAAAGGAACTTATTTAGGTGTGATTCATTAACAACACCTTAGAAAAGTGTGAAAGTGAGATACAACAATTCACAACTTTTAAGTAAGGTATAATTTAATCCATTTAGTTCACAAGGGAGAAAGATCTAATTTGAACACGTTAGGCATATTATAACACTAAATCAAGGCCAATTTAAGGGGATCTTTTTCTGTCATTATAGTTTTTAAGTTAAATGTGTAAGTTTTCCCGATGGATAACAAAAGGTTCGGTCACCCGCCTAAAAAGATAATTACGTGAGAATGTATTTGAAGCATGATATTTATGATTTGTTTGAAATGATGATTTATTAATGATGTTTTTTTTTTTTCATGAGAGTTTTATGAATGTTATAAAAATGGATTAATATGTGGAATTTGTACTTGCAAGAGGAACAAATTATGATGAAATATTCAGGAATGAATAGTCAGGAGAACTTGGATTATAGGTAGATTTGATGGTGTTACCAAGTTTAGTAGTATACTCTAAAAGCTCATGCGGGAACAAAGTTCATTGTGAAGAAGCACCAGATACTGAGAAACCAAGAATCTTGTTATTATGCATGCGACGAAGGAGTGTACTCAGCCCTAGGGTGATTCACTTCTGAGAATGTTTTATCTAAGTCTGAACCTGAATGTAAGAGAAAATTTACACTTGATCATTTTGAATTATGGAAGTTCCTACATTTCATTTGGCAGATTTGTTCGACTCAAGTTACTATCCTAGCTATATTTTAAAGATGAAGATCCTGGAAGATATTAAAGTGTTGAAGAACGTTGACACCTGTTGACTTCGTTAGCAATTCTCTTGCTATTTTTCATATTCCACATTCCTTATCGTGATTCATCCCTTGGATTTGATCTCATGTATTTGTCTAATCTCCTAAATCTCTTTTTCTTATAAAATGCCAGGAGATGTTTCATTTTAAGTTGAGTTCAAAATTTGTGGATGTCAGAGAACCAAAAATTCTTTAAGTTTTATTCTTTTTCCTATTTTTTGTTCCATTCCAAATTAAAAACTTGTATGTTTCATTAGAAGCTAATCAATATTAGAGCCAATTTGAAAGCTATCTCCTGATATGAAATCTTACGTAGTTGATTATTTTTTCCTATCAGACAATACTATGTGTTGCACCATTTAAGGGTGCATACTGACACTATCCAGTTGCAAATAATCCCCCTCTCGTTAAAATCTTGCATCATTTTGTGCCTAGTTGTGAATCAATCTCGTGATGTATGAAATGGTTTTTTTTTTTTTTGGTTAATTCTTGAGGATTGTGTGGATAATAACTGGGAGAAACTTTACTTTTTCAATACTTTTGATGCTTTATTTTAGAATAGATGTTTAAATTTTAGAAAACATTTCGAAAAAGAGATGAATGAATGGAAATTTTATTGAAAATGTTTTGATCCCATGATATTTTTGAATGCTTAAAGCTAAATATACATAAGTGAAATCAAGTTATTTGAAGTTCATGAAATTTTATTGCAAATTTGTTGATTTCATGAAGCTATTAAATGATCAGACTGAGATAATATGTTGCTTACCTTATGATTCCTTTGAAAACCGGAGATCTAAAAACCGTTTATCCCTCGTGATTAACAAAATTATCACAATGAACCCTGATGTGAACCTAGTATGGTCAAGACCTAACATAAACGAGCCTTGGGATTAAGTTGAGTTAGCCTAAGATTTAGGTTGTCTTGGTTCAATCTTTCAAGTAAAGATAGGATCTCTTATGTTTGTGAGGATTTATTTGCACTATTGATGTGCAACTAACATCATGATCAACATAACCTTAATAAATTACATTTTTGAAACTTTTGAGGGCTCATTCAAGAACATAAGGACTCCTTTTCTAAACCCTCTTTATATAAAGGCCTAATTTTTTTATCACCATATAGTAGTGTTCTTATTTTTTCTTGACCGTTCTTTAGATTTAAATTTTTTTAGCCTATGTTTCTATTTTGAGTGTTTAAAATACATTATCACATAATCTTGGTGAAAATTATAATTAAAATAAATATGAAGTTCCACATCACTTTCAATTGATTTAATCAATGGGGCAATCTTTTTATTTTATATTTATTTTTATTTGTTCTATGGTTGAGTTATCTTGAGTGAGCCAATCACATAACTTGCTCCATTATATGTAAGTATTATATTAGATTCTAAAAATTGATTAAAGGTAAAATATGGTTATTAATAAAAATATATTGAATATATTTTCTTACTAAATAATATTATTGAGATAAATCAACGTATTCTAGATCATAATATTATTTTTCCTAATTTAGCACTTATAAAATAATCATATTGTCGACCTCTTAGACATTGTATCACCCATTAAATCATTTGAGGATTATCAATATAGTCTAATGATTTACATTGATATTACATCTCTCCCATCCTCATTTATTGATACATATAAAGTTATTGTTGATTCCTCTTTGGATTCAAATGATTCCTTGTTGGAGGATATTTATGTTCATTTTCTAGATCCACCTCACAGGGACACATTTCTACCAAACATATCATCCTCATATTTATTGTCCCATAATTTATATTTGAAGGAAATTTCTCTACTTGATGATAGATTCAATGGAGTTGCATCAATATCATCTTCCTTGTATTCAATTATTCTTCATCCTCATCTTATTCTATTATTCTTCATCCTCATCTTATTCTATCATACTTTGAAAGTGGATTAGAGATCTTTGAGTAGAATTTAATAAAATTGTCTATCTTTGGATTATGTACATAATTTAGAGAAATTAACCATTATTATTGTATCTTCCTATCCAAAATGGGAAGACATCTTTCATACATTTTTTTTCTCTTTTCTTTCAAGGTGTAGCATCATAAATTGCCACCCTTGATAATTTATCACTAGATCTAGCTCCCCCTATGTGCTTGGACCCAATTGTGCTCTAAAATTGTTTGTTTTATGGTCATCTTCATAAAATCAAAAATTAAATTGAAAAATAAGATTTATAATTAATGAAATAAAGACCAAAAATAGGTCTAGACTAGGGAACTAATGCCCCTATCAAGTCTATTTTGGTACCAACTTAAATATATTATTGTCAAAATTTTAACATTTACAAATCCAATTTCATATTTTAGCATTTGATAATTAATTTTATCGGGAAACAAATAATTGCATATGAATATTAGTATTTTTCATCATTTGAAATCTTAAGAAAAGGGCTAGAAATTTTTGAATTACAATTAAGCATCCTAAATGTATTCAAGAAAAATTCAAGAGAAGAATTAACAATATTCTTAAAACACTTTCATCAATCAATATAATGTTTACAAGGCATTAGAATGAAGGAATAAATTATGAACAAGGAGCTATTACTATCAATCATTTTATCATTATAAATATGGATGAGTTATCATCTATGTGTTAGCTACAAAGATCTATTATGTTTTGTGGACTAAAATCTTGCAGGTCTTCAATAAATCCAAGAATCCATCAATGAAATTTTTGTGGGGACTTATGGTGTGAACATCACTTCAAAAATTATTTCATGCCTAAGGTAACATTATTCATTTATCATTTTTAATTTCAATCATTTTTAATTTTTCCCTCTACCTGACCTAAGGCATTCCCTCTTGATCATAATGATTTGATGTACGTGGAGGTGAAAACACTTACATAGGGTTTTAATTAGGAATTCGCTATACAACATAACCTTTACCATTTTTTTCATATGTTTAGGTCAAAGATGAAGGTTTGTCCAATAGGTAGTCGCAAGAAACACAATGCAGATAGTTTCAAGGTAATAAAATACATTTTTTTAGCTCTATGGTCTATGTCAAATGGGTTTTTTAAAACACACATCAAATTTTTCATCTTGGAAAATCAAAATGAAAAACCTTAGGAGATTGGATCTCCATTGTGGAAACAAGCCAATCATCAAACCTAGTTGGTTTTGTATCCAAATGTGAATTCAATTGAAAATAAGCTAATCCTACTGGGATCTAGGATCACTTTTCCTACTCTACATTATGGTGAACCCAACATATCTTATAATTGAAATTTCCTTATTTGTAGAATAAATTCTAAAAATTGGTTCGAAACATATATTATTTGAGGATCTTATTGTTAATTTTTATTTGTTTAATTTTAAAATCTATGTATTTGTATTCTTTATTTAAAAAGTATTACAAATTTAATTACATAATTTTAGATCTGATTAGGGCTTAGATTTGAGTTATTTCATTGAGAAGTATGAGAATAATCTTAGTTTATTTTCATATTGTCAAACAATATGCACATTTTAGTAAAAATAATTGGAAAAATAAAATATTTGTATAGTGTTGTTCATTTCAAAAGATAAAAAGTGTTACATGTCTACATTTTCAAGAAAAAAATAGTCAATTACAACATCTTAATTTCTAGAAATTATCTTTTGAACATACCATGTCACTTTAAAATCATAAAATTGCATGCATGATTGTATTTCATGTAGATAAATTAGGGTTTTTTGCATTTCCAAAAAATTGTTTGCTTCTAGATCTAAACCTTGTATTTGATTTCTAGAATCTTAAATTTCTCAAATCTTGCACCTCTATGCTAGGGTTCCTACACCCCTATCCAATCAATTTAGCATCAAAATTTATTTAAAAAATTATCTATAATCTTTTTTCAAAACCAATTCTTATATCTAGTTGTTTGTCCTAAAACTTTTAGATTTAGTTGTGCATTTCTAGTTTAGCCCTAATTCACTTTTAAATCAACATCACTTTACCTAATATTCACTCTTTAAGTAATTATAAAACTCATGATTTTCCCTCTCCCAATATCTCTCTTACTTGTTGGTATATCTTGGCACAAGAGGATGAAAAAATTTATACTCATAATTTTCTATCTCCCAATATCTCTCCTACTTGTTCCAAATATATTGGCACAAGAGGATGCAATCATTGATACTCATAATTTTTGCTTTGTCAATATCTCTCCTACTTGTGAGGAGAACTTGGTACAAGAGAATGCAATAATTGATACTCTTGTTTGTCCATCTCCCAATATCTCACCTACTTGTGAGAATATCTTGGTGCAAGAGGATAAATGACTGATGTTTCACTCATAAAACATTTTCAACAAATAGTAAACTCAATGAAAATTTTAAAATAACAAATAACCATCTATCCTCCTTCCTATGTTCAAAAATTTCAAATTATTCCTGCCCTCATTATTGGACCTCCATCAAACCAGTCTAAACCTCCTAGTCACATCTTAAATTTTACAAAAAAACTCACCCAAAGTAATCATGTGCAACAAGGTGTTTCATTGCAACCAAGTTATCATATAGTTGATCAAACATATAAAAATTCAAATAACAAACAACCAAAACAATTACAAACCTCCATTCCATTTCATCAACCATATCTTTCCTCCACAGCATGTCTTCCTTAACATGTGGACAACGAGTATGATCTTGTTGATAAACTTCATAATACTACAACTAAGATCTCTCTTTGGGACTTAATTCAAACTTCACTTACCTACCATGGTATACTCTAACACACTTTGTAGAATATTTGTGTACCACCTTCTATTAAATTGAATGATGTACTATCCTTGTTAGATAGCATGAATGCAACAAAATTAGATATTATATCCCATCAACATGAATTACATCATGAAATTCAAAATAAACATGATTCAATGATATTTGTTTTCATCAATAAAATTGGGGTTGGACATACTCTAATTTAGAATGGATCGGGTCTTAATATTTGTGATGTTGAACTTTTACATTAATTTGGTGTGGATAAGTCTCTCATAAAATCTGATATTCTTTCTATTCATGGCTTTGATAATGTTGGTAGGAAACCATTGGGGAAAATCATAGTACCAATTAAGGTAGAACCTATAACTTTTCCTACCCATATCCATGTAATGCCAGATACTTTCTCATATAATCTTCTTCTTGGTAGACTATGGATTAATGCCATGAAGGGATTACCATCTACTCTTCACTATCAAATGAATAATAAATATAGTAACAGGGTACATACATCTAAAGAGGATGCAAAAAATTATAATATACAAGTTGAAGTCAAACATAATGTTTTCAATTCTCTTAGTACTTTGATTCCATCTTCAAAAGGGGAACCATTGCTTTTTGATGATGATATTGTAGTGTTGAAAAATATTGTCTGTGACATTTTCACACTTGTCTAGGTCCTCCTTGTTAAATTGAGCTTGATGTTGCCTTGATTTAGTGTTGTAATGTGTTTAACACATTCACATTAGATCTTGGGCTATTATGAACTAAGTGAACCTAATGGTACCTTATTTTAGAGTGTTGTAGTGTTGTAACACACCTTCATACTTTTATAGGGTTTTATTAAATAAATGCAATTCTTTATGCTTTAATTGGCGTTATTTAACATCCACAAGTCCCTTTTAATATATCTTTCCGAGGATAATCCTGACATAAATCAACATCCAATCATAATTCAGGTGTTTTTAGGTTGTGTGGCCTAGATTTAGTGATATGGGACTCATACGCCACCTTGGGTGTATGGGTCCCACCTAGGTTTTTGGGCCCCAATCTGGATTTCACATCATTATAAGAAATTTTTAAAATGTGTTCCATAATTAATGCCTAATGGTACTCATACGCCATTTCTGGCGTATGAGTCCCATGTGGCCCAAAATCAAATTTAATTCAAATTATTGGTAGGATTTTAATTTCCTAGATCTGATGTTGGCTTGTAGCATTGTAATTCTAGGAAATTTGGAATAAACAAATATAAATACATGTTTCTTTCACTCATTTTACACCTAGCAAGTTTAATGAGCATTCTTATAGAAAATTGGAGTTCACAAGAGCATTCAAGTGTTTACAAGATCATTCAAGAGAACTCAAGGGCTGATTATCAAGTGTCTTAGAGAAATATTCAAGACTCAAGCATCATGTCAAAGTCATCATGCATCATGTTTGTTTTTGAGCTAACAATTGTGATGTAGGGTTTCATGATTCAAGCTGGCATTCAATTAAATATTTATCACATCCAAGCAAGAGTCAAGATCTACATCCATTGGATCCACTTCATACATGTTTGAAAGACTTTATTGCTGGGATTTGGCGAGTTATAACATTGCATGTTGTTCATTCATCATCCCTTCATCTTATTTCATTTCATTTCAATGTTTGATTACAAAAAATAGTGTTTGACCAAGGTAAACTCCTTTCCACTAACAATTTTGTTTTTCCCTCTCTTTAGTGTGTGATTTGTAGATCTAGGTTGAAGACAAATTGAAGAGAAAGTTTGGAGAAAGTTGTCAAAGTTGTCACCTTGCATTGGAGATCATTGGGAGACATCTATGGGTTGTAAATCAAAGTTGTGGATCCAAAAATTAGGTGAAAAGGATAGAGCATACATTGAAGAGAAAAATCAGACTTTGAATTTCCAGAAAACCTTAACTAGACTGATACGCCACTTCTAGCGTATGAGTCTCAGTATAGGGAAATTTCCAAATTTTTGCAGATCCTGAATCTACATTGCCAGAAACCTGTTCCTACCCAAAAACCCTAATCTCAGACTAAATTGACTAGTCTGGCATATGAGTCCTAGCCAACTTTAAATTTAGTGTTTTTAGATTTTTAGAGCTTTATCTAGTCCTCTTTAGGTTTCTAGGTGCACATCTTTCATCTCTCAGCTTTTTGTTCTGATTTACTTGCTTTTCTTGGTCTTTTAATTAAGTCTTACATATCATTAGGTTTTTTTGGAGTAATTGGTTTTTACCATTTACTCACTTAATCTTACTTAGGCATGATTATGCATTTAATTATTCTTGGGAATTTTTATACCCGTCAAATATTTTGATGCCTTTATAAGGCACCATTATATACTATGTACTTTATCTCATTTTTATTCACTCTTTTATGGTGAAATGGTCTTGTGTTGCCTCTCTAATTTTCTGTGAAGGTCTACATTGTAGATGGTGCTCCTGGGAGGTGGATGACACCAACATGGTATCAAATCCACCCATTCTGCACTCCTTCCTATAGTTTTCATCTAGAGATTTTTGAGATAATTTGTTGTTGGAGATCATTCGGCATTTGAATTCTTAAAAAATTTCAAGATTGCCTTGAATTCTTCCCTTTTTCTGATTATTTCATTCTTTGACTGGTGTTTTCCTTGTGTTGGGAACAATTTTGCATCATTAGAGGCAGTGATTTTTGAAGGATGAGCACAATTATTATTCTTGGAGGCATTTACCTCTTTGGGGCCATGAATTCAATCATTTAGAAGCCGATTTTCTTTTCTTTTAAGGCTGTGAATACTCTTGTGGAAGGTGGATTTGCTAGCAATTAATTCAACTGTGAGTTTGAAGGCTATCAATCATTAATTTGAGGGCGTGAATTATGTTTTAAGATGTGTAAAGCCTACACTAGCCACATTAATCTGGAGGCCTGATTTTTCCTGTTGAAGGCCGATTCTCAATTGAAGGTGATTTCATGTAGAAAGAATGATTTTGCATTAGAATGTGAATTTTTGTGAGCCATTTTTTTTGCACTCAAATGAGCTTCATTGGAAGGCCGCAAATTGCATTTGTGACCCCTTTAGCAAAGAGTGAGTCTCAAGAAGCATTTTTTTTGCATTGGAAGGTACCTATGAGGCATCAAATTCTTGCTCCATCATCAAAGTGCATCAAGAGACACGGTTTCCTTGTTCCAAGCCATGCATGGGGAGGAAGCATGACTTTTTTCTATAGAGAGGAGGCATTTGTTGAGGAGCGATTTTGTTGATTTGAGTCTCGTGAATTCCTTTTTGTTGTTGCTACAAATTTGGTGAGTAGATTCCATTTCCTCTATGTTGAAGAGCTTGATTTTCTTTGTTGGGAATGATTTCTCTATCGAGGCAATGATTGGAGGATCGATTGAATTTTATTTTAGCTATAGAGAGCATCTTAATTTTTTTTGGAGTGAGAAACAAATATTTGGAGGCTCGTTTCTTCACTGGTTGTATACATTTTTTGAAAATTTATATTTTATAATGTTTCCCCTAAATATTTAGGGTTCCAAAGCTGCACAACCAAGTAGAGTGGGCCCCAGTTTTGAAGCTTTTTGAAGTTATTTTGGGAAAAATTATCCCACATTGGAAGAGTGAGAGATAATTTTTCTATTCATATAGCATTATAGTCTAAATGGTTGATGTGAGCAAGTATCATAGGTTTTGAAGAGGCTCATGATTGTGTACTTTGTGTGGAGGCTTGATAGTTGATTTGGTACAACAATCTGCCACAATCAAATAGTAAAGTGCGTAACTTTTGCTCAATTTTTTTCAGAATCTCTACCCTTATTTTTCATTATTGCTTCTTGAATTATTTTGAGAAGGCTTCATTTGTAGTATTTAGGAGTTTCTATTTGTTGTTGAAGGTTAATGTTTTTATATTCTTGGAGATTTGTCATAGTTGATTATGGGGTTTTTATTTCATCTAGTTGTGATTATGTTGAAAAGGGGAAACTATAAACAATGGAGAGATGTTATCATAAAACATCTTGGATGGCTTTATTTGTTGTCAAATTTATATAATCTTGTTCCTCTTCTTGGTACTGATAGTAATAAATTTGCATGGAATTTTAAAAGGGATCATGTCTTATGAGTTATTGTAATGGATATTGATGATGCCACTTTGAATTCTATTGATCATTTTGAGTGTCCTCATATTCTTTGGACTAAAATTTGGGAAATACATGGAGATATTGATACTCAACTATTCCTAGATGATCCTATTCATTTTTCAGATAGGATACCCTATGATCACACTACTATGTAGGAGTTTAAATTTTTGGAATACTTTGAGTCTTCAAATAAGGATGACAAGGGTTCTTTAGTTGATCCTTCTTCTCCATCAAGGAAAATTGTTGTACCTTCACCTTCAATGATTCACTGTGTGAAGTCATTGATTGAGGCTCCTATCATTCCTATTCAGTAGGACCATTCATATTGTGTTGATGATTCACTGAGCACAACCAGTGATTCATTACAACAATTATTTCATTGTCTTCCTGATTGGGATTTGTATTTTTCAAACATTAGTTCATTGTTCGTGGAATCTCACATTTTTTTCTTGGAAGAAATATTTTAGGGTATATCCCTCCTATTTGATGATAGTTGTGGTACAACTATTGTCACTCCATCTCAGTCTCTAGAGAATGTTCAAAATTAGTTTCTAGTGGTACCTTAATTTTCACCTCCTATTGTGATTGGGCATGTTCCTAATTGGTTTGTGGCATCATCTTCCAAGGTCTTGGTGACACATGAGTAGATTTCAAAGACACCATCATACATTTTCATGCTTCTTTCTTTCAATTCCTATCTGGAGGGGGAAGCCTTCCTGCATTTGTACTTGGTTTTTTTCTTCCAGAAGGGAGATAAATTATTTGTCAACATTAGATTATATTTTTGCAGGTGATTACACATTGTGGGGGGCCTACATATTCTCTATATTTCCCTCTTATGGGGGGGATATTGATTGTATATACATGATGTATACAGTCCTTGGTGGGTGTGATCGAGTCCTCCATCCATGCATCATTTTTGTTTTCTTTTCTCTTTTGGAGAGGGGTTTTTTTCCCACAAAGTTTTTCTCCTTTGCTTTGGTTGTGAGAGATTTATTTTTTGCATTGTAAATGGTTACCTATCATGGTTGTTTAGTTGGGACCCATATTGCATCTTCATTTTTGCATAATAATCTCCCTAAGTTGTACTTAAGGGGGGTGTTGGAGTATCTAGTTTTTACCATTTACTCGCTTAAGTTTACTTAGGCATGATTATGAATTTAATTATTTTGGGGAAGTTTTATACCTATCACATATTTACATGCCTTTAATAAGGAATCATTGTATACTATGTAATTTATCTCATTTTTATTCACTCTTTTATGGTGAAATGGCCTTGTGTTGCCTCTCTCATTTTCTGTGAAGGTTTCTATTATAGATGGTGCTCCTGGGAGGTGGATGACACCAAGAGGTTTTATAATTAGGTATTTCATTCCATTAGTATTTCTAAGCCCTAGCCTACTGGTGAATCCCTCTTTAGTTTATAATCAAACCCTAGGACATCCCTATTGCAAGATCTCTTTCTCTTTCGCATATCAAAAATTGAGATCTCTCGGGTTTTCCTTGAATGAGAATGAGGAAGATTGTTGTTCTACATCCTAAACCATAAGAAAAAACAATTTTACACCTTTCATTTTGGTGAAACTGCATTTAGAACATCATAATTTTTATTTGGAGTCCATCATCATCCCAGGTCTTGCTTGCATTAGCATTGCATTAGGGTTTGTATTAGATAATTGGAATTCTAGGGTTTCTAAATTATGCATTAGTGAAAGTACATATAGGTTGCATTTTTACATCTTGCATCTTTGAAAATCATCTAAAATCTGCATTTACATTTATTCTATAGATCATACAAACAAAAAAAGTATAAAAATCACTTAAATTTTAAAAAAAAATTGTCCAAAAAACCCTCACTAGGACTCATATGCCCCTCTTGGAAATTTAGTCCCATTGAAGATTTTATACTATATTTTCTAGAATTCAAAACTTTGTTTATGAGCTTTTATTTGTTGTTGATAACTTTTTATTTTATTTTATAGATTTTTTGTTTCATTCAATTCATTGCATCTAGTTTAATTTGGTTCATCTTGTGCATTGCTTAAATTCAAATTTTCATCTAGAACATTTCATTTTAGATTGTTTCATAGCGTAATTACCTTGATTAGAATCTGAAATTTGTATTACATTTCATCATGGATATGTGCTTTGGTAAGCTTTTTATGTCTTTGAAATCATTAGTGGACATGTCAAGTTGTTCTTTTGGAAATGACCTTAATGAAATTGAACTTACTCATGCTAACTCAACTCCTAATGCATCTCCTCATTATGTTGACATCATTGGAGAAGATAATGAAAACATGAATAAATTCCTAAATGATTTCCTTAACAACCTTGAAGTAAATGCATCCTTTTATCCATAAATGAAACAACCAACACCCCCTATAATACCAGCACCTGGGATGTCTAATTACTTACATCCCAAAATTTAGACATGAGTTGAACCTAAATTCCCTAAAATAGGTGAATCTAGTTCCTCTAAGCAAGAAAACACTCAACCATTATATCTTAACAAAGTGACAAACACTCCCATCAACCTAGAAGAGACATATGAAAAAGGATTCACAATCTTGAGTAAACAAGGATGTGATACAACAAGTGAACATGAAATTCATCAACTCTTAGAGAAAATACCAATTGAAAATGATAGGGTTAGGATATCAAGACCTCCCCCCAATATGAGTGTCATCCTTAAAGAAAAACCAATGCCTCTTAATGATGATAAGGATGATAGGATCATCTTAGGTCCTCCTCTTCAGCATTCAACTCAGGAAATTGGTGAATCTAGAAAGTGAAAAATGCCTTACAAACTAAAGAAATTATAATCCCCTTACCCACCGACTAGTATTGAAAGGAATTTACAAATAGTTCTACACTGAGGAATTATTACATTACCACCTATTAGACAAGATCGATCTTCAAATCCTAAGAATAAAATCACATCACATTTTTGATATCATATAGTTCTTGGATATAGTACCGATGAGTGTCATGCTTTACAACAAATATTTAAAAAGTTGGATGTCGTAGAAATAGTCCCTTAAAGCGGGACCCTTTCGCTCCTTTCCATGTAATGGTTGTAGAATCATCATATTCTCACTATTACATGCTTTACATTTATTGCAAATCATTTCAAGATACAAAGAGCTCCCTCTCATCACATACCTTGGCTCATTATTGTCTCACACTCAGTGGGGGAAAGAATCAGATAGCCTTGTCCTAGTAGTGCATTTTTCATTTTCCCTTTAGCTAGTTGTTTGCCTTCGGTATACAATGAAAATGATTGGGATGCAAATGACCTACTCTAGGTTGGATCAGATGTGCTTTACTAGTCTTTTGCATTATCTCTTTTCATTTTTCTTTATACGTACTATGGTCCCCCATACTATTCTATTTGATGTATCTCTTTCTTTGTGACATTCCTTTATTTCTATCTACTTTCTACTCTATGACGTAAATCTTTTACCTTTTCCTTTTATCTTGGTCCTATGTTTTCCTTTTGCGGATGATGCAAGCCATTGAGACATTCATGTCTCTTCCATGTTGACCCAAAAAAAATTCCTTCATATTTTCTTTGTCTTGTGTTTTCCTTTTGGGGATGATGCAATGCATTGAAACTTTTAGGTCTCTTCCATGTTGACCCAAAAGGTTTTTCTTTGTTTTCGCTCTCTTTGTGTCATTCTTCTAGTTCTATGAGTATTTGGGGAATGATGATAGTCTTGATCTCTCTAAGAACATTGTAGAAAAGACTAACCTTGAATCCATAGACCCCTTATGTGTTTTGGGGGCAACCTCTTTTCCTTTTCATTTCTCATGACGTAGCTATATTTGGAAACATGTGATTTTTCATAGGGCTTTCCAAGTTAGCTCTCATGTCTTATTTTTTGTTAGCATTTATCATTTGATAATTTAAAGTAATTTCTCATAGCATTGTGTTTAGAAATTTCTTTAAAGTGGAGGCATACATTGGCATTATTCATTTGCATTTCATGTTTCATGGTGCACTCTTCTTACTTTATGTGATGTGTATTTTCCTTTATGGTTGACATTGGGTGTGATGTACCTCAAGAGTGTGATCTCTCTTATCATATTATATTCCTCTTAGTGACTTGATGTGACACACTACATCTGCTAAGTTGTGAATACTCTTTTCTTTGATTGGTCCTCTCTTGGAGACATTGGGCACAATGTTCCCTAATTTAAATACCTTACATTAACTAAGCAAGACTCCTTTGAACATTCTTTACATTATGTTACATTTACAAAATTTCCGTTATATGGCCACCTTGCATAACACACTTTGCATTCCTATGGAGCCATCTTGTTTTTTCATGAGTTCCAAGCATATGAAGCTTTGATTGCCTTGAATGAAGCTCAAAGTTCATTGTTGTGTGGCACCTTATCAAAATTATCAAGAGGTATAACTTTGGTATGGTTGGATAGGAAGTTGACTTGAGGCATGACTTTCCCTTAGCCACTCATGTGTGTGTGTGAATGCATACTGGTCATGTGTGTATGTGTCTCACCTCTTTGGATACTCACCTAGTGGACAACGTGAAGTTTTGTTGCCTTAGAGTGAGTGTGAATTTTTGGGAAAACAACCTAGATCTAAGCCACATCACAATGGAAAAATGGTTGAAGCTTGATCCACCACTTATTTTACTTTTTCTTTTCTCCTTGTCTTTGGCAATGCATGCTTGTGTCTTTTTGTTGCTCCTTATGCTTTTTTTCATGTGCCTTATTTTGTGCCTATGTTGGTTTTCCATAGGATCTTGATCCTGGAGGCTTGCACAACCCTCTGGGTTAGTGTTGTCCTATACCACTAGCATCAGTGTGACTAAACCCATCTTGATGTGGTCTCATCTGCATTAGTGTGAGTTTGAAGAAAATTCATTGTCTCACTGAAGTGGGGGCTAAATGTAGTGTCGAAAAATATCATTCATGACATTTTCACACTTGTTTGGGTCCTCCTTGTTAAATTGAGATTGATGTTGCCTTGATTTAGTGTTGTAATGTGTTTAACACATTCACATTAGATCTTGGGACTTTGTGAACTAATAGAACCTAATCATACCTTATTTTAGATTTTTGTAACACACTTTCACACTTTTCTAGGGTTTTATTAAATAATTGGGCTTCTTTATGCTTTAATTGGACCTATTTTACATCCATAAGCCTCGTTTAATGCATCTTTCTGAGGATAATCTTGACATAAATCAACATCCAATCATAATTCAAGTATTTTTAGGTTGTGTGGCCCAGATTTAGTGATTTGGGACTCATACGCCACCTTGGGCGTATGGGTCCCATCTAGATTTTTGGGCCCTGATCTAGATTCTACATCACTATAATCAATTTTTAAAATATGCCCCATAATTAATGCCTAATGGGACTCATATGCCACTTCTGGCGTATGAGTTCCATGTGGCCCAAAATCAAATTTAATACAAATTCTTGGTAGGATTTTATTCTCCTAGATCTAATGTCAACTTGTAGTGTTGTAATTTCAGGAAAATTGGCATAAAAAAGAATAAATACAAGTTTCTTTCAATCATTTCACACCTAGCAAGTTGAAAGAGAATTCTTATAGAAAATTGGAGTTCACAAGAGCATTCAAGTTTTTACAAGATCATTCAAAAGCACTCAAGGGTAGATTATCAAGTGTCTTAGAGCATCATTCAAGATTCAAAAATTGTTCCAAAGTCATCATGCATCATGTTTTTTTTTAGCTAACAATTGTGATATAGGGTTTCATGATTCAACCTAACATTTAATTAAAGATCTATCACATCCAAGAAAGAGTCAAGATCTACATCCATTGGAGCCACTTTATACATGTTTGCAACACTTTATTGCTAGGATTTGGTGATTTGTAAGATTTCATTTTGTTCATTCATCATTCCTTCATCTTATTTCATTTCATTTCAATGTTTGATTACCAAAATGGGGTTTTTCCAAGGCAAACCCCTTTCCACTAACAAAATAAAATTTTCCCCTCTCTTTAGTGTGTGATTTACAAATCTACATTGAAGACATATTGAAGAGAAATTTTGGAGAAAGTGGTCAAAGTGTCCAGAGTTGTCAAAGTTGTCACCTTGCATTGGAGATCATTGGGAGAAACCTATAGGTTGCAAATCAAAGTTTAGGATCTAGAAATCACGTGAAAAGGACAAAAGAGGCATTGAAGAGTAGAATCAAACTTTGAATATCTAGAAAACCCTTACTGGACTGATACACCACTTCTAGCATATGAGTCCCATTATAGGAAAATTTCTATATTTTTGCAAATCTTGAATCTACACTGCCAAAAACCTGTCCTTGCCCAAAAGCCATAATCTTAGAATAAATCACCTAGTCTAGCGTATGAGTCCTAGTTAGCTTTAAATTTAGTGTTTTCAACATTTTCGAGCTTCATCCAGTCCTCTTCAAGTTTCTAGGTGCACACCTTTCATCTCTTAGCTTTTTATTCTAATTTACTTTTTTTTCTAGGTCATTTGATTAAGTCTTGCATATCGTTAAGTTTCATAATTTGGTATTGCATTTCATTAATCTTTCCAAGCTATAGTTTGGTGGTGAACCCCTCTTTATTTTATAATCAAACCCTAAGGATAGCCCTATTGCAAGATTGATTTGTCTTTTGCATATGTAAGATTGAGATCTCTAGGGTTTTCCTTGAATGAGAGTGAGGAAGATTGTTGTTCTATATCCTAAACCGTAAGCAACAAAAATTTTAAACCTTATAGATATTATGAATGTGCTCTTTGATGATGTTTGGGGTTCATTAGATTTTACATTCACTTTCACTATGGATTATAAAATGCCACCATCAAATATTATAGATTCGAAGATTGTTTCAACATAATCTTGTCATTTCTCTCCTCAAACTATAAATAAGGATCAAAATTGTACTTCATCTTCAAGTATATGTTTTGGTGATGATTTTGCTTCTTTATATTTTACACCCTCATTTGTAGTTGAAGATAAAATCTCACAATCTCAACCTAGGTAAGGAATCTTGTGTTTCATTTGCTTAATATTTTTATACATCAACAAATCTAAAAGCATAATCGCATGATGGTGATAGGGGATGTTTAGCTTTTTTCCCTCATGTGTTGGCCATGTCTAATCCTAAAATGATTTTTTTCTTTCAAATAAATGAATTCTTCTCATAAAAATTTAAAAAAGAATTCTCCTCTGTCAGATTTGGAAAAGCATTATGGGGTTGGATATAAAATGCTTTCTAAACTTAAATATAATGAAAATATAAAACAAGGAGTTAAGGATAAATGAATTCTATACCATACCTTGATAAAAGAAATTTAGCTTTCCAATCCTCCCATTTATCTTCATCTCATCCTCCATCATCTACTATATTTATAACATCTTGTGGTAGGAGAGCTAGCTTTTTCTTCACAAGAGAAAGGATCGTTTCCTTATCATTTATTTGAGAAAGAGCATATTTTTTCTAGGATTCTCAAATCCCACTTGATTAATCAGCCTCCTCCAACATTTAATGTAAGAATTTTAATAAGAATACAAATTTTTACACATATCATCAAGTGCATGGTCATTTCATCAATGAATGCCACTCCTTGAGTAAGAATATATAAAAATTCTTGATTGAGGTGTTATCTCTCTTCTAGATGTTAATGCACCTATTCATTTTTAATAATATTTTTTTCTTCTATTGTGTTTCTCCTCACTATGTTTCATTTGTAGCTTCATGTGTTTAATAATTTCCATTCATAGTGGTAGAATCTTGTGTGAAAAATATTTCATCTATGGTAGCAACATGATAATCTTTAGGATGGTTGTCCTTGCATTTACACTTAGGAGAAAAGGATAAATAGTTTTTGAGGTGTGTATTATTTTCAAGGATCCCCTCTCTCCCTTCTTTTTCCTTAAAATATCAACATAGAAAGTATATTAACATTTTAAGGGGGCAATATCACCCTATCCATTTCATTAAAATATTGTGAAATTTTACTTATTGACATACCCCCTTTGTGGTGGTGTTTTTTCTATAATTCCCCCTAAGGAATGGTTATCAATTTTTCCCCCATGACATTAAACTTTTATGTGCTCCCTAAAGTATGATTGGAAAAATAGTCCATGGATTCAACATAACAAAGCTTGTTGGTCTATTAACTAAAGTACATTTTATATAGCCACTTAGCATTACACAACTTACTTTCTAGTGGAGCCATGTGTTTCATGAGTAAACTAGCATAATGCAACATGCTATCCTTGTGAAACCCATCATATTGCATGGACACCTAGTATTTTTTTTTTTCTAGCTAGTAGATCTATGCATCTCATCATTTTAGCATTTCAAATGTTTATGTTCAATGGATGATGATTGGTAATTGAGACAACCTTATATACTGACACACCTTTACCATGTTGACTCAAATCTATAGGTTTTGTGTACTTAATTTTTTTGTTCTTTGTTTCATGTGCATGTCATGTTTTCTTGATTTATGTATTATGTGTGTTTTTTTCATGTATTTGTTGTGTTTTCTTTGTGAATTTAGTATAAATTCTCCATGTATTCCATGTTTTTTATTTTTGTATTCTTTTTGTTGGTTTGTTTTTAACTGTAACCAAGTTGGTCTTCTATTCTACCTATGGAATTGCCAATTCCAATTAAGGGCAACTCGAAGGACCTGGACCAACTGATGGGGACTTTAAAAAACCTCCTACACTTTGGACTCTGCAAGACCCGAGAGGGTTATCTATTAATGCATTTACAACCTCTGCACCAGTATCATAAACAACATTAAAAACAACAGATAATCTCATTTAATAGCTCAACATAATAGGATAATATTGAATAGAATTGGGTGTTCATCAATAATATCAACTACTTGGAGCATGAGATAACTACAACAAAATTTCACAGTATAAGATAGTCATTGGTTTGCAATTTTTAGCAAGCTCTAAGTCAAGACAAACAAATTATAAACCTCATGAATAAATACAACTTAGATCAGTTCCATATACCATTGGAGGAGTCAAATTCATAAGCATCTAAGGGCTTATGATAGATTTTCACACATAACATATAAGATCCTTGATAACATTGCTTTACAATCTTATCAATACATATTCTAACCTAATACTACTTATCAAATCCTTATGCAGAGCATATCCACCTACAATCCCATTCAAGCATTTTAATTAATTCTTTGAATTAAAGCTAAAACAAGAATCATACACACCACAATAGTGAGATGAACGAAACAACCCTTGATCATTCTATTCAAAATTAAGATATGCTTGTACAATGGAGAGACATTCGAATTAATCATTTCAATTGAAATGTCAGTACTATCATAAAAAATCAGACCCGCATGAGTTCAAAACCTACAACAGAAAGACTCAAAACCTAAATTGTATTTTCTCTAAAACCATTAGACTTTACAATTTTCTCTGCAATCTCACCTAGACTTGACCAAAAATATCTAACTTTCTAACCCGTACTTCTAACCTTGAAATCCTTCTTATAGGGAATGAAGGAGCAAAAAAGCATCGGGCCAGAGAGTACACATATCACCAATCACTTGAACCACCTTGTGACGCTTCAAAAAATTGATTATAGCAACAATCCCTAAAATAATCTTCTTATTCATGCTCACCTGCTAAGAAAGGTTGACGTAGTAGAAAAACCTCAAGGACTTCACGCCAAGACTATCACCAAAAACAAAACTGGAAACTGTTGTAGCTGTAACAACTGATTTGTTAACCGTTAGTAGCCTATTTTGTTTCATTCTTCCTTGGTTAAGTATACATTTACCCATATCTAGTATTCCTCATCGGTTGGCCAATCAAAACTGACTACCTCATTCACCTTAACACTATAAGGTGTGTACTTAACCGCCACCTAATTTGCTTCTCTTTCAAAAGATTCAAAAAATGAATTGGTACTAATAATCTTGTCCATATAGATCACCAACAAGTTATAATCTGAGTCATCACAAATCAATTTGATTTGTGCATTGATGACTTCATTTGCTTGATCCTACCACTATTGGAATGACTTGATGCTCCCCCACTCAACAATTATATCAAGTAACAATGTGTCGCTCCAATCATCAAATTTCTTCACCAACTCTTTGATCTTGCTACTCAAGTCATTTGATAAGGCCTGAAAACCTTGCAACGACTTAACTAACACTTGAATAGGCCTTAATGATTGGGGTCTATTATTTGTATCAAACCTTGAGGCTTTATACATTATGTCTAAATCACTGGCCCTAGGGATCCATTTTTCAATTAATGGTATTACTACCTCCTGATCCTTGTTAATATTCTTTATTGCATCAAATAGTAAAGAATATAAAGAATACATAAATGGCAATTTGTCATCAACCTTCTCATTCAAATGTCTCAAAATAGCATTAAATACCTCCCCCTAATTTGAAAGTGCTCCCTCCTCACTTACCTTCAAGGAACCCTATAACTCTACAATTTTGTGCATTAGCTGCTTCTTTGTAGGATCAACAAAACATTCTATTTCTTCATCAACCAGCTCTAAAGTAGGGCTAAGGGAAGGAGTTTGTTCAGGAGACCCTGGTGTAGAAACAATGGGAGAAGCAAGGGGCACTGATCCTGATGTGGAAAGTAATGCTCTAATGTTTGGAGCACTTGATGTCTCCCCAATTTTCCTGCACTTCAACCTATCCACCTCAGTCTACAACTCAAAATTCCTTTGTTGCACCTTGCTATACTCTCCAATTATGAAATTATACTTCTCCATTAGGCCCTTCTTTTCATCCTCCTGTCTTTCACCAGTCTTTTGGGCCAATTTGGCCACATTCACAGTCAGATTAGTGGCCTCTGTGGTTGAGGTCTCTAAGGCTCTTTTTATTATCAACCCTCCTCTTAGGTTTTGGTTAATATCAGTCACATTGGGATTTCTCCCTTGAGAGGCCAAGGCCTGAATTGCTAAGGTCTCATATTCTTTGCTGAAGGAAGAATCTTGAAATGTTGCCTTGACCTCTTCTTCAAAATCTTTCAAGGGATGCTTGGACTTTAGAATAGCGTTAAAATCTATTGCATCAGCTATGTCCCACTCAGGCAAAATCAATACACTAGCCTGAGTTACTAATTTTCTCCCCTCCTCAAGAGTGATGCTTTTGAATTCTTCCATCAATTAAGCTTTCACCTCATCATCATTCTCCTGGTCAGACTTGTCAGGTCTTAGTTCTCTTGTCTTCTTTCATTTATCTTGATATTCTTCCAATTTCATTCTCCATACTAATTCCAAGAAGACTGGAGTTTTGACAAATGCATCATCATCTAAAAATGCCTTACATGTCTCGATCCTTGCATCTTGCACACATTTTCCTTTCATATCCAAATCGGAGAGAACCAATTCAAGTGGCCTAGGAGGAGAAGGCATACCCATCTGCATGTCCCGATTAGTGACAAAAATTTCACCCACCAAATCCTTTTGTTATTTCTCAATCTTTTTCCTCCTCAAGATCAATAGGAACCAAAAACATACGGAGCTCACTGAGATTAAAAAATAGTTAAAATTCCTCTTTTTTAATGCTTAGCAAAACCCTTCCATCATTATCTCTAATCACATGTGTGGAAGAGTCATATCGTGCAGCCACTGATCTAAGAAAATCCACATCAGGGAATACATTCGGTACCACCAGCTTCCCCATATCATACATCCAGCCATTCAAAAAGGGGTGGGGAAAATTCCTTTGTCCAAACCACAATCCTAACATTTCTAAACCTATAAGAGGAACCCTAGCATTGACAATTTTGAAATAATTATACACTAATCCCTCTCCTAAGGTTTTTCCACACATCAAGATCAACCCCTTCCTCCTATCATTCATTGACAAGGGAAATTGATCCAGGAAATCATCATATAGGTTTCTACTTAAATAATCAATCTGGCCAGAATGTTGCTTTGACAGTGCCATCGTTGGTAAACTAGGGTTTCCTTGTTGTTTCAAACCTCAAACAAACTAGGGCTAAAACCGAAATACGAAATTTCAGAATAGAACGTTACAATTTCCCATAGTTCAATTTACCTATAGCTCCAAAACAATTATCAACAAGCCCTCTAACATGTATACAGTAAATTTTTCCCCAAATTCAAAATCAAAATGACCAAGAGATACAAAAATCGACTCATGGCTTTGTGTTTGAAAAAAAACCAAATATTTGTTGTAACAACTCGTAACTTCGTCCTTGGATTTTTGTGAATGCTCTGCAAAGATGTTTGAATGCCTTGTGATGCAATAGGATAGGAAAATGGTCAGTTTATTTTGATCAAATCAAGCTAGTAGACATATCATCCACCATTAAAGCTCACTTGCATGTCGTGCCAACGAATCCAATCGCATTTGATGCAGATTCAAATATTAGTCGTCAATCCTTCACTTTTGTCAGATCATCGAATGACTACCTTCAAAACAAGTTGACATAATCTCCATCGTGTCGATAAGGGCCCACCATACTATGCATTTCCAAGGAAATTCACATGGTGCTCATCTATGGTATCACGATCAATAAAGATCTCACAACTTCTAATCACGCAATGGAGGGCAACCATTGATTTCAACCATCGGTAATCCTATTCATTCAACACAGCTGCCATCTTTGTCATTAACCATCGAGCACTTTCCCATAAAGATTATAACATCTCCATTGATTTGAGGCACATGCATCTCATAACCACTTTAGTAACCTACTACATAATGTATTAAAACCTAGTAAATGTATTAAAACATTTTTATCATCTCTTTTGGCTTCACTAGATGAGACACGTGGCGCCCGCCCATGATATCATAATCAGTCAATACCTTGTGGTGGGGTCATCATGGGATGGTAGGGAATGACTGAGATCAAATGATGGTTGATCTATGGTCATGCAATTTCGTCGTCTGTAAAATATTAAACATTTATTAAAAGGTTTGAGGGGACATCACTAGGCCAACGATAAATAATGACTTAATTTGTTCATAAAACGTGGGAGCACGAGGCCAACCTAGACTTAGGAAATAATAAATTCAGGCAAAGGAAATAAAATAACAAATCAAAATGGGCCCGACTTAGATGAAGTGATGGGGCATAAGTCGTTTTAAAACCCTCCTCAAAAAGTAATAGCCAAATAGATCCCACCCAAGGCGTAAGATAAAACACTTTACATGAAACAAAGGTAAAACCTATACCTTAGGCATTTCCCAAATACTACAAATTATGAGAAACATAAGGCAAGATAAAATGGAACACAAAGAGCAAAATTTGAAGTTCCATCACTTTGTATGTATCATGTTTTCTTTATGTATTATTTATCTATTCGTGTATGCATACTCCATTAGTTGTTCATTGTTGGCTCTATCTATGGTTGAATATTAAATTTATTTGGCATGTGATCTATTTTCTTCATGATTTTCTTAACATTGTAGATTGATGGGATCCTAAGTTAGGGTCTTGCACACTCCTCATCTTGATGTCATCTTGTCTCTTCAACATTTTAATAAATAAATTTATCTTATCCTTACTTTAGTGTGAAAATGAGTATAAGTTCATACTCTTAATAAAGTGGGGGCTAAATGTAGCATTATAAATTGTCACCCTTGACAATTTCACACTAGTTTTAGCTCCAACCTATATGCCTGGACCTAATTGTGGTCTAAATTATCTATTTTATGGTCGTCTTTAGAAAATCAAAATTAAATTTGAGATTATTATTTAATATTTAGTGATGCTTGAACACCCATTTAAAATATGATAATTAATTTTGTGGGAAAATGAATAATTGTGTATAAATAGGTTTGGAAAAGGAGACTAGTGCCCCTATCGAACCCTTTTTGGCCCTAATTTAAATATGTTATTGTTGGCATTTTAACATTAGAAAATCCTAATTTATTTGTCAGATTTTGATAATTAATTTTGTGGGAAAATGAATAATTACGTATAAATATAATTATTTTTCACCATTTCAAATCCAAAGGCAAGAGATTGTAATTTTGGAATTACAATTAAGAATCCTAATAGTAGTCAAGTAGAATTCAAGGGAAGTACTAGTATCATTTCTATAGTGCTTTCATCAATCAAGATCATGTTTTCAATACATTAGAAAGAAAGAATCAATTATGAAAAAGGAGCAATTATGATCAATAAATATAATTATTATGAAGATATATGACTGGAATAACCTCTTGTACATCTTAAAGTAATCCAAGCATCAACCAATCAAATTTTCTGGTGAATTACGATGTAAATATCACCTGAACAAGGATTTTATGCCTAAGGTAACATTATCCATTTATCATTAGTCATTTAAGTCAATGATTGTTTTAACATCTACCTAACCTATGGCATGCTTTCTTGATCATCATCATTTGTTTGATGTGGAGGTGATAAACATAAAAAAAAAGGTTTGACTTAGGAAAGGCTATATACAACACAACCTTTCCCACTCTTTTCATGTGTGTAGGTCAAATCAGAAGGTTTCATCAACAAACATTCATAGGAAACACAATGCTAACTATAACACAACATTTGATATTTTCATATCCTGAAAAGATTGAATTTTTGGTCTAGGATTCCCACACCCCTATCCTTGTAATTTAGGATCAACTTTTAGTCATAGGTTACTCTTTGTATCTCAAATAGGCTTGTTAAAACACACACAAACTTTTTCATTCTTACAACTCAAAAGGAAAAAACCTCGAGATATTGGCTCTTAATTGTGGTCACAAGAAAATAATCAACCCTAGTTAGTTTTGTGTCCAAATGTAGATGGAAAGTGAAAGGAAAGTTGATCCTAGTTAATCTAGTTGGATCTAGGATCGCTTTTCCTACTCTACACAAGGGAAGAAATATATTTCAACACCCATGTATCATATTTTGTGTCTAGTTTAAAGAATCTACTAGCAATACATGAGGTAATTTGAGGGGTGGATGTGAGGTTTCTCTTCTCATATTTTAGGAGAAAGCATTTTCTCTCATAGGATTCTTTCTTGCTTAGTATTAGGGGGCTTTATTGACCTTCTCTATTTTTCCCTCCTATCAAGGGGAAATTTATTATATTTTTGTGCTATAATTAGTCCTTCAAAGGTCATGTTAATTCATACTTTTTATACACTTATCCATTTGATGTACATTTTCCTCTTTTAGAGAGGAGTTTTATTTCCTTTTATCTTTTCTCCTTTACTCTAGTTGTGAGAAATTTTTTCTAGTTGTGAATTTGAAATAGCCTTGTTAGGTATAAACTTAGGAAGTTTTCTCTTTGTGTCACGTAATAAGGATGAAAAAAATATATGCACCTTTAGATAACCTTACCTCATGCGCACATGAAACATTAGATACACTTGTACTATGAACATGTGTGAAATGTGGTTAGATTCCTACACCATCTTATTATCTCATCCTTGCATTTTTATGCATCGACCTCATTGTATAAATTTTTATTCACTTTTTTATGATAGATATTTGAGATATTATCCTCTTAATTAATTTATGGAAGCTATTTTAATTAAATGTATTACTATTATGGATTAGTTGTATTTAGAAACACCTTAAATAAATCATTAGATTTTAAGGGTCGAGTTTCCTAGGTTGGTTTTCTTGATTATGCCATCTTTATGTTCATGTATATTGTTGAAGAAAAAAATCTGCACTCATGCCAATATGCTAGAATGATTAGATGTAGAGTTAGATTTGTTTGATTGAAAGCTAAAGAAAAATATTCCTAAAATGATGCATGTTGTATCAACCAATAATTAGTGTTGTATCAACCAATAATTAGTGATGAATAAATTTACATTGAATATCTTTAAATACTAAGACAATGAATTGCTATGTTCTAGTGTGTCGCCAAAAAGCATATACCTTGGCACTTTTTCACTCATTTTGGCATTTTCCATTAGATTTTGGCCTTGTTTGACCTTGATTCAGTCTTGTAAGCTTGCAATTCAACAATAACCTAACGGTGTTTTACTAAGGTATTGTGAAGTGTTGTAACACATTTCCTCACTTTTCTAAGACCCTTTCAACACAATTCCACTAAAAAATACTCTTTTACCCCTTTCCAAGCCTTGTGCCAAGGTGTTGTAAAGTGTTGTAAGACATTTTCACCCTTTCCTAGGCTTATCATCCACCAATTAACCCTTTTCAATTCTAAGTTTGTCCCCTTAATGTACTTTTAGGCCCAATTAAAGTGAGTTTTGGGAGGCAAGGCTAATAAACCTAATTAATCACTATTTTATTCCTGACCACCACTTGGATTTTCCCAAGTGGACTAGGTCACCACTTTGGGTGACCTAGTACATTTAGGCATAAAATTCAAAATTAAAAAAAATTCTTAATTGGAATTTTCCTCCTAAGCCCTAAAGTCGGCCTATCATGAGTCATTTTTAAGAAAATTAGGGTTTTGCATGTACAAATAAGGGTTTTCATCCTCATTTTGCCTCTCCTTAGCTCATTTTCCCTCTTCTTCTCTCCTAAGATCATTTTTCACCTTCACTCAATCTTCACAAGTACTCTTGCACTCTTGAGCTTCCCAAGCAAGCAATCAAGCAAAAGGCATCTCAAGCAATCTCCATTGGAGTTGGTTCATGCATGTTGCAGGCATCTTCAACAAAGGATTTGGTAAGTGTTTACATTGTTTTATCATTCAATCATCCATTCCTTTCATATTATTTCATTTGGATTTTATTATCATCAAAGGGGTTTGACTAAGGCAGACCCCTAATCTCTAACCCAAACCCTTGTCTCCTCTTTGCATGTGATTTGTAGTTTTTGTTTGCAAGTTTGTCAAGAAGAAATGTGTTAGGAAGGTGTCCTCAACTTATCAAAGTCATTCAAGTCAACAAAGCCCTAGTTGACACTTGGAGACCTCTTTCAACCCATTTTCGATAGAATTTGAACGAGACACCTGTTGGGATCCAGAGTGAAAACCAAAGGCTCCAATATCCACTTCCAATATCCACTTCTAGATTCTCAAGAATCTAGAAGAGGACTAGGTCACAAAAAATGGTGACCTAGTCCCTTTAGGCCTGTGTTTTGGGGATTTTTACATTTTTGGCTACCCATTTGACAAAAACCTAGTCCAACAAAGTTTCTTGACAGGAGGACTAGGTTGCCCAACTTGGTGAAAGTTTCCCTGTGACTATTTTTGACAAATTCCAGAACATTCCAAGTCCATTCATCTACAACATCCCATTTCTAGGTGCAAAAGTCCCAAACTTTCCATTTACTTTCTATATTGCATACATTTAGGTCATTTTAGAATAGTTTGCATTAGTTTACATCTACTTTATTTACATTTCATACACTAGATTACAATCATCTCATTTTCAATTTTTATCCACACTACACATGCATATCACAACCTCCATCCTCAACCCCTATCCTTTGAATGAAATCACCCAAAGCATATCACCAAAGAGGAAAGAGTGTCATTCCTAAACCAAAGATCTCCTAGGGTGAAAAACCCTAGGGGCCAAGTAAAGGGATTCCTCTTTCCCTTTTTTGTATATGTTTTTGGTGTTTCATTTTGGTGAACCTGACTATCCAACACTTGTTAATCTTCTGATTTTATAGTTACATCTTAGGAAAAAGCTTGCATTGCATTAAGATTTTGCATTGTTTGATCTTAGGGTTTATAAAATCATGCATTAGTGAAAAGTTCATGTTAATTTGCATTTTTGCACATATATTTTCATTGAAAAATTCTAAATTTCCGCATTTACACTTTAGGAACGCATCATATAGCTCGAAACACATGCAAACCACTCAGAAAACTCAAAAAAATTATAAAAAAATTCCTACTGGGACTAATTCGCCATTCTGGGTGATCTAGTCCTAGTTCACAATTTTAACTGCCTGTTATAGCATCAAAAACCTTATTTTTGTGCTTCCCAGACCTCCTAGTACCATATACTATAATTTTGAAAAGTTCTGAGAACATAGGTTTTAGGCTTCTCACTCAAAATCATCACTTTAGAGTGGTCATTTTTGATATACCTTCATCATTAGATCTACAAAATGCTTACATTTCAAAAATTTGTGCTTAACATTGATCAAAGTACTTTTTATGTTTTCTTATACAATGTATACATTCATTAAACTATGCATAAGTTTGCTAAAATTACTTTTCATTATTTCAAATGTATTGTTTACATTCTTCAAACTTAGCATACATGGGATGAAAATGTTATGTATATTTGTGTCCACATTGTTCATATTGCTGAAATGGTGCATGAAATGGTTACATGTATTTGTCATTTTTGTCCAAAAAATGCTAGTATCTTACAAATCTAGATATGCTAAGAGACCTTCCCTACCCCCTCCCTATAAGAGTGTTTTAGTGATAGAGAATACAACCTTGGAAATTTTGAAAAATCATATTAGTTCTTCCCCTAATCTCTCTCCTCTTGGTGATGCAAAGATTTTGGCATTAGAAGAACCAATTATTTGAGAGTTCTAAGAATCCTAGTTTTTTCTCTCCTCTTACCTCTCTTAACAAACATGACAACACAAACATAAGGGATCATGACAATAAAATTTTTCCTTCTCCTAGTATCTCTCCTAGTTGTGAAGATGATACTTTGTCATTAGAAGATACAATCGATGAAAGTCATGAGTATCTTAGTTGTTCCCCTTCTCCTAGGGAACCCCTTATTAAACAAGACAATCCCACCATTGATCATTACCCTCCTTGCAATGAAGTTCTTCTAGAAGAACCAACCTTTGAATGTGAAGAACATTCGATTTGTAGTTCTCCAGAAAAACTCTCCTAAGGAGACTATCATGGTGCAAGAACGTATGAACCTTGACACCCATCCTTCAAACACTTAACCTTCCCTAGGAGAAGATAATCATGTGGAATTCAAATCCCCTTCCTTAACCAGTCATGAACATAAAAAAAAGATTCTTGAATTTATGACTACACAAGTGGGATGTCCTTTAATTAGTGAGCCTCCTAAGTCTCCTCCCACTAGTCAGTCACATAAAAAACTAAGAGATATCTTGAAATCCATGATGCAATCTAATCATAACAATGTCTTTCAGCCACTAAGTTGTAATCTAGTTACTCAAACATGCAGGGGATCACACACCACTCCTATGCCATTTCCCTTTTCTCACCTTAGAGTCCCTCATGTTAAGGACCTTAAAAAAAATCATGCTGATATATTTTGTTTGGGAGCTTATTCAACTATCACCTACAGTCATATTCCTATTTCATGAAATGGCACAAATATAGAAGGAGATTGAATCTTACATAACATCGAACAATATCAAACCATCCTCTTGTCCAATGCCAGTAACCCAATCCGACATCACATTCTCTAATCATGAATTTCCCTCACTTGAGATTCAAAACAAGAATGATCCCTTGATGATAAAGGTGATCATTAATGAAAATCTAGTCAGGAACACTCTCATTGATAATGGATCAGAAATTAATGTTTGTAGCATGGATCTCCTTCACAAACTTGGCATGGACAAAAATCTCATTCAATGTCATGATGTTCATATTCGTGGCTTCGACAATGTTAATATGCAACCACTGGGGATGATCACATTACCTATAAAAGTTGGACTAGTAGTGTTTCCTACTCCTATCCATATCATTCCAGGTCCCCTTCTATATAATCTTATCCTAGGGAGACCTTGGATTCATGCTATGCACGGAGTCCCATCTACCCTTCACCACACATTGAAATTTGAATACAATAACAAGATATACATGGTTGATGCAGATGCACAAAGCTATGAATGAACTAATCACCACATTCCCAACTCCCCTAATCCTTTCACTCCTTGATCCAAACTTATACAAGTTGATGCTAATTCTTCACCTACAACAAAAATCTTTCGTGATCATTGGGGGTCATTAGATTCTACACCTCCTTTCAATAACATTTCCAAAATCTCACCCTCTTAGTCCAAAGAGATACCAATAATTATAATGATTGGGGTCTTACGCCTCCCTTTAAAGGAGAGTGTGAAACCTCACAACCTATACCAAAACAACCCTATGTCTTCTATACTCAACTTGGTTCTACATCAACAACACTATCCCATGAAGGTGATGGGGGCTATATAACTTGCATCTCTCATGAAGGAGAAACACATAACACTCAAAAGGACTTGTGTTCTTATACAAAAACCAATCCTTCTTCGAAACACATAACCCCTTCATCTAAATTGGAAGATTGTTATGTTATCGACTACCATCTCCATCCTACACATGGATGCACTATACACTTGACACCAACTGACATATCATCTTCTTTCAAGAAATATTTAGGGTTACCTCTCTCCTCTTCATTTCCTTCAACAAATAAACTTCAAACCTCTCATGGAACTTGGTGCTCTCCCTAATGCATACCTTCCTCCTTTTGGCTCACCTTTTCCCTGCACTAAGTGGGGGAAAGGGGTTCATTAGCCTTGTCCTTGTATGCCACTTTTCATTGCATCTTTTGAGTAGATGTTAACATCTCATGAACATACAAGAGAGAGCTTGAGATGTGGATGACATGTCTTATGGTTAACTCGCATGTGACATAATATCCTTTCCATGATGCAACCATGCTTGGAAACATCTCACTTGACATAGGGCTTTCCAAGTAGGCTCTCATGTACTTTTCACATTCTTGCCTTTCTCTACTTTAAAGAAATTGCTCACAAAATGGTGTGTAGAAATTTCTTTAAAGTGGGGGCATACACTAGCACTATTTCTTTTTGCATTTTTCTTTGTCCTTGGTTCCTAGTGTAGCCTTGCCACTTCATCCAATGATTTTTCTCACTTGGTGGATGACATCATGTGTAATTTCTTCCATGAAAGTGACCTATATGAGAATATTACATTCCTCTTAGTGGCCTGATGCAACACACTGCATCCCCTAAGTTAAAAATCTTTTATCCTTTGATTGGTCCTTTCTTGGAGACATTAGACGCAATGATCCCTAAGTAAAAGACCTCGCATGAACTAAACATGACTCCTTTGAACACCCCTTTTACCTTTTTGCATTTTGCACTTTTGCATTCATGCATACATGGCCACCTTACATAACACAACTTGCATGCCTATGGTGCCATCTTGCACTTGCTCATGGGTTCTAAGCATCCAAGGCTTTGCTTGTCTCATGAACCGCACACTTATATTTTGTGGCACTTTATCAAAGTTGTCAGGGAGTACAAATTTGGTATGGTTGAGCGGGAAGCCCAACTAGCGGAACGACTTTCCCCATAGCCACCATTGTGTGTGTGAGTGCATACCAACCGAGTGTATGTCTCTCAAATTTTTGGCATTCTCACCCGATGGACAACTAAAAGTCCCATCGGCCCAGAGTGAGTACCCTCTTCCTTTTCGGGAAAATGACCTAGATCTGATCCACAACTAGTTGGACAAACAGTCGAAGCTTGATCCGAATTTTTCATCCCTCTCTTCACCTTTTTCACATCACTCCTTGTGTGATCTGTCATACTTATGTTTAGTTTTTGATGGGATCTTGATCATAGTCATCTCATCTTACTAGCATGAATACATTCGATCTCGCTCGACATGCATGATTCGGCTACTTTAGTGTGAGTTTGAAGTAACTTCATACTCTCACTAAAGTGGGGGCTAAATATGTTACCAAAAAGTGTATACCTTGGCACTTTTTCACTCATTTTGGCCTTGTTTTACCTTGATTCAGTCTTGTAAGCTTGCAATTCAACAATAACCTAACGGTCTTTTACTAAGGTGTTGTGAAGTGTTGTAACACATTTCCTCACTTTTCTAAGACCCTTTCAACACAATTCACCTAAACAATACCCTTTTACCCCTTTCCAAGCCTTGTGCCAAGGTGTTGTAAAGTGTTGTAAGACATTTTCACCCTTTCCTAGGGTTATCATCCACTAATTAACCCTTTTCAATGCTAAGTTTGTCCCCTTAAAGTACTTTTAGGCCTGATTAAAGTGTGCTTCGGGAGCCAAGGCTAATAAGCCTCATTAATCACTATTTTATTCTCGACCACCACTTGGATTTTCCCAAGTGGACTAGTTCACCACTTTGGGCGACCTAGTCCTTTTAGGCATAAAATTCAAAATTAAGAAAAAATCTTAATGAGAATTTGCCTCCTAAGCCCTATAGTTGGCCTATCGTGAGTTATTTTTGGGAAAATTAGGGTTTTGCATGTACAAATAAGGGTTTTCATCCTCATTTTGCTTCTCCTTAGCTCATTTTTCCTCTTCTTCTCTCCTAAGATCATTTTCCACCTTCACTCAATCTTCACAAGTACTCTTGCACTCAAGCTTCCCAAGCAAGCAATCAAGCACAAGACATCTCAAGCGATCTCCATTGGAGCTGGTTCATGCATGTTGTAGGAATCTTCAACAAAGGATTTGGTAAGTGTTTACATTGTTTTATCATTAAATCATCCATTTCTTTCATATTATTTCATTTGGATTTGATTATCATCAAAGGGGTTTGACTAAGAGAAACCCCTAATCTCTAACCCTAACCCTTGTCTCCTCTTTGCATGCGATTTGCAGGTTTGTCAAGAAGAAAGGTGTTAGGAAGGTGCCCTCAACTCATGAAAGTCATTCAAGTCAACAAAGCCCTAGTTGACACTTGAAGACCTTTTTCAGCCCATTTTCAGCAGAATTTGAAGTAGACACCTATTGGGATCCGGAGTGCAGAACGAAGGCTCCAATCTCCACTTCCAGATTCTTGGGAATCTAGAAAAGGACTAGGTCACCAACAATGGTGACCTAGTCCCTCTAGGCTTGTGTTTTGGGGATTTTTACATTTTTGGGTACCCATTTGACAGAAACCCAGCCTGACAAAGTTTTCCGACAAGAGGACTAGGTCACCCAACTTGGCAGAAGTGTCCCTGTGAAGACTTTTGACAAATTCTTGAACATTCTGAGGCCATTCATCTGCAACATCCCATTTCCAGGTGCACAAGTCTCGAACTTTCCATTTACTTTATGTATTGCATACATTTAGGTCATTTTAGAATAGTTTGCATTAGTTTACATCTACTTTATTTACATTTCATACATTAGATTACAATCATCTCATTTTTAGTTTTTTAGCCACACTACACACACATATGACAACCTCCTTCCTCAACCTCTATCATTTGAATGAAATCACCCAAAACATATCACCAAAGAGGAAAGAGTGTCATTCCTAAACCAAAGAGCTCTTAAGGTGAAAAACCCTAAGGGCCTAGTAAAGGGAATCCTCTTTCCCTTGTTTGTATATATTTTTGGTGGTTCACTACTTAAACATCATTCAGTTTAGTGATCAAATATTTAAATAACAATTTTACATTTCATTTACACTAAAATATGATAAATATTTATAACACTTATATTGAATAAAATTAATATTTAAGAATAACTAAATTGTTATACTATGATTAACTCTAATTCTTGTTCATTGTTATACTATGATTAATTCTCTTGCTTTGGATAAAATCTTTTATGTTTTTTCCCCTTTTGGCTGTATATAGAAGGTATAGAATGATACAATATCATCGCTCAGAGGATAGGCATGAAAGCAGAAAAAAATCGCCTTTAAGTCAAACAAACTCACATTATTCAACGTGTATGATAGATTCTCGGTATCCATCTTTTGACGGCAAACGTGTGGTAGATGTCTGTTTATCAGAGATTCTCTGTATCCATCTTTGGACCGCAAGTCGCAACCGTCTCTTGAGAATTAAATTAAACATTTTTGGAGGAATATACCGGTTAAGCAATATCAAGTCAAATTTTAATAGCGTATTAAAAACGGCCCACAGACATGAAGACTTCTTCATAGAAGCTGAGGGACTTGCAGGCGAATAAAATATTTACTTGGTATGAACAGTTAATGATTTATGTTTTTTTATACATAGCTTGTTTTACAAGCTTTTGTCAATAACAATACTTGAATGCCGATTAAAAAACTATCAATCCAGTCAAGGTTAAATCTGTGGGATGGTCTGGATCTCCCTCTTCCCACCTTTCTTGTCGACTAAGAATTTTATTTATGTTTTTATGCTACTGCTCTTGTGGCATAACAGTTTTATTATGTTTTTATACTCCACACTAGCAATGGCACTTTGGTGTGCAATGGGTATGTCAAAGAGGTGTGGAAGGTCAATGAGGGAAAATGCTGGTTTATTTTTTGCATACATTTTTGCAATACATGAGGTCAATTGGTAGGATATTTAGAAAATTATGTTTCTTGTGCAACAAATGTCTTAATGGAGAAGTGATAGCTTTAAATTAACAATCTGTCCATTTACAACAATCCAAACATGAGTGAAGCAAAACTTTTGGTTCAGGAAGATAATTAGGCTCCATTATCAAAGAGAGAGAGAGAGAGAGAGAGAGAGAGAGAGAGAGAGAGAGAAGTGGAGAGTGATAGAGAGACAAAGAGAAGTAAAGAGAAACAAATAGAGAGGGAGAGAGAAATAGGGGGAGAGAGAGAGAGAGAGAAAGAGGTTGAGATAGAGATATATGTGAAGAGAAAGGGAGAGAGAGGTAGAGATAGAGAGATATGTAGGGGGATAGGGAGGGATAGAGGGAGGGAGAGATGGGAAGAGATAGAAAGGGAGAGAGAGAGAAGAGGGGGTGAGAAGATAACTATTTGTACCAATGGTAATAGTTTTAACATAATATTGAATTATTTGTAATTGATATGTATAATCTCATTTTATTTTCTTGGTTACATATGCACTATCCTTTAGTGCCCTTATCCTCTTATACTTGTCAACATAGAAGATATATGAGGGCTCAAAATGTAAAATATTTGCAACTATGATATTTGGCATGTCATTCATAATTATACTAATAGGTAAGTTGGATTTTTTAGAGTGCCAAGGGAGGGAGCTACTTGGAAATTGAATAAGACGTTATCATTTTTCATTGAATAAATACGAAGTTAAAAAATATTTGTTGGTTTGACTCCATTGCAATTGATCTATTGTACTTTCTTTCTCACTTTTCTTATTTTTACTTGTTTCTCACCTTTGAGAGTCTTAAATTACACTACCATTATTTTATTTATACCCATACCTTCTTTTCTTTAGTTTCACATATAACCTGATGACTATGAAGACACTATTTTGATTATATGATTTTTATTCATATTGATACATTATGAGGTCAAGTCCTCTTAAGGTCTATACAACCTCACACCCTTCTAATAAACTTTGTGTGTTGATAATCGTATTCTAGAATAAATTAACATTAGCTTTGATTTTCTATCCAACAACCATAATAAGTTTAATTTAATCTTTTTTTATATATCAATATATTATTTACAAATTATAACTAAAACAAATATTATTTCTATAATTACAAAATTATATTAAATTAATAAATAAATAATGTCAGAATAATATTAAATTCACTTATTTTTTATATATATTATTAAACATAACTTAAATATCTATTTTTTATTAGTATTTTAAATATAATATAATCATAATAATTAAATCATATAATCAAAAGACAAGGATAAGATAAGATAAGATACCAAGATATTAATAATATAATATTAATAGTAATAAAATAACAAAATCAAAAAATGAAGATAAGATAAGATAAGATAATAAGATAATAAGATAATAATAAAATAAAATAAATGAGGATAAGATAAGATAATAAGATAATAATACTATAATAATAAAATAATAATAAGATAATAATATTAAAATTAAAAAGTAAAAAATGATCCCACAATTATATGTTACAATGGTCTTACACGTCTCTTCATAAATATAGACCATTGATCACATAAATGAACCAATTGAATTTCTATAAAAAACAATTTCGACTAAATATAACTATTCCGACAGACTTTGTATCACTATTTTATAAATGTTAATATTTAAATCTGTAACAATCTGTCGTTAAACAACTACGTCGGGACTATTATGTAACCTCATGAAAGACCAATATAATAAGAGGGTAAGGTCGAAACATTGATATGAAGTAATCAGCTCTACGAAAGAGGCGTGACCATTTGGGAGGACAAACTTGGGAATTTTGGCAACATCTACCAAGTCTTAGGGAGGGGGAGTCCAGTCATAGTCGACTAGTTTTGATACCAGAGATGAACAGTAACGAGGCCAGAACAACCTAATAGAATGCCAACTAATCTTAGCATATGAATCAAATATTTATATTTATTAAACATAGCGAGGTTTTGTTCCTCGTTTGACTGTGACCAGGCCAGTTTCCAGCGCATCTGGAGCATATTTCTGCTATCGTGACTTATGAAATCCATAGTAAATTAAATGAATTTGACCTCCATTTGCTGAAAACAAGAACATGTCTTTCTCCTGCCGTTCTGGGTCTCGTTTTGCATCAGTATGGTGTGATTTGATTAAAATATGAAAATTCATATATGACTTATTTAAAGCAAAAGTTGACGACTCATAATAGTTTATATTGTTTGTTGAGCCTTCTTGTCTGTTGCTGAAAGGTGTTATGCATCTTCTATATTAAAATATTTTATATTTGGTAATTGGGTAATATTTAGGAGATCATGATTCACTGTACACATGGTCAATTGGGATCAATGGAAAAATCCATTTAATGTTTTTTTTTTTTAAATTGTCAAATATATTCAATATTATAAAAGCATTCAATGCTTAAGGAGCATGTTGTAGACCAGGTTAGTTTGAGGAGGAAACAGACCACCATGTAGATGTTAATTATTTGTGTATTTAGTGAGTTGATTATTTTTACACAATGCATTAAATAATGGTGGTTAAGTTTGTTAGGCTGCTTCTAGTGAGTTTTCTCTTGTTTGTTTATCTATTGTTTATGAATAGAAGGATTGGAATAAAGTCATTAATCACTTGTTGATCACTCATTTGATAGGGTGGTGAGCTGAAACAATCACCAGACCGAGGTAAAAGGCTGACAAAATGACTGTTCCAAGTGAGAATAGTGGTTTTCGGAGGGGATAGTGAATGTACAGTTGAGTTGGGTGAAGACAACACAATAAATGGTGTATCGGTGATTGGAAAACACTATGCACAAAGTTATTAAGGTCAAGAAAGATCTTATAGACATACCTTCTTTGTAAAAGAGGCCTATTTAGGACATGCTGTAGCGAGGAAGCCTTGATTAGGAAGATACTTTCCAGAACACCCCAGGTCAGCTTTCGCATATGTGTTAGGAAAAGATAAAGGGTATTATAATCTATGTATCTAAGTTTGTGATAAAAAATATATTAAAAGATATAGTTTAATAAGTGTGTCATTTGTACTACTAGCCATCATAGCCTATTACGAAGAAAGATCACCAAATCAGAGAAAGGGATTAGAAAAAATATTCAAGAAGCCTTAAGAAGAGTCTATCATCACCCTATCTTGCATCAAGTGGTATCAGAGCTTAGGCTCCAGGTCCAATTTTAAATGAAGTTGGAAAGTTCAAGTAATAGTAAACAAGGAACAATACAAAATGCCTCGAAAGATGGGTAGCACAGTAGTTCTTGAAGAAATCAAAGCCTTGAGAGAAAGGATGGAAGCCATTGAAAGAAATGAAAAGAGAGCTAGGGGTATCATTGAGGTGAGTGACCCTGAAGAGGAGGGTGAAGAGGAAAAACCTCAAGAAAAACCCCGAGAGGAGTTGGGAGCTAAAGACAAAAAGTTCTTTTAGATGCTTAAGGTAGTAAGAGGAGAGGCTCAAGAGGTGAAATTAGAACTCCCTATGTATGGAGGAAAGATGGATGGAGAAGAAGTCATAGAGTAGATTGATGCTCTTGACAACTATTTTGAGTTCAAGGAGATGTTTGAAGATAGGAAAGTGGAATTGACTAAGACAAAGCTAAAAGGACCAGCTCTAACTTGGTGGAATTACACTCAAGAAGAGAGAGTAAATAATTTCAAGCCCAAGACAAACTCATGGGACCAGATGGTGCAAAAGATCAAGCACCAATTTTTGGCTGATGACTATGAAATACAAACCTATAAGAGATTGGGAAGCTTGAGATAGAGAGAGTTGGATGCGGCTACTTATACAGAGGAGTTTCATAAACTGACCATAAGGTTAGGGCACATGGAGAATGAAAAGGAAAGAGTGGCTAGATACCTAAATGGATTGAAGAGAAAAATCCAAGATGAAATCAGTTTGATGACTCCTAGAATAGTGGAAGAATGCTTCCAATTGGCTACCAAAGCTAAAGAGAAGATAAATAGGAGGTTGGAAAACCAAACCAGAGGCAGAGGTAAAGGTTTCAGAGGTAGAAGTAATCCTAGGGGGAGAGGTTTCCAAAAGACATAAGATGAACAAAGCACCACTCAAGAACAAAGTGGGGAAACAAGAGGGGCCTTTAGGGGAAGAAGGCCAAGAGGTAGAGGCAGGTTCAATGGATCAGTAAGAGGATCTAATTCTTTTTTAGGTAAATGTTTTGACTGCAACCAGTATGGACACCCTTCATGGAAGTGTCCAAACAAACAAAGTTTGAGCTACCAAGGTGGGGAAAGAATAACTTAGCTTGTTCATGAAGAAGAAGAGGTAGAGAGTGTAACTTCTTGTGTAGGTCCTTCAACTCTCCGAGCTAAGCCAAAACTAAGGGAGTTTTTGATGATCAAGAGGACATTGATCGAAGTACCTACTTCAAAGGAGCCACCTCAAAGGAAAGCCTTATTTAGAACAACTTATAAAGTCCAAGGAAAGGTATGTCAGGTCATAATTGACTCTGGCTCCACTGATAATATTGCATCTTTGGAAATGGTAGAAAAGCTTAGGTTGATAAGGATACCCCACTCTAATCCCTATAAAATTTCATGGTTAAACAAGGAACAACAAGTTCTTGTGAATGAGCAGGTTTTGGTGGAGTTCTCCATTGGTCCTTATAAAGACTTGATGCTCTGTGATATTGTACCTATGGATGTGTGCCACCTACTTCTTGGTAGGCCATGGAAATATGATAGGAAAGCACAACATGATGGTTTCAAGAATGAGTATCAGATTGAAAAAGATGGATTGTATATCAGATTAGATCCACTACATGAAGACAAGAGTACAGTCCCTGAAGGACCTAGTGTGATGATAGTGAAGGAGAAGGAGTTTATAAAATACTTGGAGGAAGAGAAAATTGGGTTTTCTATTATTGGGAAACCAATTTCAGAGGTAGTAACAAAAGATAGTGAGAAAGAAGTTCCAAAAGAAGTGCAAAACCTAATCCATAGATATGAACACATAGTGGTGAAGGAGTTCCCCAATTCCTTACCCCCAATCCATGATGTCAGTCATCATATAGACTTGGTTCCTAGTGTAAGCATTCCTAACAAGGCTGCTTATAAGATAACACCTCAAAAGAATGAGGAAATCAAGAAACAAGTGCAAGAGCTTCTAGACAAGGGTCTAGTGAGGAAGAATCTCAATCCTTGTGTTGTGCCAATGATTTTGGCACCTAAAAAATATGGTGAATGGAGGCTTTGTACAGATTCAAGGGCCATTAACAAGATAACCATTAGGTATAGGTTCCCTATACCTTGGATGGAAGACCTCATGGACAATTTGCTAGGAGAAAATTACTTTTCCAAGATAGATTTAAAAAGTGGTTACAACCAAATAAGGATTAGGGAAGGTGATGAGCATAAAATGGCTTTCAAAACAAATGAGGGCCTTTGTGAGTGAATGGTGATGCCTTTTGGTTTATAAAATTCCCCTAGCACATTCATGAGACTCATGAATGAGGTGTTAAGAGATTTCATTAACAAGTTTGTAGTAGTATATCTAGATGATATCTTGATATTCAGAAAAACAAGGGAAGAACACTTGGAGCACTTGAACAGGGTGTTGGGAAAGCTACATGAAGAGAAGCTCATTATTAACCTCAAGAAGTGTGAGTGGATGAAGCAGGATCTGATATACTTGGGTTTTGTAATCTTAGGAGGTAACCTAAAAATGGATCCAAAGAAAGTGGGAGAAGTGAGGAGTTTATGTGGCCTGGTAAGCTTCTACTGGAAGTTTATAAGGGGATTCAATCACACAATATAACCAATGATAGACACCATCAAAGGGGAGAAAAGGATCAAATTTTAGTGGACCAAGGAAGCTGATCAAAGTTTTGAATACTTGAAGAAAAATGTAGCAAAACAACCCATACTTACTTTTCCTGATTTTTCTAAAGTGTTTACAATAGAATGTGATGCTAGTATTTAGCCATAGGGACAGTGCTAAGCCAAGAAGGGAAGCCTATTGCCTTCTTTAGTGAAAAATTGAATGAGGCAAAGAGAAAATACACATCTTATGATCTAGAATTGTATACCATGGTGCAATCACTCAAGAAATGGAGGCACTACCTACTCCCCGAGGAATTTGTGGTATTCATAGATAACTATGCTCTAATTTTTCTAAAAAGCTAGGAGAAATTGAACCATAAGCACATAAAATGGGTGGTGTAACTGCAAGCTTACACATTTACCATAAAACAAAAAAAAGCATAGGCCAATAAGGTGGCAGATGCTCTGAGTAGGAGAGTAGCATTAGTACAAGAGGTGCAGCTTCATAGTGTGGGTGTGGAATCACTCAAAGGTATGTACCAATCTAATGAATATTTCCATGATGTATTTGCAGTTTGTGAGCAGTCTCAAGGTTCATTTCATAAAGAGTATGAAGATTATGTGATAAAATATGGTTTACTCTTCAAGGAAGCTCATTTATGCATCCCAAAATTCTCTATGATGGAGAATTTGGTTAGGGAAAATAACAGTGGGAGCCTTGGTGGACATTTCGGTCATGATAAGACTTTGGATCAGATCAAGAGATTCTACTACTGGACCAAGATGCATCTAGATGTCAAGAGGTATGTAGAGGGTTGTGTTATTTGACAAAGAGCAAAGGGGACAAGTTCTAATGCTGGGTTGTATTAGCCTTTACCCATACCAAGTAGACCATGGAAAACAATAAGCATGGATGTTGTTTTAGGCCTGCCAAAAACTTCTAAGGGTTATGACAATGTGTATGTGGTAGTTGATAGGTTTAGTAAGATGGCACAATTTATTGCTTACAAAACAAGTAATGATGCATCACATATTGCACACCTATTCTTTAAGAGGGTTGTTAGAAACCAAGATCAGACATGCAAACCAAAAGGCCTTCCATGGAAGAGAAAAACAATAAAAAGCAAGAGCTTTGAATGAATATGTGCAAATTGATATATTCAGAATTGAGAAATTACATGAGATGATTTGTTTTATAAAAGAAATGTAGGTGACCCTAATGTTGACCTAAAATGGAAACCCTAGTGTGCACACTTAATAATTAATCAATTATTAATATGCATAAGTTTAGCTTAAGTAGCTAAAGGAATAAGTGACTTAATTAATTAACCAATATGATATAATTAATTAAGTGTAATAACTTATTATTCTAACACCCCCTCTTAAGATAAACTTAGGAAGTAGCTAAAAAACTAGAAAAAAGATGTATGAAAGAAAATATGGGTCCCGACAACTAGGCCTGATCAGGTACCCATTTACAAATGCAAGAATGAGGTAGAGAAGAAAAACCCAGTGGGACAAAACCCCCTACAATGAGATGACATGCTACAAAGAAGCACTATAATAACACTGTGGAGTAACACTGGAACCGAAATCCGGCAATGAAGGGAAGATACTTCTGTTTACAAGAAACCATATCAGAATCATAATAATACAACAACAGACTCGATGCCATGGAACACTTGAAAAATCCAAATGGGAATAACCCTAGAATCTATGAAGCAACAGTTGATTATTGAATGATGTGATACCAAAATGAAGTGTAAAGATGCAAGTTACACCCTCCCAATTGCCAAAATATCCAAGTAATCTCCAAAACACCCATCAGGCCAAATCTGGAATAATGATAAACCTGAGACATATACAAAAAAAAGTGCATGAAAAGCAATGTAGAGCTCCTCAATACCTTTCCAACGCCACAAACATAACAAAAATTGGAGATTGTGGCAAAACATTATGAACTCGAAAGCAATAAATGAACATCTCACTTCAAACAAAAATAAATGCAGCTAAACAGAAAAATACTGAACACTAAACTACACCATAGAAAAGTTCTTGGAACCAGCTTTTCGATGATGTCTTGTTTGCCCGATTTTGATACCGTATGCCCAAGTTATGCCCAAAAAAAAAAAATCTGCTCCTTTAGGGAAAACTAGGGTTAGGAGGGGGCAAAGAGGGTCATACGGCTGATAACATCATGCTGATGTTAGCACTTCACGAGAAAATATTTGATGGCCATCTGGTCGTCGCCACAAAATATCGCGCCCCATGCAAAAAACTTTGGGCCCCTAGTCACCCATATGACCTGAGTGGGGGCTAGAGTTGGTCGGGGGCTGGACGCGGAGCTCCTGGTCCCCCATAGAACCTCCGACCGAGCTATAGAGGGGCCCATGAGGGCTGAACACAGGCCGATGATGCTGTTACGGGGAGTCACCAGTGGTAGTGGCGAATCGATGGCCGCCCAGTGCCAGAGCCAGTTAGAATTGGCAACGCAGGAACCAATGCAATTTTATTTTTTTCTGATTTTCATGTCCGGCGAGTGTGCTGGGGCGACCGTACAACCTCCTTGACAAAAAAAAATGAGAAATAGTTTTCTCCAAAATCAATTAAACAAAGAGCAATCTTAGGGTTTTGGAGTACTGCGAACGCGATGGTTATGTCCATTTTGCTCCAAGATGCTCTGAAAAAATGGCTACCTCCAGAGCTTGCAAAAAATCAGTGAGCTTGAAACTCTCATAGATTTTTTCAATGATGACCAAAATACGTAAAATGAAAGTCAATCCTGACTTTTTCCAACACTTTGAATCCAATGGTGAAGCCCGATCTAATCCATGATGTTGCATAAATGAACTCAAAGCATGATACCTTCGAGGAACCCCGAACGAAGTCTGCAATGATTTTCTCCAAAATATGAAAAGGGGTTGCATGTCAAGGCTCTAATACCATGTTAAAAACCAAGATCAGACATGCAAACCAGAAGGCTTTCCATAGAAGAGCTTTCATGAAGATGTGCAAATTGATATATTCAAAATTGAGAAATTACATGAGATGATTTGTTCTATAAAAACAATGTATGCAACCCTATTGTTGACCTAAAAAGGAAACCCTAGTGTGCACACTTAATAATTAATCAATTATTAATGTGTCTAAATTTAGTTTAAGTAACTAAAGGAATAAGTGACTTAATTAATTAACAAATATGATAAGATAAGATAATAATACTATAACACTATAATAATAAAATAATAATATTAAAATTAAAAAGTAAAAAATAATCCTATGATTATATACTGCAACGATCTTACACGTCTCTCCATAAATGTAAACCATCGATCACATAAATGAACCGATTGAATTTCTATAAAAAATAATTTCGACTAAATATAACTATTTTGACCGACTTTGTATCAACTATTTTACAAATGTTAATATTTAAATCTGTAACAATCCGTCGTTAAACAACTACGTCGGGACTATTATGTAACCTCATGAAAGACCAATATAATAAGAGGGTAAGGTGGAAACGTTGATATGAAGTAACCAACTCTACGAAAGAGGCGTGACCATTTGGGAGGACAAACTTGGGAATTTTGGCAACATCTACCAAGTCTTAGGGAGGGGGAGTCCAGTCATAGTCGACTAGTTTTGATACCAGAGATGAATAGTAATGAGGCCAGAACAACCTAACAGAATGCCAACTAATCTTAGCATATGAATCAAATATTTATATTTATTAAACATAGCGAGGTTTTGTTCCTCGTTTGACTGTGACCAGGCCAGTTTCCAGCACATCTGGAGCATATTTTTGCTATCGTGACTTATGAAATCCATAGTAAATTAAATGAATTTGACCTCCATTTGCTGAAAATGAGAATATGTCTTTCTCCTGCCATTCTGGGTCTCGTTTTGCATCACTATGGCGTGATTTGATTAAAATATGAAAATTCATATATGACTTATTTAAAGCAAAAGTTATCTCAATAGTTTATATTGTTTGTTGAGCCTTCTTGTCTATTGCCGAAAGGTATTATGCATCTTCTATATTAAAATATTTAATATTTGGTAATTGGGTAATATTTAGGAGATCATGATTCAGTGTACACATGGTCAATTGGGATCATTGGAAAAATCCATTTAATGTTTTTCTTTTTAAATTGCCAAATATATTCAATATTATAAAAGCATTCAATGCTTAAGGACCATGTTGTAGACTAGGCTAGTTTGAGGAGGAAACATACAACCATATAGATATTAATTATTTGTGTATCTAGTGTATTGATTATTTTTACACAATGCATTAAATAATGGTGGTTAAGTTTTCTAGACTGCTTCTATTGAGTTTTTTCTTGTTTGTTTATCTATTGTTTATGAATAGAAGGATTGGAATAAAGTCATCAATCACTTGTGGATCATTCACTTGATTATCTTATATTTTCTTACTGTAAGTAGAGTTTGGATCTTTACCTGGGACACTTGTTCATGAGAAATTGAGACCATGAAGTTGGGGTTTTCCTCTCATTCTTTCTTGACTACGTTTAATGGCAATAATAGTTGGTTATTGTTGTAACTGTTACTTTCTTTTATATAGTTTCTTATTGGTTGAGAGGGCTAATCTTCATGTTAAGGCTCAAAGTTTGATATGTTTTTGTGACTAATTTTAATTCTAGGAATACATTAGTTTGATCATTTTACAAGGTAATTTTTGTGCAGAGAGTTTTTATAGGGTATCTCTCTTATAGGTAGTTAGTCTTTCTTTCTTATTTTGTGCGATTTATGTTAAAATTCTACTAGAATGTATAGACTAGTGACAACATTAGCATCTTTCCTTTTAGGCTTATTGTAAAATTATTTTAGAGTATTGTTAATGTAGAAAATTATATATTTCCTTACAATTGGTATCCTCTTAGTATGATAATTTATCTATGATTTTATCTTGTAGATATTTTTTCTTTAATTTTTTATTACAACCTAGTTTGAAGTTGAAGGAGGGGAGAAATTCCTTATGCAACTATATTGATCCCTAATGAAGTGGGAGTTGGTTTTTTCTGATCTTGTTTTAAGGAAAGTTATCATGAGCACTTCTAGATTATATGTGATGAACATCAAAGGAACATATTTTGAACTTTGGGTTCAACATGGAGAATTTGCTTGATTGTGTTATGATTAAAAATTATATTGTGTCTTACTTGGAGACTAACTCTATACTATTGGACTTAGTCATGTAGTGGTCACTAATTTTTGGATGATTGCTAAGTTGCATGGAAGCTATGGAGTTGGATAATTATTGACCTATAGTTCTTATATAACATCCCCATAGATACTTGGTCATACAAACATTGTATAATTTGTCATGTAATGACTTAGAAGTTCCTAGATAACTTAGTACTTTCCTAAATTGTTGACCCTAACAATTTCAAACTTTTGTTGATTTCCCATTATGTGCTTGGACCTAATTATGCTTTTTGTTTGCCTATTTCATTATCATTTTCAAAAAATCAAGCCATAATTGGAAATTAAAATTAATTATTTATTTAGTCACTAATTAAGTCCCAAAATAGGTCTAGTCTAGGGCGTACTTGCCTTTGATTGACCACCTATTTTGGCATAATTTTTAATATTATATTTTTGGTATTTTTATTTTTACAAATTTAAATTCATTTTTTGGTTTTTCAAAATAATTATTGTGGGAAATAAATAAATTCATAAAAATATGTCTATTTCTCCATTTGAAATTCTAATGAAATTTTGAGCAATTGAGCATCCCAAAAAATAGTCAAAGCAATTCAAAAGAAGAGTGTAATGTCGTAGAATTGCACCTAGGGGCAATTCCACATTTTTGCATCTTTCCTAGCATTTATGACCCCTTGGAAGCATTAATGACAAAATCCCATGAGTCAAAATTTCATGATTTTGACCCCATGTGGACACATGGAGAAACGACATAAGCATGATAGGGCGTTTCCCAAAAACCTAGGCTTTGGACACCTATGCAGCGCGCTAGGGTCCTGGTGGTATTCTGAGTTTGAAATGATGAATCTAGAACCCTAAGCCTTGTGACACACGTCTTGGTGGTAAGGTCCTAAGTGAAACGGCTCTATGCCATCCTTGCATGCATAAAAACCCGTTTTTGGCCCTCATTTTGGGGTTGGAAGTCATCAATTAAAGCATTGCCACTACTTGCTCTAGTCTAGGGTAAGCTCTATCCTTGAATAGCAATGCTTCTACTGGTGAAGCCATGCTGGACTGAGGTCCCTCCAATAGGTACAAGCTCTCAAGAAGCTACTAACTCTCAAGAAAGCACATAGCGGTGCACCTATGTGCTCCAGAAGAGGGTCTTGACCCATGGGAACTCTCTCTCTCTCTCCCTATCACTCTTTCCTACTAGTTCATTTACTAATTTGTGGTGTGGGCTCTACTTCGAAGTGGGTTTTGTTTTCACCACACACTTTGTTTACTTCTTTTACGCTCCTTTCCAAGCTTGGTTGTCCGTGGAGGTCGGAACACCGAAACGAGGGTCTGACTGAAGCAAACCCCTATACAAACCCAACCTTTTCCACTTGATCTTTTATGTGCAGGTTATGAAAGAAAGCTTGGAATAAATATTCATACGCACAAAGGTGATCTTGTTTCAAGTTCTCTTGTATTTCCTTTTAGTTTCTATATTTCTATCGATTATTTGGTCATTTGCGCTCTTGACCTAAGTCGAGAAGCAAGATTCAATTTTATCTATCTGAGCTCCTAAGTTCTTCACGGCTTAGGATACCAACACGTGTTGTGGACAATAGCGCACCACATTGGCGTCCTGAAATTTCCTTGGCATCTTTTGGCCAAGAGCTCCTTAGCTGGAGATAGACACCTTGAAGGCTTGCTCTTTCAGGGCTTGAGATTACTTTCTCGCTTTTCTTCACAGTTTGGTTGATTCATTCAGTTTGAGGTGTATAAGGGCAGATCATTCCCTAGTGATCTCTTGAGAATAAAGAGACCCATGTGCAACGAATCCCTCTTATATCACATTTTGGTGAACTTGACGTGAACCATTGGATCCATTTTCATAATGTCACATAGTTGTAAAGATTATTTCTCTGAACAAGATTTCGATATGTTGGAAGATGCTCTAGATGATTTTTAGAAGCATTCTCCCCTATTTGTAAGTCTTCTAAAAAAACTCCTCCCTTGCCAGCTGAGGAGTCGGTGAATGTAGTAGTAGTTTATGTAGCTCCTCCAAGCCCCAAGAAACTCATCATTTATGTGACCCCGACTGAACCATTCCCTAGAGAGGATTATTCCATCTATGGGATTTCATGTTGTAGCAATCCATCAGACTTATATTCAAGATTTATGAAAGCTACTGACTCTACTTCTTATAATGTTGTCGGACATACGTATCCTACAAGAAGAAACAAAAAAAAATTAGAACAACAAATTGATATTCCTAAATCACAACCAATTCAAAATCCTACTTGTTTTAGACCATCTCAACCTAACCTTCCTTTAGCTCCTAAGCCCGTGATCAAAGCACTAGGTGATTACGATCTTGTTGAGAAAATTTGGGTTACTCCGACTAATATCTCGCTTTGGGATTTCCTTCGATGTTGATGTGTTGGTGGCACATATTCAGGCAGATTCACTAAATATTATGTTCTAGTACCTGCAAGAACTCCCACCTCTGGATGTGTAGAAACAAGCAAAACCTTTCATGATTATAGTAAATGTTAATGAATTTAGTATTAGGTGTACCCTCATTGACACTAGTTCAGCTCTCAATGTTTGTGGAATAGATTTGCTACCTAAAATTAAAGTTATTTCATCCTCTTTAGCAGCTTCTTCCTTGTATATTTACGGGTTCGATAATGTCGGTAGCCAAGCTCTAGGTACGATAATGTTACCTTTGCAGTTGGGCCCTGTTACCTTTCCTATGTTGGTGTATGTAATGCCTGGCCCATTACCATACAATCTTATTTCAAGAAGACCTTGGATTCACGATATGGGTGCATTAACTTCTACCTTACATCATTCCTTAAAGTTTGTTGCTAACAATTGGGTGATTCCAGTTAAAGCCGATCAAGAGGTTATGCACCTTTGCTTCCTAGCTTTCACTGGTCGTAATTTGGCCACATCCACTCTCAATAATTGCATTCCCTCCTTAACCACTAATGCTACGACATGTTCCTCATTGATACCCTCCATGGAAGTTGTCCCCTGAGCAAGTATTGACCGAGATGAACTACCTAAAGTGGAAGATTGTAAATCTCCCCCATCCTCTCCATCATCCACTCAATAGAATGCTCTCTTAGGTGATGATTGGGGTTCCTTGAACTTCTCTGAATTCTTCATAGCAGAGTATAAATAAAACCCCTCTAGTATATAAATTTTGGGTTCTGCTAACACAAGGGTGAGTGACCTTCCCATTGAGGAAGCGAAGTGTGATAGTGTTCATCAAACTGCTTCTCCTTGGAAAGGTGACTCTACTCCCATAAAGGGGGTTAATGTTTTTGAACCGAGTAAAGGAAGTGGGACCACTCTTGTAGAAACTATCGACATCCATTGGTGGAACGAGACACTCTATGTGGAGTCGTCCCCTCCTGATGTTCTAAAAACTCGTTATGGGTTTGGTTACAAACTCGCTTCTCGATATGGCTATGGGTAGAAAGGCCTAGGATGTATCGAGCAAGGAATATAGGTCCCCATCTAGTTTAAGCAATGACAATGCTATCTGGGTTTGGGATGCTATGTTCAACAGTTTAGACAAAAACCTTGGTGGAGTGTTAATATGATTTTGGCTGAATTGTTAAGCTTGGTCCATCCTGAAATAATAAAATAAAGGGGATGAGCTGAGAAATTTCTTGTAGATGGATTCTCTTCGGATGAACCATTAGGAGAGTTTCTAGGTTCTTATTGTTCGTTGCCTCCTTATCATCACAAGAAAAAATTCTCGTATCACTTACATAGACAAGCATAATTTAGAGAATGTGTTCTAAGCATTGATGAGGAAGACCCTATATCTAACATCAATGATAATGGTCTTATATCTCATCCCAAGGACCACAACTCTCTCCTTAAAGAAGACATTTTCAAAGTTCTTATGGATCCTAAATCCTCAAAAAAGGTAATTAAGAACATGCTTCTCTCCTTTTATGTATCGACACCAAGCCGATTAAGGCAAACAATTGAAAGATCAATCCCAGGGTAGCCCTGATGGTCAAGACTATGATAGAAAAGCTATTGAAGGTAGGATTTATTTGTCCTATTGACTTCTCTCCTTGTATTTCAAATATAGTTTTTTTTATCAAACTTGACAGCCGTATTCGTATATGCATTTAATTTCAAGACCTAAGCAAGGCTTCTCTTAAGGATGATTTTTTGTTACCTAATAAAGAGATGATTATGGACTCGACAATAGGCCATGCTTTTTTATCTTTCATGGATGGCTTTTAGGGCTATAATCAGATCTGTATTAACCCAGACAATCAATACAACAGAGCCTTTACTACCCCTTTGAGGATTTTCTACTATGTGGTCATGCCCTTTGGCTTTAAGAACATAGGAGCCACTTACCAACAAGTGATGAACCTAATATTTCATGATTTCATTCATAAAATCTTAGAAGATTATGTTGATGACATATTGGAAAAATCTGTAAATTATCAGGATCATGTGAACAACCTTTGTCTTATCTTTGAAAGGCTTTGACTTTACAAGATGAGACTCAATCCCCACAAGTGTGCCTTCGGCGTAGATGCTAGAAAGCTTCTTGGGTTTATAGTCTCTTACCATGGAATCAAATTTGACACAAATAAGATTGATGCTATTTTTAACATGCCTCCACCAAGGAACATCACCGAGTTGCAAAGTTTATAGGGGAAGATTCAGGCAATTCGTAGGTCCATATCTTAGTTGGCTGACTGTACCCTTCCTTTCACTCGCTTACTGAAAAAGGATGTTTGCTTCATATGGCATAAAGAGTGTTAGAGAGCCTTTGAGTCCATCAAAGCTTACCTTACCAACCCTCCTATATTGATGTTGGCTATGCAAGATAGACCCTTTCTACTTTATCTTGTTGTGTCATCGTACTTTCATGCAGCCCTATTAGCTCAGTATGATGATGCGGGAAGAGAGAGAGCAATTTACTACATTAACCATGTCCTTGTCGATTATGAAACCCGTTATTCATCCATGGAGAAGCAATTCCTTGCTCTTGCATTCACTATGTAGAAGTTGAGGAACTACCTCCTCCATGCCAAAACTCATGTCATAGTAAAAACAGATCTTTTGAGTTATCTGTTCTCTAGCGCTGACTTGGTAGGAAGATTAGTGAAGTGGGTTATGTTATTTTATAATTTCAATATAAAGTTTTTCACTCAGAAATTGGTAAAGGGACAAGCGGTTATTGATCAACTAGCATGCACTCCCTCATCTCGCTCCTTTTCTAGGTTGGATCTATTTCACAATGAGAATATCTTCACTATCAACTATGACCTCAAATGGAAGATGTACTTCAATGGATTGAGGTGTCAGACCGATTCAGGAGTGAGTGTGGTCCTGATATCCCCCAAAGAAAAACCAGTTCCCCTATCCTTTTGATTATATTTTCCATGCACTAATAACATCATAGAATATGAAGCTCTTATCATTGGTTTGTGTTCCATGACCGAATTAAGGATTAAACATCTTCATATACTGGGTGACTCTAATCTCATTGTCAATTAGATTACAGGAACTTATCAAGCTAAATAAAGTAGATTGTCTCGATACCGAGACATCACTTTGTCTTTGCTTAATCAGTTTTCCTCCTTCACTATAAATAGTGTCCCTAGGAGAGAAAATAGACATGTGGATTCCATGGCAAGCATTGCTTCCTTGGTACCTTCAAAAGAGGATACGAAAGAATATAACTTTGTGATTTAGGTCGCACAAACCGTGACAGTTTCCGACCAACCCAATCACAAGGCTTTAGCTTGCTTCAAGGTAAACTTGAGAGAATGGTTATCTTGTATCTACAATTGCCTAAAGACTAGAAAATTTCCTGACGATGTGATGCAAAATGGTGAAGAGAACCTTCACATTTTGTTTTACCTTGAAATCAAGGTTTAGGTAAAGTGAGTGACAATTTTGGTTTTGTAATAAGGCTTAGGAGGCCAACTTCATGACTATTGTTAAGTTAGTTAGTTTTGTGTGTCCTAATTTTAAGGTATATGGAAGTCCAACAGTTAGATCTATTGGAATTATTTTGTGAACATAGAAACAAATGAAAAGGCATGGAATGTGGAAAGTTATGAAAAGGAAGTGATGTGAACGAAGTTTATTAAGAAAGAAATGAAGAATCTTGATTTTCTGGGTGTTTTTTCTTAAAACTGTGTTTTGTTTCTATTCTAAGTAACCCGTACTTTTAGAGATCAATAATAAACCTCTGTTGATGGATTTCATATCAAACTAGCTTCATTTAAGATCATATTTGAAGGTTTATCTTTCAATCATAGAAGAGATTTTACCTATTTTATGTAATTTGTTCTATAGGTAGGGTTTGAGAGGGTTTGTGAGAAAATGAACTAGTGAAGACCATTCCATTATTGCTACATGTTGTGAGTGTGTGGAATGATCTTTTAGGGTTATTAAATATTGTTTCTTTGCATTTATTGATAGGGTGGTGAGCTGAAACAATCACCAGACCGAGGTAAAAGGCTGACAAAATGACTATTCCAAGTGAGAATACTGGTTTTTGGAGGGGATAGTGAATGTATAGTCAAGTTGGGTGAAGAAAACACAATAAATGGTGTATTGGTGATTGGAACACACTATTCATGAAGTTATTAAGGTCAAGAAAGACCTTATACACATACCTTCTTTGTAAAAGAGGCCTATTTAGGACATGGTGTAGCGAGGAAGGCCTGATTAGGAAGATACTTTCCAAAACAACCCAGGTCAGCTTTGGCATATGTGTTAGGAAAAGATAAAGGGTATTCAAAACTATTTAGCTAAGTTTGTGATAAAAAATATATCAAAAGATATAGTTGAATAAGTGTGTCCTTTGTACTACTAGCCATCACAGCCTGTTAAGAAGAAAGATCACCAAATCAGAGAAAGGGATCAGAAAAACTAGTCAAGAAGCCCTAAGAAGAGTCTATCATCACCCTATCTTGCATCAGGTGGTATCAGAGCTTAGGCTCAAGGTCCAATTATAAAGGAAGTTGGAAAGTTTAAGTAATAGTAAACAAGGAACAATAAAAAATGCCTCGTAAGATGGGTAGCACAGCAATTGCTGAAGAAATCAAAGCCTTCAGAGAAAGGATGGAAGCTCTTAAAAGAAAGGAAAAGAGAGCTAGGGGTATCATTGAGGTGAGTGACCCTAAAGAGGAGGGTGAAGAGGAAAAAACTCAAGCAAAACCCTAAGAGGAGTTGGGGGTTGAAGACAAAAATTTCTTTCAGATGCTTAAGGTAGCGAGAGGAAAGGCTCAAGAGGTGAAATTAAAATCCCCTATGTATGGAGAAGAATTCATAGACTAGATTGATGCTCTTGACAACTATTTTGAGTTCAAGGAGATTTTTGAAGATAGGAAAGTGGAATTGACTAAGACAAAGCTAAAAGGACCAACTCTAACCTAGTGGAATTACACTCAAGAAGAGAGAGTAAATAATTTCAAGCCCAAGATAAACTCATGGGACCAGATGGTGCTAAAGATCAAGCACCAATTCTTGCCTACTGACTATGAAGTACAAACCTATAGGAGATTGCAAAGCCTGGGATAGACAGAGTTGGATGTGGCTGCTTATATACAGGAATTTCATAAATTGACCATAAGGTTAGGGCACATGGAGAATGAAAAGGAAAGAGTGGCTAGATAACTAAATGGAGTTAGGGGAAAAATCCAAGATGAAATCAGTTTGATGACTCCTGGAATAGTGGAAGAATGCTTCCAAGTGGCTACCAAAGCTAAAGAGAAGATAAATAGGAGGTTGGAAAAGAAAACAAGGGGCAAAGGTAAAGGTTTCAGAGGTAGAAGTAATCCTAGGGGGAGAGGTTTCCAAAAGACATAAGATGAACAAAGCACCACTCAAGAACAAAGTGGGGAAATAAGAGAGGGCTTTAGGGGAAGAAGGCCAGGAGGTAGAGGTAGGTTCAATGGATCAATAAGAGGATCTAATTCCTTTTCAGGTAAATGTTTTGACTGCAACCAGTATGGACACCCTTCATGGAAGTGTCCAAACAAACAAAGTTTGAGCTACCAAGGTGGGGAAAGAATAACTTAGCTTGTTCATGAAGAAGAAGAGGTAGAGAGTGTAACTTCTTGTGTAGGTCCTTCAACTCTCTGAGCTAAGCCAAAACTAAGGGAGTCTTTGATGATCAAGAGGACATTGATCAAAGTACCTACTTCAAAGGAGCCACCTCAAAGGAAAGCCGTATTCAGAACAACTTGTAAAGTCCAGGGAAAGGTATGTAAGGTCATAATTGACTCTGGCTCCATTGATAATATTGCATCTTTGGAAATGGTAGAAAAGCTTAGGTTGATAAGGATACCCCACTCTAATCCCTATAAATTTTCATGGTTAAACAAGGAACAACAAGTTCTTGTGAATGAATAGGTTTTAGTGGAGTTCTCCATTGGTCCTTATAAAGACTTGATGCTCTGTGACATTGTACCTATGGATGTGTTCCACCTACTTCTTGGTAGGCCATGGCAATATGATAGGAAAGAACAACATGATGGTTTCAAGAAAGAGTGTTAGATTGAAAAAGATGGAGTGCATATCAGATTAGAGCCACTATAGGAAGACAAGAGTACAGTCCCTAAAGGACCTAGTGTGATGATAGTGAAGGAGAAGGAGTTTCTAAAAGACTTGGAGGAAGAGAAGATTGGGTTTTCTATTATTGGGAAACCAATTTCAAAGGTAGCAACAAAAGATAGTGAGAAAGAAGTTCCAAGAGAAGTGGAGAACCTAATCCATAGATATGAACACATAGTGGTGAAGGATTTTCTTAATTCCTTACCCCCAATACATGATGCCAGTCATCATATAGATTTGGTTCCTAGTGCAATCCTTCCTAACAAGGCTGCTTATAAGATGACACCTCAAGAGAATGAGGAAATCAAGATACAATTTGAAGAGCTTCTAGACAAGGGTCTAGTGAGGAAGAGTCTCAATCCTTGTGTTGTGCCAATAGTTTTGGAAACTAAAAAAGATGGTGAATGGAGGCTCTATACAGATTCGATGGAAATTAACAAGATAACCATTAGGTATACATTCCCTATACCTTGAATCGAAGACCTCGTGGATAGTTTGCCAAGGGAAAATTTCTTTTCCAAGATAGATTTAAAAAGTGGTTACCACCAAATAAGGATTTGGGAAGGTGATGAGTGGAAATTGGCTTTCAAAAAGGGAAGCCTATTGCCTTCTTTAGTGAAAAAGTGAATAAGGAAAAGAGAAAATACACATCTTATGATCTTGAATTATATGCCATATTGCAATCACTCAAGAAATGGAGGAACTACCTACTCCCCAAGGAATTTGTGGTATTCATAGATAACCATGCTCTAATTTTTCTAAACAGCTAGGAGAAATTGAACCATAAGCACATGAAATGGGTGGAGTACCTGCAAGCTTACACATTTACCATAAAACATAAAAAGGCATGGGACAATAAGGTGGCAGATGCTCTGAGTAGGAGAGCAGCATTAGTACAAGAGGTGCAGCTTCATAGTGTGGGTGTGGAATCACTCAAAGGTATGTACCAATCTGATGAATATTTCCATGATGTATTTAGAGTTCGTGAGCAGTCTCAATGTTCATTTCATAAAGAGTACGAGGACTATGTGATACAAGATGGTTTACTTTTCAAGGTAGCTCAGTTATGCATACCAAAATACTCTATGACGAAGAATCTGGTTAGGGAAAAGAATATTGGGAGCCTTGGTGGACATTTCAGTCATGACAAGACTTTGGATTAGATCAAGAGATTCTACTACTAGAGCAAGATGCATCTAGATGGCAAGAGGTATGTAGAGGGTTGTGTTATTTGACAAAGAGAAAAGGGGAAAAGTTCTAATGTTGGGTTATATTAGCCTTTACCCATACCAAGTAGACCATGGGAAGTAATAAGCATGGATTTTTTTTTAGGCCTACCAAGAACTTCTAGAGGTTATGACAGTGTGTATGTGGTAGTTGATAGGTTTAGTAAGATGGCTCAATTTATTGCTTGCAAAACAACTAATTATGCATTGCATGTTGCACACCTATTCTTTAAGGAGGTTGTTAGAAACCAAGATTAGAAATGCAAACCAAAAGGCCTTCCATAAAAGAGAAAAATAATAAAAAGAAAGAGTTTTGCATGAAGATGTGCAAATTGATATATTCAGAATTGAGAAATGACATGAGATGATTTGTTTTATAAAAGAAATGTATGCAACCCTAATGTTGACCTAAAAAGGAAACCCTAGTGTGCACACTTAATAATTAATCAATTATTAATGTGCCTAAGTTTAGCTTAAGTAACTTAAGGAATAAGTGACTTAATTAATTAACCAATATGATATAATTAATTAAGTGTAATAACTTATTATTCTAATACCCCCCTTTAAGATGAACTTAGGAAGTAGCTGAAACACTAGAAAAAAGATGCATGAAAGAAAATGTGGGTCCTGACAACTAGGTCTGATCAGGTACCCATTTACAAATGCAAGAATGAGGTAGAGAAGAAAAACCTAGTGGGGAAAAACCCCCCTACAATGAGATGACATGTTGCAAAGAAGCACTAGAAGATCACTGTGGAGTAACGCTGGAACTGAAATCCAGCAAGCAAGGAAAGATAATTTTGTTTACAAGAAACCATATCAAAATCATAATAATGCAACAACAGACCCAATGCCATGGAACATTCAAAAAATCCAAATGGGAATAAGCCTAGAATCTATGAAGCAACAGTCGATTATTGAATGATGTAATACCAAAATGAAGTGCAAAGATGCAAGTTGCCTCCTCCCAATTGCCAAAATATCCAAGTAATCTCCAAAACACCCATTGGGCCAAATCTGGAATAATGATAAACCTGAGATAGGTATAGAAAAAAGTGCATGACAATAATATAGAGCTCCTCAGTACCTTTCCAATGCCACAAAGATAGCAAAAATTGGAGATTGTGGCAAAAAGTTATGAGCTTGGAAGCGATAAATGAACATCTGACTTCAAACATAAATAAATGTAGCTAAATAGAAAAATACTGAAAACTAAACTACATCATAGAAAAGTGCTCAGAACTAGATTTCTGATTATATCTCGTTTGCCTAATTTTGATACCGTATTCCTAGGTTATTCCAAAAATAAAAAAAACTGTTCCTTTAGGGCAAACTGGGGTTAGGAGGGGGTTGTTCAACTAAAACTGCTAGTCCTTTACGGTTTTTTTATTACCTTTGTGGATGCACCTTACCTTTTCAAATTGTCACTGCCCTTGGCATGCTCCACGTGGCTACCTCACGAAGCTTTCTACTTTTTATATCATTTCGCTTTGTGTCGGTCTCCGTCTACGTACCACGTGGCTTTCTCTGGCTACTTTCCGAACTGGGCTTGCCTTGTACTTTCTTTTGCTCGGAGTGCTCGACACGGCTCCTTCTTGGATTTTTTTTTGGGCATCTCTTCAACTTTTTTCTGGGCTCCATCTGCATGACACATGGTGGTTGTTGTTGTGCCAGTTACCTTAGAAATGCTACTACACTTTTTGTACTCGCCTGCTACCGTGTTTTCTATTGTGGTGTCGTGTGTTCGTTTCTGCTGCTACGTGGTTTTCTGTTTCCTATCGTGGCTTTGTTGGCATGCTCCTAGGTGATCGATGTTTGTTGTGGTGGCTTGAGGTGATCTGGGCCATTGGTCTTTGCTCACGGTTTTTCTGCTCCTGGGCATTTCAGGCGGTGGGTTGGCCTATAAATTCGGCCATGTTTTTTTTTATTTAGCTTGTTGATTAAGTTTGCAAAAACTCCCAAGCATTGGGAAGAAGGACTTTGTAATAGTTTTATTCAATTTGAAGACTACAGACTGTGCCAATTAAATTTGGCCTTTCTATTTTTCAAGCTTTTAGTGAGACTATTGGTTTGTATCGTTATCTTCTTTTATTGTATGAATGCCTATTCTTCAGCTTCTGTAATCCTTCATAACTCAATAAATACAGATCATATTTCTTCAAATCTTCTGTGTTAGCTAAAAGTTATGCCAAGATTATGTTATGCAAATTAGAGGGTATTCTTACGCTTTAAGTGCTTTTGAGAAAATTAACTTATTGAACAACAATTTAGTGGTTCAGGCCTTTGCTTTTTGCACTGTGCTCTGGTGAATTTGTTTAAGATTTTGGCGCATCGCCTATAGTGTAGATTTTATATTTCCACTATCCTTCTCGCCTTTTACTCCACCCACTAAACGAAGAGCTGGCTTTGGTAAAATCTTGAAGGTCACTTAGCCAGTGCACAATGTCCCCCAATAGCTAAGTTTTCCACGAGACTGCTGCTACATGCAAAATTCTGCATTAAGAACTCTTTTTCTGGCATGCCGAGTGGGACCAAGAACTAGCATGTTCACCTAGTTTTATAAGTGTGTATGAGCCATCGGCCTGTAACAAGGTTGCAGACTACAAAAGTCCCTAGCTAGCTCGCACCACCATTAGTTTCTGTCAACACGAGAGGTCAGCAAGGTAGCCCTTCACCTCCTTCATCGCCTGCTCCTCCGTTGTCACCTGCTCCGCCTGTGCCTATGGCTGCTAGGAATTATGTATTCTGGGACTCCGATAGTCCTTTAGTTGCCCCTGTGCCTCCTGCAATATGGTCTCCCATCCCTGCTTCCGCTCTAAAAGCTATCCCTAAGTATTCTGGGGATGAGTCAAAGACACCAATGGAACATCTGGAAGATGTGGCGGACGTATGTCTGGTACACGGCATATCAAATAAAAATGTAGCTCTTAGGTTGTTGGCGCCTCCTTTCAAGGAAAGGCGCTAAACTGGTACAGGACTCTCAAAGCTATTACTATTGTAACTTGGGACTAGCTCAAACTCCGTTTTATGAGCATTTCTCCTACGTTGTTGACAAATCTTCATTGTACCATCAACTAAAAAATATAAAGCGAGCTCCTCATGAAGCTCTGCCTGATTTCAATGTGAGGTTTTGTGTCGTTAGAATAAGTGGATTAATCAAACAATAAACTAACACACCGATAAGACATTATATTAAAGAAATCTAATTAAAGAACATAAATGCAAACTCTAACAGCTTCTCCAAAGTCATCTCATCGTCATCTATCTCCAAGGATTTGATTAAAGGTGTTGGCTCTCAATTGTGTAATCAACAACTTGTTGAAATGGTAGCTTAGGAGAATGAGATTATTTGAAATTCTTGTGCATGACTAAATGATTTAAGCTATGAAAACTAAAAAGCTAAGATGGTATGATGCTTATAATATTGAAATGCAACTATAATAACTGCATATGAAAGCTAAGATTTGAGGTGTCCTTTCAACTCACAAAAGGGCTGTATTTATAGATTTTTGAGGGCAAGAATCCAGTTGGCAAAGATCAACGGTTGAGATCAAACCTATTAGGATGAACGGTGAGAGATTGAGAAGTTGAAAAAATGATAGAAAGAAAGATGGAAGATGAAAGATGTTTTCATAATTTAAATAAATAATATTTAATTATGTGTGAGAGATGATAAAAAGCGCTTTAATTAAATATAAAAATATTTAATTAAATGTGAGAAGAAGAAAGTTTCTAATTAAATATTTTTGGAATATTTAAGAAAGCTTTCAATTAAATATTCTTAGAATATTTAATTATGTGGAAAATAATAAAGAATTAGAATGAAAGCGTTTAATTAAATATTGGAAATATTTAATTATGGACAAAAGAAGAATATCATTTAAATTTAGAATTTAAATTTGTGATAATTAATATAAATAAATTATGAAATTTATTTAATTAATTAAGAGGAAGATGGTAATAATTAAATAAACTTATTTATTTAATTAAACTAGAAGAACTGGAAAAATGAACAATATAAATAAATTATTTATTTATTTATATGTAGATGACTGAAGAATATTAATTAAATAAATAATATTTAATTAATTAACAGGTTTGATTAACCATGACCATTTTTAGATGTGTACATTTTTCTCCTCTTTGAAGTGATGTGTTTTACGCATTGCTTCAAAAAAATTTGCCCCATATTTTTAAGAATTCTCGATGCTGTATGCCCCCTCGAGAGATAAATCGCCTGATGAAAGAATCAGAATGATTTTCAGAGGAAGATCAGTGATTTAACTCTCGAAATAGCGCTCTGTTTTGCAAAAAAATTGAATATTTGCACACTTTTACCCCCTTAAAAGGTGAAAAAGGTGAAAAGTCATTGTCATTTGAATAGTAACCTTTGGTAATTTTCAGAGCTCTAAGAGGTGAAAACAAGATGCCGATCCATTATGAGTACCACAGATTCGAGCAAGCCCACCGGTATCAGAGACCAGCTATGTATGGACCTTCGGTAAGTCGACCTGATCCTCCTTGTAAATTTTTTGATGATTTTTCACATTTTTTGTAATTTTAAAAAAATTTCATGTCCCAGTTTAGTGCGTACGAGCCATAGTATGGTGCATAGGGTAGATAAAGTTGCACATCCAGTTGAGTGCATAGGGATGAAATAGTCTCGTATAGCATAGAGTGGCGCATAGGGTACCTGTAGTAGCGCATACAGGAATGTTACCTACGTAGGATGCTAGATTGGCGCATAGGATGACTGTTTTGGCACATTTGGTAGATAGAGTCGCGCATACAAGAATTAGCGCATAGAAGGTCTATTTTAAAGCATAGAGTAGATAGAGTCGCACATTGAAGGATTTTGCGAATGGCAGCTCTATTTTAGCACATCCATGGTGTAAAGTGGCGCATACATGATTTAGCACATTGAAGGCCTATTTTGGCGCATCCATGAATTTTTCCTGATTTTGAAAGTTTGAAGAAATGATGATGAGTGTTTGATGATTGTTGTTAGATTAGACAACTGATTTTATGCTTTTGAATAACATCAAGAATATATTAGTTTGTTTTGAAAAATTTGTCTTCGTGCTTGAAGATCAAATAAGATTGATAAATTTTCTTTCCTGATTGAAAGACAAATAGTAATGATAGATTTGCTTTCCCGATTGAAAGTCAAATAGATAGATATTTAGTCATGTTGACTGTTAAATTTATTTCCATATGATATGAAAAATAAATAGTAGATGAAATGATTCATAAATTTTCTTTCATGCGATATGAAAAACAAATAGTAGAAATGATAGATAGATTTTCTTCCATGTGATATGAAAAACAAATAAGTGTTGATCTAGATTGAGCTTGCTTGATGTACTGATTGATTTTTCTTTTGATGTACCGATTGGATTAGAGATTGTTTGTTGATTAATTTGTTAGGATTCCTTGATGATGTTGTAAAGGAGGAATTTAACCTCCACATTAGAGAGAGATTTCCCCGTACGTGGGAGATGATTCCGCGATTGTCAAAAGATGATTTGGGGGTGATAGACTAGTGTGGTTTGAGTTCACTGTTGAGGATCCCATAGTATCGGGTTAATAGGGGGTTGTTGACTGCGTTGGCTGAGAGATGGCATAGCGAGCATAATACTTTTCATCTATCGACAAGAGAGATCATGGTGACACCAGAGGACGTATACAGGATTCTGGGTATTCTGGTAGTTGGGGAGCTTGTTATCTATGATCACAAGGAGATTGGAGGGACCGATGCTTTGAGATGAGTCTTCCAAGATCCTCATGCTGGTGGGTATGAGATTGCCTGGAAGGATATGGTATCGAGCTATGCCCCACTATCATCAGTGTTAGTAGGTATGATCAGTGGTTTTCTTTGTCTTGATCGTAGGGCAAAGGGACTATCAGTTGGTTGGGGGATGATTTTGGAGGATATGCTTCTCCATGGGACTAGATATGCATGGGGATCATGTATGCTTGCCCATTTGTACCACGATCTTCACCAGGTCGTGTACATAGATGGGAAGACTCTCTCCTATGGAGTTACTCTTCTTCAGATATTTGCATGGGAGCACTTTGCTATTACGCGTCCTATTATTCAGAGGGATCATCCCCTTGGGTTCCCATATGTCTATGCATACATAGGGCCGCTTGTCCAGCCGAGGTTGGGCAAGTTGGAGTATTGGTGATGCATGCTAGATGATCTAGATACAGTCATCTAGAGACCGTATGTAGATTGTGATCCATGGGAGATAGATGATTTAGAGTTGCCCTATGTTATGAGATCCAAATATTTGATTGGATGCACCCCCTACATTATTGAGTGATTTCTGGTGATGAGAGTCTTGAGGAAGCTAGGGTTAGTACAGATGATGCCGCAGGATGTGGCACATTATGCCAGGAACTGGGAGGATATACTAGAGTGGGGTCCTATTATAACCATTAAGGTGGCCCGAGCAGAGTATTTGGAGTTGTAGCCAGTGCAGTGGGCTATTCATCTAGAGGTTACAGATATAAGGATGACCGATGAGTATGTGGCATATTTTTACACACATCCCTTCTCGAGGTTTACCAGTCTAGAGGAGCCTACCCCATTATTGGGAGGGCTGATTATACAACAAGGACGAGGGCAGGGACAGGCACAGGTAGCAGTAGGGTAGCCACAAGGAGAGGCTCAGGCAGGAGCAGAGGATGTCGCGGCCATGGATATTGATGAGGGAGATGAGGAGGATGATTCTGGAAAGGATGACAGTGGGGATGACAGAGGTGGGGAGGGCAGAGGACAGAGGTATTTCTTTGATGTGCTCTTCAGGATGAGGCCACAAACCTTGAGAGTGGTGGACTAGCCTAGTACATCAATGCCACAAATCATTATCAGGGCTCCCTCATAGGGATAGATTGATGCGTTGCAAGAAGAGGTTCAGACTTTGAAGGGTCAGCTGGCATAGGCTCAAGAGATGATTAGTCAGCTGTAGGCACAGGTTGCACAGTCACCACCTTCTGACCCACAGGTAGCACAACTTACGGTCGAGAGAGACAACTTTAGAGAGAGATGTGTATAGGCCGAGGGGGTAGCCGAGAGACTTCTCAGGTTAGTGGAGAGCACCTCGATTGGAGAAGTTGTTGCTGAGGGACTAGAGACTGCTCGTGAGGCCAAGTATTATAGGATGAGGTATTTCAAGGCAGTACCACCCGAGAGGAGGATTGCCTTCACACTATCGGGTACTTGGTCACAGACCCATTCACACAACCATTCTAGGAGTGCTACCAGGAGTGTGGGTCAGGCAGTTAGATGAAAGCTCAGAGTTTCTAGGAGCAAAGATCCATTGAGACTCACTACCTCAGGAGGCAGCAGCAGTCGTGTGCCACGACCAAATGCTCCTCAGTGATGAGCACTTTTGACATGTTTATTCCATTGTATTTGATATATCTTTTTGAAACATTTGATATCCTTGTATTTCTGGACATTTGTTTTGATGAGATTTATGAGATGCAGTGGTGATTCGATTATGCATGTGTTATGGATGATTTATGCTTATGTCATGGATGCATGCTTATTTCTATATGTTATGTTGTGTATGATTTTTGTGATGTATGATGATGCAAATGATGATGTAAATGTTCTTCTTTTATGTTATGTATGATAATGCAGGATGTGTTGTGATGAAATGTTTCGAATATGATGTATGTATGATGCAATTGAAAATGATGTTCTTCTTTTATGTTATGTATGATAATGAATGCAAGATGTAAGATGTAATGGTGAATTGTTTTATTTGTGTGAAAATGATATGATGTAATGATGAATGATTCAAAATGGAACCTACTAGAATGAGATGAATGGATAAAGGATATGATTTATGAAGATGTAATATGAAATAAATGAAATGCACATGATATGAATAATGATGTAACATGATAATGATGATAATGATGTAAAATGTAAATGAACAAGATAACCTAACTGATGATGTGAAATGGATGCAATTTTAATATTTAGATGATGTGAATCAAAATTCAAATGTAAATGTTAATGTTATGATAATAATAATGAATTATTTATGCACACGATATGAATATGATGAACTAGTAATGAAATGATGATGCAAAATGTAAATGAAATAATAATGATACCCTAAATGAGTCTTTTGGTGAAATGATATGAGTAATGATAAAATGAGATGTAACAAATGTCCAATCATACTCAATCGTTGTCTGAAAAGATATTCAAAAATGTGGCCAACCTTCAAAAATCTATTTAAATAGCCCTCGAAGTGCAAATGAATTATGCAATCCTAAAATGCAGTAATGAACTATTCTCCTTGTTGCCATTTCGTGTTGTGCTTTGTTTTCATCATTGAGCCTTTTGATATGTTGAAATTTAGTACAAGCATCAAAGGGTATGTTAGCACCAATGATGACCTGAGTAGTGCTTTCATGATGTTTGATATAGAAAATTAATACAAGCATCGAGGTATAATTGAACCAAGATGACCTGAGTATTGTTTGCATAAACAAACAAAAGTAAACCAGTTTCCTATGCAAATTCTGAAATGTTATCAATGATACATTATAGAGCATGTCCCATGAAAAATTTACACAATACTAATGATTAGCTTACAGACAACAAGCAAAGAAAAATCATACTTATTCCTTGTGATTCTAGTTCAATACATCATTGAATCACTCTAAAGACATAATGTCATCAAATATCAAAACAACAATTGCAACTTATTGCTTTAAGTTTATCATTCATTTTATTCAAATTAAGATCATCCAATTTGTTCATTAGTCAATATAGTCATGTAGCCTCATTGTAATTGGACAAGTTTGTTGTTTCCTGATACTGGATTCTAGACACATGTTGCCATTTGCCTGTTTTTAGAAAAGCTCCAAGAAGTGAAATGCCCCCTTGTGACCTTGTACTTCGACTCTTGCTAAATGCAACTACTACTAAGGATAATCCTAATTCATCAAGCCATGATGAGGTCCTTGTCGTGTCAAGGAGAGATGATGCGATGTAAACCATGATGGCGAGGCATGTGTGTGATGCCGATGAAAAGATAGATATGCAAAATGAATCCTAATAGATGAGAGAGCCAAATAAAATCACAAACAATGCCTATTTGCTAGGTTTTCACCATTTGTTTTTATTGCACTTTTTCCTATTTTTATGATTTTTTTGCTATTACCAAGATGCCTGTTTTCCAAGTTTTCATCAAGGAAACAATTTTTTCTTTTTTTTCTTTTTTTGTATTTTTGCTCTTTTTGATTTTTTTGTATTTTTTCTCTTTTTGATTTTTTTGTATTTTTTCTCTTTTTGATTAATTTTTTGTATTATTTGTTTTTTCAAGACTTTTTGTGTTGTTTTTGATATTTTCTCAGGCATAAAACTTCTTCAAGTGAATGTTGTTGGTTGGATCTTCAAACAGGTCCCCTTTTGTAGTTGACAACTGATATGCCCCCGATCCATACGTTGCAATGATAACAAAAGGGCCCAACCAATTAGGTTCGAACTTGCCTTTCTTTTCCCAATCTTGTTGATTATGAGGGTTTTCTTTGAGAACTAAATCACCCACTTGAAAATTTCATGGTTTGACTCTGTGATTATAGTTGTGGGACATAGTTTGTTGATATCCCTTTAAATGATTAACTGTAGTTTGACGCCGCTCGTCAAGCAGTTCCAACTCTTGTAACCTTGATACTATATAGTCTTCCTCATTGATTAACTCTTTTAGAGATACTCGAAGTGAGGGAATCTCAACTTCTAGTGGTAGAACAACTTTTGCTCCATAGACCAAAGCATAAGGGGTAGCTCTTGTTGGTGTGAGAATACTTGTTTTGTATGCCCATAATGATGGATTTAATTGGACATGCCAATCACGACCTACGTCATTTACTGTCTTCTTCAAAATCTTCAGAATTTTTTTGTTTGAAGCTTCAACTTGACCATTCGCTCGTGGATAGTAAGGCATAGAGAATCTGTGTTGGATGTGGAATCTTTCACATAGCTCATCAACATCCTAATTTTTAAAGGGTCTTCCATTGTCTGTGATAATGGAGTTGGGAATACCATATCGGCAGATGATATAGTTTAGAATGAATGAAGAGATTTTTTTTCCAGTAACAGTTGTTAGGGGAACAACTTCAATCCATTTAGTGAAATACTCAATGGCTATAATGATGAATTTATGTCCATGTGAAGATGATGGGTGTATCTTACCAACCAAGTCCAATCCCCACTGAGCGAAAGGCCATGTTGTGGTGAAAGGTTGTAATTCTTGAGCAAGAGAGTGAATGAGATTCCCATGAATCTGACTTTTTGTACAATTCTTCACAAAGATGCATGATTCCTTCTCCATGGTCGGCCAGTAATAACCCAATCAAACAAGTTTCTTTGCTAAGGTTAGTCCACTTGAGTGTGTTCCACAAATTCTACCATGTACCTCTTGTAAGGCCTTTTCAGATTCATCGCGTTCGAGACATCTAAGGAGGGTACCATCTAGACCATGTCAATATAAGACGTCAACAATTAAGGTGTAGCGAGATGATTGACGGATGAAATTTCTTTTCTGATTTCTAGACAATTCTAAGGGTAAAATAGTATCTTTTAGGTAAGTGTAAATTTGGCCATACAAGGGAGAGTCGAAACTGGTTAGATGGAAAATGATTTGAGTTTCAAGATTGTCATGGGCGGGAGAAAACAATTGTTCCACCAGGAAATCATACCATGTTTGATTCTCTGTCAACTGAAGTAGAGAGGCGATTGTAGCCATAGCGTTTGCTGCTTTATTATCAATGTGCAAAATCTATATAAACTTGATATTAACAAAGTATTTCTTGAGATCACCCACCATTCTTTTGTAAGGTATCAACTTGTCATCTTTAGTGTGATATTCATCATTGATTTGATTTATAACAAGTTGTGAATCACCAAAGACTTGAAGTTTTGTGATTTTCCAGTCTACTGTAATTCTTATGCCAATTACTAATGCCTCATACTCAGCTACATTGTTTGTGCAAGGAAATATTAATCGATAAGATTTTGGAATTGTATGTCCCTAAGGTGTAATAAAAAGAATCCCAGCTCCTGAACCATGTTGAGTGTAAGAACCATCAAAGTAGAGTGCCCATGACTACTGGATAACGACTGTGAATACATCAGTATCAGGAAAATCAATGTGTATGGGGTCTTTTGTTGGTAGTGGTGCTTCTGCTAATTGATCTCCAATTACCTATCCCTTGATAGCTTTCTGATCTATATAATGAATATCAAATTCACTTAGGATCATAACCCATTTAGCCAGCCTACCAGTTAAGGTTGCCTTACTTAGAAGGCACTTGAGTGGATCAATTTTAGCCACAAGCTTTACTATATGAGTTAGCATGTAGTGTCATAACTTTTGAGAAGTGAACACCACTTCTAAAAAAGCTTTTTCAATGAAGGTATAATTAAGCTCGTGACTTGTCAGGGTTCGACTGATGTAATAAATAGCTCACTCTTTTCCTGAGTTGTCTTCCCATTCCAAGAATGCTCCTAAAGACACTTCCGTGACAACAATATATAATATGAGAGGTGCACCTTGCACTGGTGGAATCAATACTAGTGGATTCATGACATACTACTTTATCTAATCAAACGTTGCTTCACATTTGTGCTCCCACTTAAATGGAACATTCTTGTGTAAGAGATGTGTAAATGGTAAACTTTTATCTGCCAATTGAGCAATGAATCTGCAAATGGATTGTAACCATCTCTGTAAAGAGCGTAGTTGACTAATGTTTCTTGGCGGTGGCATATCAAGAATTGCTTGTACCTTAGCTGGATCTACTTCAATTCCCTTTTTTGATACAATGTAACCTAATAATTTTCTAGATTTCACTCCAAAGACACATTTCTTTGGATTAAGTCTCACTTTGAATTGTTCCATTCTTTTGAAAATTTTAGATAGGATATCGATGTGTCCTTCTCTAGTGTTAGACTTGGCAAGAAGATCATCAATGTAATCCTCCATGAATGTATGAATCATATCATGAAAAGATGTTGTCATTGCTTGTTGGTATGTAGCTCCTGCATTCTTCAGCCCAAATGGCATTACGTTCCAACAATAGGTACCCCAAGGACATGTGAATGTTTTTTTATCCTAATCTTCTGGTGCAATCTTTATGTGGTTGTATCCTGAAAATCCATCCATTAATGAGTACATTACATGTCCAACAGTCAAATCAACAATCATATCTATGTTTGGAAAGGGGAAGTCATCTTTGGGACATGCCTTGTTCAAATCCCTGAAATCTATACAAATTCTAATCCTTCCGTCTGGCTTTGAAAAAGGTACGATGTTGGAGATCCATTTCACATAATACATGGATCGGATGAATCTGACATCTAAAAGCTTTTTTAATTCCTCTTTAACCAGTAATGCAACATGTGGATGCATTTTTCTAAGTTTCTGCTTCACGGGTTTCGCCCCCGGCGTAATAGATACATGATGCATGATGAGATCTAGATTTAACCTAGGCATATCCATGTAGGACCATGCAAAAATGATTTGATTATTCTTGAGAAATTATATGAATCTAGGTATTTCCTCCTCTATTAGAGATGCGGCCAATTGCAAGATTTTGGGTTGTTCCGTGGAACCTATGTTGACTGCCTATGTTCGTTCAATTAGAATAGAAGACCTTTCCTAATAATGCTCCAAAAGAGTGTTTAGGTTCCCATCCTCTAGCGCCTTTGAAAGGTTTTTACCATTGGATATGCTTTTTATTTTTCTCTTATCTTGATCTAATACTGCCTTTGTTAGGTTTTCACCATCAGATCTTTGTTTTATATTATTTATTTCATAGTTGAGAAACTTGGCACTTTCCTGTCAAAGACTCTGATCTTGTGATTCCCTGGTGGAACTTGTTTTAGGTTGGGAGGAGAAAAGAAAGTTTATGATGGTTTCGTCATTGGGAAAAGTTGGGACATCAATAGGTGCGATTTTTTCCCAATCAATGAGTTCAGGATATACCAAAGGAAATGGATCATTAGGATGCATAAGGTCATTGGCCATTAGTGTCATGATTCTATTGTTAATGTCATCATAGGGGAGGTCTAGGATGGTATCCTCCTTTGAATGATCTGTTTCACTTTGAATCAAATTGGTCTCACTTGAGTCATGATCGCTTTGTAGGACATAATCGAGCAGAGGCCTTGAGCTTTCCCCTTGTAAGAATGTGGGTGTGAATTTGTGTATGATGTCCACCCTTTTCTCTGAGATGAAAGTATCATTAGAGAAGTCATCCCATTCATATTCATTGGAGTCAGTATCAGAATTGTTTGCTTGAATTCTCATAATTGATTCGGTTAACTCCTCCTTAGACATTCTTTGTACTACTTCTTCTTTTGTATCTTCACCATATCCTAACCTAGTTTTATCAGTTGGGTGCATTGTTTTTAGTTGGACCAATTCAACAATACCTTCTTTCCTTTTACCTATAGGGCCATTTCCTTCATTACCCATTTGTTGCATGATAGCATAACCTTTTCCATTCTATTATGTGGGTAACTTGACATGTTGTACGGATTCTTCTTCATCTTTATAGAGCCAATCAAGGATAGCTCTATCTTTCATTTCAGTTTCTTTGATAAATATCCCATTAAACTTGGTGATGGGAACAAAAGCTGATGCTAAGGCTGATGTAGCCTATTGTATGGATGTTGATGGTTGACCATGGGATCTTGGAGATAGGGGTAGATTAGAGAGTGATAAAGAATATTGTCCCACTCCATTATCTTTCAATTTTAGCTGGGTGCCAAAATTACTTATCATTTCACTTGCTTATTCATTATTCTTAGAGGTAGAGATGGCCAAGGCCTCTCTATTGTGTGGGACAAGTGTGTCCTGAGTTTCTCACGGGTTAAAGCAAGTTTGACTACTAATGTGATCAACAGGTATTGTTACTAAGTATCCATCAAATGGAAACTTCAACCATTGATGATAAGTAGATGGTACAGCTTGCATGTCATAGATCCATGGATGTCCCAAGAGTATGTTATAAGCTAGATCTTGATCTAGAACTTGAAAAAAGGTATTCTTCACAACAGGTCCCACTCTGATTGGTAGCATGATGAGGCCTTTGGAAGTCCTTTCCTCATCATCATATGCCTTGATTGTAATTTTCCTTCGTGGATCTATAGATTTTGCTGAATATCCCAAAGCTAGGACCAATTTCAAAGTACAAATATTTAATCTGGCTCCCCCATCTATGATGACATGTCTAATGTGGGCTTTGTGAACCATGACCTCTAAGTAGAGTGATGAATTGTGTGGATGGGTTATGGATGAGTCATCTTTTTCAGTAAAGGATACACATGTGGATGAGGAAAATTGTCCCACCATGGCTTGAAATTTATTGATATCCAAATTAGGGGATACAGTTATATCACCAAGGACCTTTTCCAGGATGTCCTTATGTGCAGGTGATAACTTTAAAAGTTCCAAGATAGAAATTTGGGCTGATGTTTTTCATAGTTGATCAATCAAATTGTATTGACTTGGAGGGGGAATTTTTGCTTTAGATGAGCTTTGTTTGACAATGATTTTGGCTTGTCGTAGCATTGACCTCTCGATATTCTTGCTTACCTTTGATTCAAATAGCATTGATGTGCTGATCGTCAGTATAAATATGATTGATAATGATGTCATGGACTTAATTAACATTCTTGCCCTTGTCACCCGAAGATTCTCCTTTTTGATAATTAGGGAGAGGATCCTTGAATGCTTGATGGTCATTATTGGCATTATGTCCTTTAACCATGATGGTATGGTTATCAATCAGGTCTTGAACAATATTCTTTAACCCTTGGCAATTGTTTGTTTTATGACCTTTGCACCTATGATAATCACAAAAGTGTGAGTGATTCCATGATGGTGGTTTAACTCGAGGCTCATAGTCTCTTTGTGGTGGCAATGTAATAGAGTTTTGATTCAATAACTCTTTTAGAATGGATTCCAAAGATTGGCCCAAGGGAGTGAAAGTCCGTCGATTCAAAAAATTTCAAGATCTGGGCATATTTGAATTTTCATTATTTCCAGAATTATTGCCATGATTATTAGTTGCGTTTCCTTGATTGGAAACATTGCCTTGGGTATTAGAATTTCCAGCATTATTGCTACGTTGAACACCTGACACATTAAGGATGGTAGGATTTGTATTCATGTTGTTAGCATCTACTACCCCATCATTCACAACATTTTTATTTCGAGTCCAAAAGTGTGACTTGTCATTGTTGTTATTATGGTTGTTGTTGTTGTTGTATGAATTTGAACCCTCTTTATCGATTTTTAGAACTCCACGCTTGATCAAAGCACCTTCAATAGTAATCATGTTTTCAATCAATTTTTTAAATGATGGAGGATAGTGAAGGTTTAGTTTGTAGCTCATTTCTTGATTGAGACTATCGATAAAGATCTCCATCTATTCTATTTCAGGAACAGGGCGAGAGTATCTAGCAAACACCCTTCTCGACCTTTGCAAAAATGTAGTGAAAGATTCCCCTACTTTTTATTTCACCTTACAAAGATCAAGCATGGTTATCTGGTGTAGGATGTTGTAAGAGTATTGTGATATAAACTTTTTTATTAAATCCTCAAAGGTTTTGATGGGGGGAGTGATCTTTGAAAGCCACTCCATAGATTGTCCACCCAGACTTCATGGAAACAATCGCATTAAGTAGGTATCATGATGAGCGAATTCTAAGCTCATATTTCAGAAATCCCTGACATGTTCAATGGGGTCAATTTTCCCATTATGCCTATCAAATTTAGGGATTTTGCAATGTTTTGGAAAAGGAATCATTCGAAGACTCCTATCAAAAGGATAAGGACATATGTCATCCAAAAAAAACTTCTTTGTGGTACCCCCTTGTAATTCGTTGATCTGTTGAGTAAGGGCACTAAAATCATTAGGAGGAGTTTCAGGATTTTCTTTAATCCCTTCTATGTCAAAATCAACAGGTAACTTAGCTCTTTGATTAGCTAATGAAAGGAAATATCTTTCCTTGTTCATTCTAAAACTCTTTCCATAAGAGTATGGAATAAGGGATCTTGCTCAGCTTCTTGGAGCTTTTCTTTTGTTATTTCTTCAATATTTGAATTATTACAGGGGATCTCTTCCCTCTGACTATTATCACCCATGTTTCTTACTATACTTTCTCTTTCATCTTTTTCTATGTGCTTTTGAGATCTCGTGACAACAGGCATAACCTTCACTCAATTTCTACTAACCTTGATCAAAATAATGAAATAGTGCAATGTTGATGTATATGAAAGTCAAGATAGAGTGACGATTCTATGACTTAAAATATTTTTAATCTTTAGCTCGCAATTCCTTGATTGGAAGGATGAAAATCCTGTTTGTGGGAATTAAACCAAAGACCAAAATAAAGATGATTTTGCACTTTGTGATGTTTGATCACAGCTTTGTAAAAAGATGGGTTTGATGGATGCCTAATGTGGTTGATCTCTCTATTGCAGAATTTGATTGGGACGAGTAGTGTATGTAATTGCAGGTTGGGGAATATAAGAAGGACAAATACGCTAACTGTGGTTGTGCCTTTGAGAAAAGGGCTCTTCTTTGAAAGAATGCTCATGAGTATAAGGGTTCTATAGCATAATCGTTAGTTAAACCTATAATATAATCATGATATCGGTGAATAAAGGTCCTCTATTCAAGCAAGACCTTTCAACTTTGATATAGAAATTTCCTCTTCTTCAATAACTTCTTATAACTGAGGGATTTCTTTGGCTTTCTAATTTTCCTTTCTAGAGACTTCTTAGCAAAGGTTGTAGACTATAAAACTCTGAGCATTGGAAAGACTAGACTGATATGACTTGATTTCTGAATGTCAGAAAATTACCTAGGCTCGAAAAACATATGTGCCAAAATAGAAACTGAATGTGTCAAAATAGATCATAGATGCACCAAAACAGAGCATGGATGTGCCAAAACAGAGCATAGATGTGCCGAAATAGAGCATAAATGTATCAAAATAGAGCAGTAATGCACCGAAACAAAGCAACAATGCACCGAAATAGAGCAGTAATGCACCAAAATAGACCTGACATGCCCTAAATTATTTGTTTAGACTTCTGAGACAAACATGTTTGGATAGTTTGATATTTTGGATGATCTTAATCTGATTTAAATGTGAAAAAAACAACATAGAGAAGTAGACAGTTGTTCTGTTAATCCTAAATCTAAACAAAGAGTTTATGTTCTTGAGAATTTCATAGGTTTTGAACAAGATAAGCACTTCAGTCAGACTCACTCTTAATTTGTCAAATAGGTCATCATAGTAATCACATCCCATAGCTTAAAATCACATCGACTCACACAACCATGTCACCCCTAGAGGGTGCCCATTTTTTTGTCTTTTCCAGGTGTGTACTCAAGGTGACGGAAGTGGATACTGAATCCCCTGAGCAAACAATCTGTGGCAACTATATGGTGAGTGTCTTGGGGGAAAATTATTCCCTCCCCTTGCACTATGATTAAGATGATGTTTGGATACTGACTCAGCTGGCTTTCTACACTATGGTTCATAGTTAAGGTTTCCATTTGGCGCAGCAACAAATAAAATCCCTCAAGAAACCTCCCAACCTTTAGAGCAAAGGCTTTGAGGATGGTTATCTTTGCACACTGCCATCGAATTGCGGACTTTCCCTGAATTCGCTTTTGATTATAGTGGGTTGGAAAACCTGGCTTTGGTTGTTCCCACTTAGGTCGTTCCCATAGGGTGAGTACTTTTTCCCACTACGGAAGGCCCTCTAAAGGATGTAATAAAGCATAAACATTGTATAAGAATAAAAAGGTAGTTTGGTATTTTGGTCACCCAGTTAAGGGGAGAGCATAGACCTATTGCCACAAACAAAGCAAACAATGTTCTTTTTATAGCACCAAATGACAATGAACTAATATAAGTGAAGATTTTGCTTCACAATAGGCATGGGGTTCATTTCCAAGCTTGCCGAAAAATAATTGATAGCCAGTGACTGCCTAGGATGATAGACTGATTTTAAATTTCATCTAGGTTAGTTCAAAACTTGCCCTTAAAAGCTAAATAAAAAATTTTGTCCAGATGATTCTCAGAATCAAAAAATTATTTTCAAACCCATGTCTGAGAAAAATTGTTGTATGAAGATGAATTATCGAGGGAATCAAAATTTCTATTTACCAAACCTACATACACCAAAAATGGTCCCCAATGTGCCAAACAGGTCTGGATGCCAACACAGAAAGATCTAATCTGGGGATGCAGAAATGAGTCCCCATTCTGCAGAAAAGCAATTCAGGATGCAGCACAGTGATCAGGATGGTAAAAACATATTAAATCCTTTGAAATAGTCCCAAATCATGAGAAAGAAAGCTTCGTGTATGTCTTCAAAGCAAACTCCTAGGCTATCACATCACAACCGAGGAAAATTTTCTGCAAAAAGATTAGCAGAGGGAAGCCCACAATTAATTATAAAAAATGTGTAGTTAGAGATAGGTACCTGGACAATCTAATGTCAAACTAACACACCGATAAGACATTATATTAAAGAAATTTAATTAAAGAACATAAATGCAAACTCTAATAGCTTCTTCAAAGTCATCCCATCGTCCTCTATCTCCAAGGATTTGATTAAAGGTGTTGGCTCTCAGTTTTGTAAGTAGTAGCTTGTTGAAATGGTAGCTTAGGAGAATGAGATTATTTGAAATGCTTGTGCATGACTAAATGATTTAAGCTATGAAAACTAAAAAGCTAAGATGGTATGATGCTTATAATATTGAAATGCAGCTATAATAACTGCATATGAAATCTAAGATTTGAGGTGTCCTTTCAACTCACAAAAGGTTTGTATTTATAGATTTTTGAGGGCAAGAATCCAGTTGGCAAAGATCAACGGTTGAGATCAAACCTGTTAAGATGAATAGCGAGAGATCGAGAAGTTGAAAAAAAGATAGAAATAAAGATGGAAGATGAAAGATGTTTTCATAATTTAAATAAATAATATTTAATTATGTGTGAGAGATGATACAAAGCGCTTTAATTAAATATAAAAATATTTAATTAAATGTGAGAGGAAGAAAGTTTCTAATTAAATATTTTTGGAATATTTAAGAAAGTTTTCAATTAAATATTTTTAGAATATTTAATTATGTGGAAAAGAATAAAGAATTAGGAAAAAGCATTTAATTAAATATTGGAAATATTTAATTATGGAGAAAAGAATAATATCATTTAAATTTAGAATTTAAATTTGTGATAATTAATATAAATAAATTGTGAAATTTATTTAATTAATTAAGAGGAGGATGGTAATAATTAAATAAACTTATTTATTTAATTAAACTAGAAGAATTGGAAAAATGAACAATATAAATAACTAATTAAATTTATTTATATGTAGATGACTTAAGAATATTAATTAAATAAATCATATTTAATTAATTAATAGGCTTGATTAATCGTGACCATTTTTAGATGTGTATAGGTTCCATTTGACCTGGCAGAGAGTGCCTATTGGTAGCCGACCACCTCGGGATCTTGCATTCATGTTCTACCTAAAGTCGATCAATGATGATATCTTCATGATGTTACAAGCTCTTAGCGGAGAGAATCTACCCAATGCTTATGCCTTGGTTGTTGCTACAGAAAATAATCTGATCACTACAGGAAAGTTGGCACCGAGACCCATCATGCCATTGTTTCCTGAATGCAATGTCGTGGAGGCTGATGTTCCTTCGACCAACGCATCTACGATTTCCCCCCAATCTATGTATGTGTATCTCAGAAGTGCTCTGAGTGTAACTCTAACAGTAGCTCCTGTGCCTAACCCCTTGGCTATTGAGATGAACGAGATGAGAGAACAAATGTGGGCCATGATTAATGAGTTAACTACTTTGAAGCAGCATCAATATAGTTATCAAAAGCCGTCTTACTAGAGTTATGAAGGTGGAAAAGCTTTGTATGAATCAAATTAGTGGCAAGATAGGTCACGTGGAAATACCTCAACTCATCCGAGTAACCAGATGGTTCTGGTAACCCTGCCAATGTAGACCGTTCATCCTAGTTTGAATAAAGAGCTGGTGGCTAGACAAAATAACTTAGCTGAAGATGCCAATTCATGGTACTTTCCTTGCAATGATGCACACATGCCAAGAAACTGTCCACGAGGAAACTTGCAACAAAAGATATCAAACCAACATAGCCAAGGCGGTGCACCGAACCTCGACAACCAATCATACGCCTCTCAGGAGATGGACAATGTTGTCCTCACTGCTCAAATGCAAGGGAAGTCTATTCAACAAAAATCAGACATCGTTTCAGATCAAGCTCTCTTTTCTTGGAGGGAAGGAGAAAAGTCGGCGTTTCTGAATGACATCCCTATGGATAAAGTGCCTCGAGTGCAATCTAACTACAACACAAATTCAAAGCGTAGATTCACCAAAGAGTTCACAGCCTTGCCTAGCCCAATGGAAGGCCTATTGCCAATCCCACCACAGTCTAAGGTAGCTATTCATAGCTCTCTAAGTCCACTTCCTCCGAAGGTGAAGGCTCCATCGATCACCCCTATTGTTGCCAAACAGCCAGATGCACTGACCATGAAGCCAATGTCAATTGTGAAACCTAAAGAGCAAGCAAACGTGACTCACCAGTCGAGAGCACAGTTCAACATGGTGGAACAACTAAAGAAGTCATCTGCCAATGCTTCTCTGTGGGATGTCTTGGCTATTCTAGAGTAGAAGGTACTATTACAAAAGGCTTTGTCAGGAGAGGAGGATGCAAAGGTACCTACTAAGTCTAATGAAGAGAAAGTATCCAGTCCTGACCTAGATAAAGTGCTAACAATTCAACCAAAGGAGAACCTTGAGTCTAGAAAAGAAAGTAAGCCTAAACCTAAGCCTTTCTTTCTAACACTTATTATTAGCGACAAGTTGCTATATAATTGTATGATTGACTCTGGTGCTAGCACCACTATCATGCCAAAACAAGTAGTTGATGCTTTGGGTTTAAAATATGACCCTCTGAACAAAGGAGTCATGCAGCTAGATGGAAATAAGGTTCATACTGTTGGGGTAATCAAGGGTTTTCCTATGAATTTTTTTACTTGCCCTAGTATCACTATAAATCAGGATACCGTACTCATTGATATTCCTCTATTTGGGATTTGTTTGTCTCGGGAATTCATAGCAAATGTCAGAGGATATCTAGCACTAGACTGGTCACACCTGATTCTGAGGACCAAACATGGAGCCAAGATGAAACTATTGTCAGAAACTTTGCATTCCGAACATGTTGCTAACGAGGCCCTGCTCAACTTTGAAGCAACACATAATTCAATCACTCGGGAAGAGAGGTTCAATGTGGAATTTTTGGAAGAAGAGGAGGCTACTAGCTCCCAGACATAAGACGAGGAAATTATTTTGGAAGAGTTTATTGATATAGACCCTTTCGGGAATTACCATGCAACTGGCCTCAGAACCTATGTTATACATGAAGAGAGGCAGATTATGCCCAAAGTTACTAAGGAGTGTGGAGGTGAATAATCTTTGGAATTATGGACTTTGTACTGTGATGGTGCAAGATGTAGAATAGGAGCTGGAGAGGGGATTTGTTTGATATCCTCATCCGAGGAAAAGACTTTGAGGTCGTATCGCTTCCATTTCACGTGCTCAAACAACAAAACAGAATATGAGGGTCTAGTCCATGGTTTAAACCTTGTGGAACAAATGGGTGCAAAGAATATAAGTGTGCTCAGAGATTCAGAGTTGGTGGTAAACCAAATCCGTGGAATTTCTGCTACAAAGAATATTCGTATGCGATCCTATTGACATAGAGTCTAGGATATGATTGACAGCTTTGAAGCATTCAATATTTAGGCTATACCGAGGGAGAAGAACTCTGAAGTTGATAGAATGGCGACTATCGAGGCTCAGTTTGAGTCGGCCTCTGAATCATTAAGAAATAAGCATGCGGTGAGGGTAATTGCAAGACCCATTGTTCCAGATAACAATCAAGATCAGCAAGTGTTCAATAGCAATGCTCATATTGCATCATTCCTCCAGTCCTCTAGATAATTTTCCTATCAGCTACAACTGAGTATCGCCGAAGCTTATGGGGATCAAATTATCTAGTTGAAATCCAATAAGCTTCCAAGAGGGCTAGTCAATTTAGAGAGCCTGTTTGATTCTGATGATGCGACGAGAGACAAAAGGAAGCTTGTGGCTGACAAGGGTGATTACACCGATTTGTATATTGGGGAAGACAAAAATCTCAAGGCCGAGAAAGAGTTTTCTCAGAAGAATAAGGAAAGACTAAGGTATTTATGTGATGAATATCCGAGTGTAGTAGCCTGGTCATATGATGATCTTAAAGGATACGATCCCAGGATCATCGAGCATACAATTGAGTTGTCAAAAGGGGCAAAGCTAGTTTGTCAAAGGTAGAGACCTATAAACCCAAAGATAGAGTCTCTCATGTCACAGGAGTTAAATAAGTTGATCGCATCCCGAATAGTGTTTCCGATAAAACACAACACTTGGGTGTCAAAATTGGTGTCAGTCCAAAAAAAAAATGGGGACATACACCTATGCGTAGACTTCTAAGGCTTGAATAGAGCATCCTTAAAGGATCATTACCCCCTACCTTCAATGGAGGTAATTCTGCAAACTGTAGCTGGCTCTGAAATGTTTTCAATGTTTGATGGATTTTTGGGCTACAACCAGATTCGAGTAAAGGAGGAGGACCAACATCAGACAGCGTTCACCACAAAGTGGGGGACTTATGCATATGGCAAGATGCCTTTTGGAATTTCGAATGCTGGAGCCACTTTTCAGAGGGCTATGGATATTTCCTTTAAGGATTTGATCCATAAGATTATACTCATCTATCTGGATGATTTGACAGTATTTTCAAAATATTCTCATGATCATTTTGATCATTTGGAGCTTCTCTTCCAGAAGTGCCAAGAATTCAAGATTTCTTTAAACTCGAAGAAATGTGTGTTCAGAGTTCCCCAGGGAAAGCTATTGGGATATGTTGTCTCTAAGGAAGGCATTTCCATTGATCCAAAAAGAGTTGATGTGATCCGAAAACTTTTGTTACCTGTCAACAAGAAGGGTGTGCAATCTTTCCTAGGTAACGTCAACTTCATTAGCCAATTCATTGTGGATTTTGCAAGGACCATTTGGCCTATTACCTTAATGCTAAAGAAGGACCAGATTTTCGAATGGACAGTGGAAGCCAAAAAAGCTTTCGAGCTTATAAAGGAGGCTATTTATTTTGCTCTTGTGTTGTTAAACCTGGACCTGTCGAAGGATTTTATTATGTACATTTTTTGGTGCTGGCAATAGTATTGCCATAGTACTTATGAAAAAGAATGATGAAGAGAAGAGGGAGTCCCTTGTTGCTTTCTATTCATGAACCTTGAAAGAGTACTATGTAAAGTACAACTTTGTAGAAAAGCAGGCCTTTGCCATTGTTAAAGGGCTTAAAAAGTTCTGATATTTGATATCATACAATAAGGTGATTGTTTGTGTACCACATCCTAGTGTGTGGGAGTATATCATGGAGGGAGAAATAATAGAGAAGAGAGATAACTGGATGACCAAGATCCTAGAATATGATATTGAAGTCAGACCTATCAAGACTGTCAAAGGAAAGGGACTATGTGAGTATCTCACAGAAAACAATGAAACAATGAAAGAGCTTGAGCCTCTGGAACCTGTGTTGTTGAATGAAGAAAATTCTCAGGGTGACTGGCTGGAAGATAGAATAAACTTCATGCAAACAGGAAGGTATCCAGTCAATCTACCTTCTTTCAAAAGGTGTTTCTATAATTTGCAAAATAGTAATTATGTTATCTTGGAGGGTGTCCTATTTAAATAAATTTTAATGGCATCTTGCTAAGGTGTGTAAATGAGGAGCAGGCCAAGAAAATATTAGATCAATACCATAATAGCCCAATTGGAGGACATTTTTCTGCAAGGACCATAGCAATTAAAGTTAAATGTGCTAGTTATTTTTGGCCAACACTTTTCAATGATGCATTTTTACTGATTAAGTCTTGCAATGAATGTCAGTTCCATGCTGAAAGGAGAAAGAATGTTGCTATGCCATTAAGGCCTATAGTAGTAGAAGAACCTTTTGCTTAATGGGGTTTAGATTTCATTGGGATGATTAACCCTTTCTCCTCAGCCAGGCATAAGTGGATATTGAGAGCTATGGATTACTTCACTAGATGGGCAGAAGCAATGCCATTAAAAAATGCAACAGAAGTGGAGATTGTTAATTTTCTAGAGGAGTTGGTAGCCAGATTTGGCCTACCCAAAACAATCCTGACAATGCTAAAGCATTCCTCGGCTCAAACATGAGTCAGTTCGCATTGAAGTATGGGTTTTTCCTGAAAACCTCTTCTAATTATTACTCCTAGGGGAATGGCCTCACAGAGTCTACTAACAAAAACCTCATCAGGTTAATAAAGAAAATAGGCTCAGAACACCAGAAAGAATGGCATAGGAACCTCTGGACAGTGCTGTGGGTAGACTGAATCACGCCCAAGAAGATACTAAAGACATCTCCTTATGAGATGGTTTATGGGAAGGAGGAATTGTTGCCTATTTCCACAGAAATCCCTACCCTACAGTTGCTTAAATCTTTGGAAATTGAACAAAACAAAGCAATGGAGGTGAGATTTTCCGAGTTACTTGAGGTACAAGAAAAAAGAGAGCACACCTTTGAGGCGATGAACAATCGCCAACAGGTGGTTAAGAAATGGTTTGACAAAAAGGCGTTGGATCAAGGGTTACAATGTGGGGATTTGGTGCTCAAGTTCAATGAATGTGGAGCAAAGCCCGGTCAACATAGCAAATTTGACAGATTCTGGGAAGGACCTTTCAAAATTACCCAATGCAAACAGTTCAACTCTTTTGAGTTGGAAGATGAAGAAGGTAACGCCCTAAGTATTCCAGTTAATGGAATACATCTTAAATTTTTTTATTAATTCTGCCCATGTGAAGGCTATGTAAATTGTAAATATGAAATTAATTTGTCCTGCTTTAAAGTTTTGGGTATTCTCAGTGCTTCGTAATAACAACAATGGTACAAGAAATTAAAAGAAAACATTGTAAATGGGCCAAGATTTCCGAAAAGACATATATTATATATGGGCCAAAAATTTACATTATATTGGGGGGCCAGAGGCCTTGTATTGATATTTACATATGTTCGCTATAGAGCAAAGCTTGAAAGGTGAAAAAAAAAAAAAAAATGGGGATCATCTTCATTCTCAAGTTATCAGTGAGAAGGACTAGCAATCATAGCAATAGGCGACACGAGATTAGGGAACACCATTCTTTCAAAATCTTCATACCACTGGATATTTGGGTAAGTGCACCAAGATGGTTCCCAAAAAGGGGACTTAAGTGGATAGTTTTTTTCTAAAATCAAGAAATACTGACCTTGGATGTGAAATTGAGGATACTTAGACTCAAAATTTTGAGATGGAACAAAAAATGGATTCAAATGATCCGAGTCTACTTTCTAAACTACTAATTTATTTTGAAAATGATTGAGATTAAGGGGTTCAAACGAGGGACGTACACAAATTGGTGTTGTTTTTGTCAGAAAAACATAACATAGCAACTCTTGTACGACCTCATATGGTGAAAAAAAAATTAGTATTTTTAAAATAAAAAGGGTTAGAAGATAGCTAAGAGTATTTAGTTGATGCATGATTTTTCTGATAAATTTTTAATGAATATTTGATTTTTTACTAATTTGCGAAGTGGACATATCCTGAAAAAAGAATTTTGGCTGTGCTACCCCTACAAATTTTGGAAACTAATTGATTTGTTTTTCTTTTAATTTTTTAATTTTTGTAGAATGGAGTCTAGTTTCTAAAAATGTAATTTATTTGAAAAATTGATGAACGGTTAATTTATAACGAAAAAAATACCAAACACTTCTTTTTGGCAAAAAAAAGACATACAGATAAAATAAATTATGGATGAAAGACTTAACATTTTCAGAAAGTGAAAAAAATTACATCATTGGATAGCTAAGAGATAACCCAACATTACCCATGTGCTCGATTTTTTCGATATTGAACATTGAACCGCATGCAATCCTGACAGTGAGCACAAACTCAATTATGAGAAATATGGTGTATTTTTTAAAAACACGTCTCTAGTCATTGGGAATGCCCTCCAAACCTTTGGGTTGGAATTCCAAGGCAATACCAAGCTTAAAGTTTGGTAATTCTCAAAGCAAGATATAACACAAGCGCGTTATAATGAGAGCGCATTATAACGCGCTCGCATTATATCTCACTTTGACATGGTTTTTGCTTTTGTGGGGAACATGTCTACTAACCCACAACGCGAGCGCATTATAACACACTCACGTTATGTCTTACTTTATGTTAAATGCTAATATATTAATTTATGCTGATATATTTTTATGTACATGTATGTATGTATGCTTGTGTGGATGTAAGATTATATGTACAAATGTATTATGCTTGTATGTGTGCATTTATGTATGTCTTTAGATGAAGGGAGAATTTAGAGAGATTCTAGAGAGATGGAAAGGGGGTCGAAGTGAGAGTTTAAGAGAGAGGGAGTGGGAGAGAAGGGGTTGGATTGAGGGGAACTTAGCTAGGTAGGGTGGGAGGGATAGAGGTAGGGAGAGAGAGAAGGGGGGTTGGAGAGAGAGAATTGATGGAGAGGGAGAGAGAGAGAGGGGGGGGGGAGAGAGATAATTGAGGGAGAGGGAGAGAGAGAGAGACAAAGAGAAAGAGAAAGAGAGGGTTATGTAGGTAGGGTGCAAAAGGGAGAGACTTGAGAGTGTGAGAGGGAGAGACTTGAGAGATATGTAGTGAGAGGGAGTGTGAGAGAGAGGGAGTGAGAGAGGGTGGTAGGGATTGATTGAATGAGAGGTACGCAGAAAGAGGGAGATGGTAGATAGAGACAATTAGAGAGGGTGGAAGGGAGGGAAGGAGGGAGAGGTGAGATGTATATATAGAGACAAAGTGATAGGGGTTGAAGGATTAGTATGGAAGACCTATAGGGTTGATGGTTTCTAGAGTAGTAGGGTTTAAGGTTTGAAGGTTGATGGAATAGGTTTGATGGTAGAGGGTATTTGGTTGAGGGTATAGGGTAGAAGGTTTAAGGTTTAAGCATTTAGGGTTGAAGGGTTTGGGGTTAAGGGTTTAGGGTTTACTTGGTTGAGGGTAGAGGGTTTAGGGTATAGTTTTGAGGGTATATGGTTGAAGGATTAGGTTTAGGGTTTAAGGATTGAGGATTGAGGGATTAAGGGTTGAGGGTTGAGAATTGAGGGTTGAGTGTTTAAAATATAGGGTAAAGGGTAGAGGTTATAGGGGTTGAGAGATTAAGGGTTGAGGGATTAGGGTTTAGGGTAGAGAGCATTGGGTTGATGGTAGAGGTTAGAGGGTAGAGGGTAAAGGGTTTAACAGTTTAGGGTTTAAGGGGTTAGGGTTGAGGGTCGAGGGTTTAGGTTTGAGTGTTTAAAGGTTTAAGAGTTGAGGGTTTAAGGGTCAAGAGGGTTGAGGGATTAGGGTGGAGAGTTTACTAAGTGGGTTTGAGGGTTGG
>CM021101.1:612109038-612198075 GCA_007115665.2 Sequoiadendron giganteum
GATTAAGAGGGTATAGGGATTAAGGGATTAGGGTTTAAGGGTTGAGGGATTAAGAGGTTATAGGGGTTGAGGGATTAGGGTTTAAGGGTTGAGGGTTGAAGGTTGAGGGATTAAGAGGGTATAGGGATTAAGGGATTAGGGTTTAAGGGTTGAGTGATTAGGAGGGTATAGGGGTTGAGGGATTAGGGTTTAAGGGTTGAGGGATTAAGAGGGTATATGGATTGAGGGATTAGGGTATAGGGGTTGAGGGATTGGGGTTTAAGGGTTGAGAATTGTAATAAGATTTAATTACATAATGAGATATACTTTAATATTGTAAGGTTGAATTTCATGTTTGGTGTAGTAGCATCTTGTTCTGTAAATGCCTTGAGTAGGAAAATTGGCAAAGTTTGAATTTTGAAATATAAACAATGTGAAAAAGGTCATATAAAGGTCATGTAAAAAATTTGTACACATTTTTTTGCAATTTGTGTGACCAAGAGGATTGTTCCAACATGTCTAAATAGGTATGTTTATGCTAGGAATGGTCCTCTTTCGCACCGAAACACGTAGAATCACTCTGAGCTATGTTCCACCAGATCGAGCCCTTAAGGGTCCAAAGTGCAAAATGGCTGCAACCTTCAGCATGCTAGTACTCGGATACCATGACATTTAGAATCTTCTTTTCTGATCCTACAGAAAGGTGTTGGGATCCTCTAGAAAAAATTCTCTCGGTTTTGTCTATCTTGGAGTGGTTTTCTCATGGCGGTGGATTTTCACTTGATGGAAAAGGTGTCAAATTCAAGCAGTGCAAAGTTGCAAAGTGGTGCAACTTTAGCTCTACAACTCATGTGACCAAGTAGACTGTTCCAACACGTCCAAATAGGTATGTTTATGCTAGGCATGGTCCTCTTTCACACCGAAATATGTAGAATCACTTTGAGTTGTGTTCCACCGGATCGATCCCTTAAGGGTCCAAAGTGCAAAATGGTTGCAAACTTCAGCATGCTAGTACTCGGATACCGTGACACTTAGAATCTTCTCGTCTGATCCCACATAAAGGTGTTGGGCCCCTCTAGAAAAAACTCTGTCGATTTTGTCTATCTTGGAGTGGTTTTCTCATGCCGGTGGATTTTCACTTAATGGAAAATGTGTCAAATTCAAGTAGTGCAAAGTTGCAAAGCGGTGCAACTTTCGCTCTGCAACTTGTGTGACCAAGCAGACTATTCCAACACATATGAATAGTTATGTTTATGCTAGACATGGTCCTCTTTCACACCGAAACACGTAGAATCGCTCTGAGCTATGTTCCACCGGATCGATCCCTTAAGGGTCCAAAGTGCAAAATAGCTGCAAACTTCAGCATGGTAGTACTCGAATACTGTGACACTTAGAATCTTCTCGTCTAATCCTACAAAAAGGCATTGGGCCCCTATAGAAAAAATTCTCTCGGTTTTGTCTATCTTGGAGTGGTTTTCTCATGGCGGTGGATTTTCACTTGATGGAAAAGGTGTCAAATTCAAGCAGTGCAAAGTTGCAAAGTGGTGCAACTTTTGCTCTGCAACTCATGTGACCAAGCAAACTATTCCAACATGTCTAAATAGGTATTTTTACACTAGGCATGGTCCTCTTTCACACCGAAACATGTGGAATCGCTCCGAGCTATGTTCCACTAGATCGATCCCTTAAGGGTCCAAAGTGCAAAATATCTGCAAACTTCAGCATGCTATTACTTGGATACCATGACACTTAGAAACTTCTCGTCTAATCCTATAGAAAGGCATTAGACCCCTCTAGAAAAACCTCTCTCAATTTTGGCTATCTTGGAGTGGTTTTCTCATGGTGGCAGATTTTCACTTGATGGAAAAGGTGTCAAATTCAAGTAGTGCAAAGTTTCAAAGTAGTGCAACTTTTGCTCTGCAAATCCTGTGACCAAGCGGACTGTTCCCACACATCTGAATAGGTATTTTTACTCTAGGCATGGTCATCTTTTGCACTGAAAAATGTGGAATCACTCTGAGCTATGTTCCACCAGATCGATCCCTTAAGGGTCCAAAGTGCAAAATGGCTGCAAACTTCAGCATGCTATTACATAGATGTCGTGATTCTTAGAAACTTTTTGTCTGATCCTATAGGATCATGTTGAGCCTGTCTACAAAAACCTCTCTCGATTTTGGCTATCTTAGAGTGGTTTTCTAGTGGTGGCGGATTTTCACTTGATGGAAAAAGCATCAAATGCAAGCAGTGCAAAGTTGCAGAGTGGTGCAACTTTCATTCTGCAACTTGTGTGACCAAGCAAATTGTTCCAACATGTCCAAATAGGTATTTTTATGCTAGGCATGGTCATCCTTTACACCGAAACATGTGGAATCACTCTGAGCTATGTTCCATCGGATCGATCCCTTAGGTTGGGGGAGTCTTAAGTTGCAAATTTGTAAGTTTCTTAAAGCAACAAATTTGAAATGATATTGAATGGCCCACTTAGCACTCATTGCATCTAAGTGATGCTCATAGAGGTGAGGTACTAGGCCTTCCTGGGAGGTCACCCATTCCAGTATACTCCAGCTCAAGTGCTTAGCCAAAAAGTTTTTCCCCAAGAAGGCACAGTGGAAAAGGCATAATCCACTATACTTTTGATGAATGGAAAGGAATTCCTAAGAGACATGAAGGAGGAAGAAGGAGTTGTTTATGCAATCATGTTGAAGCCAAAGGAGGATGAGTCACCTAGTTAGCTACCTATGACAATAGAGGTGAAGCAACTATTGGATCAGTTCAGGGATATCATTTGCGAAGGCACACCAACTACACTAGGGATTAAGAGGGCAATTAGTCATCAAATTGACTTTTTACCAGGAGCAACATTGCCTAACAAGGTTGCATACAAAATGCCACCGGACCAGAACAAGGAGATAGCAAGGCAAGTTCAAGAACTTTTGGACCAATGGTTGATCAAGAAAAGCATAAGCCCATGTGTTGTTGTAGTGGTGTTGGCACCTAAGAAGGGATATAAGTGGAGAATGTGTACTGATTCTAGGGCCATAAATAGGATAACCATTAGATATAGGTTTCCTATTCCTAGGATAGAAGACTTAATGGACTGTTTAGGGGGTGCTAAGTACTACTCCAAGATTGATTTGAAAAGTGGCTACTATCAGATTAGGATGAAAGATGGAGATGAATGGAAGTCAGATTTTAAAACCACAGAGGGGTTATATGAGTGGTTAGTAATGCCATTCGGGATTACAAATGAACCTAGCACTTTTATGAGGGTGATAGCTTCTCCTCTTGAATGACTTTATAGGAGTCTTTGTGGTAGTCTACGTAGATAATATCCTCATCTTTAGCAAAATAAAAGAAGAACATATGAAGCACCTAGAACTTGTGTTGAAGAAACTTCAAGAGGAGAAGCTCACTATAAATCTTGATAAATAGGGTACTTGGTAATGTGTTGAGGTGTCTAGGAGTATGGAAAAGTATGGGAACAAGTCATTTCATAGGTAGAATTTGCCTACAATGATAGCACAAACAGGTCTATTGGTAAGAGCCCATTTGAAATTGTATATGGGTTACATCCAAGGGGTGTACTTGAGCTAAGAGACCTAAAAGGTTATGAAGGAATCAATGGACATGCTAATGATTTTGCTCAGTCAATGAGAGAGGTTCATGAGTAGGTAAAGAAGACATTAATGGAGGCTAAACAAAAGTTGAAGGCTAAAAGAGATGAAGGGAAGAGAGATGTACAATTTGAAATAGGTGATTTGGTGATGGTATACTTGAACAAGGAAAGACTTCAAAAAGGCATACCAAGTAAGCTACAGATGAAAAGGATAGGGCCATGTAAAGTGTTGGCTAAGTATGGATCCAATGCATACAAGGTGGAGTTACCCAAGGAGATGTCCATTTCACCTATCTTCAATGTGAAGAACTTGGTGAAGTATAAAGGACCAGAAATGGATGAGGAACAATATAGTGCTGAGGTGATTAAGGATGTGGATGAACTCAAGGTACCTGATCAGATCAGACCACAAGTGGAAAAGATTCTAGACTCAAGGGTGAAGAAGAAGACTAGGCATAAGACATACACGGAGCACCTAGTGAAGTGGAGACATCAACCAGAGTTAGAGGCTATTTGGATAGCAAAAAGTGACTTTAAGAAGCATGGAATTAGTGAGGAGCTCTTGACACCATAGGTTCCTTAACTTCTTTGTTGTAGGGGGGAGAATGGTGCAAGAGCACCTTAAGGTCTTTTGGAGAGATCTTTGCAATTTTAGCTTGTAGGTGGTTCTCGCCAACCACCAAGGGAATAAGGACTATGATGTAAAGTTCCAAGAGTTTTTTTGATGAGTGAATTGGGAATAGGTTTGTTAGGGGCTTGCGGTTTGGGTAAGTCTTGGACACTGTGAGCATTTTGAGCAATGTTGCCTTGGCTATTTGTCCTAAAAGTTGGAAAATGGCATTAATGATTCTCTAAGCCTGACCCAAGGGTCCTAGCACATGGGAGAAAGGTATATAAGGTCAGAAAAACCCTAATACCTAGGTGGGAGGATTATTTTCACGAATTGAGATTTGGAGAGTACATTTTTGTGATTGGAAGAGAGCAAGTTTTCATTGAATTTTTGTGTTTGAGCCTTCATCCAGTCAAGAATGGATTCAAAGGACTTATCTGATGCTTTGAGTCTTCCATTTGTGTCACTTACTTACCTTGTGTAGCATTAGATTAGTCATCTAGACCAACTGGTTATCTTTTTGCAATTTTTTGGTGTTCTTGGTCTCATTGCTGGTTTAGGTTTGATTTGTGAATAATGAGTCCCACTTGACTTCCCATGGCTTTCCTCTCATGGCCACTTGGAATCAAGTTGGGGACCAGTGTTACAATACTAGGACTTGCCTCAAACTTGACAAGCCATTTTTTGACTTGGACTCGGGCTCGAAGCCCAGACTCGAAAAATAGAAAAACCTAAGAAATTCAAAGATTTGTAAGGATTTAAAACTTGTTTCATGCACCCTTTAATAAAAAAATCTTAAAGACACAATAGCATCATCAAATAGAAATTACTGTGATCCCATATGCAAACATATGTCAATCACATAAGTATAAGCACAAATTTTAGCTGAAGAAAATAACACATTTAGATATATAAATATTGTGATATTGCTATCAAGATTCAATCATGTAGTCTTACAAGTCAAACTCATTGACCCATGATTCATCAGTAGTGGTTCACAAGAACCCATCTCTCATGATAATGAATGGTTCATAAGGAGGAAGATAAATCTTCATACATTTCTTCTATCACAAATGAGATAAGTGCTTGGTTTCATGAAGGTCATGAGACAACCATTAATGGGGAGTGGATTCATGAAGAACTGATGGAGAATGATAATGGCTTCAGACCTGCTATAAAGGATTTTTTTTTTTGTTTCAGTGATGCAAGAGGTTTTTGGTTTCACTACCAAAATGAGCCTACAAAGAATGCATGTGAAACTCCTTTTGACCTTGAGGGTGTACTTACTCCATCTCAAGGATCATGCATTGATGATGAAATAGATCAATGCTAGGGCTAACCAATTAGTAATTATACACGTGAATAAGTCAAACATGTACATGTCAATAAGGGAACTACAAGTACTCATAAACATGTAAGCCTCAAAAAGTATACACATGAATACATAGTATATACAAATTAAAACAAAGTATATGCATGAATACAAGGTATATGCATGAAAACATGTAAGCCACAAAGTATACACATAAGTTGTAAAGTATACACTTGAATATACGTAACTCATATCTATTGAATCATCAATTTAGAATACAAATATGGACAGGCATTGAAAAAAGATATTTGTATTAACCAAATAGCTATGTAGGCATACATAAATATATGTCGATATAAGTATGAAATATATGCACAAAATAGCCATGTAGGCTTACGAGAATTCCATCTAGGCATACAATATCAAATATGTTCAATAAAAAATATGTACAAAACTGCCATGCAGGCAAATAATAAAGGACTCTGGAATCAAAATTCACTGCTCTCCATGCCCAGGAAATAAAATATTTCCCTTTCCTTTTCACTCAGATGGCAATAGGTCTATCACTCATTTTTTACTGTCCTCATGGAGTGCCCCTACTACTCCTCCTAGGGTTTAGTTCGTGGTGAAGTTTTAACTATTACAATAAGAAGTAAAGACATGAATATATAGAAATTATATTATAAAAAATGATATATTTGTTAAAATAATCACTTATATCCATCTCACAATCTCTCTCTAGGAGGGAAATATCCTCACGCCCATGCTCAGGCATGCTCAAGCCCTATATAAACCATGCAAATAGACAAAAACTACGTGAATGAATAATGGTTTGATTTCTCACTAACTAACATCTATAACAACAAATGTAAATTAAAATTTACTAATTTGCCTCATACCTCTTCTGTCAGAGCCATCGAGGATTATATAGAAGATGTCACACCAATATCCATTGCCATCATCACATTCGCAGGTGTATCATCTCACAACAACTGAAAATAAAACAACAAATTATTCAACGTAATCAATGATGTGCATATATAAACAACACAAATCTATTAAGTACTTGATTCATTAGTTAAACTCTATATTCTATTACCTATGTGAAGGTTGGAGTAAATCCATCGCCACTGTGAAGTTTTCCATCAAAACCTCCAATATTAGTCCGTTCAACATCCAAAATTGCATATTAAATTACCATTCGTAAAACAATGCCATTAATATGCAATAAACTTATAATTGTTTACTAGTTACATACCCTAGTGATAGGTGTACTACAAAAATAGGTTGGTGGGGGGGCGGTGTATCTAGTCTCAACACTGTGACCCTGCAATTTTATTAAAATCATAAAACATTTTTAGTTAATCTTGCATTTGAAAATCGAAATTTAATAAATTAAATTCAATGAACACATGCACTAACTTTTACCTGACTATCAATGCCATATGGTTCATGCAAAATTTAAGCTACCCTCTCCATCTCCATAGCGGTAGACAGATCCTACGTACCAATCTCCTAAGGGTCGGTGGGGTCATGTGAACAAGTAGCCCCACAAGATTGACACACATGTGTTCGAAGAACACCACTAGAAGACTCCCCTGGATGGTGCTGTAGAATAGGGATAGTATGATGGATGACACTCTGGGTCAAAGTGTTGATTTCCTGCAATGTCTCTACATCATCACTTTCCTTCATGATGGAAGGCACAACAATGTGCTCATGAGGTGGCCTAGCGAGAGCTCATCTACCTTGCCGTATAGGATCTGGTTGTGCACCAGATCTATCCTGAGCTGACCCCCCACCTCTCCCCTAGAAATCCCTCATATCAAAATAATTTGGGATTTTGTTCAATATGAACTCGCTGTATAGTTTCCTAAGGAAATATTGCAGGACCTCGCAATTGTTGCACTGTGGGTAATCGAAGACCATGTACCACCTATCATAAAACCACTCCTTCATTTGTTGGTGGTGGAACCAATGGATAGGAAACCTCTTTGCATTAAGGGTAAGAGTTTGATTTGTGTGTGGGTCAATGAATAATGAGCACAAATCACCTTTTGTTATTTTTAAATCTTTAACATCCTTGTATGATAGTTTATTTTCTTAATACTCCCTAGCCGCTTGCCTCCTATCTTCCCATCCAGTTATTTGTTTGCTAATTGAATCTAGGTTTGTTAACATATCTTTCAATGAATTTTCTAGGGTCATTCTTTTTATGGTTGAACCATTTGGATCACTCAACCTATTGATCAAATCCTCAATTTTTTTTTTGATGTTCTCAATTTCACTCATTAAATTTTGTTGAGTGCCAGGAGGGGGTTGAGTGATTGGTGGAGGAGGTTGATGTTGTAGTTGATTTTGATCTTGAGGATTTGGTTGGTCCTCCTATTGAGGATTTTGAGGGTTTGTAGGTTGATTTGCATCTCCCAAAAACTCAAACAAATAGATATCAAATTCAACCTAAAACTAACAAATTCAAAACAAAAAGCATAGAATCCTTACCTCTTACAACTCCTCATCATCATGGCACCATCGTTGCGAAGAAATTTGGATTCTTGGTGAAGAAACTCTTCTCCTAGAATGCGAGCATGATATTTTGGGGTTTTTGGCCGTGAGTGGAGCAAAAAAACCAGTCGAACTACAAATGAGAGATTTGCATTTATTTTTTTGCTTTTAACAATCAATAACGCATGCGTGTTATAACACACTCACATTATTTCTTTGTAGTTATGGCCGTCAAGATCTTGCCTAGGTTTAACAGAAGATATAACACGAGTGTGTTATAATGCGCTCACGTTATGCTTTTCAACTTTTTTTTTTTAGGGTGTCCACGAAATTGCTACCGATTTCCATGCATCCGCCCATTTTGGAATGGTTCAATGTAATGCACATGCATAAGGAAGTAGCATCTAGTGTGGACCTTGGAACGATGATCCTCATGAGTCTCCAACTCGAAGCCGAAGAGGAAGGGCCTGGTTGGAATAGGTCCTCCATGCAATTGCAGTAGGCGAATGTTACGAACAGAGGGGATCCCATGATCAAATTGAGTCGCGCGCACGATCTGCTCCAGGCCTCTAAGGTAGCATCGAGGGAAATCTCATTTTTTCAGCTTTAAGATATTGAGTTTGGAAATGTTGATGTCCAGTAGCAAGGTAACAAAGTGGGAGCAGATGCTAGTATTCACCCGGGACTGTTCCTCATACGCTATGCAATCTTTCTCCAGGACCCACTTAATTGCCTTCACATACAATAGGTTCTTCACACCTGTCATGCACTTTAAGCGCCTGCATCTAATTTTTCCTAAGAAGGCAGCTTGAGTCTTCTTGCAGACAAGCCTTACTAGCATTTCCATGTTGTTTGTTATTCTAGCTAGAAAAAGGAAATTACTAAGATAAAAAGCTTGCTAAGCTAGGAATGCTAAAAAACTTTGTGATTTGCAATACTGCTAAGGGTCTTATTTATAGACTGGTCACGGTTCACCAACCGAGGTAAGCCATAATTATGATTGAGCCAAAGTGTGTCACCAAGCCTCAGTTTTCAGTGTTGTGGTGTATGAGGTGATGGGAATATGCAAGTATAGTGGCAACTTGCTTTGTTAAGTTGCCACATTAATTAGAGGTTGGTCAGGTGCCAACACAAAGAGCTTCCATCCCATCTGAATCAAGGTAAAATCTTAAATAAAGGCTGTTGGGCGACGCACCCAAGTACATTCAATGAAATTAGTAAATGCATAAAGCCTACAAGGGGATTTTTTGCAAGGTTTTCTTGGTTCATATTTCAAGAAAATTCAAACACTGCCACACGCGAGAGGCTATCTCTTAAATGTAGAGAGCAATTTGGCAGGTTGGTGTTTCTTTTGCACATATGAAAGGTTGGTGATGCATAATGGCAACTAGGTATGAATGGCTGGCACGTACCCTTTTCGGCTGCTTTTCTCAAAAATCAAAAAGGCAAGTTAAGGCATGCATAAACACATTTATTGCAAGGAGTTACCTAAAGATAAAAAATCTAAGGCATTCGTAAGAGAGAAAGAATTTTTCAGAAAAGCTAAACGGTTTGCAAAAGTTTGCGAAAAAGTTCTTGTGAATACCAAAAATGGCTGAGATTGCAAAGAACCCAACACAGGCCTCGGCCCCAACAACTATAATCAAGGAAATGAGGAGGGGGCCCTGCATGCAACTCTATGATAAGGAGTCTTATGCTACCCCAGGCATCCCCACAAAGCCTTGCTAGCCGTTCACTAGTCAGGTGGACCAGAGAATACTAAACATAATTCCTCATAGAGATCAGGCATTGGTTGCAGAGGATTAGGATAACATCTTTGATCCTGAGCTATCTTACAATCCTAAGCACCTTAGGGAAGCTACATACGAGAAAATGAAGAATATTGTAGACTCTTTCAACAATCATTTATGGTTTTGTGGGCTTCCACAATACATGGTTCCTTTGGTGCACCCTTGCCCAAAAATTGTGGAAGCGTGCACATCATGTTTTGACCCAGACACTAGAGTGATAAGCGACACTAATTTTAGGGTATTCATTAGCCCTAAAGTTATTTAGGATATGTTGTGTGTCCCACTCCCCTTGACCTGGGAGGTTGAGATTTTTGAAGTGAACATAATGCAACAAAAGTGGGGAGGGCTCCAAAAGGAGCAATAGTTTTACTGCTCTGAGATCAATCACCCAACAAGTATTTTGGCACCGCCCAAGTTTTATTTTAGTCTGAAGGCTTTGAAAGGTGGGTCTTCCTCTGTTGCTTCTATGCTGGCCCTGGTGTGTGGCCTGGATACAGACAAACATGTTTTTGAGTTTCATATTTGCCTCAAATTTATGTTAAAGAGGAATCATTAGGCTCTGCTCTTGGATTTTGCAAGAGTTATTAGTGATGGAGTTTGGTAGCAGCTAGAAGAATTCCAGGTTGGCTCTAAGTTCAAGTATCCCTCCTTCCTAGCCTACTTGATTTTACATCAGAATCTGGATTATTTTTCAACATTTATGTCTCTAGCTATCTTTGACGAGGGCAGATTGAGAAAGCCAGTTTTGACATGGACTCCTATCATATCAAAAACTTTTGATTACTATGCATTTTCAGATTTATTCTTGACCCCAACTCTGAAGGCTTTAGATGGCGATGGCATCAATATGACTGCACACATTTTGCCTCGACAAAAGTCTTGGTTGGGAAAGCTAGTACCAGCCTATGATTGGTTCTTTGGTGTGGATTTCACCATACTCCATGTACAAGGTTTCTCCCGGGAGCCCTTTTGACTCCCCTGTTTTCTTTCAGATAGAGTGCTGGCCCTAGAAACAATGAGGCAACTATGTACCATTGAAAATGATTACTGAGGGGGAAAACACATAATCTTCTATTTCCTGTTGCCAATCATGTTTCACTCTATGTCGCTCATCAAGAAAAGGACTTTGAAGATTGATACTTCAAAGATTCTAATTTTGAAGTTGGGTCATCTTGGGTTGGTCTTGATAAATGATTATTGGCATTACAACCCCGACAATAATTTATTTGGGGTCGGCATCAAAATCCCACATTCGCCTCGGCCATTCTGGGACCCTCAAAGAAATGTCGAGGAGGGTAATCTAAGTTTATATATAGACCTTGAATATTTTCCTACTGTGGATGAGCAACCACCATAGCTAAACTTTTATTAAATCATGGGGAAAGCCAACCCAAGGAAGAAGATCAGCCTGTCCTTGTGTACCCAATTGAATAAGCTCGATTGGACGTCTAAGAATATTCGAGACTTTTGGATATACCAATAGGAGACTCTGGTAGCTGACAAGCTTCACGAGGAAGTGGCCCTTGATGAAATATTTGATGATATCTGGGAGAGGGAGAATTCAGACTTAGAAAGGTCTCTGAACCATTCAACATTTGTGCAACAGTATAGAAGGGAAGAGATTTCCATGGAGCCTAGGGAGGAAGTAACTTTGAATCCCCCTGCCATTTTCGGGAAACCAATGCATGAGAAGGATACAAGTAAACAACCTGCACAAAAGGAGGATTCACACACACAAGCATCGGAGCCATCCAGCTCCTCTAAATCAACACAGAAGCGGGCGAGGACTACCAGTGGTCAGAGGCGGGTCATTTTTGACCTCAATGAATCTCTAGAGAAAAAATGACAACTAATCAGAGAGTCAAGTGGAGAAGAAGAGCAGTTGATGGAGGAAGTGGTTGAAATGTCTGTAGCTCCGCATGAGCCTCAGGTAACATTTCCTCCCTCTTCTCTCTTTGCCATGTCTCTGGTCTCTTCTTCATCTACCCCTGATTTTTCATCTCCTCTAGTTTTCTTTGTCGCCAGATATCCCAGGCAGTCAAGTCTTACCCCTCCTGGTTTCCCACTTTCTTCCTCTACATTTCATCTCTTATTCGGAACATAATTTGGTGTAAGTACTCAGCTTGTGGGCCAACAATTTTTATCTCCAAGGCCCAGCCCTGTAGCTAGTGCATCTCCTACATTTCCCTACACTGCACTATCATCCCCTTTGAGCAACCAATTCATTCTGCCATTCTCCTCGGCCATTATAACAAGGCCCAACAAAACTTTTGATGCGTTGAGTACATTGTCTTTCTCGCTAGCCATCCCTCAGGAGTACCTTTTTGCTGGTGGCCTAGGTATCCCTGCCCAGGAATATTTTTCATAGGTTGATTCAAACAAAAGCACCCGCACCAACTGGATAAATAAAAGAAGACAAAAGGATGCAACCAAGCAGACGGAGCCCCACTTGCAAATTGTATTCAATGAAAGTCAAAATTCCTTGATGTTTGCAAAAATCACTCCCAATGTGATTAAATCGGTAGGAGAAATGCTACCGAGTGATTATTCTATAAATGCTATCGGGCTAGACTTGCAGCAGGCCTACCCGTGAGATAAGGTTGAGATAATGGAGGAGACCCATAAAATAGTGGCCACTGATTATCTCAAGCTCAACTGACAGGCAAAGAAAAAGGATGATCATATATTAGAGCTCAAGGGTAAGGTCGAAATCTAGGTAAATAAGTTTAAAGCCTAGGAGAATAAAATAAGTCACCTAGAGAAGGAGAGGAGTTCCTTCGAAAGTCAAATCAAGGAGCTGCAAGCTATGAGCATAGAGATCATTCCGACTCTCCAGCAGGAGATCGAGCAGAGCCGAGAAAATGAAGAGAAACTCCACGCTGAGTCTATGCTACTAAGTGAAGGAATGAAGGAGCTCCGACAGAACACAAATTCTGAAATTAATGAAATGAATGAAAATTTGGAGTTGGAAATTCAAAAGGAAAAGCAGGCTGAATTGACCCTAGAAGAAAAATAAAAAGAGATTTCCACTCTAAAGGAGCAGGTGTCCACATTGGACAGAAACTTGTTAGAGCTAAAGGCATTTTTGAGCAGCAGAGAGGCAGAATTGGCTACCCTAAAGACCCAACCTCTTGCACCCCAGATGAGCTCGTTAGTGATTTCCAAAGAGTTGTATACATCATACTAGGACAAGGTGAAGGAATTGTGCCTTAATCTTCATTTCACCTTAAAATTTATGGCACAAGAAATTAGCCTTTCTGGAACAGTGAGTGAATCAATACAGCAGGTTTAGGAGTTAACTTCTGACAAGGTTTCGGAGGCTAGGATTTTATTGGGTAAGTTGTATACAGCTTCCGATGAAGCTTTGAGTAGCGTGGGCATCAATGATCAAACAATGGAGGCTATGGGCATAAGAATCCTCATCTCTATGCATGAGGCCATTCAACAGGTGGTAGAATGTAGAGCTTAGTTGAACCAGGTTACTAGTGACATGCGAGAAAATTTTTCCCACTTAACTCAAAGAGGCCTCCGTTTGCCCTTCATTGTGGATCAAGTGGTAGCGAGTGTGGAGCACATTGTTGCTATGATCAAAGAGAAGAAGCAGGACCTTTCTATCTTCCAATCTTTTGATCAATCTTTGATCGCTGAGCAAATTGAGGGGATCATACATCAGTTGGCGCAACTCTTCTTCCAATTGGAATTAGAAAGGAAAGTATCAGGCGGATTGCCTTTCAAGGTATTTATCGATCTCAGGCTGGCTCATGAGAATCTATGAGCTCTCTCTGAACCGTCGAATGAATTTTGGACCAGTCTATAAGCTACCCTCTCAAGGTTGTGAGCAGTTTTGGTATACTGAACCAAAGTTTCTTGGGTTCTTCATTCCGCAAGTGAAATGCCCCTATGAGTCACCAAACTGTTCAACAAAAACTAGCAAGCCTTTGCAGTTTTATTTTTACCTTTGCGACTATGCCTTACCTTTTCAAATGCTCACTGCCCTCAGTGTGCTCCATGTGGCTGCCTCATGAAGCTTTCTACTTTTTATATTGCTTCGGTTGGCATTGGTCTTCGTCTATGTGCCACGTGGCTTTCTTTGGTTGCTTTCCGAACTAGGCCCACCTTGTACTTTCTTTTGCTCAGAGCACTCCATGTGGCTCCCTCTCAGAGTTTTTCACTGGGCATCTCTTCAAATTTTTGCTGGGACCCGTCTGTGTGACACATGGCGGTTGCTGCTGCACCAGTTACCTTGGAAATGCTGCTACACTTTTTGTACTCGCTTGCTATCGTGTTTCCTGTTGTGGCACCACGTGTTCGTTTCTGCTACTGCATGGTTTTTCATTTCATGTCGTGGCTTCACTGGCATGCTCTTGGGCGATCGATGTTTTCTATGGTGGCTCAAGGTGATCCAGGCCATTGGTCTATGCTCGCGGTTTTTCTGCTCCTGGGTGTTTCAGGCGATGGGTTGGCCTATAAATTTGGTCATGTTTCTTTTTATTTAGCTTGTTGATTAAGTTTGCAAAAACTACCGAGCACTTGGAAGAAGGCCTTTGTAATAGTTTTATTCAATTTGAAGACTCTAGACTGTGCCAAATAAATTCATCCTTTCTATTTTTCATGCATTTAGTGAGACTATTGGTCTGTGTCATTATCTTTTTTTATTGTATGAATGCCTGTTCTTCAGCTTCTGCAATCCTTCATAACTCAATAAATATAGATCATGTTTCTTCGACTCTTCTTTGTTAGCTAGAAGTTATGCCAAGATTATGTTATTCAAATTAGAGGGTACTCTTATGCTTTAAGTACTTTTGAGAAAATTAACTTAATGAACAACAATTTAGTGGTTCAGGCCTTTGCTTTCTGCACTGTGCTCTGGTGAATTTGTTTGAGATTTTGGCACATCACTTGTAGTGTAGATTTTATATTTTCGCTATTCTTTTCACCTTTTACTCCCCCCACTAAATGAAGAGTCAGCTTCGGTAAAATCCCGGAGGTCACTTAGCTAGCGCACAACATCCCCGAATAGCTGATTTTCTCATGAGACTACTACTACATGCAAAATTTTGCATCAACAGGGGCAAAGAAGATCGTACGGCTGATAACATCATGTTGATGTTAGCACTTCACAGGAAAATATTTGATGGCCATCTGGCCATCGAACAAAAAATTGGCCCCAATACAAAAAAAATTGGGCCCCTAGTTACCCATATGAATTGAGCGGGGGCTGGAGTTGGCTGAGAGCCAAGCACGGAGCTCCTAGTCCCCTATAGAACCTTCAACCAAGCTACAAAGGGGCCCGTGGGGGCTAAACATAGGCCGGTGACGCTGGTAGGGGGAGCTACTAGCGGTAGCGACAGATTGGTGGCTGCTCGGTGGCCACTCGGTGGCAGAGCCAGTTAGAATTGGCAGCATAGGAACCAATGCAAATTTTTTATTTTTTTATTTTTTTTTTTTTTATTTTCATGCCCGGCGAGCATACAAGGGAGGCCATATGGCCTCTATCGCAAAAAAAATCAGAAATAGTTTTCTCCAAAATCAATGAAACAAAGGGCGATCTTAGGGTTTTGGAGCGCTGTGAATGCGATAGTTGTGTCTATTTTACTCCAAGATGCTCTGAAAAAATGGCTACCTCCAGAGCTTGCAAAATATCAGTGAGCTTGAAATCCTCATAGATTTCTTCAATGATGACCAAAATCAGTAAAATGAAAGTCAATCCTGACTTTTTCCAGCACTCTGAATCCAATGGTGAAGCCCGATCTAATCCAACACATTGCATAAATGAACTCAAGGCATGATACCCTCGAGGAACCCCGAACAAACTTTGCAATGATTTTCTCCAAAATATGATAAGGGGTTGCATATCAAGGCTCTGATACCATGTTAGAAACCAAGATCAGATATGCAAACCTAAAGGCTTTCCACATAAGAGAAAAATAATAAAAAGCAAGAGTTTTGCATGAAGATGTGCAAATTGATATATTCAGAATTGAGAAATTACATGAGAGGATTTGTTTTATAAAAGCAATGTATGCAACCCTAATGTTGTCCTAAAAAGGAAACCCTAGTGTGCACACTTAATAATTAATCAATTATTAATGTGCCTAAATTTATCTTAAGTAACTAAAGGAATAAGTGACTTAATTAATTAACCAATATGATAAGATAAGATAATAAGATAATAATACTATAATAATAAAATAATAATAAGATAATAATATTAAAATTAAAAAGTAAAAAAATGATCCTATGATTATATGCTGCAATGGTCTTACATGTCTCTGCATGAATGTAAACCATCAATCACATAAATGAACTAATTGAATTTCTATTAAAAACACTTTCGACTAAATATAACTATTTCAATCGACTTTGTATCACTATTTTACAAATGTTAATATTTAAATCTGTAAGAATCCATCATTAAACAACTACATCGGGACTATTATGTAACCTTATGAAAGACCAATATAATAAGAGGGTAAGGTGGAAATGTTGATATGAAGTAATCAGCTCTACGAAAGAGGCGTGACCATTTGGGAGGACAAACTTGGGAATTTTGGCAACATCTACCAAGTCTTGGGGAGGGGGAATCTAGTCATAGTCGACTAGTTTTGATACCAGAGATGAATAGTAATGAGGCCAGAACAACTAATAGAATGCCGACTAATCTTATAATATGAATCAATTTATATTTATTTAATATAGCGAGGTTTTGTTCCTCGTTTGACTGTGACCAGGCTAGTTTCCAGTGCATCTAGAGCATATTTTTGCTATCGTGACTTATGCAATCCATAGTAAATTAAATGAATTTGACCTCCATTTTCTGAAAATCGGAACATGTCTTTCTCCTGTCGTTCTGGGTCTCGTTTTGCATCAGTATGGCATGATTTGATTAAAATATGAAAATTCATATATGACTTATTTAAAGCAAAAGTTGACAACTCATAATAGTTTATAATGTTTGTTGAGCCTTCTTGTTTGTTGCTAAAAGGTGTTATGCATCTTCTATATTAAAATATTTAATATTTGGTAATTGGGTAATATTTAGGAGATCATGATTCGGTGTACACATGGTCAGTTGGGATCATTGGAAAAATCCATTTAATTTAATTTTTTTTGAATTGTCAAATATATTCAATATTATAAAAGCATTCAATGCTTAAGGAGCATGTTGTAGACCAGGTTAGTTTGAGGAGGAAACAAACCACCATGTAGATATTAATTATTTATGTATCTAGTGTATTGATTATTTTTACACAATGCATTAAATAGTGGTGGTTAAGTTTGCTAGGCTTCTTCTAGTGATTTTTCTCTTGCTTGTTTATCTATTGTTTATGAATAGAAGGATTGGAATAAAGTCATCCATCATTTGTTGACCATTCACTTGATTATCTTATATTTTCTCACTATAAGTAGATTTTGGAGCTTTACTTGGGTCACCTGTTCATGAGAAATTGAGACCATGAAGTTGGGATTTTCCTCTCATTCTTTTTTTACTAGGTTTAATGGCAATAATAGTTGGTCATTGTTGTAACCGTTACTTTATTTTATATGGTTTCTTATTGGTTGAGAGGGTTAATCTTCATGTTAAGGCTCAAATTTTGATATGTTTTTGTGACTAATTTTAATTCTAGGAATACATTAGTTTGAACATTTTACAAGGTAATTTTTGTGTAGAGAGTTTTTATAGGGTATCTCTCTTATAGGTAGTTAGTCTTTCTTTCTTATTTTGTGCGATTTGTGTTAGAATTATACTAGAATGTATAGATTAGTGACAAAATTAGCATCTTTCCTTTTAGGCTTAATGTAAAATTATTTTAGAGTATTGTTAATGTAGAAAATTATATATTTCCTTACAATTGGTATCCTCTTAGTATGATAATTTATCTATGATTTTATCTTGTAGATATTTTTTCTTTAATTTTTTATTACAACCTAGTTTGGAGTTGGAGGGGAGAAATTCCTTTTGCAACTATATTGATCCCTAATGAAGTGGGAGTTGGTTTTTTCTAATCTTGTTTTGAGGAAATTTATCATGAGCACTTCTAGATTATATGTGATGAACATAAAAGGAACATATTTTGAACTTTGGGTTCAACATGGAGAATTTGGTTGATTGTGTTATGATTAAAAATTTATATTGTTTCTTACTTGGAGAGTAACTCTATACTATTGGACTTATTCATGTAGTGGTCACTAATTTTTGGATGATTGCTTAGTTGCATAGAAGCTGTGGAGTTGGATAATTATTGATGTATAGTTCTTCTATAACATCCCCATAGATACTTAGTCATACAGACATTGTATAATTAGTCATGTAATGACTTAGAAGCTCCTAGATAACTCAGTACTTTCCTAAATTGTTGACCCTGGCAATTTCAAACTATTGTTGACTTCCCCTTATGTGCTTGGACCTAACTATGCTTTTCATTTGCCTATTTCATTATCATTTTCAAAAAATCAAGCCATAATTGGAAATTAAAATTAATTATTTATTTAATCACAAATTAAGTCCCAAAATAGGTCTAGTCTAGGGTGTACTTTCCTTTGATTGACCACCTATTTTGGCACAATTTTTAATATTATATTGTCTGTATTTTTATTTTTACAAATTTAAATTCATTCTTTGGATTTTAAAAATAATTATTGTGGGAAATAAATAAATTCATATAAATATGTCTATTTCTCCATTTGAAAGTCTAATGAAATTTTGAGCAATTGAGCATCCTAAAAAGTAGTCAAGGTAATTCAAAAGAAGAGTGTAATGTTGTAGAATTGCACATAGGGGAAATTCCATATTTTCGCATCTTTCCTAGCATTGATGACCCCTTGGAAGCATTAATGAAAAAATGCCATGAGTTAGAATTTCATGATTCTTACTCCATGTGAACACATGGCAAAATGACAGAAGCTTGACAAGATGTTTCTCGAAAACCCAGGCTTTGGATGCTTGCATGGCCTGCAGATGTCTATGCGGCATGCTAGCATCTTGGTGGTTTTCTGAGTCTGAAATGGTGAATCTAGAACCCTAACCCTTGTGAAACACATCTTGGCAGTTAGGTCCTTGAGTCTGAAATGGCTCTATGTTGTCCTTGCATGCATAAAAACCCCTTTTTTTCCCTCATTTTGGGGTTGAAAGTCATCAATTAAAGAATTTTCATTGCTTGCTCTAGTCTGGGGTAAGTTCTATCCTTGAATAGTAGTGATTCTACTAGTTAAGCCATGTCATAGTGAGGTCCCTCCAACAACTACAAGCTCTCAAGTAGCTACCAGCTCTCAAGAAAGCACATAGTGGTGCGCTTGTGTACTCTAGAAGAGGGTCTTGACCTACGGATAACTCTCTCTCCCCCTATCACTCTTTCCTACTAGTTCATTTACTACTTTGTGGTGCAGGCTCTACTCTGAAGTAGGATTTTTTTTTACCACAAACTTTGTTTACTTCTTTTACGCTCCTTTACAAGCTTGGTTGTGTATGGAGGTGGGAACTCCAAAATGGGGCTCTGACTGAGGCAAACCCCTATACAATCCCAACCTTTTCCCCTTGATATTTTGTGTGTAGGTTATGAAGGAAAGATTGGAATAAAGATTCAGATGCATGAAGGTGATCTTGTTTCAATTTGTCTTGTATTTCCTTTTAGTTTCTAGCTTTCAGTTGATTATTTGGTCCTTTGCGCTCTTGACCCGAGTCAAGAATCAAGATTTAGTTTTATCCATCTAAGCTCCTAATTTCTTCATGGCTTAGGATGCTAATGCCTCTTGTGGATGACAACAAATCGCATTGGCATCCTAAAATGGCGCTGACATCTTTTGGCTGAGAGCTCCTTGGCCAGAGATAAACACCTTGAAGTCTTGCTCTTTCAAGGCTTGAGATTACTTTCTCAATTTTCCTCACAGTTCCATTGATATGTTTAGTTTGAGGTGTATAAGGGTTGTTTTTTCCCTGGTGATCTCTTGAGAATAAACAGGCCCATGTGTAGCGAATCCCTCTTATATCACATTTTGGTGAACCCGACGTGAACCGTTAGATCCATTTTCATAATGTCACATAGTTGTAAAGATTCTTTCTCTGAATAATATTTTGATATGTTGGAAGATGATCTAGATGATTTCTTAGAAGCACTCTCCCCTATCTGTAAGTCTTCTAAAAAAACTCCTTCCTTACCAGCTGAGGAGTCAGTGAATGCAGTAGTAGTTTCTATGGCTCCTCCAAGCCCCAAGAAACCCATCATTTATGTGACCTCGACTGAACCATTCCCTAGAGAGGATTATTCTATCTATGGGATTTCATGTCGTAGCAATCCATCACACTTATATTCAAGATTTGTGAAAGCTACTGACTCTACTTCTTATAACGTTGTCGGACATATGTATCCTACAAGGAGAAACAAACAAAACTTAGAACAACAAGCTTCTATTCCTACATTGCAACTAGTTCAAACTCCAAGTTATTTACCACTGTCTCAACCTGACATTCCTTCAGCTCCTAAGCCCACGATCAAAGCACCAAGTGATTACGATCTTCTTGAACAACTTCATATTACTCTGGCTAATATCTCACTTTGGGATTTGCTTCAAACAACTCTAGTTTATCAAGAGATGATGTAGGAAGCCTTACAAAAGATTCTCTTGCCTGCCTCTTCTAGGCCCATGGATGTTGATGCGTTGTTGTCACATATTCGAGTGTATTTGCTGAATATTACATTCCGATACCCACAAGATCTCTCACCTCTGGATGTGTAGAAACAAGAAGAACCTTTGATGATTATATTAAATCTTAACATCGGTGTTAGGCATACCATCATTGACAATAGTTCAACTCTCAATGTTTGTGGTATAGATCTACTCCCTAAAATTAAAGTCGATTCATCCTCTTTAGCAACTTCTTCCTTGTATATTTGTGGGTTCGATAATGCCAACAACCAAGCTCTAGGTACGATAATGTTACCTTTGCAGTTGGGCCCTATTACCTTACCTATGCTGGTATATGTAATGCCTGACCCATTACCGTACAATCTTCTTTTAGGAAGACCTTGGATTCATGATATGGGTGCAGTAACTTCTACCTTACATCATTCCTAAAAATTTTGTTGCTAACAATCAGGTGATTATAGTTAAAGTGGATTTAGAGGTTGTGCACCTTTGCTTGCTACCCACTGTTAGTTGTAATTTGGCTGCATCCACTCACAAGAATTGCATTCCCTCCTTAACCGCTCACGCTATGGCATGTTTCTCATTGATACCCTCCATGGAAGTTGTCCGATGGGCGAGTATTGACCGAGATGAACTGTCTAAAGTGAAAGATTGTAAATCTCCCCTATCCTCTTCATCATCCCCTCAATTGAATGCTCTCTTAGGTGATGATTGGGGTTCATTGAACTTCTCTGAATTATTCATAGCAAAGTATAAATTTGACCCCTCTAGTATAGAATTTTTGGGTTCTGCTAACACGAGTGACCCTCTTGTTGAGGAAGCTAAGTGTGATCATGTTCATGAGACAAATCCTCCCTAAGAAGGTGACTCTACTTCCATAAAGGTGGTTAATGTTTGTGAACCGAGTAAGGGAAGTGGGAAAACTCTCATAAAAACTTTTGACATCCATTGGTGGAATGAGATGCTCTATGTGGAGCCACCCCTTCTTGAGGTTCTAAAAACTCATTATGGGTTTGGTTATGAACTTGCTTTCCCAATATGGCTATGGGAAAAAATGCCTAGGACATATCGAGCAAGGAATATAGGTCCCCATCCAATTTAAGCAATGATAATGCTATCTAGGTTTGGGATGCTATGTTGAACACTCTAGACAAAAACCTTGGTGGAGTGTTAATATGATTTCGACCAAACCATTAAGCTTCAATCCATCCTGAATTGATATAAGAAAGGGGAAGAGCCGATAAAGTTCCTATAGATGTCTTCTCTTCAAAAGCACTAGGGGAGTTTCTAGTTGCTTACTCTTTGTTGCCTCCTTATCATCACAACAAATGATTCTTGTATTGCCTACATAGACAAGCATACTCTGGAGAATATGTTGTGAGCATTGATGAGGAAGACCCTCTATCTAATGTCAACAATAATGTTTTGATATCTCATCTCGAAGACAACAACTCTCTCCTTAAAGGAGACACTATCAAAGTTCTTGTCGATCCTAAATCCTCAGAAAAAGTAATTAAGATTGGGAAGTGTCTCTCTTCTGAGGAAATAGATGAACATACCACTCTCTTACGTACTCACCCTTATATCTTCGCTTGGATGTATGAGGATATTCCTGATATCGATGAATCCATAATGGTCCATAATATCATTTTATGTCCCGACCAAAGCCAATTAAGTAGAAAATTTGAAAGATCAATCCCAGGGTAGCCCTGATGGTCAAGCCTAAGATAGAAAAGCTATTGAAGGCAAGATTTATTTGTCCTATTGACTACTCTCCTTTGATTTCAAATATATTTGATGTTAGAAAACCTAATGGCCATATTTTTATATGCATTGACTTTTGAGACCTAAACCAGGATCCTCTTAAGGATGATTTTTTGTTACCTAATATAGATATGATTATGTACTCGATGATAGGCCATGCATTGTTATCTTTCATGGATGGCTTCTCGAGCTATAATAAGATCCATATTAACCCAGACAATCAATACAAGATAGCCTTTACTACCCCTTGGGGGACTTTCTACTATGTGGTCATGCCCTTTGGTTTAAATAATGTAGGAGTGACTTACCAATGAGCGATGACCGTGATATTTCATTATTTCATTCATAAAATATTAGAAGATTATGTTGATGACACCTTGGTGAAATTCATAAATCGTCGGGATCATGTGAAGAACCTTTGTCTTATCTTGGAAAGGCTTTGACTTTACAAGATGAGATTCAATCCCCACAAGTGTGCCTTTGACATAGATGCTAGCAAGCTTCTAGGGTTTTTAGTCTCTTACCATGGAATCAAAGTTGACATGAATAAGATCAATGCTATTGTTAACATGCCACCACCAAGGAACATCACCGAGTTGAAAAGTTTATAGGGGAAGATTCAGACAATTCATAGGTCTATATCTCATTTGGCTGATTGTACCCTTCCTTTCACTCGCTTACTCAAAAAGGATGTTCACTTCATATGGGATAAAGAGTGTCATAGAGCCTTTGAGTCCATCAAAGCTTACCTAACCAATTCTCTTGTATTGATGTTGGCTATGCAAGATAGACACTTTTTGCTTTATCTTGATGCATCGTCGTATGCTTTGGTAGCCCTGCTAGCTCAGTATGATGATGTAGGAAAAGAGAGAGCGGTTTCCTATAATAGCTGCATCCTTGTTGATTATGAAACCCATTATTTTTCTATGGAGAAGCAATGAATTATTCTTGTATTTTCTACGCAAAAGTTGAGGCACTATCTTCTCCATGCCAAAACTCATGTCATGGTAAAAAAAAATCTTTTGAGACATTTATTCTCTAGCGTTGACTTGGCAAGAAGATTAGTAAAGTGGGTTATGTTACTTTCTAAGTTCAATATAAAAAATTTCACTCAAAAATTGATAAATGGACAAGCGGTTGTTGATCAACTAGCAGGCACTCCCTCATCTCACTCCTTCACTGGGTTAGATTTTCTTCCTGATGAGAATATCTTAACTATCAACTATGACCTCGAATGGAAGATGTACGTCAATGGATTGAGGTTTTAGACTGGTTCTGGAGTGGGTGTGGTCCTGATATCCCCCAAAGGAAAACTGGTCCCCCCATCCTTTTGATTATATTTTCCTTGCACTAATAACATTGCAGAGTACGAAGTTCTTATCACTAGTTTATGTATCATGATCGCGTTAAAGATCAAACATCTTCGTATACCGGGTGAATCTAAACTCATTGTGAAATAGATCATGGGAACTTATCAAGCTAAACAAAGTAGATTGTCCCGGTACCGAGACTTCGCTTTGTATTTGCTTAATTAGTTTTCCTCCCTCACTATAAACATTGTCCCTAGGAGAGAAAATAGACATGTGGATGTCATGGCAAGCACTGCTTCCCTGGTACCTTCAGAAGAGGACATGAAAGAATATCACTTTGTGGTTTAGGTTGCATGAACCCTGGTAGTTTCTAACCAACCCGAGCACAAGGCTTTAGCTTGCTTCCAGGTAAAATGGGGAGAATGGTTCTCTTGTATCTACAATTACCTAAAGACTGGAATCTTTCCCGACAATGTGATGCAAAATGATCACACTCATATATGAAAGTGTTTGGCCTATTATGTCATCTTATCTGATGTTCTTTATCAAAAAGTGTATAAGGGCTTGTTGCTAAGATGTCTCACTAAAATGGAAATACCCCTTGCCCTTAAGGAAGCCCATGTAGGCTCTGGGGGTGGACATTTTAGTTGTAGATTCTTGGTGAGGAAACTGGTACACATGGGATACTATTAGCAAATGATGGAATAAGATTCCTTCAGTTTTTTCAAGAAGTGCCTTCAATGTCAACAACATAGCCATCTGATCCATACTCTTGCTCAGGAGTTGCAAAATCAAACTTCTCCTTGGTCATTTGCAAAATGGGGGTTGGATATTATTGGAAAATTATCACCTCCTTCTTCCAAAGGACATACCTTTATCATTACTGCTACGGATTATTTCACAATGTGGGTCAAAGTTATTCCACTCTGATCCATGAATGCTGAAACTATCTATAGCTTCCTCTTAAACAACATCATTTCTCATTTTGGGTTGCCTGCTACACTTGTTTTTGATAATGGTACACCATTTAAAAATAGGTAAAGTAGTTCTTGCAGAAATTCCATAATCCAACGATCATGCAGAAGCTTCTAATAAAATACTTGAACTCATTCTTCATAAAAAAGTTAACAAACACTGTAACGATTGGCACATTTAGTTAATATACACTTTGTGGACTTATCGCATGAGTGTTCATACAGAAACAAGAATGACACCTTATAACCTCATGCATGGTGTTGAAGCTATCATGCCTTTGGAGTTAGAAATCCCATCTTGGTGGGTTTCCCTTAGAGGGTTAATTGATGATGAGACCTACCGAGTTAACCATCTGCATCAACTAGAGATGCTTGATGAGCGTCATTTACAAGCCCTCGATCACTTAAAGCTTATCAATGGTCGCTATCTAGATAGTACAATCAAGGTGTGCTTCCTAGGACCTTTAAGCTAGGATACTTGGTTCTATACGAAAATCAGCGGAATGTAAACGTGCCACCTAACCAAAGATATAAGTTTAGTCCTAATTAATTAAGTCCTTACATCATGATTTCTATATATGGTTCGAGTGCATATGGATTATCATCTATGGACAAAACACCTTTAAAAGAGCATATTAATGTAATGCATCTTCATTGATACTATGCATAGTGTCCTAATGTGTCACATATGTGGCATTCTCCCTAAAAGGTAGTAATATTTCATATGTTAACATTTACTCATTTTCACATCATGATTTTTTTTGTGTTTATAACATGACTATATGTGTTTGCATGTGATAAAAACATACATATGTGTGTCTAACTATGCCATGTATCCAAGCATCACATTACATCCTTTTAAAGTAATTAGATCATCATAACATTCAATTAGAATGTAACCAAGCATGTTTAATTAAATCATGATTAGCATCTAATGAAAGCATACATCCATATAAGTAAATACCATCCATAGCATGAGCATACATGAGAATAGAAAACATGCACATAAACAAAGTCATGATATTGAAACCGATGTATATATATATATATATCTCCAATGTATGAATAATATGGCATTTACATGTATTGGGTCACTACTATAAAATATGAGTGGTTGTTGAATATGTGTCTATAAAAAATATCTACAAGTATATGTGTGTATCTATAAAAAAAGGGGGCTCCTATCCCCGTGGTACATGGCTCCTCGAGCCCTCTGGCTCTAGTGGCCACTTTGGCACTCTAGGAGGAGCATGTACGGTGGTCTATGATTGAGATTAGTGTGAATGTGATGTAGGTAAACTTGCTTGTATCCCTCTAAGCTCCCCCTGCAGTGAACAAATGTCCATCTTCATCTGGATGAGATCATGCTCTAGCCGTTGAACATCTATTAGGATCATAGCTATCGGTTGTACATCGATCTCATCGATGTGGCTCTAAAGGGTGTCACATGCCACCTCAGTAGCACCATCCCTCCTCACTACCACATCTCTCTCTGTGAGCATCATCTGTATCTCCCTCGATAACTAATCTCACTACCCTCGAGTGGCCATCAACTCTGTAGTCAGCTGCACCACCTCTATGCCCTACTCCTCGTATGCAATCCTTAGACACACTATCGACTCAAAAGTGGGGGCATTCCTCCCTACTAAAATAGGCTGGTAGGCCTCAAGGACTGTCCCTTAGATCGGCACAGCAAGGGCCACCTCTGAAATACACTGAGCTATAAGCCTAGTCCATCCCTATGTGTCCTCTGCAATCACAAAGAGAGAGATAGGGATCAATATCACATGGCATGTGTATATATATAAGCATAAATAGAAAAATGGAAAGCATGAAGATAACAATAGTATACTGTGTATACTTGGATCCCCTAGCTGCCAAGTGGGATCAGGGTGTGGGTCGATACTGGGGCCTACGCCATTGATATTGGTAGCCGACCTGAGTGATGCTAATGCTGTTGTTGCTAGGATGGGAGAGACTAGTGGTGCTAATGAAACAATGGTAGCTGGGGGGGAGTTGATGTCCTCTACCATTCTGGCCTTGCAAGAATCACCTCCTCCTCCTCTTGTGCTAGCTCCTCCTCTATGTTGCTCTATTGGTTGCCTCTCCTCCTATCTTTTGGAGGTTGGTGGGACTCATCCTCCTGTGGGCCAGGGTCCCCTCTCAAAGAACCCTCACTGAAAACTAGAGCAAGATGATGGCTCTCCCACCACCGCATGTAATTTTCTACTACCTTGACGTTATCTACCACTGCCATGGTTGAAAAATCATGATCGATCTCATCATCATCTAAGAAGACGATGTGTGAAATGGAAGGGTGAGGGCGATCACCTACCCTCGTAGCACTGCAGTGTGCCCTGGTGTATGTGGGCATGTCAGGCGATATAGTCTTCACATGGTGATGTTGTCGCATGACCTGACTCTAGTAATAAGGAAAAATAATATAGTCATAATGACCAACCAAAAAATTGTCCCACTGTAGGTTCCTAAGGAACTTGCTGTAATCAACCTACCTAAAATATCAGTAGGGTCTCCAGCAAACCTCTCCCACAGAAACATTATCAAACTATAACCTCCAAAACTGTAAGTCTTTGAAACACCACTAGCCTGTCATGTCATACCATTGGGCCATCGAGACCCGATACAGTCGTCGATGGTGAAAATTTATTGGTCAAGTGCACATGATGTGGGCGAATTCCCACACCTACAAAATTGTGCATGCAGTAAGACTACGGTACTCATAGTGAATATAAAGCCCAAGCTTGTGGTATAGGTCCGCCAGCATGCTACGTCCCTAAGAAAAAAAATCTTATGCTCAACCATCTCCTTGATGATAGGGATGAGGCCTCCATGCAGGTGTGAGTCTCACTTGTCTATAGTGATACAGAAGGAAACTATGACTACCATCACCCAACATAACAATGACATTGTAGTCCTCCCCTGGTCATACCAGTGAGTGTAGATGTGACCAGTGCCATCATCATTCTTTTCCCTCCCTATGCAGTAGAGAACACTCTTGCTGCACTCCTACATCGATCAAGTGTCATCTAGTTCCACCTACCACCCATGGATGGGGAGCCCGAGCATTCGATAGAAATCCTCAAGAGTAATGGTCATATCCCTGCATGGTAGATGGAAAGATGATGTAGTAATGTCCCACCGCTCCATCAGATCAGTGAGCATCCCATCGTGTATCACATCTCTGACATAGTGAATACTTTACAGAGATTGACTTGCTCCAAGTGTGTGATCTCATCCTACGAAAGGCGATCCCTCTACTCACAAACGAGTCAGAATGCTCACCCTTCAAGATGCTCCCAAACCTTTGGATACTCCTACAAAAGGTAGATTTTTTCTAAGTCAGAAACATCATCACAATAAGAAAGTGTATAACAAGACACATGTGTGTTGTGCAAATGTCTGCATGATGCGCCTGTGTCCCGGATCATCATGGTCCCCTAGAGGATTCCAACACATCCTTAGGATGATAGTGCGAATCTAGGACCCCAACACGTGTCCTAGATGATAGTGTGGAAAGAGGATGTGGGCATAAATTTCAGATGCCTACGCACCTCGATGAGCAAAAAAATCAAACAAAATTAGCTAAAAGGCACAAAAATCTAGGCTAAGAGGCCTACTTGGTCAACCTCGTGACCCATGATGATGTCCTCGCATAGCTTCTCTAGCCTCTATGCCTTGTACTCTCTCCTACTTGGCATTTTTATGACTTTTCTCTCACAAAATTCAATAATCTGGTCATAGTGAATAAAGAAAATGATCCTTCTAGGGGCCCACCTAGATATATATAAGCCCCCCGGGGCCCATTTTTCCTAGAGCTTGTGGTGCCTCGATTTCTCATGAGTTTACCCTACCATTCTCATGAAAAAATAAAGGGGGAATATAGTCACCTCTTGATCATATTTTTCTATCGAATCGACCACTTTTTCTTGATCATTCTTCTCTTTATGGTAGTTTCCTCTAAACTTTGGAAATTGACTCAAAGTTTTAGTTCTATAGGGTATAGTTTTGAATACTTTTTTACAACCATTGTGTTGCTGATTTTTCAGCTCCAAAGATGGGAGAATCCTTGGTACCAGTTAGCTCAACCTTGGTGACCACTGTAGTCCCTCTTCTATAAAATTCAATGTTCAGGTGAAGTTTTCCTTATCTACTTTAGTGAGGCCATTTTTTTCCAAAATCGAGCCCACTAAAGTGAGGGAAAAAATGTAATGTCGTAGAATTGCACCTAGGGGAAATTCCACATTTTTGCATATTGCATAAAATTTATGACACCTTGGAAGCATTAATGACAAAATCACATGAGTCAAAATTTTGTGATTCTGACTCCATGTGGACACATGGCGAAATCACAAAAGCTTGACAGTTTTCTGAGTCTAAAATGGTGAATCTAGAACCCTAACCCTTGCAACACATTTCTTGGTAGTTAGATCCAATTGAAATGACTCAGTGTCATCCTTGCATGCATAAAACCCCCTTTTTGGCCCTCATTTTAGGGTCGTAAGTCATCAATTAAAGCATTGTCACTCCTTTCTCTAATTTGGGGTAAGCTATATCCTTCAATAGCAATGCTTCTATTGGAGAAGCCATGCCAGACTAAGGTCCCTCCAGTAGCTACAAGATATCAAGCAAGCACATAACGGTGCACCCATGTGCTCCGAAAGATGGTCTTGACCCATGGGTAGCTCTCTCTCTCTCCCTATCACTCTTTCCTACTAGTTCATTCACTACTTTCTGGTGCAGGCTCTACTCTGAAGTGGGTTTTGTTTTCACCACACACCTTTTTTACTTCTTTTTATGCTCCTTTCCAAGCTTGGCTATCCATGGAGGTGGGAACACCAAAATGGGGGTTTGACTCATATAGCCCCAACCTTTTCCCCTTGATCTTTTGTGTGTAGTTTACGAAGGGAAGCTTGGAATAAATATTCAAATGCATGAAGGGGATCTTGTTTCAAGTTCTCTTGTATTTCCTTTTAGTTTCTAGCTTTTTGTCGATTATTCAGTTCTTTGTGGTCTTGACCCAAGTCAAGAAGCAAGATTTATTTTTATCCATTTGGGCTCCTAAGCTCTTCATGGTTTAGGATGCCAGCATGCTGCCCTAGCATCCTAAAATTGTGCTGACATCTTTTGGCCGAGAGGTCCTCAGCAAGAGATAGATACCTTGAAGTCTTTCTCTTTCGGTGCCTGAGATTACTCTCACTTTTCTTCACTGTTTCATTCATACGTTCACTTTGAGGTGTATAAGGGTAGTTTGTTCCCTAGTGATCTCTTGAGAATAAAGAGACCCATGTGTAGTGAATCCCTCTTATATCACAAAGAGTAAGCATTATTTTATAGTATTTTCATTATTAAAGAATCATGTTATCAATGCATCATGTAAGATTTATTTTATTTTTTATGTTCATTATTTGTGAGGACTAACACTTGCAAGATCTTAAATCAAGCATCAAATTATTCTTGCATGAGATGAGTTACATGACTTTAGTCTATCAAGGAAATATTTTAGTGGTAAGTTGTAACACTTGTGATTTATCATTGGTTTTATTCATTTGTCTCTACCCAAACTAGGGTAAGCACTCTTTATCCAACCCCATCATAGCCATTGTGGAGGTGAAAAACTCAAAACATGGTTTGACTTAACCAAGCCCCTATATATCACAACCCTCTATCTCCTCTCTTTCTTGTAGGTGGTAGATTGGAAGTGGATTTGGAGAATATTAAAGATTCAATAAGAAGATCAAGCATTCAAGTACATTCATTCATAAAATCAAGAAAATTACAATTATTCATCAATAGACAAAGTTTTGAAGTTGAATTAGACATGGAAGAACCTACAAACTACAACCCATTGATACTTGTTCAAAGACTCCAAAAAGCATCATTCTCATTCTAGTGCATGCACAATCCAAATCAAATAGTTTCAACTGAGATTTTAATTCTAGGTACCTCTATCTCTTCTCTGTGCTCTACTATTTTTAGTTTCTACTTATGATTTCTATGTCATTTTTTTATTTCCATCAATTTATGTACTTGCATAGTTGACCTAGTTTACAAAACCAAATCAATTTAATTCCTAATCAATACATAATCATCAACCCCCATAAAGAGTACCAAAACCTTGATCAACCGTTATGGATCCTCCTTGAGAATAGTAGCCATATGGTCTTTTATGGTTATTTTTGTGTTGTCTCAAATGTGGTGTTTGGAAAGGTGTGATTTAGATTCTAGATCCATTTTTCTACATCATATTTTGGTGAATCTGGTATATCCTGCACTTACATGCTTTTGATTTACATACCTATGTCATAAAATCTAAGTGAAATATTAGGTTCTTTGAAAGTGTTATTCATTTCATGTTATACATTGAGAAAAGATAAGAGTTGCATGATATGGTTGATTTTAAAAGGTCAAAAGTGTTCTATTTTTAGCATTTTAGAGGAAATTTTAGTTAAATATCACATCTTGCTTTCTGAAAATTGTCATTTATCAAGAAATTGGGACTTATTGTATTAATTGTATTCCTTTGAAACATAAAATTTCATCCATACATGTTCTTTATGTAAAAAAATTAGGTTTTCTTTCATTTCAAATTTTTTTCTTTATATCAAACCTAGTCCCTATACAAACTCAAAAAATTTAAACAATGTATATCATTTCCAAATCTTCAATCTTGCAAAAATTTACATTTGTAGACAACGACACCCTTGCCCTTGTCTTGTTAAATTCACCTTGAATTTTAGTCATAGTTTTTTCTATAACCTTTGTGTAGGCCTATTTCATGAACTTCTAATATTTGTGTATATTTATTTCATAATACACTCTTCAAATCATTGTATGAAGAGTTAAGTGTCTTAAATATTATGATTAATTTATAAGCTTCACTACCCATTTTCCCATATCAAATACTATAAGGCGTAGTTATAGATGTGATGCTTCCCATGCTACAATTACATCTAGTGTTGAGTTTGAGTTTCATAACTCTTCCACTTAAGGAATTGCATATATTCAATATATTTTTTATCCTCTCCCTACTCCTACTTCTTGTATGCCTTCTTCATCACCAAAAATTTATGTGGACTTGGAAGCTTTTGTTGCACATGTCCTTTAAGATAAGATTAAGTAATTGGATAAAGACCTCGAAAGCCTTTAACTATACTTAAGTACTAAATCTTTTTCTAGATAGACTATTCCTCTTGTGAATTACCTTCAAAAATAGATCAATTATTCCGAAGGAATAGATGTGTTATGTAGCTTAGCTCATATAGTGGACTCAAACATCCTTACAAGATCTAGTTTCACTCAAAACCTTACCAACACTCAAAATCAAATAGGGAAACAAGTTTCATCTCCTACAACCATACCTTTTATTCCTAATTTCACCCCTCCAATTGTAGAATCCACAACATAATGTCTCAATGGTCTTAACTCTAGTTTAATGTTTTCTTGAGAATCCTTATAATATTTTCCCTTCATCTACCACACCTCAATTTTCTTCACCTCTCATCAAATTTTAATACAATAACCCTCCAATCATTAACAATAGCCCTACACACTCCAAAAATTCTCAAAATATTTCAAAAAATGTGTTGCAAAGACTATTGCCATTGCACCAAAAGATCGGCCTGTTAATGCCCGATACAATTGTTGGATTTATACAAGATCCAAGATCCACATGAGGTGGTTAAACCATGTCATAAAGCCCAAGCACCGCACTGGCCCATGCTGAGGATACCAAGGGAAACACGTTGCAACAATCCCCCCTAGTGCAAACAAGGGGTTCGAACTTGTGAGCTTGGCTCTAATACCAATTTTTGCAAAGACAATTGTCATTGCACTAAAAGATTCTAATGTCATCCATTTGGATGGTGTAAATGATAAAGGGAATAAGTTTGTAGCATGACCTAATCAAAATTTATAAATATTTACCAATCCATTACCAATTCATACAACTAACTTGTCAAAGAAAATGATAATGAAGAGAATGTTGATAACATATCCAATATGATCAATATGATTGATACTCATTCTCATAGAACTCAAACAAATCCCTTACCCACTATCACTTTTACATGTATTAATGCTTTTATGCATGCACTCGATGGTCCTCTTTACATAACTAAAAGAATTAATTATAAATTAACAAGGGGAATACTCACTAATCCCATGTGTATACTAAACATGATCAATGAAGATTTTTTGTATGTGCATGAACATTATATGGATAATTATGAACAATGAGAAGTATTGCTAAGAGATCATGATGGATCTATTCACCCTATGATTTGTTTGATGTTTTATTTAGCATAATCCCAATTTCAAATCTATTTCATGTGAATCTAGCTAATTTTTGGATTACCAAGTCATAAATGAGGTCCCCTCGATCATTCATAAATTACTCTTTGAAGGAAAAAACATGATATTTATCATAGTGGATTTAAACCTTTTTCCCTTCATGGAAACTTTTCACTTTATTAATTTTAGCCTTGACTAACCCAACCCACCCAACCTCATGAAGATTATCTATTTTTATCATATCAAAATTTTAAAGCTAAGCATGTAACCCAATTATCCCTTAAGAATATTTCACTTAAGGGTCCTTGGTCTCCAATGGCTTTGATGGTTGTTCCTCCTACTCCACAAGTAGTGAATGAACCTCAACCTGAACTAGCTATTTTTCCTTGACCTCAACCTTTTAGCATCTATGTTGTGGTTCCCCCTCCACTATCCTATCAAGGAACATGAGAGAAAAATTTGTCAAATCCTTTGGTGATTACTTTTGTGCCTCCTAAAGTGAAATAATAATTTATGCAAACACTAAAAATTCTATGGTTTTCCAACCATCAATTGTTTCTTCAATCCCTCTTACAAAGGAAGAAAAGGGAAGAATGTTGGAAAATGCCCCATTGCCCCCATCACAAGTTGAAGTTCATGAAAGATGAAATCAATGTGTAAAGAATGCAAAAATATTTTTTCTTTTTATGACTTGTTAACTTACTAAAGATAATAAATCCTTTCTAAATCATTCTCCATCTATACAACCAAATTAAAATGAGATACCTTTAAACCATCCATCCTCATCATCACCTAAATCCACTCCACCTTCTTCAGTAAACCATGAAGTTGAACCTTATCTTTCCCTACCAAACCAAAGATTAAAAATCTCTTCCATGGATGATAGTGCCCATGATCATGCTGATAGCACTACTATGCAACCCATTGTGATAAATTTTCATATTGAATCTAAAGTTGAAAAGAAGAAAAAATATCATAATAAATTATCTCTTATGTTTGAAAATCAATTAATATAGATGTGAGAAATTTTGATGATCCTCCTCCGATGAGTGGACCACCACATGTTGAACTTGGTACATCTCCTTAAACTACACTTGTTGTAGTTCCTTTAGCTTATTGGCTACCTTATATTTATGATAAAGATTTGGATGCATGTGATTTTATATAGATCAAATCACATGTGTAGTACCCTTGTTTATTTATTTTATTGTCTTCCTATAATGTTCTCTCCTCATAATGTGTTGCTTTGTGTGTATTCATGGCTTCTAGTTTTCTTTGGATGACCCTTTATGTTCCTATTGACACAAGCATACAAAGAGAACATTTTTTTCATTACATCCTCTATTTGTATCATCATTCCTCTTTGTGTGGTAAACATATTTCTTTTGTTCCTTTTGGGAATGATGTAAAGAATTTATACATTTAGGGCTCTTCCATTTTGGCCCAAAATCCTTTATGTTTGTATTCATATGCCATTACTCCTTTGTGTTTATAGTTCCAGAAGTATTTGGGGAATTATGTCAATTTAGAGCATGATCACATTATAAACTAGCCCTCATTTATGTTGACCCCAAGTTTGTGGATCCCCCATGTGTTATCTTTGTCTTCTTAACTATATTAGATTGTTTTGGGGGTAACCCATTGTCATTATTTATATTTTTGTGGAAATTTCCTTTGGCATAAGGTTTTTCAACAAGATTCCATGGCCTATAATTATACAAATATAATTTTATTCTATCTTAAATGTAATTTCTCTTGTTTGGCATTAGAAATTAATTTAACATGGGATATACATTCTATTATGTGCTTCCAATTGTTCATACAATTATAAATTAGTGATTATTCTGACATATTGATAATATTTTATAGTTCCTTCTCATAATTATTTGGCCTATAATTCTTAGTATGGTTGACATGAGAACTCACCTGGTGAAAATTAGACTTCACTATCCCCTATGTGGTTTTTCATTTTCTAATGTTGTTGAAACTCATTTAGTGAACATCAAACTTCACTAGCCTACTATGCTTCCTATCAATATCACTTACTAAATACTGGAATTTACTAGCATGTGATGCCTTTCATGGGCAACCTAGAAAATATCAGACTTTGCTAGCTTGTGATTTATGGATGTCTTCCAAGTATGGCTTGTTGAATACAAAAGATAACTGAGAGGGGGGTGAACCATTTGTACCTTAAAAATTTGAAAACCATTAAAAAAAATTGGATTCAAATTCATTCAATTAACCCTTAATCTATTATAATGATTTAGCATGAAAATCAAATTAAAAAAATTAAAAATTAATCAACAACATGCACAATAGGACACTAGATTTATAGGGAAAAAAAAATATTTTAAAAACCACAATGAGTATTAGCTCACAATATAAAGTAATATCAACATTGAATAGAAAGGGCTCACTGCCCAAAGAAAGAAAGGCTCATTACCAAAGGCTCAAAGCCAGAATGCAAAAGAAGGTAGAGAGGAATGCTATACAAAGGAATACATCTCAATGCAATAGATAAATCCACCACAACATCACTAGAAACTTCACAGTATAATTGAAGAGTTGTAGACACCATCTACTCACTACATCTAGCAATCTAACAAATTAAATCTTGCACTACACTTCTCAAATTCACACTCTAACACTCTGTAATTTTCATCACTCACATCATACTTATATATCTTCACATCCCTCAACAACTCAACTCATATTTATATCATCATCAACCTTGAAATCATTCTCTAAGGTCGGTATTCACCTCAACTGTACAAATTCAAATTATGTTAGAACCAAAACACTTTTGTGGTGGATGGAAGTGAAGGTGGACCACACCATTCCTTATCAAGGACCTGTTGTGTGGTCTCACAACATGCCCCATTTTTCCCTTCGAAAAAATGTGAACCCCCTTTTTTTTCTTCTTTTCCCTTTCTTTGCTTTCTACTAGCTTTGGTGTGTTTCTTTGGAGGAAATGGTAAAATGGAAGTCTTTCTCCAATAGTAAAATGAAAGTCTTTCTTAGCTCCCGCTCAAGTTGATGTCTCCTTAGACTTGGAGTGTTTACAAATATTTTTCCTCAACCTTATTGATTATCTAGATTCCTAGGTTTTCAGGTGTCGAGTGTTGTTGCTCCAAGCATGATACTTATTTTGTGAATTTCACATTTTTCTGAGCTATTCATTGCACCCAATGAGTTTTGACTTGGGAGAAATTATCATGAGTGTTTGTATGTGTTATATTTTTCCCTTGGTTAAGTTTAGTCACAATTTTTCTTTTCTTCGGAACTAGAAACTAGAAGTTTTTGTAACTAATTTCATTTCAAACCAGAAGGGTCTTATTTTTACCTAGTCATGGGTATCCTTTGCACCCGATTATCATAAATGTATTAAGAAAAAGTCCTAACACCCAATAATTCTTTGAATTAAGTAAATCTTATTATTATTTAACCATTTAGCATCCAAGCTAGACACTACATCTAATTCCATTACCCCATAAGAACTAAAGTGACAAAGAAGTATCCCTCATTGGCCACCTATGTCGCTTTCCTCTCAAAGGTGGGCCTCGACATAGAAATCAAGGAGTTTGTAATATGAACCCTAATCTTCCATGATTGCACCTTTGTTTAGGGTAACTAATGAGCAGTAAGAAAACTTGATCAAGGTAGAAAAAAATGCATGTACTTGGTACCACCTCAAGCATGCAGATGCTTCCATAACACACTACCTTATGCAAGAGTATCCATTTGTAAGGACATCAATGAATTAAAACAAAGGTTGTGGTGTGCAGAGAAATGTAAGTTTCAAAATATTGAAGAACACATCTATCGGGGATTGAACCTATGTTTATCCAATTACATTACTAGGGAAACAAGGTAATTTTCTTGGAACTAAATTTTGTTAATCTTTATGCATGGATGGATCTAGTTATATAACACTACCTTTGATTAGTTCATGAAAAATTATTGATTATTCCTAAATAATTGAACCTAATTTTAGTTAGTAAATGATCATGGGTAAGGAATTTTCATGAATTATTAAAAATATATGATTAGAATCCGCCCTAACTCGTATACAAAGCAAACATCTCCTAATAATGTAGGAAATTAAGCAAGATATGAGAACTTCAAGAAAGAAGAAAACCAATGAGGAATTTGAATTCATTATCTCACAAGTTGTATCAGCCTATGGAATGATTACAGACACTCATCTGGGAGGCTTCAATAAGTATGAATTTTTTACAAGGATTCAACAAGAAGGCACCACATAGTGTGCCAAAAATATGGTCACTAGTGGAATGCATTTGGTAGGAGGGTTACCATTGGTGATGGATTCCCTTGATTTGGTACTCAAATGTATGAAATAATATGACCTAAACAAGAGGGTCATTATGAAAGAATGGAGATTCAATGCAAAGCTCTCAATAGAGGGAATTTTGTATGCATTTGGGCTCCTCATGTTTAAATAGATGAATGCATTGGATATGAATGTTTCTGCCATATAGCATACATGAGCTTAGAAGAGAAAAATAGGAAGTTCATTTTTTCAACATGGTTCTGGGAGAAGATGAAAAAGATGACAACAAATCCTAAGGGCATCATTTATTTAGGAGATTCAGGATACGATAACCCTATTGAGTAGAATAGTTGGATGTATATATGCCAACGAATTCAAACCCTAGATGTTTGGAATTATGAGGAAAATGATGGATACCCCTACGTAGAAGCATTGGGTAAGTTTTATCAATGATAGATTGCATGAACACATAGAAACATTCCCAAAAAACTATTGGTTTACCATGTTCTCAAATGTTTTCCATTCTTATTCCCTAAGTGAAAATATATAAGGTTTAAGTAGAGTAAGTACCCTGGGGAGAGAACTAGGAAATAATTTGATTTATCACAAATTTCCCCAAATTACTTTTCACCAGTATTGGGAGCACTACCAATGAGTAAATGATGTGTTTTCTATGAAGCTGGTGAGATTGATAAAAGGGGATAAAGTCAAGAAACTATATCTTGAAGCATAGGGTGTCATATGAGCTATTGGTGTTGGTTTATTTAGTTTCCTACTTTCACCTACATTAGATTGGAAGGGTTTATTGATTATCCCTTCATGTTACCTAGATACCCAATAGACAATATATTGTTTCTTGAGCTTGCGAGATAGGTGCAATTGTCTCATGTTATTTTTTCAAAAGTACATAAGAAAGGATCTGTGAAATTCCTTATCACTTTTTGGAATTATAAATGCATTATGACCCAAAATTCTAATTTGTGAGAGGATGAGTTAAAACTCTATGGGTTAGATTTCTTTTACTTTGGAGGGAAAATTATGACTCGGTGGATAGTATTTCCAAGAATATAGACAAGAAGTATACCCATGTTTATCATTTGGAGGACTTTTAGTACAATTTTGATGATGATAATGATGTGAGAAAGAGATCATATAAAAGGTTATCACTAGAAGAAATAAAGGTTATTAGAACTCATGATGTTCCAAAATAAATGAATGTTGACAATGGAATATAGCTTACGAATCAAAGAAAGTTTATGATGAACCCATCCTAGACCTAGACCAAGGAAAAATTTAAGGAATCCCCCCTCGGAAAAGGTGTAAAATCCTAGAGAATCTTGTATACATCCCAATAAAAATATTAATTTTATTTGCAATTTGTTTTGTTTTTCGGGAAAAAATATAATCCCAATTAGCAAATCCTTTATAATCACTAGAAGTTTGTTGAAAATATTGGTGAATTTAAAATTATTTTAAACAAATAAAATATTTTTCATTGATGATTAAAACCTTTTTTCAAACCAATTTTTTTTTTTCCATTGGCAAATTAATCCTATTTTCAAAACAAACAAAAAAATTGTTAGTGATTAAACCTTTTCTTCAAACCAAAGAAAAAATTTTCAAATTGGTAAATTAAACATAATCTCAAACTAATAAAAAAAAGTAGTGTAATAAATGGATATGCTAGTAAAAAATTATAGTGCGGTTGGCGAAAATATCAAATTCTAGGAAAAAAATTCCACACATTCAAATTCCTTCATGAAGAGTCTAGAATGCGGACAAGTGTCAACATATTTATTATTTTTGAAGCTAGATGTCAGTGCAAATTAATATAACGATGACTATTTGATGAATTTTGATGGACGAATTTAATTGAATTCCAAAAGTAAATCTCTGAAGCACTAGATGTAAACACATGGTGAGATCACAACCCAACATTCATTTTCCTTCACATTTCTCATCACAGTAATTGAAATAAACAATGAAATATGCACGTCTATAAAGTTTGTTTTAAAAGAGGGACCACCTAGGAAGAAAGTAGGACCAGGGCTTAAAAACTTAAGGTTTTACAGAAAGGATGTAAAGGAAAGAAATGGTTGAATTATCAATATCAACCTTATAAAATAATTGAATCCCCAGACCAAAGTAATGAAGGAAATATGTGAGAAGGATATTCCATATGTCTATATCTAGATGTCAACACAAATCAATATAACCACAACCGTTCAATGAACTTTTGATGGACGACTGTAGTTGCATTCTAAAAGGAAATGTTTGAAGCTCTAGAATTTCTAATTCAAACCTTCAGAATAACACTAGAACCATTAGATTTCCAAAAATCAATGGTTGACACTTTATTTATATTTAAATGATTTACAGTCATGACTCATTTTTTAAAAAATAATATTGTCGCATCAACTTATTAAGTGGTACTAGTGAATTAAATGTTAAAGTGTTGAGTATTTGATGTCATTGTCTTCATTCTAACTTATATATACTTCACCAACTTGATGTTCTTCATATCATTTATAATATATTTGGCTTTGATTTCTTTCTCTATTCTCAATTTAAGTGTGATACAGAGTCTTCATGGTGTTTCATGCTACCTATCTTTTTTTGGGAGAAAAGAAGTGACAATGCATATGATAGACGAAAGCTAGGTATGGTTTTTACAGTTCCTTGTCTGCAGGTTGAGGATGCTATAATTATAATTGTGGGTAGGGAATGGCTTTAGAACAACCCTTGTGCTCTATATTCTGAGGTAGCTTTGACTATCTTGTCCAAATACATGGATACTTTTCTCGATAAAGATTTGGTGAAGATGCTAGCAATATGTTATTTTGAGACTTTCATTTACTCTATTTCTTGATTGGATTTGGCACTCGAGCATTACAATTTTGAAAGTGGCTTAGCGCCTATTGGTTGAATCTTCTAGAAAGTGGAATTGCATGCTTCTACAACATAGGGTCTTGCCCTAGCTAATATGAGATGGGGTCTGCTATGTGATACAAAAAATGAATCATTAAAGAGTCTAGATTTTTGGAGGAAGGCTTTGGGTGATTCACTTTTCTTTTCTATTACTTTGTTAAATTTGATTCAACTTCTATTCAAACGCCCAATTGATGGCCTCAACTAATGTTATAAAAAAAAATAGTAATGAATTGTGTGACTTGTCACGTTTCTATATTGTGTTGTACATTATAATAGTTCTTGTAATATGTATTTTGTGACTAGGTTTTTGTGATGGTTAGTGTCTTTTTGGCCAAGTTGGCAGTGGCTATGTACTATGTACTTTAGTATTTAGCTACTTAAATTAAAATAATTTCCATGGCTCCATTCTTGGAAATCCTTTTTGCTTTGTTCAATATTAAAATGTGGCTTTTAAAACTAATAGTAATTATCAACATATAGTTTTGATCATAATTGTGCAAAATTTATTGTGACTTAAGGTAAAACAAGCCATTTAATTATCTCTTTTCAATGCATCAAAGTACTACATTTCATTTAATTGATAAGATAACATTATATTGAAAACTACACGATGTATTTTAGAATCATAGATGATGATATTAATGTCATTAATCCTATGATCTATTGAAACAAGATTTGTAATGATTTCATATATATTAGCATTCGAGTGGCACTGATGATTTTGATAGCTTTTCAGCTTGAGGTATAGTTTGCATGTAGCCAAACATCAATCAAATTAATTATTAAACATTTTAATTTTCCAATGTACATTTAAGTCGTATACAAGGATTAGGTTGGTAGCATCACTGGTGGCCCATAAATAGGGATAGTGATAGTGGATAGTGCCATAAGGGTTTTCATTTTCTAGGGTTAATATTAAATAAGGATTCAAGAAGAAGATGATGTGGTATTATTGGGGATATTGTAAATTCTCCTACCTCTAGTTATGTAGTTAAAGGGTAAAAGACCAATTTCCTTCAAGCTCAAAATGGGTGGAATTGGAAAGAAGTTGATTTGGTTGAATTGACTTCTTAGATAGGTTTTGAACCAAAATGAGGACCTCTGATGGAGATAAGTGCTATCTCAGTGCATTGAGGCTACAAGTAAAATATGGGAGAAATTTTACAACCCCTCATCATCTGCATGACTCTGGTTCTCAAATGGGACAAGTACATTTTGTATCTCCATAGCTCACTTTTCCCTAGCATGATTAGAGCTCCCTTTTCCCCAACATGTTTGGCCAATGGATAGGAAAATCCCTTGCATTTATTTTCAGAACCACATTTGTATTATGTTGTCACTAGAAGAAGCTTGCAATCATGCATTTATTTTTAGAGTTATGTTTGTACTAAGTTGTCACCAACAAAAGCTTGGAAATTGGAATCAATTTTTAATCCATTATCACGAGCAACAACTTGGAATAAATTGTGTATGTAAATTGAGATATGTTATTTATACAAAATAGGAGCTTGCCTACTCTACAACTACTCATCTTAAAAAATATATGTACTAATGTGACATTGTAATCTAGTTGTAATAAAATAAATTGTTGTGTTGTGTTATTCTTTGTTATTCCTTTACACTTATAGTAAAGAGTTATTTTATGAGTTCAATGTCTATGAATCTATTCAAATCAGTTTTTTTTCCTTTAAGAAATTAATTATTATCTATTTATGAAATAATTGCATGTAGATTTAAAAGTAAGACATAAAGTAATACAAATGAAAAAAGAAAGTTTCCATCAAATTGACAAAAAACATTATAAACACTAAAAGTTGTCACTCTTATTAGGGTTTATCGAAATTTTATCGATTTCTAATTTGTCATTGACCTTCTCCCCCAATTCTCGGTATCATTACATTTTATTAAGTTCTTTGTAGTGTTAAGTTACCAGCCCCTTTTCCTTGATGTCAATACTAGCGCATTAAAGTTTAAAACAACTTTAAAACACATGTTTATTATTTATATCATAAATTACTCAACCGTTCAATGAAAATTTTATGTATGGTTGTAGTTGAATTTCATAATGAAATGCACAAAGTGCTAGGCTTGGAAACTTAAACCTCCAAAATCACCCTATAACCGTTAGATTTACAAAGATCAATGATTTATAAATTTTTTCAATGCAGGACTAAATGGATTGTATTAAATGATGCCATCCATGTACTAATTGTGTAGTCTGGAAGCAACACTTAGAACTAGATGTTTCATTCACTTTAATTTTTTTCTTAAAAAGCACTTCCTACTGCTACGTGATTTTATTTTTAAGTGAGAGGATCAACTCATAGGGAGATTTCAGTCTTCATCTTGCTCATTGCAATGCACCACCCTATTCTGGGTTCCACAATTCCACTTCCAACAAAGCCATTCCAATAACCCAGTTTCCACAACTCTTAGCATTAATCTTTTCAAGAATCAAAACCCAGTCAAGTGAGAGAATTCTTGCCACTAAGTTTCATCATTTGTCATTTCTTAAAATCTTATTTTGTCAAACTTTGAAGTTTGGGTTTAGGGTTGAGAGACTTAAAAATTAAGAAAAATTAAGGAGGACTAATAGGGAATTTACAATTTCACATTGTATAAGCATGTCTACCACCAGTACCACTAGAGAAATTTTAAATAAAAAAATACATTATTTAGAATTTCTTAAAATCCTAGGTTTCATTGATGGGTAGGTACATGATATTTTATGATCTTGAAATCTATGGTAGGCATACCTCAAAACTTATATTTTTATCTCAGAATAATTCTGCAAAGAAAATGGGTATGTGCAAGATCATGATGGGCCAAAAAGTGGCGATATGTAAGTAATATGATGCCCCATGTGGTTGACGACTTTTTTTTACCCAAAATTGATTAAATGAAAAAGGTTTTTAAAGGAGATTCTCATCTTTCCACCACTATAAATTATGATTTTCTTTGAATTTAATAAATTATTATTATTCATTTTTTATTTGAATTACATCCAATGTTCTGATTGATAGGTTGATTGAAAAACATTATAGCTTTCAAATGATATCACATTTTTTGAATCTGAAACATGTGTCACATTCTATGCTTCACATACTATAGGATTAAAAAAAAGTGAATTTCATGAAGTTTTGACCAAGTTAAGGTGGTCAGACATACGAGTTATATTTTTTAAAAGTTGTAATAAAAAAATCATAATTAATTATTTACTTGGAAAAAATTATAAAAAATGTGCATCACATCAGGACATGAGTCCTCTACTTATATCTAAAATATTATTCAAATATATAATCATTTTATTTTGGTTAGGGTGGTCAGACATACACTTCTTATTTTTTCCCTAAAATTTAAGTACTATTGCATTGAAATTTCAAATTTTCACCAAATATATTTTTTATTTTTTTTAAAACCTAGTAGTTTAGAAACTACACTCAATTTTATATAGATTATATTCTTACATATTTTTTAAATAATATAGATAACTTATTAAAAAATTTACGTTAAGTTGTCTAACCCTGTTTTTTTGAATTTTCATTGCCACTTAAGGGCATTTTTTTCCATGATGATCCTACACATACCCAAATGTAAGTTAATAGTATCAGTGCACTGTGGGTAACTGGATTAGGGTGCATGATGTTACATGAGGTTTTCCCTTTCCAAAAAATGTATCATGGTCTATGCCCAAAATTATGATGATAGCAAAAGATCATTTGTTAATAAAGATAGCAAAGAAGAATTTATATTTATTAATGCAAAAGAACTTGGAAAAGTGTTGGGGTTTACAACTGAAGAATTTGGAAATGTCCACATTGACCTAGAAATTTTTTCTAGTGATTATGAAGCAGTGGAAGAAATGGAGAAAAATACTTTCTTAAATAAAATAGTTTAGGATAGAAAGAAATTGAAAGGTAATCATAAGCCTCCTTATGATTTGGATATTTTTAAACCATGGGCTAAGGATACTATTTCCATCTTAGTATTTTTCCTCTGACTAGATAGAAATTTGGAAGTGGGTGTAAGCCTCCTTGAAATGGTATATAATACCCATTATGGTGTTCCACATGTCAAATATAATTTTATTGAGCACATTTTAGAATCCATGCATAAATAATTTTTAATGATTAATGGAGGTTCCACCAAGACATTTAGGTTCATAACCTACTTGTTCTATCTTTTTCTATTCAAATTTAGAGGAATATTTCAGACCAACAAGCTTTAGATTCAGCCCTATGGTAATGTTGAGGAAAATAAAATGGCTCCAATATATGAATGGACCACTGAGATAAGGAAGCATGATTCTCGAATGAACTACACTCATTTTTTAGACTAATTTTTGGCTCCATTGCATCAAGAAATTATAAATACTCCAATGCCTAGATTGCATGTGTCATATAGAAACTGCATTCAACTAGGAAAAGAAATACAATTGGCTGATTGGTACTTAATGGAAGAATATATTGTGCTAAGATTTTATAGATTGGGAGTATAGCCGTACAAATTTTCAATACATGTGACACAAAGGTTTTTTTCATTGGAATATGTAAGGTAGATGTAGAGTACTAATGAACTACACTTTCTCAGTCAACAAAATAAGACCTTATTTGCTTCTTTACCTTTTTTCATTTGGAGGGCTCACATTTGAGAGAAAAGCATTTAGTGTGGCACATAATCTTTTTTATTTTTTTTTATTTTGATGCTATCTATTACTGGTAGTATGATCCATATGACACCATTAAATCAATAAATATGGCCAATACGAATTCTGCAAGTAGAGTTCAACATCAAAGTAAACCCTTGCTTGAAAACTTGAGAAACAAGAATTCTTGGGATAAGGTTAAAATATAAATGGAGAAAAGTGTTGTTGAGAATGGTATTTCTTTTGAACAATTGTCAACATAAATTATGGCATTGCACTGAAAGACAAGCAGGACATACACCATTTTTTATGAAAAAAGTGATAAACCATCTAGTAGAGTAAAAATAGTAGGTTCTCTAGAGAATTAAGTTATAGGTAAAAATTGTTCATGATAAAAAAATTATTTCCTTTTGGTCTATGAGGAAGGAGCTAGGTGATCCAAGAGCTCTTGTAGAGTATGGAGATAATGCAGAAGATCTTGAGTTTAGAAAATTGTTGAATATAGAGCATCCCATTGAACATGGAAACAAAGAAACTAATGATGAATCTAATGATGATAGGTAAGAAGTAGAACAAAGCCATGTCAAAGCTAGTTTAAGTGAGTCCACAAAAGAAGAATATACTTCAAGAGAAACCATAGCTGAAAAAATAGGTTATGAAGGTGGTGGTTTGGGGTCTCAATGACAAGGAATTCCTATAGTAATAGATGTACATCATATAAAACCAATTGATAAATTTTTCCTTGGAGCTAATAAAGTAGACCAAGGGCATACAAGTACAGCTGAAAAAATTCAATTTGTTAGAGCTTCAAATACTCATCCTCATGGTCAAATACAATCACAACTAGGAAATACCCATGGTGGAGATATTAGTGTAATTGGAACTACCTATATGGTGATGGTATGGGTAGTACTAGTAGTAGTGAACATGTGCTACAACAAAAAATTACACACAAGATGAAAAAAATACAAGATACCACAAAAGACTAGGTGATCAAGGCATACATAAGAGGCAAAGGATTTTGATAGGTCCAAGTCACACTACTAGTGGATCCACCACAAAGGATTTATTTATAGGCACTTCCCCACTACCAATTAGTGTGGCTACAACATCATTAGCAACTGTAAGTACTCCTATTCCTTCGCCATTCAAGCATTCCATTGTTTATGCATCCCTGGGTTTTGATTACAATGAAGAGTTTAAAAAGAAATCAGACTTGAATAAAAAAGAAAAGAAGCAACTAATGGAGAGTGTGTATGTTGTAACTTCAAAGCTTGCAACAACCATGGTATTACCCACATTTGACAAAAATAAATAAATCATTGAGTACACAATTCTTGTTCCCATAGCTCAAAAAAAAATAGCAAATCAGATGGCTCAATCTGAATTCTAGGTGAACGATATTCAATTGGATTTTTTTTTACTAAAAAATATTGAAAAAATTAATGTATCAAAGAAGAACAATGAATTGGTGTACACATGATTTCTAAAGAAAGATAGAGATAAAAAAGGTTGCAAACTCAAATAATAAAGTTATAATCGGGTCTAGCAAATGAGAAAGCAAAGAGGAAAGTATCAAATAACAAGAGCAATGAATTAGAAAAAAGAATTAAAAAATCTACCTCTACATCAATAAGAAAAAAGGATAAACAAAATGAGAGAGAAGTGAATAAACTGAAGAAAAGGCTAGATGAGAGCAACAATAAATATGATGAGGAAAAATCCACTTCAAAAAAATTAAGACTAATGATTGCAAATGGAAATGCACAGTGGGAACAAAAAATGGAGAAAGAAAGAAAAATAAATGAAAGATTGGAGGCAGAGCTAATGGAAGAAAAAAATGAAATTAAGTCTTGCTAGAATAAGTTATCTACATTTTGGAGAGAAACAATGAGGCATATGAAACAAAATATCTAGGATGAAATAATGTCAAGGATTGATCATTTTTCTGACATGTTTCAGTTGATTGTTGCTATCAAATAACATTATAAGAAGCTTAGCAAATATTTAGTGGAAAACAAAAATGTGTTGGAATTAGAGAAATCTGCAAATCAAATTCAACAAATAGTCTACAAAGCCAATGGATTTTTTTTGAAATAAAAAAGGATTACTAATCAGCTTGCTACATCAATGATGTTGTCATCTATCATTGAAACATGTTTGAGAATGCCTGAAACAAAGGAATATATTCATTTGGTTGCACACAAGATGAAGAAGGTGGATGAAAAGGTAAGGAACTTCATGGAGCTTGGTTTGCCAAAGGCTTTTGATACAAATGAGTGATTCATTGGAAATAATGGTTTTAGAAAGAAGATGGAGGGTGCAAGGAAGATCGATTTGGACCAGTTTCCTCAAAACCCAGATGTGGTGAACTATTTGGATTCCACCAAACCATTGCTAACCTTGAATGTAAAATTGACCTAAGAATCCAAGACAGGTTCCAATTGCAATCATGAAATGTTAAAAAATATTCAAGTCAAACAACATTAGTTAGAACAAATGAAAATTCCACCACCTAAACAATGGAAGTTGCTAGAAAAGATGATACAATGATTTGATTTTTGATAATATGAGTTTCCAAGCTCTAACTCAACTCTATGTAGAGTTGTCTTTGAGCAAGATTTTTCATTGCCATTGCCACTATGTATTCCTTCATGTGAAAATCAATAAAAAATCTCAAATTCACACTTTAGTAATATGTTGATTTTCAATTATCAGTATTATTTATTTTATCATTTGAAGAAAAATCCTAGTAGTGGTTTCCAATACTAGATACACATTAAACGATTGTTGAAGTTCATTGTTGTATATTCTACTAATACTAGTGTTAATATGTTATTAATCATTGAGTTGAGTGATGAATTACTGAGTACATGTTCAAGTTTTACTTTTAACACAATTAAAATATGAACTATAAGGTGATTTTAATTCTAGGTATCCATAATCTTAGTGAAATTACATTACAATTCACATATCAATACTCAAACTCCATGACTACTTATCAGATCCACTAAAATTTTATATGAATTCATGCTTTAATTAGGGTACTTTAACTGGTTCATTAAACCAAATCCATAATTAAAAAATACATAAATGGATAGTGAAAAAGAAGATTAATGAAAGATCGTTGATCAAATTTCATTAGTAATTCATGTAAAATGTTACAACTGGAGAGACAATAGACTCAAAATAAGCGAGAAAAACAAGCTTCAAGCCAAGATGTACACATGTCACATTTTCATTGACAGATTATACTAGTCATTTCCTTAAGAAATGGTTACAACAAACCAAAAGATATTCTTATGAGTAATCACCCACTCCCTGGTTACAACATGACTTGAACTAGCTGGTCCTTGAGATCTTAATATTTCCACTTTTTGTTTCCATAATGCTAGCTCTATTTCAAGTTCAACAACCTTTTGCTGACTCTTATTGTATTAATCAATAAGCTCATTATACTTACTTCTTGTTATCTACAACTTTTAAACAAGTGTCAACAATTTTAAACTTCCCCTCCTTTGGTATTTTGGGTCTTTTACCTCATTCATTTTCAATACCTTGTTTATTTCTCTTAGTGAATGCTCAAATTCCTAGTTTTTTTTGTTTTTCCTAACCTTGGCCGCTATTCCTCCGAGTCTTAGAACCTTTTCATAGAGTTCTAAATATTCATAACTTCCAGATTCCCCAACTTGGTTCAATTTGTTGAGTTGCAAGTCTTTGTTGGTCATCTTTGTATTTAGTGAGTTGGAGGTTTCCAAAACTTTGAAACTTCTGACTTTGGTTCTAAGGTTCCAATTTTCTATGACCACGTGACATTATGGACTTATCTTGGATTTCAAAGGTGATGTCATGTCATTGAATGCTATGTATTCACTAACCTTGAGTTGTCTTTTCAATAATTTCAAAAAGCATTCAGGTTTAAAGGCTATATTTTCTAGGAATGAAATTGAATACCGCATTTAATGCATGTCATATCAAAATAATGACATAAGTTCTAGTGGGTGGAAAATTTTTCCTGTCATTTAACCTGCATTCTCATTCTTTACCAATTCCAATACTTCTCAAGTGCAAACATTCTATCTCCACAAATTTGTGCTCATGCTGAGTGGAATTCAAAATCACTCGTCTGGCATGAGGGACACTAAAATTGGGCACCTCAATTTGGAGGAGTGTTTGGTGCACCTAGAGAAAAGGAACATAACAGCAATGGAAGATATTTTTTTGTAGAGGGGTTTGGTGCATGAAGGAGGTTTTCCTAAGGATATACAAAGTGTTGACCTTGTGATTGTGTGTGCAAAGGGCTACATTCCAGAGACTCGGGAAATTAGAGTTGTGGATGGGCCAATCATTGAAAGAATTACTCCTGAAGTCATTTCTCACACATTAAGCATTCTAGAAAGGTAAAATATAGAGGAAATTTCTATAGATATTGGTGATGAGTTTTTCAAAATGAATGAGGAATGGTGCAAAAATTACATTGCAAAGAATTGGTTGAAGTCCGAGAAAAAGGGTAAGTACCAGTTGCCCTCAAAGCTTAAAAAGGTTCATTTTAAGGATGAAATTTCAGATGCTATCACCTTGCTACATCATGTGGTTGGTAATGCATATTAAAACTCTTTTGAATTTTGGATGTGTTGTTTTATTCTCCTGATTTGTAGTGAAACTAAATTCATTTACTAGGCTAAGGTTATTAGATATCATTTAAATGAGAAATTGATAAATTTCTAGAAAATTGTTACCTTCCACATGTGCTCATACTTGGTTTACATTCTAACTAGATAAGAGGTTGTCTAGGTAGGGTTGGAACCGCAAAGGTCTTCGACGTCAGACGTGCCTATGTATAGAAGGTTTCCACAGCTCACTAAGGAGGTTGGAATGAGGAATTTTTGTCATGTCAATGATGCATTTATAATGGAAATTGTGAGAAGAATTGATGGAAAACCTAAGCTTAGGGTTTCACCTGAAGTGGCTACTCTAGTATTGACATTTGGAAGTTTCTACATTCAATTCAAAAAATTCACTTATCTTAGAATTAGAGGTTTTGATAAGGCTCCAATGAAATTGCCCCGTTACCCAAGTGATTTCCTAGTTCTTCTTGAAGTTTTCCAATAGATGATGATTGCAAATGTTAAATATTCAAACATGGGAAACAAGAGGTATGCTTTTCCATTGTCCATGCCTTCATTTTCTTGCAAAAGTAATAATATTCCTATGGGTTTGTAGAAAGCCCTGAATGAATTCATTTTTCAATGTTTTCCCATGAGAAATAATTTTGATAGTAAGGGTTATGTTAAGAAAAAATTGTATGGAGTTGGCAGCTATGAACATTGCCCTGATATTGAAGATTTTTTGGAAGACTATACAGATGAAGGTGAGGTGCATAGAAAAAATTTCATGAGATTGACCCTAAGGAAAATACAATATTTTGGTATTTCTTTCAATATTCTAGAAGATGCACAAGAAGACTCAGTTATTATTAATCCCGAATATCAGGCCCCTATTGCTAAGCCCTTGTAAAAAAGTGATTGGTTAGAGGATGAAGTTTTATAATTCATGGTCATTTCTTCCCCTATTTTGAGAAGAAATTCAGAATACTTGAATGGAAAATGGTGCCAAAGTGCGGGTTCTCCCCATGAGCAAATATTTTCATAGAGAAAAGAGAAAGGGATTGTACAGGCCTTTGGCATAAATATATCAGCTAGAAAGTAGTCAATTAGGTCATCTAACACTATCTCATTATCAAGAGGAGATGGTGAGAAGCCAAAAGACACTGGAGCCAAGCTAAAATCAGTTTGTGAATAGGATAGTGTACCCTCAGTACCTAAGTAAAAAGCTAGTCAAGAAAAGCCAATGCCTACAGACTTTGAGGTCATTTTTCAACAAATAATTGATGATAATTCTTTTCTCGCATTCTTTGAAGTCCACCCTTCTCCAGTACGAGATACTTTGGTTTTTGTTCAATCAATTGAAAAGAAAGAAAATGTAAGTGTTGAAAGTAGAGACACTGGATTAGTGGCATCTTCCCCAGTATGCTTAAAGAAACTAGTCGACAAGAAAAGAAAGAATATTCTTGCAATGAAAATAGAAGTAGATACAATTTCCATGTTGTTGTAGGGTCACCAAAAGCCCAAAAAGGCTAAGAGGATGTCACAAATTGTCACTGATTCCACTTTTGGGCATCAACTATTGGAGATTGATGATCCAAAAAAGGACCTAAATGAAAATGAGATAATGGAAGCCAATTACAAGGTTACTCATGTTGATATTGGTTCATCTACTTTAGAAGGTGATGTATATCATGTTGATAACTTTGTTAATGCATTGATCAAAAGAGAAAAATAGTAGAAAATGGAGAACCTTCGGTTGCAATCTAATATTCTTTCTTTAAGAAATTTAATTTCATCAATTGTGACTCTAACCACTAAGAAAGCCTCAAGCACAAATGTTCAAGGTGTTGATTCTGACACAATGCAATGGGTCAAGAAAAAGTAGATTATGCTAAAGCTGCTAGCGAATGGATAGAAGGGATTTATCAAGATGGATTTTTCTACATTAGGAAATTTATGCAATTCTATGTTAATGTGTTTGATAAAAGAGAGGAACTGGTAGCTAAGCTCCAACAGATCAGGAGAGAACATAGTAGCACATTTTTTCTTTCAAGGGAAATTGTATAATTCCTCTCCATAGAGAACACTTTGTTAGTAGAAGGAAAAATGGTGGATGACCCTAGAGAAATTGATCCTAGTTGGTTTGATTCCTTGGATTGGAAATTTTCAATTTATGAAGATTATATCAAAGAAACCAATAAAGTGTTGGGAAAATACTTTGACATATTGGTGAAGATCAAGGAGAATTTCAATGCTCTTGAACTGGACCTCATGGATGAGTTCTATGAAAAGATATAGGATTTTGCAGACATAATGGGGGAATTTAAAGAGGTGTATCATAAAGAAATAGGTGACACTAAGATAGCCACTAGAGAATCGTTTAAAATATTGAGTAACTTATAGACCTATATGAGTTAATTTAAGGAAAAAGGTGATAACATCTATGGAATGCTAGCTGAGTCGGACCGTGCACTTTCAAAATGGAAGGCAAGGCTACAAATCACAACTCCAAGAAGAAAAAACATCACCAAAATTGTCACCAGTACTGGGAATACAGGAAAAGAGTAAAGGAACAAGAGGTGTTACTGGAGAAACAAGAGGTGGAAATAATTGAAAGCGAAGGAGTTGGTGTTGGGACTATTGATTAGTTTTTAGTTTTTAGGTTATTTTCTTTAATTTATCTCTCTTGATACTTCAAAGACTTTTTATTTTAATTTCTAAAATGGATGTCTTCAAGAAACCATTATCAAGACAATTTGTAAGCTTTAAATATGAGGGTTGATGCTTGGCCAAGGGATCTTTTGGGAAAACTTTATTTTACTCATTAGAACAAAAAAAACTCTACTATTTTTACTATTTTTCTATTATTTCAATATATAAAGACAATGGTGAAGTTCATGAATTCATAATATTTGAGTTATGGTATGTGGATTTATTCTTCTTTTCGTGAGTAATTTTCCACTGGTTTATCTATTATTAGAATGATAGATGTTTGGTTAGTTTCATTGTTGTGGAATGTTTATCTATGCATATAGATTTTATGGTGATGGATGCATAAGAATTTCTTAATATAATTTAGGTGATTTGGCAGTTTAAGATTTTATTATTTAATTTGTGTGGATTCCTTTTGAATATTTTTGGTTAAAATAATTTCCTTCCATTTTCTTTCTGGTTAAAAGCGATATTAGGTCAAAATCACTCATTGAATATCTGAAGAAGGTAGCTGCCACCTTTTAAAATAAGCAAAGAATCAGTCTGAAATACTATTATGGCTGATTCAACTGTTGTTATGTTTGTCACCTCCATGGGAATAAAAATATAGAGTTAGGTGACAAATCTGTTAACCAACACTTATATTCATGTCTCTATCTTTAGTAAGACTCTCAATTGTTTCTTGTGTGAGCTTAGCAACTTTTATGGTCATGCCAACTACTTCTAATGTTGGAGTATAAGAAACTCTTTTTATAATTATTTTGGTAGAGCTTCTAAGTTATGGATGTTGAACAGTTAGCTTTTGTTCAAGGAATGGATTAATATTCCTATCAGTTATTTATTAAAGATTGTGTGAATGTAAATTAAATAGGAATTTATAAATAGTGTGATAAGTGTTGTTCTTTAAAAATGATGCAAAATCACATATCAAATTCAATACCATGGAATACAATATAAAATATAAAATATCATCAACTACAGTTTGGAATATAATTCATGAAGTGAAATGATTCACAATTTCATTGAATACAATATAAAATATCATCAACTATGGGGTATGTGCAGGATCATCATGGAAAAAATAGGCCCTTAAGTGGCAATGAAAATTCAGAAAATCAGAGTTAGGAAACTTGATGTAAAAATTTGAATAAGTTATCTATATTATTTCTAAAATATGTAAGAATAGAATATGTAGAAAATTGAATGTAGTTTCTAAACTAATAGGTTTATTTGAGAAAAACAAAAATCTATTTGGTGAAAATTTGAAATTTCAATGCAGTAGTACTTAAATTTCAAAGAAAAAATAAGAAGTAGGTGTCTGTTTGACTACCCTAACCATAATAAAATGATAATATTTTTTAATAAGATTTTAGATATAAGTAGAGGACTCATGTCCCAATGTGATGCATATTTTTTTGTATTTTTTTCTATGTAAATAATTAATTATGATTTTTTAATTAATTTTTTTTTTAAATATAAAAACTCATATGCTTGACCACCTTAACTTGGTCAAAACTTCAGGAAATTCAATTTTTTTTTTTTAATCCTATAGTATGCAAAGCATAGAATGTGATGCATGTTTTGGATTCAAAAAATGTGACACCGTTTGAAAGTTATAGATGTTTTTCAATCAACCTATCAATCAGGAATTTAGTCGTAATTCAAATAGAAAATGAATAACGATTATTTATTAAATTCAAAGTAAAACATAATTTGTATTGGTGGAAATATGAGAATCTTGTTTAAAAACCCTTTTCGTTTCATCAATTTTGGGTAAAAAAAAGGTCATCAGCCACATGGACCATCATATCACTTACATATCCTCACTTTTTGGTCCATCATGATCCTGCACATACCCTACAGTTTGGACTTTGGAACAATAGAAACCAATTCATGAAGTGCAATATAAATACCTAAAACTTAAAAGATGCTAATTGTCTTCCATTTCCCAAACAGAGTTAGGGTCCTCAAACTGACATTCATCTTGAGATAAAGAAAAAGAGTCGTCTTGATTCTGAGTCTGCTCTTCATTTTATTTGTCCTGTCTCAAATTCAACATTCATTGTGTGATTTGTATCAATGTCATTTGTTCCAGTCCCACTTCCATTGCTAGTGCCAGAGTACCATCATTTTGAATTGGATTTTCTATGTTGCACAACCCAGTCCCTCTTCTTTCACATGTCGACCTCCAAATTGTGAATTCCCTTTCAAAAGGAATTTTTTTGACATTATACACAATTCCTTTCATCCTCAAACAATTTTCCAAATTATTGTCTAGTTTGTTTCATAACTTTGATTTCAAAAACCCCAATGTACTGAAAAATCTCATCCTCCACCAACCACAATATCATTGTTCGACATAAATCATCAACCTGGAAATATTTTGATATCGAATCATGCAATATTTCACTCTGACCTAAGTTTGTCCAAACTTTTTTTATTGATCCAGACTCAAAGGTCCTTTTCTTGCCCATGGATTTATACCGATCCTTCATAGTTTTTGAAAAACTCCTACATTGTTGTTTATGCTTATTTTCATTCAAAATTCCTTCTATTGTCTACTCATTATATGTTACCCTTTTCAAAAATTGTTCAATCAAGATTTTTACTTTATCATGAAAATATTCTAGGTTATCTCAGTTTACCCAAAATTGAAGATACACAATACCCATGGCTTCAAGTATTTCATGTCAAGGGAATATTTCAAAAATATCTAAGGAAATAGGTTTTGTGATTTCCTTCAAATTATCACTAACAGATTTAACAATGCCATTAAAATATTCCTCGTTAACAACTACTTGTTTGCTAGAGTGCTTGGCTATCTTACAGTGGTACATTGGTATCTCATATCCATGCACAGAGATACATAAGTGTCCACTTGCATTAAAATCTAAATAATTATCAAGATTATTCAAATCATTAGTTTTCTGCCGCATGAAATAATTTGCGTCTTCTTGTGTTAGATCTAGATATAGATGATTGAGGTCCAAACATGTATGTTTACGTAGATTGTCATATTCTTAAATATACATAGTTCTATCTTGGGATTTCTTCACAATATTTTTTATCAAATCCAACATGAAGAGAAGACTAGCTAAAGTCAAGAGTGTCTCTATATCGCTTAACCTATGTAAGAGGTCAAAAGCTTTGTCTACTTATCTGCAATGCTCATACATCGCTCCAATAAAGGATTGATATTTTGAAAGAGCTTGGTGTGTTCGTCCATGCAGGGAGATCCATTTAGTATTGACATCCTTGAGAAGCTTGTTTACTGGTTTTATTCCCTCAATAAAATTTTAAAATTGTGTTAAATGTTTGGGAATTCAACATAAGTATGTGTGGATCTCATGGACTAGATTTTCAAATTTTGATACAGTAGGAAACTTGCTTACAATTTTGAATATTAAATTCATTTTGTGGGTCATGCAGTGAATTCCAAGCATGTATGGTGCACAAGTAGTTTGTAACTATGGAAACACCACTCCTTTGACCTTGCATAATTGTAGCTCCATCAACTCCTACACACACCAACATTTTGGCAATTGTCAACTCATCCATACCTGCAATTTCATTCAAAGATTTATTGACTGGTTCAAATAGATTTTGTGATGTTGAACTTGTTAAATATCTAGTATACTGAGAGGGGGGTTGAATCGGTATATTCTTAAACTCATTGAAAAAATACCATCCAATCAATCCAAATCATATGATAATTAAGATACGAAGAATCATCAACAAAACATGAAACACAAAGCACAAGAGACACCAAAAATTTTATGTGGAAAACCTAGAGTGGGAAAAACCATGGTGGGAATTAACTCACAATATAGTATAACCGGTTATAAGATATTACCAAAGGGGTGGCTCACTGTCAAGACACACTATCCAAAAATAGGAGACTCACTGCATACAAAATGAAGTAAGAAAATGGCTAACCTCTAGAATGAATTGATAGAGATACACCTCAAGTGAAGAATAAGTTCCTTTGTAATTTAGGAGAATTCACATGCCAACAAATCACACTTCGCCTTTTTGCTTCCACATGTAGTATGCTAATATTTTCTCAATCCCACACATGCACTCATTCATTCATTCCAACTCTTACAAAAATATCTTGTATATATATTTGATTGTCAAGGATAACAATCAGGTCATCTTGAAAAATATTCTCAATCAATAATTCAAACATGTGACATGCTACAGCTTGTCGACATTGATTACACAAACAAAATTTAATCCATTATATCTTTATCTACTTGATAGGTCAGCCAATAATGGACCTAATAGAAAAATTGTAGAAGAAAAAAAAGATACTAGTGATAACCACAAACAATTGTGCTTACGATTTCCTATCCATGTATGAATTTATTAGTCATAGACCAATTCCCAAAAACTAAAGTAGAAGCTATTTACTGAAGAGGATTTCTGAGAAAAATACTAGAGGTTGATCCTGTATTACCGGTTCAAAATACCAGATTAATGTGACTTAGTTGTAAGTCATATATCATGGTGGGATCAATGACAACAAAAATATTAACAAGGGATATGATCTTCTTCATACTTCCAACAATCTCCCCCTTTGTCATTCATGGCAACATTTGCCAAAAAGAATATACAAAATTATACAAAATATACTTTATTTCTCATTCCTCTTCTCCCCCTTTGACATCAAGGACAAAGGTCAAACAAAAGGATATGTACATCAGGTCCAGTAAGTGAAAACACATAGAATCAAACTTTTGAAATCCCCCTCAGGAGTTATCTTGAGCAATAAAAATAGAAAAACGTTACCCAAAGGATGAAGCACTTTGTAGTTCCTAAAGAATGCCTTGCCAGGCTATTTTTCCACTTTCCCAACTCTGCTTTACAGATACCAAAGTTTTTTTCAAAGATTCTAAAGCAATAAAATTTTCATTAGCTTCATTGAAAGTGTCCAGAGTCAAATTGATCTTGTCCAAATTCTCATCAATAGCCAAAGCATTGGCAACCGAAGCATACTCCATCCTCACATTATCAGCAAGGAGGCTGAATTTCATAATTATCTCTTCCTTCGGATTTTGTAACTGTGAGAGAGGGGGACCACCCACGGCAAGGCCCTAGGTCACAAAAGGCCAAGAGCAAAAAGGCTTCCCTAACTCACCTCACTTTAAAGGATAGTTAGGATGACAAGGATGAGAATGATGAGGATTTATGCATCCTTCGATCACTCTGCAATCCCGAATGTTGGAAGGAGACTGGATGAGTAAACCTTTAGAATAAGATTCGCGTCTTAGGAAACACTCTATCTAAGGATGAAAGAACAGTTCCTGGATGTTAGCTCAACATGTTGGCATCTCACAAGTGTGTTGGCATCTGTATGACCACAAAACCAAAAAGACAGAACTCTAACTCAGAAAGGGAGACTACTAGCCTAGTCTAGAGATGTTTAAAGTGATAAAACAAGATTAAGTATAGAGAAATGAAGATATGAATATGAAAAAGAAATTCATTACCACCAAGGTGATGAAGATGATCTCATACAATGCTCTCCTTTCTAGCTTGCTCCAAGTTCTCTCCACCTACACACAATAAAGGGATAAATTTTGGGGGCTATATAGGGGCTTGCCTTAGTTAGACCCCCGTCTTGGTGTTTCCACCTCCACGGATAGCCAAGTTTGGAATAGTAGAGATAAATGATAAATAAAATAAACTACAAGATATGTAAAAACAAACACACTACAAGAATTATGTGCTTACTCAATCGAAAGAAAAAGGAGAGATTGTAGGAGCTTATTTCCTCTGTCCAAAGCACTCAAGGCTTGTGGAGGAGTGAACGAGAGGGACTCAATCCTCTATTGCCACAGTGTTTGTCTTATGCTCACCCTGTTGGAGTGATAGAGTAGTGGATTGCTACAATGGAGTGAATGGTGCTGATACAAAGATTGGAAATGAATGCAAATGGTGGAGAAAATGCTCAAATGATCTTGAAAAACTTCTCTCAAACTTCAACTTGAAACAATCTATGGATGGAAGAGTGAAGATTATGAAGAGATAGATTAAAAACAACCATATTCAGGTCAACCAACAAAAGAGGGACGTTACTCTTCAACTTCCAATGAAAAATGTAATGCCTCTGCAGTCTCCAGCCACAAGAATCTACTAGGGACGTAAACGCGTCGCGTGAATGTCTGAGCACCGCATGGGCATCCCTAACAAAAATGCCCCACTGACACACAAAGCAGGCACCAAGTGGAATGCAGACAATGGGATTAAGTGGAATTAAACCTCCACTTTTGATTTTATCAAGTGTTAAGGGTCAAAACGGAATTTATGTTAGGGGTGAAAATTCATGTTGATACATTTTTCCCCCACTTTAGCGAGCATGATTACTAATGAGTGCTTCGGTAAAGTATAGTAGTAAAGAAGTAATAGAGTAAAAGATGTATACTTGAACTAATGAGGAAGCAGAGCACGATCTAGAAAACTTAGAAGTGCAGGAAAGGGTTTCATAGCTTTGTGGAACTACAAAGCTAAAGTATGAAAGTACCTTATAGGTTTATGGTCCTGCAAGGGTGGTAACCTTCAAGAACTCTCACATGAAGGAAACAAGGAAAAGCACCTTATAGCCCCATAGACTTGTAAGGAAGGTATCCCTCAAGAGCTCTCACATGAGGGAGACCGAGAAAAGCACCTCATAGACCCACAGATCTGCAAGGAAGGTATCCCCCAATAACTCTCACATGGAGGAATTCAAGCAAAGGAGACTCTATGAAGCCAGAGATGGTGACATGTTTACCCACAAATAGAACACATCAAGAAGCAACCAAGTAGGCTAGTGAATGAAAAGTTACGCAAACCATCACTTAGTTGTAAGACTCTCAAAGGGGTCCCTCGAGAACACTTCAAAAGGAAGGAGGGTCCACTCAAGGGATGTGGTTTTTGAAAGGTAGGGTCTAGTCAAGCTTCCCTCAAGCCAGACGTGAGGATGCAAAGATGGTCTATTTAGGGTGCCCCCAGACTAGACATCGAGATGTGAAGCCTATCTAGTCGGGCTGCCCCCAAGCTAGACGCCAAAGAACTTTGTTGAATTTTTTTGAAGGGGTCCCTCAGGAACCCAATGTGAAGAGGCGGGGTCCACTCAAGGGACACGTTGTTCAAAAAGCTTAATGTCTTCCTTTTCAAATCAATTCGTCATCAAGGAATCCTTTTTAAATATGTTCACTTCATCAAGGAATTTGAAAGGAAGGATATTTTCTCATGCGAGGGGAAGACTAAGACTGTTCCCACTTCTGAGGAGGATTTCCAAGTCCTTTCTTTTACGAACCCCTAATGAAGGAAACATGTTTTGTTAGGGTTCTAGGTTGAGAATGCCATTCTAACAAGGAAGTGTGTGAAGGGTCTTAGAGATAAGATTCATTTGGCAATGAATGTGTTTTCTAAAGACCAAGCAATGTAGAAGGTTCGTTGTCACATAGGAAATGGACAACTAAAGCAAATATGAGAGAAAGATAAAGTGAAAAGCAAAGAAAAAAGATCATGCACAAAGGGCATAGGGGGATTTGGTTACGTGGGGTCAAATTTTCCTTTATTTATATATATGTAGGTAACCATGGTGAGCCAAAAGATCATCAATCCCCAACCAAATCAAGAAGAATGCATGAAAGACAATGTAAAATAAAAATTGGTTCAACATGGAAGGAGGTCTAAATGCTCTCGACGCTTTGCATCATCCCCAATTTACTGAAAGCTAATCACAAACATGAAAGAATGATGATACATATAGAGGAAGGTTTACAACATAAACACCATGCCTATATCCATGTACCAATAGGGGTGACGAGGGTCATCCAGGCACATGTAGCATGATCATGGGGGAAGCACATGTCACGACACACACACACACATCTAATCTAAAGATCAAAAAGAGGGTCTCCCCCTAACACTGGTCGACCAGGAAGTCATCGACTTCCCACTCTAGATCCTCAAAGGAAGGAAGATGAGCTTGCAATGGTGTAATGTTAAGGGGAGGAGCTTTTGATCCTCCCACAATAAGGGCCAAAGGAGAGGGACCTGTAAGGTCTCCGTCGCTTAGCTCTTGTGGGTCCAGGGTCAATGACCTAGTGAAGATCGGTGATAGGGTCAAGACTTCATCCATCGAGTTAAACATGCACTTGACGAGGGTTTCATGTTACACCTCAGTAGATAGAGGAGTTTTTACCTGACATTCACTGCTAGGATCACTGAGAGATTCAGGAGTAGTGACAAACTCTAGGGAGGCTTGGACTGATTTTGTTACTAATATAGAAAAAGTTAGTTTGGGGCCACCTTTCGGAGAAGGTGGGCTCTTCTTCCATCCTCCATTACTGGAGGGGCCACACTCTACCTTCTTCTTCATTGAAGGAGGTTAACTCTCCATAGATGAAACAAGGAGGGTTGAGGGAGAAGAGGAAAGAACCACAGTGGACACAACCAAAGTTTTCACCATGTCCATAGGCTTTGGGAAATGCAAGACATCCGGGATGGAAGTCAACAAGGGCGGCTCCACCAAACAAGCGATGAACACTTGAAACCTTTCGAGAACGCGTGCACTCACAGTGGGAGATGAAAGAGATTTAGAGGTAAAAGGAGGGAAAGAGGAGGAAACAATAGGAGATGTGGTCTTCTCTTCCTCCTTCTTCTGTAAGGAGGCTTGCTTGGATAGGGGAGCATTTCATCGATGCTTACGCTCACACGCAAGGTGGTTTCTATGACTCTTCGCACCGGAAGCCAAAAATTGTGAAGGGACAAAAGGATCCTGCTCAACCATGGGAGTGTCCTCCACGATTGTCTCTAGTGGAAGGGAAAACACTTGAATGGAAGGAGGAGGGGTAGGCTTAGAAATGGTGGGAGGATTTGACTCTACCACCTTGGAGGTGGATCCTTTCCCGTTCGGGGAAATAAGAAGAGATTGAGGGGAAAACTCTCTCCGCATGCCTTTCTTTCTATCGTACAAATAGTACCAGGGTCCTGGGGACCCATTAGGGAGATCCAATATCCTGACCTTGGGATCTCACCAATGAGGCATCATCAGGCTTAGCGGGTAGAACTTGGGCTTGTTCATCTAGTACTCTTCCCAAGAGAGGAGAATGGATGAGTCAGCTCGAGAGGGAGCAAAATTCTCCCTTCCTTTTCAAGAGGAGGTAGTTGGCTGCTCAACCATGGGAAGGGTCAACTTTGACTGTCCCTTATCCCTAGTTTTGTAATTCACATAGTTTTTGTAAAGTTTATTCTCTATGGGAGTGGACCAATTGGAGTGGGCCAAAATTGATCCAATGAATATCCTCCATGGGATACCATAGGTTGATATCTAGTGTCATGTAATACATGCATGACTCCTTTATGGAAAAAATTAAGACACTTATGAATCATGGAGGCAATCCCATTCATGGAAGATAGCCAAGGTATGCCCAACTTCACCTTGAATAGGTCCAACTCAGGGATGGCTTTGAAGACCGTGTCTACACTCCTAGGTCCAACTAGGATATACAACATTATCGATCCATAGAGTTTAAGATAAAGTCCATCATGTGTGTGGATGACGGACCTTTTTTTATCGTATGCCTCCCTTTGTAGGGATTTTAAGAGTAACGTCTCCTCCATGATGAAATTCACTCTACTCGTGGGATTGACTAGGACCCCTATCATAATGCTGCCATTGAGGTGAGTGGGAATATAGAGTGTAGAAGGCTTGCTATTTGATGGATTGTCTTGCAAGGTAAATGTTACATCTGAAGAGCTGGTCATAAGACGATTAGAGGGAGCAATAGTAACCATGTTAACATACACCTCAGGGTGAGAAGTAGAATCAATGGGATCGATAATCATGTTAGCAGAATGGGACAAAAATGGGTTTGTGTATATCTGTTATTCACTGTTAGCTTTCACCATTGATTTTTTCATGTTTTCTTTTCCCCCATCAAGACGGATACTACCATCCTCAATGTGGTACTGTATCTCATGATGCAGGTGCATATAATGTTCGGTATCATGTCTGTTAACTTGATGGTACTGACAATAAGTTTTTTCTTCATACCAGATAGGGTATGGCTCTCTAACTAGTTTAGGAGGTGCCAGGGTAAGGATCTTATCCTTCACCAACTTCTACAAGATGGAAGAATATAATTCCAACAACTTTATAAACTTTTGATCATGTTTGAGGTTGTTGTTATCCACAATGACTACTACATTTTCAATAGTTTTACCTCTTCCCGAGATCGATACAATAGATATTCCTTCAAAATGGGAGTGTGATGAGGGACTTCTGAACTGAACCACCATTTGTTGGTACTCTCGTAGAGCCGCATAGAAGTTTGAAAAAGAAGGATACTTCATGAGAGTGAACTTCTCTTTCCAAGGCCTTTGTAAGTTCCTTATGAAGACCTTCTATACATCAGAATCAGGTAACGGATACGAGATTTGTGAGAAGAGTTCTTGGTATCATGCTATAAAGTTTGTAATCTTCTCATTGTCCCCTTGTTTTCATCTAACAAGGCTTGAGAAGGTCATCTTTGGTCTGATGTTTTCTTGGAACTGTTGCAAGAATTGGTTCACAAGCTAATTGAATGTGAAGATGGAATTATTAGGCAAAGAACAATACCAATCCATTGTTGTATCTTTAAGCGATCGGGGGAACAGTTTAGCCATCAATGCATCATGATGGAATAAATCTATGCACAAGGTGTTAAAGGAAAACACATGTGTTTGTGGGTCCCCTTTACCATCGTATTTCACAAATTTTAGAATCTCCATCCCTTGCAAGAAAGGAGTGTTTAGGATTGCTACTGAAAACGGGTTATGTCAGAAGAAGGCATTAGGGGAAATTTACATAAAAAATGGGCCTCCTAAGGAACTCTAAAAAAGAAAAAATTATCTCATATAATACAAATTATTTAAATATAAAAAATATAAATTACTTAACTACATGAGTTAAGTGGGTACACACGTTTCTATTATAATTCCTTAAAAAACTGAAGTCAATGATTTTTTAGAAGTGGTAACATATATTTCTATTATAATTTATTAAAAAACTCAAGTTCACTTTCTTCATTATTTATTTTTTATTCAAAAAGTTTGGTAACTTATATTTTTATTATAATTTATTAAAAAAATCAAGTTCACTTTCTTTTCTTGATTATTTGTTTTTTAAAATTATTTATTTTTATTTAAAAAGTGGCAAAGTAGAAATAACTTTAGATATTTTATTTTTTACTTAGTATTTTATTATATATATATATATATGATTTTATAGATTTAGATTTATTAAAGAATAAAAATATTTTTTTAAAAATATAAAAATTAGTTTTTTTCTTAAAGAATAATTTTTATTTTTTTTAAATATAAAAATTAGCTTTTTTTTTAAAGAATATCATTAGTTTATTTCTTAAAGAATAAAAATATTTATTTGAAAATATAATTTTTTTATAATAGAACTTAAGAATATAAATCTAAAAAATAAAAAGAATATTAAAATTTAATAAAATGAATGAGATAGAATAAAATATTTTTTTTTTAATTATAAATATTAGCTTTTAAAAAAAAAATATCATTAGCTTTTTTCAGAATAATTTATTTTTTTGAAAATATAAAATTTCTATAATAGAACTTAATAGAACTTAAGAATATAAATCTAAAAAACAAAAAGAATATTTTATATTTAGAAAGATGAATGAGATAGAATAAGATATGTAGAGTAAAATTAACCATCATTAGTTAAATCATAAGATTTTAGAAAGTTTTATTTTATAAAATAAATAATTTTATTTTTATTCTAGATGATGTCACCATACAAGTTGATGTCATCTTTTAGTTTATTTTTAATAACTTAAAAAGCTAATGATGTCATCCTTAGGAGGCCCATTTTTTGTGTAAATTTCCCCTAATGGCTGAAAGATAGGCTAGGTTGAGGCCTGGGAAAGGTTTGCTAGCTGGTTCTGCATCTTCCACATATTTTGAAGAAGGGTATTTAGAATAGGTTTGTTAGAAGACATAGGACCACCAAAATCACTGCCAGATCCACCGCTGTGATCACCACTAGAACCGCCAACAATACTACCACTACCGGTGTGACCTCCACCAGTGCCACCATCGTGACTATCACCAGAGATGTCATCGATGTCGCCGCCACCAGTATGACTTCCACCAGAGCCACCACCAAAGCCGAAGCCACCACCATGACTTCCACTGACACCGCCTCTGCAAAGGCCGCCTCCACTTTTGAAATTCCTGCCATCATTCCACCAAAGGCAATGAAAGGGGTAAAGTGGAAACCCAAAGGGTTTCTATTTACTTTGACAATATCTAAGCTTTCAAAATCATAGGATATATTGACCAAGGGGACCGTGTCGACTATATACATGGATATAGGATGCATTGACATCTCTAACTGCCTCTCACATTCCTCGAAGAGGCTCCCTTGTATCAAGTGACCAAAGCTCGAGGGGGTACATGATTAAGCCAGACCGGTGAGACTAGACAAGATTTCCACACTTGTCTAGTCTTTTTCTACCATGTATCTTATCTCACCGATCACCTTAGCAGCCCTAGCCAACTTCAGGTTGCCTTCCAGGTGATTTTCCAATTCCCCTAACCCCTTACCAAGAGTAACAATATACTCAGAAGGTATATAGACAACCTCATGCTCATCTATAGATGAGGAGGTCGTTGATGCAAGAGGAGTAGATATGCACTAAATTTCATCAAAAAATCTAGATTCACCTCGCACTACATGCTTCTAGGTAGATAAGCCAACCGTTGACCCAAAGAAAAGGTTGGTAGTAAGGTTAGAGGAGACCTTCATCTTGTCCATCAAAAGGTTTCACAAAATTCTTCTAAAAATACGCCCAGAGGTCATGGACTAGGTCATGAAGCTCATAAACTTTCACAACACACTAGGGTACAACAACCAAGACGTATATGAGAAAAATTTTAGGATTCCGACAAATGGAAAGACATTGGTTCATGTCAAGTTCACAAAAAATGTGAGAGAGGGGGACCACCCACTGCAAGGCCCCAGGTCACAAAAGGCCAAGAGTGGAAAGGCTGCACTAACTCATATTAGTTTAAAGGATAGTTAGGATGATGAGGATGAGAATGATGATGATTATGCATCCTTTGATCAGTCCGCAAACCCGAATGTTGGAAGGAGACTAGATGAGTTAGCCTTTAGAATCATATTCACATCTTAGGCAACTCTCTATCTGAGGTGAAAGTGTAGTTCTAGGATGAAAGCATGGCGTGTTGGAATATCATAGGTGTGCTGGCATCTGTACGGATAGAGAACTAAAAAGATAGAACTCTAACTTAGAAAGGGAGACTACCAACCTAGTCTAGAGATGTTTAAAGTGATAAAACAAGATTAAGTAAAGAGAAACGCAGATAGGAATATGATAAAAGAAATGCATTACGACCAAGGTGATGAAGATGATCTCATACAATGCTCTCCTCACCAGCTTGCTCCAAGTTCTCTCCACCTATACACAATAAAGGGACAAATTTTTGGGGTTGTATAGGGGCCTGCCTCAGTTAGACCCCAGTCTCGGTGTTTCCACCTCCATGGATAGTCAAGTTTGGAATAGTAGAGATAAATGATAAAGAAAAGAAACTACAAGCTACATAAACACAAAAACACTACAAGCAATACTCTCTTACTCAATCAAAAGCAAAATGAGAGATTGTAGGAGCTTACCACCTCTGTCCAAAGCACTCAAGGTTCATGGAGGAGTGAACTAGAGGGATTCAAGCCTTTTTTTCCACAATGTTTTTCATATGCACTCCCTATTGGATCGATGGAGTGAATGGTGCTACAAAAAATATTGGAAATGAATGCAAATGGTGGAGAAAATGCTCAAATGATATTGTAAAACTTCTCTCAAACTTCTACTTGAAAAAAGCTATGGATGGAAGAGTGAAGATTATGAAGAGATGATGAAAAATGGCCATATTCGTGTCAGCCAGCCAAACAAGGATGTTAATCTTTGATTTCCAATAAAAAATGTAATGCCTCTATAGTCTCCAACCGTAGGAATTTTCCAAGGACGTAAGCATGTTGCATAGACATTTGCATGCCACATGGGTGTCCCCGAAAAAAATGCTCCACTGACACACAAAGTAGGTGCCAAGTAGAATGCAAACAACAGGCTTAAGTGGAATTAAACCTCCACTTTTTATTTTCTAAAGGGTTAAGGGTCAAAAGGGAATTTGCATTAGGGGTGAAAATTCATCTTGATATAGTAACATAAAGAACTTTTCTGTATGCGCAGAAATAGCATTCGAAGTTGATCTATCTCTATCCATTGATGCATTGTAGGTGTTGGAGATAGTAGTCAACTAGGACTTGATGGAGTCCATGAGATCTTTTATGCTTTGAGTGGCATCAAGCCACCTTGTACAATATGAAAACATAGAATTAGCTTCAAATTCACAAGCCTTCATAGCTTCAAGGCTCTTCTCTATATTGGTATGTGCCTGGCCACATTTTTCATGAATCAATAATATTTTCTCATTCAGCTTCTCTATTGTATCCTATTTTTTTCTCAATTATTCTTGTTGCATGCTCCTTGAATGAGTCTAATAGAAGCTTCAAGTTCTCAACTAAAGAGAGAGATGTATGTATAGATGTATCTAGTGTAACATCCTATAGGGCCTTGATAGCATCTTCAATAAGTTCAGTCCCCTTCTGATGCATTTCAAAGATTTATCTCCTATCCAATGAATGAAATACATCACCTAACACCAATTTATGTACTAGAGAAATCTTGTTCAAGTCTAGATAGCCTTGATTCATTGGAAGTTGCAGGAGTTTTGGAGGAATTACCAGTTGGAATATGATCTGCTTTGACAAAATTCCCTTCAAAATATCATCACTGAAGGAATATTCTCTAGCGAACTTTTGTGATTCTACAACTTGCTAGGATAATTCTTCATTCTTTCCAGCGATATCAATAGATTCTAGATTTCTATTTTCTACTTCCTCCTCTGTTGTTTCTTCCTCTACATTCTCTTTTCTGCATTTTCTTCTTCTACATTCTTTACTTTCATCTCCTTTTCTTCTAATCTTTCTTCTTCTACCTTCTCTTCAATTTTCTCTTCTTTTTTTCCTTTTTCTCTGTTCTCTTCTTCTTAGGGGTGTATCAGAGGGGTAGCAACATGAACTTATGCTTCAATATTTTTTTCAACATGTTTTTCATTTTTTGGATTCTCATTAGCATCATTGATTTTCAGTAGAACATTTGTACTACCTGTTTTCAGAGGGATGTTGGTGTCGTTCACTTCCAAAGGTATATTTTCATCAATAACACCAGAAGGAGGTTCTTCCATAACTTTTGTAGAAGTTTCATTTTTGGGTTCAGATGCTAAACCGGTTGCACCAATCATACCATATTTTTCTGCAATATCCCTAATAGTGCTTATTGTTTCCTTCCTTATTCGTCTAATTTCTTTCTTGTCTTTTTTCATCTGAGTATTCACTCTTCTTTTTTGTTTGAACATTTTATCACAAATCTTCTTCAAAGGTTCTAAATTATCTAGACTTAGAGAGGATGTAATTTATTTATATGCTTTATTTCTTATTTTCTCCTCTAGCTCAACTACCTCTACTCTTATTTTCATCAATGTTTTTCACAAATTTTTAGAAACATCACATCTAATGTTATCACATTTAGCTTCTAAAATAATGATATATTTGATGATGGCCAAAATTACTATTTCTTTATCCTCTTCTCCTACTAAATTATACACTTTTGTTGTGGAATTCACCATGTTGTCTTGATTTACCATATTATTTACCAATATATATAGTTTAAGAGGAGAACCAGGTCTTACCAGAGAGGCATTTTTTTCTTCTTGGTCTGATGGAAACTCTTCAGTATCTTTGGCCTTCTTTGCATTATCATTAGCGTCCTCTAAGGATGACACAAGGTAAACCTTCTTTGAACCAATATTAGTCTCTTGTGATGCACCTTCACCAAAGGACACACTTGCCTTTCTCTTTCTTGTCAATTTTGCAATTGGATCTTCTTCCTCTTCCTCCTGATCATCAATGACACTCATATTATTCTCCCTAGTAGGTTTTTCTTTTCTTCATTTGATAGGGGCTATCAAAGGAACACCTTTTCTTTTTCCTGATCTGGTAGTAGGTCTAGAAGGAGTTAGGTCTTTTCCTTTATCAGTAGTTTTGGGCATAGACTTATCTGTGGTTGGTCCAGAAGCTAGTACAGAAGGAGCGGTCTTTCTGGATCTCCTTACACTAGGTGGTTCTATAGACTTCTATCCTTGAACAAATCTTGATTGAAATAACTCTTCAAGTGTGAAACATTTCTTGAGCATTTCCTCCACATTTTTCTTACTTTTAGCTTTGTTGTGCTCTAAACGGACTTCCATGGATTTCTCTATGTAACTCCCAATCTGGGGTTCATTCGGATCTTTAGGACTCTTTAGTGAGAGTTACACATAAAATTCAACATCATCTTCTGAGACTTCATAACCCAGAGGTTGAATCCATATGGTCTAGGGTTCAACCACTTCTATCATACACTCATCAGAAGATACATGAAATATAATTTCATTTTTATATTTCTCAACAATCCTCCTTGGAATTTAGTCTCTCTCATTCATATTCTTCTTAAACACAAAATAGTTTCATCAAGGAATTTTCTACATTGTTCACATCACCCAACTTACTCATGTACTCAAAAATCTGATGGGCCATAGGTCAGGATGGATCCCAACACATAGTTCCATATTTTCTCAAAAGAATTCTTAGAAAATAGAATAACAAACATACAATTAGAGAACCAAAATTAAATCGGTACTTCTTCTCCTTTGAAATTCTCAGGTTCTCAAGTAGCTGTTGCCTGAGAAGCTCACATAGATCATAATTCATACCAATTACAAATATATCATAGCTAGTATAAATAGTTGTGGCAGACACAAAATTATCTTTGTTTGTGATTTATATTTTATGGCCAATCATTATGGATGCATGCTTCATGGTTGGATTTGTAATAGATTTTGTCGCTAGGGCCCTCTTGTCATAGGTAGCACTAGTGAGTTTTGATATTGTTTCATTTTTCACTGCCTTTATATACACAGGTATTGATTTTGTGTCACAGAGTCCGGTGATGGCTTTGATTGCTTCCTTGTTTATCAAGTGCCTTTCATGAGTCCATAAGAACTGATCATGCATTGTGCTAAGAACCAAATTTACATATGGGTCATTACTGTAGAATAGAAATTTGGAAAAAATTTCCAACAGTCCAAATTCTTCGTCACAAGATTCAAGTATTTAGGTTTTATCAAGAAATCATCATCAGTGAGTTCACTCATCCATATATCGATCAGTTTGATATGATTGAATTCTTCTAACTTAACCCTTTACATCCTTTTATCCTCTTTCAAGATGACACCATGAGGAATCAAAGAGAAAGCGCCCATAGGGTCATCTTCGAAATCCTTCATCGAATATTTCTTGTAGGAGTGCTTAGGTCTTTGTTTTTTTTATACGACTAGAGGAGTTTCCATTTTCTATATACCGAGCTTTTAAATAATTCAATAAAGGAATTTTCACAAGCTCAAAACAACATAGAATCGAGAAATAACTTTTTCTTCACAAATACTTGAAACTAGGGTTTGCACCACTCGCTCTTCAATTCACTCTAAATCGTTCCAAGCCATTATTTGCTTCTTTAGAATGCACAAATAATCAAAATTCCTTTATGATTTCACTTTATAGATTAATGTGATTCCCTAATTCACATTTAATGCACTTGGAATTTGAAAATCTACCAAATTTCCTTAGTTATGTTGAAAAACTCTAATATGCTTCACAAATGAGCATACAAGCCTCTTTTCATCTGGTTTCATTTTCAAAACCTCTATATACTGATTTCTTATGACTTTACTTCATGTCACAGATCTGACACGCTTGCAATCAGGGGGTTTTAAGGATTTTCTTTTAGAGCTCCCCCTAAGACCATGTTAGGTCTAGTTACTAGAGGAATCATCTACACTAGATGAGGGTACAAACACATTAGTAGTCCTTGAACCTTCTTTATTTTTCCATACTTCACTCATTTCTTGCTTAAATTCTTCTTTGTCAACCTTCTTCATAGGTTCATTCTTCTTTACGAGAGCAAATTGATTTCCCTTTTTTCTTCTGCGTACCTTTGAAATATGTCCTTGTTTATTGTAATTATAACAGACAACATTTCTTTGATTTGATTGAATTCCATTAAGCCTTGTTTTGCACAGATTCTATTTATTCCCATATTTTTTGCATGTATAGCAATAACCAACAAAGGATTAATTCATCCTTCCTCTATTAAACCAATTCATCATCTGAGTTCTACATTCACTAGATTTTTGTCCAAACTTATTATAGGCATAGCATTGTCTAAGGAAAGAACCAAAAAAATGATTCATCCTACTTCTGCATTCAATTGCCTTATGCCTAAACCTGCTACAAGAAAAAAAAAGTGCCATTGAAAGATGGGTACCTTTGTGCATTTGGTTGTTTGGCAGGTGGTTTTCTTCCTGAATTTATTTTATGTTTCCCTTTATCTTGAGTCTTTTGATCATTTACTTCTTTAGAACTTTCACCTATTTCTAATCACGGTCCTCCTTTGTCTTTAGAGGGTTTTTGTCCTGCAATCAATTCATCAAGATTGATGGAGCTTGTTTTGAAACTGTCCTCACAGAATTTTCCCTTTTCTAGTTATGCTCTCATATTTACCACTTCTTGCTCAAGTTTGAAACATTCATCAGACTTTTTCTTTATCTCTGTATTCAAGCATTCTTCAATCCTCTTATTTTCTTCCACTTGCAGCTTCAATCCGGTAATATCTTCATTTGCTTGTTTTAGTTGATCACTGACTTCTCTATGTCTCTCTTTGAATTTATTTAATTGTTCCTTCAATTTCTTGACACATTCATTTGCTTCATCAGTATTCTCTTTTAGATCTAAATTCTCATTTTCATCTGTTTCAAGATCATCAAGAGCAGTCTAGAGTTCTACATTATCCTACATTTGTTCAATCTTTAAGATCTCCCTCAAGTTGTTAGAATTCTCCAGAGGAGCCAAGCTCTTATACGAATTGTTAAATATCTAGTATACTAGGAGGGGGGGTGAATCAGTAAATTCTTAAACTTATTGAACAAATACCATCCAATCAATCCAATGCATATGATAATTAAGATAAGAAGAATCATCAATAGAACATGAAACACATAGCACAATAGACACCAAAAAATTTATGTGGAAAACCCAGAGTGGGAAAAACCATGGTGAGGATTAACTCACAATACAATATAACTAGTTATAAGATATTACAAAAATGGTGGCTCATAGCAAGGTCTCACTATCCAAAAATAGGAGGTTCGCTTCCTACAAAATGAAGTAACAAAATGGCTAACCACCAGAATGAACTGATAGAGATACAACTCAAGTGCAAATTTAGTTCCTTTGTAATTTAGGAGAATTTGAATACCATTTCTTTGGATTTTGACGACCAATATTGTTGGAGAATAAAAACTCTAGTAGCAACACCTAATTGAGGCAAGCATCCAACTAGCATATATAGAATGATCACACTACCCAAGGCCTCGAGTAGCAGATGAGCTAGAATTCAACCCCACCCTTTAGGGGCATGTAGTCCTATCACATATAGAACCTTCAATTGGATACATGCTGGCTAATGTCCTCCCACCAACTTTCTATTCCACCCACCTGGTTCCCCGACCCATAGAATAGTAGGGGCCCTCTCACCCACCTTGCTTCGGGACTGACCACCCTACTATTCTAAGGGAACTTAGGTCATTCCCAACCCCGCCGACCTCCCCTTTGGGATTGACTGAGAGAGGGACTGACTTGAGACCCCTTAGAATAGTAGGGGGGTTGGTCCCAACTACTATAGCGGGCATGGTCGGTCCCTTCGGGCTGGGTCGGTGGCAAAGCCTGGTGAGGAGATAGTTAGAGGCAAGAATGACAGTCCCTTTCCCAGAAGATCACACTTCTCCTTTTTTTCTTCCACATCTATTCTGCTAATATTTTCTCAATCCCACACATGCACTCATTCATTCATTCCAACTCTTACAAAAATATTTTGTATATATATTTGATTGTAAAGGATAACAATTAGATTGGCTTGAAAAATATTCTCAATCAATAATTCAAACATGTGGCACACTACAGCTTGTGGACATGGATTACACAAACAAAATTTAATCCATTATATCTTTATCCGCTTGATAGGTTGGCCAACAATGGACCTAATAGAAAAAATTTAGACAACAAAAATGATATCGGTGATAACCACGAACAACTGTGCTTACGATTTCATGTCCATGTATGCATTTCTCAATCATAGACCGATTCCCAAATACTGAAGTAATAGTTATTTATTGGAGAGGATTTCAAAGAAAAATATCAGAGGTTGATCCTATATTATCGGTTCAAAATACCGAATTAATGTGACTCAATTGCAACTCATATATCATGGTGACATCAATGACAACAAAACTATTAACAAGGGATATGATCTTCTTCATTCTTCCAATAGAACTGTCCTTCATTTTATGAACATAGAGAAAATGAGCTTGGAAAACATGTAGTTCTAGAGTATACAAATGCATATAGACCCAAGAAGTATTTTCTACCATAGTAACTTCATCAAGATAATGCATTGAAATTTTAATCTTTTACTTTCTCCTTTAAATCTTCCTTTTCCACTACAGAAAGATATTTTTTCCATTCCCATCTAGTATTTACTGACTAATGTGAAAAGGGAAAGTGAGGAACACCCAAATAAGATTTAATAAACTAGAATATTTTGGGTAGTTTTTCATAGGATGCCATCTGGACAAAATATGAAAAACAACACTCATCTAAACAGTTTTTGGCATATTTGTTGCTTCCATTGATTTTCCAAATTGAGCTTCAAGTGTACCTTGACATGCATCAATCTTTGACATTCTATGGTTATTCTCTTCATATTTAGCGGCATACTTAACATGAAGATATTCTTCCTTTGTTTTCCATCATACGATTGATTGTTTCTTTTCATCTATGATTTTTTTTTGTAAACTTTAGTGATATGCTTTTCTATAGCATCAAGATTTAGCTGCAATGTCTTGTCTCTTCCACATTTCCAACTACAAATTGTACACTTGCATAGTTTTTATTTTTCAATATCATTTTTGTTTGCTACCCCCACTGGTACAATGAATGGGTACTTTGAAAAGCAACCAAGTTTAAAATTCCTTGTCATTTCCCACTCACGCCCCATATTTTATTTTCCTTTTCTTTTCTTGATACCAACATCATCCTCATGAAGTCAATTATCTTATTTTGGCTAACCAAGGTATCCCTTGGAACATCTTCTATGGTATTGACATCATCATTTAATACATTTTGATTTAACTCAATGAAAATATCACCTTGACCTTTTGGTGGTGGTAAGGTATTGTGAATTCCTTCTTCATTAATATTTCGTGGAAGAGTTGATGATGTAGCTCCATCTTGATTTGATGGATCAGAAGCTTTGCCAATTCCAAAGTAAGACTGTATGGTACCTCTACATTTTGGGAATTTTTATGGTCTCCTAGTCTCTTCACTACCCTAAGGAGTCTTACCCTTGTTGTTTGACATATTGATCTCTAACTTCGAATAAAAGAGAAAAAATGTCTTCTTGTTTACGAAGGATAGAGAATATAGATCCCATTCTGTACTCAAAATAATCTTTAATATTGAAGAAATAATTGGAAAGAGATAAAGAAATCTTATTATTATAACTAATAGCACTATTAAGAAATGATCACTGACCTTTAAGTTTGCATTTTAGGCTTTCTCTGACTTCCAAATTGAAAAGTAGAACCTTAGAATTGAACAAAATGTGTAAGAATAAATCATAGTTTCGATTATATTTATATCAATCCATATTTGAAAAATTCCATGGGATTTTTAAAAGGTATATTAAAAATTTGGTGAATCTCGTGTGCTTATACAATGATAAGTTGTAATTTTCAAGGCAAAATGTGTCAGCAAATGTAATTATTTTTAAATATTATTGGTGAAATAGGTCCTCATAAGAAACTATTTATAAATTTTAATTGGCGAAATGGGTCTTCACAAGAAACTATTTATAAATTTTAATTGGTGAAATGGGTCCTCATACAATGTTGCTTTAATATTATTTTCAAATATGTAGGTGTTATATTACATTCTTCTGGGATTCTAGGTGAAAATATTAATCAATCCATTTAAAATGTGTAGTATGTTATGGTGAATGTATTGCTTAAATATGTCTCATAAAAAATTAGTTGGAAAATGGACATGCATTGGACTGATAGTTCATAAAATCTAGGTGATTTGGACACACTATTGGGTGCAATTAATTCACCACTAAAGTTTTCCTTGATCCAAACTACACAAAGAAGGAGGTCATAACCATTGAAGTAATTTCTAAGTAGGTATTGAGTTATAATCAGTCCTAGATTTATGGTTACCTCAAGGCGATGAAGGAAGATGGGATAAAACCCACATAGCCATGTAATGTCAAGAGAAAGAAAAATCTAGTGAATGGATTGGGGTATAGTGGGGGTGTTGAAAAGAAAAGGAAAGTTGTAGAAACAAGGGTAGCTAACTAAGTTAGGTAGGAAGCTCCCGATACCTCAAGCCAAGGAATTTTAGTGGTGCCACGACCAGCTAGCCTTCACGAAGAAACTATGGCCACTTCGGCTAATGTAATGGAAACACCAAAGGTGGCATTTTCTTCCATGAAAAATCCTATAACTCAGCCCTTGACTGATGAGGATGTTGGAATGAGAGCACAGGTACATGCTAAGACATTTTTTGCCTCACCAAATGTAGCAGATATTTTTACCTCTCCACCCTTGGTTAATACTCTAGTAATGAAGAAATATTTGGGAGGGACTCCCATAATTGTAGGGGATGATCCTTACATAACTAAGGAATATGTTGCAAAGAAACTTAAGAAATAGTCTGCTATGTTGAGATAGTTAAAGGGGAAATGTTCTAAAGGATATCCAATAATGCAACCTATGGTGGAAGAAGTGTCTAATATAGGGTCACATCCTGAGAGTAGAGAAGAAGAATAATTAATAGTAGGATCACTCACCCAAGAGGTGGGAAATTCTAAGGAAATAGATGTAAGGGAAGAGGTGTCACCACTGAGAGAAATGGGGGGGAAAAAAATTCAGAGTTTTATTCTCATTATTGATGAAGAAGATGTAACTAATGATCATACAACTAAAGATCAACCTTCACATGGAAGAGCTAAAAATATTTTTGAGAAACTAGTAACTTATGGAGAACCAAGAGAAAGTTGGGATATGTATAAAGTTATAGATCCCTCATAGACCTTTGGTGGTAAACTAGGAATTGATGAGAATCCTAATATTTTAGTACAATAGGAAAAGTTTTCTCCAAGGGATGATTCTGAAAAAAAGTGAAGAACAACATAATGTAAGTCTCAAAGAGAAAGAGATAGAGATAGATCATGGTAATCCAGAATCCTTTCCACTTGGGATGAAAAGTGTTAAATTTCTAAAGTTTGCAATAGGAAATGTTGGAGCATTTAGAGAAGAGTTTCCTAAACAATCTAGTCATTAGGAAGAATTCAATACTAAAGAGGCAAGAAAAAATGAAGCAACTGACTAGTTAGTCAGGAAATTAGCTCTACCATTGGAGGTGGAATTGGTGCCTCTAGGTTTGAAAAGTTTAATGGAAGAGCTAGAAACCCCTAAACCTAGAGCTAGAGAAAAGACTAGAAATGTTGTAAAATGGAATGCAGATGGAGGAAGAACTCTGGGAGGAGAAAAGAGAAATAATGAAATGACATCTAGGGATTATTGGGTGACAAAAATTGGTGTATGACATTCATCATGGGAGTAGGAGTTAGAGGAGCTGAAGGTGAATATATAAACTACTACTGCCTGAGTTAAGAAGAATAAACAAAAGAAGAACGAATTAAAAGAATAGGTTTCTTTCTTGGAAAATTTTATCAGATCACTAGCCCAATTTGGTCATTCATAGATTGAATTACCACATAATCCAGTGTTGATGTCCAAAGAGTAGGTAGATGCTATCACAATTCTCTAACATAAGTTGAGTGTGTTTGAAGAATGGATAAAACATTTGGTGAAACAAGGTGAAGAATCAATAATGGTGACAATTGGGAAGTGCAAGGAAGCATATCATTGGCTTGACGAGTCCAGAAGACTTGAGAGTAAATTTTGAGACTACCAAGAACATAATGATATAGAAGGGAAGATACTGTAGGTACTTCAAACAAATGTTTGAGAATTGATAAGTGAGAAGGTGATTGCAAAATAGGAAGTTTCGATGCTCAAGAAATGGAGAATACAATTAAGTTGGGAAAGTGAAAATTTATTACAATGCATAAGTGGATTATATAGTGTCACTGAAGTATGTGGGAAGTTAGTGGATACAGATGAGAGATTCATTGAAATGTTAGCCTGAAAAAATTATGATCCTTGGACTCTAGGATAAGATGATAAGGAAGTGAAAGTTTTAATGGGATGGATCGAAAAGGTAAATAAGAATCTTGTTCAATCATTGGGTTGAGAGGTCATTGATGATATCATAAGATGCAGGAATTCTATGAGAAAATATGGAATGGAAGTAATGTAGATGACTGAAAATATCATTCAAATAATAGAATAATATTCAAGGGATAAGTATAGTTGGATGGTAATTCAAAGTGTTCCAAAACATTTACATTAAGTGTTGATTTATTTTCGAGAATATCAACAAAGAAAGGGTGGAGATGATTCTCATATTGAGAGTCTAGTGAAGAAGAGTATATAGTTGGGTAGTGGAAGACGGGGAGTTTTGTGCACAGGTAGAGTTTTGAAGTGAATTTTGTATGGTTATTCTCGGGCCCAGCAAAGATAGTTAATCCTTGGAATTTTTAATAAAAGTGTTAACAGTTTTTCATTTTCTATGAAAATACTTGTGAATCAAAGAGTAAAAGGCTAGAAGCTTGTTGCTAAAGGAAATTCAAAGTATTTTTTACTTGGTGTGGAAATTTGTAGTGCTAACTTTCACCTTCTACATTCTACCTTTTGATTTTTTCTATTGATTCGCTTTCATATTTTTTTTTTGAACTCTTTGGGGCCTTGTTCTTATAAAAGTTTGGTAGTTGTTTTATTTTGATTTTAAGTTCAGAATTTGTGGATTCCAAAGAACTAAATTTATTTTCAAGTTTTATTATTTTACCTATTTTTTGTTCCATTCGAGATTAAACAACTTGTATTTTTCATTTGATATTAGCTAATATTGAAGCCAATTTAAAATTATTTCTTGATATGAAATCACACATAGTTGATTGTTTGTTCCTATCACAAAATACTATGTGATGTGCTAGATTTTGGTGTATATTGTCACTTTTCAATGGAAAATAATCCCTTTTCTTTAAACTCTTGAATCATTTTATGCCTAATTGTGAAGAAATTTGGTGAAGTATATAATGGTTTTCTTTTATTTAGTTATTTCTTAAGGAATGCATGGATAATACCCTAGATAAATCTTTACATTTCAGTATTTTTATGATTTATTTTATAGTAGATGCTTTATATTCTCAAAAAATGTTTCAAAATTGATGAATACATGAAGTTTTATAAATATTTTTCTTACATGAAGTTTTTGAATGCTTAATGCTAAATCAGATTGAATGTATGCAAGTAATTTAAATTTCATGAAATGTTCTTATAAATCTTTTGGTTTCATAAAGTTGATAAGTGGCATGTAAATGATTGGACTTAGAGTATGTTTCAATCTTTCTGATAGCAACCAATTTGTGACAATCATAGGCCCCTCATGTTTAGAAAAAATTCACACAATGAACCCTGAGAGAACCTAGTGCATCAAGACTTGGAATTCCCAAGCCTTGACATCGAGCTGATATTGCCTTAGAGTTAGGTTTTCTCGATGGATCTTTCAAGAAAAGTAGGTTAACATGGTACTTTGTGAGAATTTATCTACCTATTGGTGTACATGTCCAACATTTGTGTCAACATAAGTGGCACTAGAAGGAGGGCCTTGTTTATTCAAAAAAAAGGAAGATGGAGTTCCATAGAGTTACTAGGTCTCAGTCTAGAGATCCCCATGTGACACTAGTAGAATGTAGTGGTCAGGTGTCATCTAGGACCCGAGGGTAAATGTATGTAAGTGTCATCTAATGAAATTTGGACACTATGATACCTCATCCACCTATAGTGATGGCTTTCTTCAATGTACATTCTCCTTACAATTCATTGTATAAAATGATCTTCCAAAGAATTCAAATAAATTGTGTCTAAAGTACTATCTTCACAAATATGTAGAAGAACATATAAGTATCTTCAAAGATACATGCTTTAGAGATAGAATAAAACATGAAGATTTTTTATGCAAATCGTTTCCCTATACCTTAAGTGATGAAGTTTATCAATGGTATATCAACCTGCCCCATAATTTTGTTAGGACATGGAATGACATAGAAAACTAGTTGTTAACTACATTCAGAATGCTAGTAGACACTACTTTGCTATATCATTAGTTCACTCATATCAAAAGGTTTTATGGTGAACCTATAATTTATTTTGGTGATAGATTCCAAAAGGTTTATTCTAGGTCACAAGCACCTCATGTGGTAGACAGTTGTTCCATTGATAGTGATGTTTGTAAAATGGAGGGAAAATCCTCCTACTACCCTAATTGAAGCTTATGCAGAAGCCATAAGTGTGAATCTAGAAAGGAAACGCCTTGGAAGTGGATCATGTATGAATAGTGGGAATGGCTTGAATAACTATCCCATCCCAAGTATGAGTGGAGTCATGTTATATAATATAGTGTCTCCTAACTCTTTTCCTTCAACGATCTAGAATGGGAAATTTCCATAGAATAGTTTCTTCCAACCCTGAATTAGATAAGAATTAGTCCCACACCCTCGCCCAACTATCATGAAAATGCATCCCAATAAAATTATTTCTTTATGCAAACTTAAGAGATTCAAATAATAAAGACTCAAGAGGATAAAGAAGAGATTAAGGAAATATCAACTCAACTTAAGAGATTAACTAGTGATGTTATGCAACTAAGAAATCAAAAAAATTATTCTCAAAAAAACAACTAGAGTTCACAAGGTTGAATGTATAATTATCCTAGACCACCTAGGGCTTGGAATACATGGCCTAACAATGGAGGGGTGTCTACACCTTGGATAATGCTAATCCCTTTGAAGATAGGTCCACATCTAAAGTGAATTTAGTTGAACTAGCCATGATTAATTGGTGTAGGATTCACAATACCAATGCTCATATAGAAGTTGATTGTCCATAGTTCAAAACTACATTAGATATTTTCCTAGTTGCAATGTATCATAACGACCAGTTTGATTCTCACCCACCCAAGGGGAATGAACTAGTTCCAGTAGAATATTATTTAGCACTAGTATTAGAGAGTTACGCGTTTTATAAATCACTCACTTTTTCCAAGAGTAATACCTATGAGTGGGGGGATATTTCATCCATGACTTTGGAAACCTACATGTTTCCTTATCAAGATGAAAATGAACCTCGAGATGAAAGTGATGAAATTCATGCTTTTCAATAGTATTGAAAGGGACATAGTTACAACCTAAGTAGTAACACCAATGGTGGGAGTAGGTTTAGAGGGACCTTGACTACATCAATCCCACCTAATAACTCTAACTCTCCAAAAAATGACAAATCAATAATACAGGGTTACCAAAGGTGACCTTGCAATATAACAATTCTTAGAATACTCCATGGAGTGGTAACATAGAAATTTTTTGATCAATATAATTTGAATAACTATTTGGTGAAAGAAATAAAAAAGGTAAATATCAGTTTATCTTTATTAGAATTGCTTAAAAATCTTGTAATCAAGAAAGATTTCCTGAATACATTAGAAGGGTTTCTCGAAGAAAGCATAGTTAATAAAGAGATAGAAGTGAAAGATAACCCCATTAAATAAAATGACAAAAAAATGGTTCCTATGGTGGATTTGCATGTATCTTTTTATAAATGAAAGATATAGTCCCCGCCATTTTAGTTAACACTAAGAGTTTTTGGTAAAAATATCCATAATTTCTTGGTAGATTCATCAGAATCCACTAATGTGATGCCTTTTTCCATATGTTAGACTCTCGATTTAACCCTTGCTAGATCCTTAAAGAAAGCTACTCAGTTAGATAAAATTGAGTTGAATGTAGTTGGAGAATTAAATAACATCCATATGCAGTTAGCGTTAGACCATAGGATTCTGTATTACATTTATATCCAAGTGGTTGAGATACCAGATACTTATGGGGTGTTATTGAGTAGAGATTGGTCAAAAAATATGAATGGTTACATGGAAACTAATTTCTCACATATGTGATTACCCTAGAAATGAGTCCCTAATCAGATTAGGATAGAGAGAGAACCATGTATGAGACACATAATTACTAGTTACAACTAGAAAAACAAAGTTTTATACATCAATGTAGAACCTGGTGTATATGAGATTAAAAGTTTTGGAGTTAACATAGAAGAGATTTTCATGTGTTATACAAAAAAGCGTGATTGGATAACTCCAAGGATTGTGCTAGTAGAGTATGATTATGATTCTTCTAAAGGAGAAGATAGTTTCTTGGACAAATTTTGGAGGAATATTGCTAAAGAAGCGCATAAGAGCTAGAAAACTAAAGATCCATTGAAAAAAAATTTGTTACAAGGTTGGTGCAGGTTGCATAATTTTTCACATTCAAAGGATAGTTGTGTGATATGTTTAGATGTTATTCATAGAATTAGAAAATAATTCTATCTTGAAGATACAATTCTTAATAGACCTGAGCATGAAATACTTAATGACAAAACACATATAACGTAGATTGAAAATGTTAACTTATCAAAATTTTAAAATTCTTAGCTCAAAGTTGTTGATGATCAAACTTGGACCCTTAGGTTCGATGGGTCAAAATATAAACAAGGAATAGGTGTAGGGGTTGAGTTTATTAGTCCCCAATGTAAGTCATTTCTTGCTACCTATAGACTAAAATTTTAATGTACTAACAATGTGGTAGAATACAAATCTCTCTTCCATGATTTGATGTTTGTGATCAAGAAGAACGTTAAGATTATTAAGGTATTTGGTGATTTGAAACTAGTGGCCAAGAAAATTAGGAAATAGCATATTTACTATTACAAACATCTGCCTAGCTATTGTCATCAAGTGTGGGACCTTATTGAAGACTTTGATGCATTTAATATTACCGACATCCCACAAATAGTTAATGAGAGAGAATATGCCTTGGCCACTATCTCTATAACTTTGGAACTATAGGATTCTTTAGATTTGAGAATGTTTACTATCGAGTTGGTACAATTGCCTTAATTTTTAATAGCGTCACCAATCTACAAGTATTCGAAGATGGCCATAAAATTTTGGATTTTATCCCTAATTCAAGTGTTTTTGAAGCCCTAATAATTGAGGAAGTAGATTGCCCGAACAATAAACTTTAGGATGATGAGTTAGCTCAATCGAAAGATAATAATATTTTGAAAGGAATAATTGAGTTGGAAAGATTGTTTGATATGGATTAGATAATTTGGTAGAAATACCTACTTGAAACTAACGGGGGATAGTCTAAATTGTATAATTTGAACACTAAGGAAAACCCTAAGAATGTTTGCAAAGGAAAAGTATGCACTGAGGAAGAGTGAAGAAACATTTCTCATCAGCTCAAAGATTACTGGAATGTTATAGCATGGGCATATAAAGACTTAAAGATATATGAAACCTCCATCATAACTCATACAATCCCATTGAAACTTGATGAAAAGCCTTTTTGATAGAAGCAACATCTTGTGAATGCACTTTTAGAACCACTGATTCAAAAGGAAGTACAAAAGCTTCTCTTAGTTAGGATCATTTTTCCTATTAGACATTCTACTTGGGTGGCTAATTTAGTGCCTGTCAAAAAGAAGAATGGAAACATTTTGTTGTGTGTGGATTTTTGGAATCTTAACAAGGCATCTGAAAAAGATAATTATCCCCTACCCTCATTGGATGAAGTATTTCAAATTTTTAATGGTTCGTAGATGATATCCTTCTTGGATGGATTCTCCAGGTATAACCAACTAATGGTTGCTAAGGAGGATAGGATGAAAACAACATTCACCACAAAATGAGGAACTTTTGCTTATAAAAGGATGTTATTTGGGCTAAAAAATGTTGGAGAAACATTTTAGAGAGAAATAGATTACCACTTTGAGACTTCGTTGGAAAGTTCATTATTATATATATGGATGATCTCATGTCAATGTTTTCAAAGAATAGAGGAGATCATGTTCATGATCTTAGAGCCATATTATAGAAATGTGAGACATACAAAGTGTCACTAAACCCTAAGAAATGCATTTTCATGGGGACTAAAGGAAAAATGCTCAGACACATTATCTTTGAAAGAGTTATTTCAATGGATCTAGATTGAGTGAGTTCCCTACTTAAATTACAACACTCAAGAATTCAAAAGGAATTTAGGTTCTATTTTGGAAAGATTAATTTTGTTAGAAAGTTCATTATTGGATTTTTTGAGATAGTGAAGCCTCTTAATGATATGTTAAAGAAGGACACAAAAATTGAATGGACTAATGAGACTAATCTCACTTTGAAGAACATAAAATATGCAATTGCAAAAGTGTCGGTGTTGGTAAGCTTGGATTATATTAAACCATTTTACATTTATTCTTTTTCTTCAAGTCATACATGTGTAGTTGCACTAATGCAAAGAGGTGAAAAAAAAGAATAAAAAGTAATTTATTTCATGAGAACTCCCCTTAAAGAGGTGGAGATAAGATGTATAGATATTGAGAAACAAGCCTTTGTGTTAGTCAAGGAAGTAAGGAAGTTTTGACACTACATTCTTAGGAGTGTAATTTGTTGCAAGAATGATGATGTTTCCATTGATGTCAATAGTATGTCTTGTAACTATTGTTGTCATTGATGTCAACTATGGCATGAAGATGTTGAGGATATTGAGAAAATTATGAAGGGACGAAAATAGGTTGTGCATGTGTAGTTGAGACCTTTAGGAAGTGTTGTGAGTACATAGAGCTATTCATTTTTTGCAGAGTCTAAAGATGAGTTTGAATGAAGTAATGAGTTGAGATGTTGGTTCTAGTAGTTGGTTTCCAAGTGCTTTTGATTAAAAATGATAAAAAAAAGTAAATTATGTTGTGAAAATGTTCATAGTGTGCTCATGTATTGTGCTCCATATTTATTTTGTGTTGACTTTATGTGTTGATGCCAAAAATTGGCAAGGTAATAGCCCTTCGTGGGAAGCTTAGTTATAGGGGGGACCTATTACACTAAACTGAGTAACCTTTGGATTTTAAAGAAGTCAAATCTTCTATAACTAGGGTTTTCAATGGGAGAAGGAAGAAAATATAAAATAAAAGGATCTAACTAGGGCAATGTGCCAAGATTTAGATTTTAGGCATGATAGACCTACCTTGTAGATGTCGTCTAAGGGCCCATTAAGCAATCTACTATATCCCAAAATAACAAACATTAGAGAGAAAGACCTGGATAATTCACTTCATGACATAAAATATTTTCCATAGAGATTTACTAAATAGAAAGAGTCAAAGACATGGTTCTAAATAATCATTCTATTCAAATCATTCAAGTCATAAGAAAACTATTCAAAAATAACACAATATAATGTCATCAATAGTTAAGAAACAAAAAGGCCAAATTACAAGGGAATAGTTTGTGAGTCTTTATAGTTATCCAACAAAACAAAGGCTTGGTATCTTCCAAATTCTTCTTTGAATACTTCAAACTAAAAAAAAACCCCAACTCCCCTCTCTGAAAGAAGAATTAGTATATATATCTAGAGGCGTCCACCGCTTGAAGGACTATAACAAAAATTATTTTTCATCATGAATCATGATGCTTGTAGTAATGATTCATCACGGCCATTATAATAGAAAGATTCTCGAGCATGAACCTAGCCATTCACTAGCCAGATGCATTCTTGCAAATGATGGTAGTGGTCCTAGATTACCCTATGTAAACAAGTGTCGACTCCCAACTAAGGCAGTTAGAACATGCGACATAGTATGGCTGCTTGGCATTTGCATCACTCCTCTCTTTTTTGTTGTAGTTGCACCAAAGTGACACGTGGTGATATTTCATAGCATTTGGTGCATTCTCCTCATCCTTTGATTAAATCTTGCAATGAGAAGACATGTGGCAACATCCTTGTTATTGGCATCACATGAGGAGCCCGCCAAATTTTGCATGAGTGAAGGTTGTGTGGCATGCAGTCGGGACCCGAAAGAGATTTATATGAATATATTCCAAACTCACCCAATTTTTTGACACATGGGGGTAGAACGGGGCTCAAAAGAGAAAGGAAGAGAAGCTCCCCTTTGATAAGAGCTTAGGTGACATGTGGCAATAGTGAGTTGAGATAACCAAAAAACTAGAGGGCAGGCTTCTAAAAATCATCGGGTGTGGTTGGAAGTCAAGAAAAACATCCAAAAGAACCCAAAGGGAGCATTGGATTATATTAAATATCCACAACTTTTGGCGACTATCAAGGGTGTTTCACCTCTGGAACGATGAATCCAAAAATCTTTGGTTTTGTGGCCAGGGTTTTATTCATTGGGCATTGGAGTCAGAGCCTCGAAAGGGTGATCTGCAAGGGCAGCTAGTCGGCCTCAGAAGGCATTGATATGGAATGTAGGATCTGATGTGCCTCATGTAGATCGATTATTTCCTTAAAGGGAAACACTGCAGATATTCTAGACACATCCTTGAGCTAAAAAAGTAGTCGTACAATCTGATGAGTTATACCCTCAATGTCCTCAGTAGTAGGAGGCTGGCTACAAATATGAAAAACTAATAAATCCTATTTCCTCTCCTCAATTTTGGCTGCAATCTTCTCTACGGTAGCCACCGATTCATCAGGAAGAAACAAAGAGGGAAAACCCATTTGGGTTAGTTGGGAAATCCTTGCCCAAATGTAATTGAACATTGTTGATAATGAAGGATGGACTCTTGGTAGTACATAAGCTCCTTCGTGACCCCAATGATTGACCTTCAATTCTTAATCCCTGCTCATTCTAGATCCTCACTTGGAATCATGTATAGATTTCCTAGCAGCCTTTCTACTTTGGGAACCTTTTCCCCTCTGAATTTTGGGAACTGTTCCATTGTGTCGTGAACCTCTTTGCATAAATCTATTGCCTCCACCATGAATTAGAGTGTGGCCTGGAGATTCAGACATAAAGCCTTGACTCTCTCCCAGTAGGAAGTGTATAGTTTTTGGGCTACTAAGAAGAGGTCTAACTGTGGTGCAGGAGTTTGAACGATCTTCGAGAGATTAATCTCTGCATTCCTCATCCCAATATCTTGTGTTAGCCCTAAAATTTGTTCTACATAAGAGGTGAGATTCTCTTGTAGGTCTCTTTGTGTGGCCAACCACCTTTCCTCAACCTAGTTTAGGGTTGTATATTCTTCCTCCAAGGAGAGCCTAAAATTTTGGAGATCTTGATATTGAGCATGTGCACTCACTTGGTTTTCCTCCTTTTCTCATATCGCTTGCTATAGCAAAGCACATAGTTGCTGCAATTCTTCATTTTTTTGTTGAACTTCCTCCTCCAACTAGGCCAACCTATCGAATAATTCTTGGTTCCTTTGTCATAGCTCAACTATCCGATCAGACTCCTAGGATTGAAATTTCTTGAGCTCCCTTTGCAAGCTAGCTTGCACTGCTTGCACATTTTGTGTGAGGTGCACCCTTTCTATTTCCAATGCTTTGTATTTGGCCAACAAGACTTCCAATCTTCCCTTAACAACCTTGAGCTCATCCTCCACCTTCTTCAATTTGTGACCAAACTTAAGAAATTGAGTAGTCACAACCCATTGCATTTCCTCCATTAACTCAACTTTATCCTGTGGTCGGGTAACACACAATTCCAGTCCAATGGAATGGATGTCATAGTCATTAGGTTGCATTTATCCTTGTAGTTTGGCAACATTGGGATGCATGGTTGTGAAAAGAAATGATTATTGAGCCACATTATAAACTGTCTGGACTCTAGGCTCTACTAGCCTCTTGGCATATTTTTCCTTTTTGTTTATGGAGTCAGAGAGCTTGAGCTTTCTTCATTGTATCACTTTGAGACAAGAACTGAGTTGGTGATATGATGCATTCACTTGCAAAGGATTTACTAGGAGGGACAACAAAAGGGAAAGAGAGGCAAGTGACCTCAGATGTTTTCTTCTTTGGAAGGGAAACCGTGAGTAGAGAGAAAGAAGGAATGTTCCAAATACCAGGTGATGAAGGTGTGGAGGGACTCATGGGGAATGGTGGTGGAAATGGAGATGCACTGAGCTATGACTGTTGCAAGGGTTCAGTCAAAATTGACTTAGATGATGCAATGGGGACAATAGCTTTGGACACCAAGGAGGCGAAAGACATGGATACAGATGCAGAGGAAGACTAGGCGGTTGATGGGGCCCTGACCAGTGATGGGGCATCCTAAGGGGAAGTGAAAACCATCTGTTTGATATGAGAAAACTGGGAGAAACCTCCCATAGCCATTATAGAGGGGACAGAGAAAGATAGGCTCATTGTTGTGCAGTTTTTGCACACATGGCCCACTGAATGTGGGGACCCTCTTTTTCACTTTTTCGTGTTTTGGTCCCTCTTTCTGAGGGTGTTGCTTGCTTGAGTTTGTGCCTTAAATGTCCTATTTTTTCAATTGAAGTGGCATCCTTTTGAGCCATGTTGAAAATCTAAAACTTTAGCTTTATCTCGGGTTTTTCACTGTTTTCGGGAAAATCCGCCTGGTCTGGATTCTCTCAGTTTCCCCTGATTGTCCGAAATTGACCTTTTTGTACTGTTTTTGGGAAAATTTGCACATTCCAGATTTCCCCAAAATTCTTTGTGGCTACAGCTGTCTTGTCGGATGCATTAATGGCATTTGTACGAGGGCAAGAGGCTTTGATATACTGATGTTTTGAGAAGTAATTGATCATTTTGAGTTGTGCATTTGCTATCCTTTGGACTTGTGTGATTGAGGTTTTTGGTGTTCTATTGATATTTTGATCCTCGTAGTTACTTGAGTTGTGTGTTTGCTTTTGGAGTGCGTGGGTGGTATCTAGTCTACATCAGGCAGTTACTTATCAATTTCCTTCATCACAACCTTTGCGCTTCCATGGTATGTATATACACCCTGTCCTATATCAGTTTCAATTTTCTTCTCACCATTTTGTTTGAGAGTCATTCGCGGTTTTTTGGTATTTTTTGTGTGCATCATCATCGTGTAATTTGGGAGGTTTTAATCTATTGCACCAGTTCGTTTTCGATTGATCAATTGTTTATGCTTGGTCTAGTGTTGGTTCTTGTTTGGGTTTTGGTTCGCTATGACTTTGAGTTTTTCCATTTTAGTGAATCGCTGAGTCATATGTGCTTACATGGCAGAAATTTAGGGTTCCCAACCTAGGGCATGGCTGTTTGTCTTCAAAATTGATGAGAAATGGGTCATTGGTTCATGTTTTATTCATTAAAGTCCTAGATCGGGTTGGTTTCAGATTTTTGGCTTGAATTTGAAATGATTTGAATTGATATGATAGGGTACCAAGGATGTAGATAGGTTCAGGTTTTTGAGGTCTTCATGGAATTTTTCTCTCCCCAGATTTCCCTGAATTTCCTGTCTTTTTCTTTATTTTCCACTTTAATTCGGATTTCCTTTGTTTTCGCCAAAATTCGTTCCATCCGGATTCTGCCGAAGTCCGCGGTCGGGTCGTTTTCCCGATTTCAAGCTTAGATATTGTTATACCTTTGGTTTCACCAAAATCCGTTCTATCTGGATTCTTTCGATATTCTGTGCCCCTTCATTTTCCCTGAATCTATCATAAAATTGCTAATTTCGCCAAAATCCGTCTTTAGTAGATTCTTCTGGGTGTTTTGAGGAAATGATTAAATTTGATAATTATGGATTATGGGTTTCTTGATAATGCATTTGATTAACTTAGGGAGCTTATGATGAATGTTCTTAATACTTTTCCTTGGTTAAATTGGGGATTTGAATGATATTGTGGGATTTAGTATGTTTGGTTCGCTAGAATCCGCCTGGTCTAGATTTTCCTGAAAATCCTTCCTAGTGCAGAATCCGCGAGGGGGGCTAAATCCCAAACTTTGAGATAATGATCTTTTACACTCATTTCTTTTAATGGATCTAAGTGTATGTTGTCTTTATGTGTTTACAGGAAGGATCAAGACAGAATGTTGCTGGTAGGGGCAAAGGAAAGGCAACCAATCCTACTATTGAGGCCTCTGCTATTTCAGATGCGGAGAAGGTTAAATTAGAAATCAAGAGTAGAGTCCCTAATAGCAAGATGACCTCAATTTGGTCAGGCATAATAGATACAAATGTAGGAATGTGGGATTATGAAGAGTTCAAGGCTGAAATGTCAGCACCGAATCCTCCTCTATTGGTAGTAGGGATGGTAAGATCCGGATTGGCTCATGTGGCAAGTTTCCCTCTTCCAGTACAGTGTCATGAGTTGGTGTTGGAATGTGCAAGGAATTATGATAGAACAACACAAAGGATAGTGGGTTTTGAAGAGAGGATTCTTCCTGGTTTTAGTCCTATTTCGATTACTGCAACCTTTGACATGCCTGACAGGTCCCATGTGGTAGGTTTTAATATGAGTGATGCTCGAAAATATTTTGAGGACGACTTTGTTAAATCACAACAGGTCATTAATTTTTTGGCTAGAGAAGCCCAAGTCTCATTTTTCTAAGTTGCCCAAGTAGTTGTCCAGACTTAAGTTCAGGAAAGAGTATTATAATGCTATCACCCTTCTCAGTAGGTTGGTAGGATTGAAAAGTGTAGGGGTCTTTGAGACTTGGATGTTCCATGTAATTGCTAGAATGGAGCAGGGATTTGATTATCATTGGGCAAGTGCTATCAGT
>CM021101.1:612198175-612225201 GCA_007115665.2 Sequoiadendron giganteum
TGGAGCATGGTTTATCCAGCTCCCAATGTTTTCATACATTAGAATTGATGGTTTTTAGAGGGATCCCTACAGATTGCCAAGGTATCCCATAGACCACATCATTTTGTTGGAAGTTGTGAGGAAAGTCTATGATTTTGACAGTATTATAAAGGGAGAAATGCATATGACTGGGTTTGGGAATGATTTCCCTTTGAAGATTGGAATGGGAGAATTTTGTGCCTCCATTCAGTCTGCCCATGTTGTTGAGGAGGAAATGAGTTCTTTTGGACTTCCTTTCCACACTAAAAGAGTGAGGTTTGATATCACAGGTGAGGCATAGAAGAAGGCCAATAGGGATTATAGCCATAAGCCTCATATTGAGGATTATTGAGCAAACCTTGCCGATGAGTTTCAGGTAAGAGAAAAGAAGTTTTCCAGACTACCAGTAGACTTGGTGAGGCTATATAATTTAAGAGCCATTCCGGATTAGATAAATGAGGATGGAAATGTGATTCAGGGCCATGTCTATGAAGTAGTAAAAGATAAACCAATAGGGGAGGTCGATTGGTTAGAAGAAGAAAAGACTGATCTGGATCAAGTTACGGCCTCGGTGATCAAATTCACTAAAATGTGGTTGAAACACAAGATGCTAGAGCTTGAGAGCGAAGGTGTTCCATGAACCTATAAATTGATGGGAGACTTGGAGTCTCATTTTGCTTCTAAAGCTTCTATTGAACCAAATCAAAAGGGCAAGGAGAAGGTGGCCTCTCCTTTCAGAATTCAAGTAAGGGATGTTCAAGTTGAGAAAGTTGCAGAGCTAGGAAAGGAGAGAAAACCTGTTGCTAAGAAGAGGAAACATGCCTCTAGAAAAGAATTTGAAAAGACACAAGAAGAGGAGGAAGAGGTAGAGAGTGTCCATACATTGATGAAAAAGAGGAGGACTACAAGGACATCACACAAGTTGGAGGAGGCTCCTAAGGTTGACAAGAAAGTTGAGCCACCTATGGTAGAAGTGGAGAGCTCTAGGGAAAAGACACAATTTTACATGAGGAGATCAAGGATTCCTTCCCCAAGGGATACTGTGGCCAAGAAGGATGTTTTGGTAAGTGTCAATATCACTGCGCAGGTGAGTCACTCCATTCCTCAAGATGTTGGTAGTGTAGGAGGAGAGCAAAAACAAGATGAAGATTCTAAGGAGCTGGATGGAGAAGAGTTTCAAGAGGGAGACCTCTTCAATGCAGAGGCAAAAATAGACAAGGTGATTCAATCTCCCTTGGTGGCACATGCAGATTCTCCTACAAAGGAACAAGTGGATAAGTCTCCCCAAAAGAAAGAAGAGGTACCGATTAGGGCTCCCTCACCGGTGAAGATTGTTGTAGAAGAATAGATACAACAAGAGGAGAACCCAATAGTGGATGTTCCCAAAAGTCCAAATGTTGAAGGAGATGTTACTAATTATCAGCAGGAGAAGGAGCAAGATAAGCAGAGCACTATGCCCAGCGAGTTCACTGTTCGTGATTGGCTCGAAAAGGAACTCAGGAGTAAAATAGTAATTGTTGAGGATGCTCCTCCTAATTGGGGTGCCCTCATGGTGAATGTAGAGAAGCAGATGGGTAAAAAGAAATCAAGGGTTATCTCTTGGATTGAAAGAGATTTTATCAAGCAATCGGGTGGCCCATATTGCTAACCCTACTCCAAATAAAGAAAGGGATAATATAACTACTCAAGATTATGATGTGCAAACTGTTGATTTGGGACATGCTACTGTGGAACAAGATATTAAAGAATATGAGGGTTTTAGTGTAGTGATTGTGGGGAGATAAAAGAAGGCAGTGCAAATCAAACATGAGCTAGCAAAAGAGAATGAAACTTTGAGGAAATACTTGCAGGATTTAATGAAACCCTTGTAGGCAATTGGCTCCTCCTCTTCCACTGTAAGATTCATTCCCCAGGAGACAATTTCTGAGTTGGAGAGGATGAAGACTACTTCACATGCTGTGGTGACATGGTTGAAAGGTGTTCAAGATAAAGGAGATGAAGCCATTAAGGGCATATTATCCACTGGAGGGGATGCAATGAGGTTGATTGATTAGTTAAAGGTTGCATTGGCATAAGATAACATGGATACTGACCTCTTGTTGCAAAAGGTTACAACTATCATGGGATTCACTGAGGACATATTGGTTAAGTGCGTGATTCTTCCTTTTCCTAGGGTTTCTGAACCTTCGGAATGGTTTGAAATTCTACAAATGAGGCAGAGGGCCTTGAATAAAGTCCATAAGCAGGAAAAGTTAGTTGAGGATGCCCTAACTGATGTTCATGGGAGATGCATTTCATTCTTTGAAATCATGACTATAAGGAATAAGTTTGCTTCAAAGAATCTCAGTTTGGAGCAACTTAGAGAATGGTGGAGAGATGTATATTCTCTAGTCAATGAAGGACTAGTTACTGAACACCAGCTGGATGATGCTACAACTTACATTGCATTCATTGATAGATATTTGACCAACAAGGCTGATTGGGATGGTATAGTTTGATAGGCAAGGGAAGATGTTAAAACTCTTGAGAGAAGGGTTAGGGTTTTTCCTGTGCCACCTGTTGTTGAGCTGGATAGGCTTCTGCTGGCTGTACATGGAGAGGAGGATAAAACTAAGGATAAGGATGGGAATTGAATATATAGAGTTACATTGATATTTGTGCTTCCCATTAATTCACATGTATTGGTTCGATCTTCTTGGGTGTTTTGGCGGTTTAGGATGAAATTGGTGCTTTGGCACATTTCATGTGATTGAATTATTCTTTTGGGCCGAGCTATTTTAGGTTATTTTTTATTGTGAAATTATAATTTGGGCCAACCTATATTGTCGATTCTCTATAAAAATGGGCATGTTACCTCATTTGAATAGTAGACAAAAAATTTAGAGAATAGAGATAGAAGGATAAGTAAAACAAGAGAATAGTTGTATCCGAGCAAGTTAGGGTTTATTTTCAAAGCAAATGTTGTAACAGAACAACTTGGATTGTTGCTATCTTGGATGAAATAATATAAGAGAGATATTGTGTTTGCTGTCTATCTTTTGGAATCTCATCTGGCATGGTTCTTGTTATTCTATCTTTCTTATTGCTTATTGTTTATGATTAGATGTTTTGATAATGCTTAGGGTTTTATGTTTGGAATGTTTTGTAGTGATCTCTAGTCCATACTTTTTGCAGTTAGCTGATTGTTAGCTACTTTGTAAAGTTAGCCTGGACTTATATTTGTGCTTAGTTCAATTATGAAAAGTTATTCATCTCAATTTTTGTAAGGTTAACTGAGTGAATGTTCATGATTTGAAAATCCTTCAATACCTTAGAAGATTGCACTATTTCTATGGAGTTGTAGATTCGTCTGGGTTAAGCAAAAGATAGTTTATGAGAGATTGGTCCATTTTGAGCATCTTATCCTTTGGCATTTTTGATCTTAATATTTAAAGTAGATTTAAGATTATCTTTGGAAACCTTTTATCTTTTGTTATTTCTTTATCATTTGATTTGTATCAAGTTTGAAGTATCACTCTATTGGTTATATCTAATAAGTTGGGAATCCAGCTCTGCTCATAGTAAGGTCCCTTTGTGATTACCAACATTTTCACATTTATCTCTGAGTAGTTTCATTGCATTGTCAAGACCTGACATTAGAAACCTTGGGGTTATCTCTTTTCCATAGAGATTTATCTTTCAAGAGAGATAGGATATTATATTATGTCTGAGTTGTTGATGTGCAGGAAATGCCATCAACAGATTGGCGCTAGAAGGAGAGATTTTGAATAAGCAAGCTGGAGCATTTCTTAAATGCCATCTCTCGTAAGAGAATTAGAAGAAGAACTAGATCCACTCCAAGAGAGGAAGAATTCCAAGAATTACAAGCCCGTACTAGGTCGAGAAGGACCAGAACAAGGGAAGAATCATCATCAGCTCATCCACTTCCATCACTTCCATCATCCTCATCTTCATCTGACTCTGAGGAGATTCCCATTCCGCAACCATAGCCAATCATAAATCAGCCCTTACCACCGCCACCTCCACCAATGGCTTTTCTTACTACTAATCCATCCCCATTGATCTTCAATCATTACAATTTTATGCCCAAGAACCCTAAGCATTTTTTCTCTAAGTTTCATACCCATGACCTTAACAGAACTACTGAAGAGCACATTAGAATTTTTCAGACTTGTCTGAGGGATAGAGGGATTAATCATGAGGATGTTGCATGTAGGTTGTTTCCTTATTCTTTGTGAGAAGAAGCCTTTTATTGGTACAATCACTTACCTGCTGCTTCTATCCATAATTGGACTGAGTTGGAAGCTATGTTTTTGCAAAAGTTCAAGATTCCTATCAGTGCTAATGAGCTATACTTGCATTTAGTTGGAGTGAAGAGGAAGATTAATGAGCCTATAGGCTCATTCAATGATAGGTTCCATCGAGCATATACCAGACTCCAGGCACCTTATGCTGGAAATGAAGATACTGCTTTAGAGATATACCTTGAGGCCCTGGATAGCCTTACAGCCACCTTCCTGAAACAAAGGACTAACACTCCAAATACACTACTCACTGCATATGCAGAGGCAGTAAAGGTTAGCATAGACTTAAGACAACATTTATCAGGACCTTTTCCATCTTTGGGACCTATTGCTCACCTTGGACAAATCCAAGCCCTTAATCGGACCTTGACTGGTCATGCCCCAATAATGAATCCTGTGCCATCACTACCTCTAGTTCCTCATCCAGGCCCACCTATGATTCAGGCTCAACCTACAACTTATCCTCATCAAAGAGTTAATCAACCTGTATAGCAGCAACAAGTTGGCTTCCCTACATACTTGCAAAATTCAGAAGTCTTGAATCAGGCTGTTGGTTCTAGAAATGTACCTGGACATCCTTTGGGAGGTAATCCAGCACCATCTAGCAATTTGGATAAGGATAGGTTGGATGAATTGTCTGAACAAGTGAAGAGGTTGAATACAGAAGTAACTTACTTGAGAAATCAGAATAACCAGCTCCAGGGTGCTCAGAAGAATATACAGTCCAGTTATGGTAGGGAAAGCAAAAATTTCAAAAGAGGTCAATACTTTGATAGGAATCAAAATTATGATAGAGGGTAGGGCTCTGGTCAAAATTTTGATAAGATACAGGGCTCTGGCCAGAATTTTGATAGAAACCAGTAAGTTGGACAAGGATTTGATAAAGGACAACAACCTAGGCAGAATAGATCTTGGAATACTGAGCATAATAATGGAGGAATTCCCACCCCTTTGGATCAACCTATCAATCAAGAGAAACCTCCAAATGGTGTATATCTCATAGAAGCAGCTTTGTCTGAATGGTGTAGGCTCCATAAAACAAGTCAACACTCCAAATTAGACTGTGTTGAGTTTCAGACTGCAACTTCTATCTTCTAGTACAAAGTGGAGAATAACTCTAATGGGCTAGAAGTGGTGCCTTCAAACCCTTATGATTCTCCAGTGTTGGTACTTAATCATGCTCCATTTCCAAAGGCTGAAGAAAATGAACCAGAAAAAGTGTCTAGTGCAGAGGAAGAGGCTGAACAAGTGTTGAATGAAGAAGAAATCTCTCATTTGTTTAATGAAGAAAATGATAATGATAATGGCCCTTTCGATGAGGGAGAGGTTGATGTTGAAGAAGTTCAGATGTTTCAACAGCCAATGAAGAAATATGATTTGAGAAGCAGGCCTAATAGACGTCCATAGGCTGGAGGTCCTTTCACCACCTCCATTCCTCCTAACAATTTCAGTACTCCACCGAACCCACAAGCTAGTAACAATCCATCATTTCCTCAAGTACCAACACAATACATGTCAAAGGGAAATAATACTGAAGCCTCTAAGGACAAGCAAACTAGGGGTCACAAGGAATTTCAGGCTGACTTCAATGCAGAGCAGTTGGGTGAATATGTAACTGAGGAATTCAAGAAAGTAAAGGTAAGTCTTTCAGCTTTTGAATTGTTGAGAGCTCCTACAATTAGAAATGCTATATTAGGATCATTTAGTATAACATCACCAAGGGAAGCCACAAGTGAAGCCACTACTAGGTCTTCTAATTTTCAAATACCCAAATGTTAGGTCCCACCTATGGACAAAAGAGCAGATAGAGATAAAGGTCAAGTTGCACAAGCTGACACTCATCTAAACTTATTTCAAGGAAAAATGGAAACTCCTCCTTTCCTAATCTCTGTTTGTATCTTCGGAAAGAACTTGCATAACTGTCTTCTAGATTCAGGAGCCTCTACAAATGTTATGCCTTTTGTCATTTGCAAAGCACTAGGTATTACTCCTATAGTTTCTCAAAAGAAGGTTACTCAATTGGATAAAACAGAAGTAAGTGTGGTTGGGGAATTGAATATGATCCCTACATAGCAGACATGGGAAATTATGTGTTGGCTGCATCAATAATAGAGGATGAAGAAGTTTTTATGCTCCAGTATTTTGTAAGTAAACACATTCTGGAGAGTAGCAGTCCTAGGACTTTGATTGAACTAGAAAATGAAATAAATGAGGAAGATGACAGACAACTTGGTTTTTTGGATAACTTCCAAGAGTTCATCCAAAAATGTATGGAAGATCAAATGCATTTGAAGCAAAGTATGACTTTTGAGGAGCTACTCCTTCCCAATTGGTGTAGAGTACATGATGCACTTCATTCTGACCTGGAATGTGACTTGTGTCAAACTACGGTCAGACAAATACATAAATGCCTTAATCCAGTTCCACCTACCAGGTCTGAAGAACAAGGTAAGTTGAATCCGAAGGAACTTGATGGTTGTTGGACACTGAGGTTTGATGGATCTAAGTCTAAATAGGGTGTTGGAGTAGGATTTGAATTAATTAGCTCTCAAGGAAAGAATTATTTTGCTGCCCACAGACTCCAGTTTCAATGTACTAAGAATGTTGCTGAATATGAGGCGTTGATCCATGGCTTGCTGATGGCATCAAGGAAGAAAGTCAAGCTATTACAGGTTTTGGAGATTCTGAACTAGGAATCAAGCAAGTAAGGAAACAGTATTCATGTCATGACAGAAGGATGACCAACTATAGGCACAGGGTATGGGATCTCATAGAAGAGTTTGACGCTTTCAATATATAGTTAATCCCTCGAAACAAAAAATAGGTTGTTGATTCCTTGGCACAAGCTGCCAGCACATTACAACCTTTGTCACTTTCATAGCTAAAGAAATTTTTAGTTGAGCTCACTCCAGTCCCTTCAGTACCAAATAATATTACCAATTTCCAGGTATTCAAAGATGACAAGCATATTTTGGATTTTATTACAAGCTGTGATGTGTTCGCATCCCAAGTTATTGATGAGGCTGAGCCTCAAGAAGCAGAAATTGATTTTGGAGGAATCATTAATCTAAAGACTAATACCATCCCCAAGGGTATGGTGCAACTTGAACGAATTTTTGACTTGGATAAAATAAGAGATCAAGAACAACATATTAAAAGAGAATCCATTAGTAGCCAGTGTGAAACATATAATATGGGAACACCAGATGATTTGAAGAACATTCTCATTGGCAAGGTGTGTACTCCAGTAGAAAGGAAAGGGATTATTGATACCTTACATGCATATCATGATGTGATTGCTTGGAGTTATGAAGATTTGAAAACATATGATACTTTGATCATCACACACACTATCCCTCTAAGATCAGATGTTAAACCATTACGACAGAGGCAAAGGCCAATCAATGCTCTGTTAGAACCCATTATTCAGAAAGAGGTGCAGAAATTGTTGTTTGCGCGTATTATATTTCCAATAAGACACTCCACTTGGGTGGCGAATTTGGTTCCAGTAAGAAAAAAGAATGGAGAAATCAGATTGTGTGTTGATTTCAAGAATCCGAACAGAGCATCAGAAAAGGATAATTATCCAGTCCCTTCACTGGATGAAGTGCTTCAGATTGTTAATGGATCATAGATGATGTCCTTTTTGGATGAATATTCTAGATACAACCAAGTCATGGTACAATATGAGGATAGGCACAAGACTACCTTCACTACCAAATGGGGAACATTTTCTTACAGAAGAATGCCCTTTGGGTTGATCAATGTTGGAGCTACATACCAGAGAGCCATGGACATTTCCTTTAAAGATATAATTGGTAAATTCATCATTATTTATATGGATGATTTGACTATTTTTTCGAAAGTACGAGGAGATCATATAACCGACTTAGATAAGGTATTTCAGAGATGTAGAGAGTTTGGTGTTTCACTCAATTTGAGAAAGTGCATTTTTGGAGTCATGGAAGGCAAGTTATTAGGACATGTTCTCTCTGAATAGGGTATTGCTATTGACCCTAAAAGAATTTAGGCTATCTTGAAGATCCAACCTCCTGCAAGTAAGAAAGAGATGAAGTCATTCTTTGGTAATATTAATTTTGTTAGGAAATTTATTACAAGGTTTGTAGAGATAGTCAAACCATTGAATGCTATGTTGAAACAAGATGCAAAGATAGAATGGAGTTTAAAAGCTAAAGAGGCGTTTGCAGAAATCAAAAAGGCCATTGCTAAAGCTTCTATGTTAGTGAGTCTAGATTATTCCAAGCCTTTTTACATATATTCATTTGCTTCTGATCATTCTTGTGCTGCAATGTTGACTCAAAAGTCTGATCAAGGGGATGAGCACCTTGTAGCCTTCATGAGCGCACCTCTGAAAGATGTAGAATTGAAATATCACAATGTGGAAAAACAAGCCTATGCTTTGGTCCAAACAGTAAAGAAGTTCATATATTATATTTTGAGGAATAAATTTTTTGCTATAGTGCCCGATCCTGCAGTAAAGTTGTTGTCGATGCAGAATGAGTTAAGTGAATGGAGGGCTAAGTGGGTAACAATGCTGCAGGAATATGATATGGAAATCCATCCCATGAAATTGGTGAGAGGACAAGGACTCACAAAGATGATGGCTGAGACTGGTTCAAACCTCGTAGCTCAACATTATTATCTTTAAGACGTTTCTCCAGAGGATTGGTATGATGAAATTATGTTCTACTTACTGAATCAGCAATGCCCTGATCACCTTAATGCAGTCCAGAGATGAGCCCTGTGCTTGAAAAGTGGGATTTTTATGATGAAAGGAGCTATATTATATATAAGAAATCATGAGGGTGTTTACTTGAGGTGTTTGGGGAAAGATGAAGCTGGAAGGGTAATGATTGAATTTCATAAAAAATATGGCACTGGCCATGGTTCTGCATCATCCACTGCACATCAAATCTTGAGAGCAGGCTATTACTAACCTACCTTATTCAAGGATGTACACCAACATGTACGAACCTATTATATATGTCAAACTACAAAAATTAAGGAAAAACACGCAGCTCTTCCACTCCATCCAGTCATAGAGGTAAAACCATTTGCCCAGTGGGGCATGGACTTCATTGGCCCAATTAATCCCTCATCTTCCATGGGTCACAGGCATATTCTTACCGTAACTGATTATTTTACTAGATGGACTAAGACTTTGGCTTGCAAATAATGTACTTTGGATGTGGTAATCAATTTTCTTGAATCAGGGATTATTAATTGTTTTGGTTGTCCATTGTCTTTGGTTTCTGATAATGGTCCTGTATTTGCATCCTTGAAATTTTCTAATTGGGCATATGATCATGGAATTGTAATTAAGTTTTCATCCAATTATTACCCATAGGGTAATGGTTTGGCTGAGTCCTCCAACAAGAACCTTTTGATAGTGATCCGTAGGCTATTAAAACAAAATCCTAAGGATTGGCACACCCAACTTCGATTTGCTCTCTGGGTTGACCATACTAGACAAGAAACATCCATAGGAACCTCCCCTTACCACTTGGTGTATGGTTTGGAACCAGTAATTTTCATACAGTTGAAAATCCCTACCCTGTAGTTCATTAACGAACATTATAACAGAGAGGATAAACATGAAGCCCGTTTGGCTGAACTATTGCATTTGGAAGAGCAAAGAGATGAAGTCCTAGAAAACTTTGCTAAACATCAGGGTGTAGTAAAGAGATGGTTCGATAGGAGAGCTAAGATAAAATCTTTTAGAATTTCTGACTTAGTTCTATATTGGGATAAAGATCATGACCGTAGGGGAGAGCATGGTAAATTTGATAAACTTTGGCTTGGTCCTTACCAAATTTTAGAAATTTTGGGAGACAATGTTTTTCATTTAAAGACCCTCACTAGTGAGGATATCCCGCTCCCTGTTAATGAGCAGTATCTAAAGCATTATTTTCAAACCTAAACTATTTGCAGTTCATCCTGTACATAGCTAGAGTAGATTTTCTTTTGTTGGCTTTGTTTCTACTTTGCTTTGGTAGATTAGGCTTGCTTTGGTTTTTTTTGTTTTTCATTTTGTTTTGCTTTTGGGTCCCTAAGTTCTTTGTGGTTGTTGTGCCTGTTCACCAGGGCTACCCTGTTGGGTCTTATTCTGAGCATTTCTTTTTTAAACTCTAATCAATTTTTTAGAATCAGATCACAGTTTTCTTTTATCTACTATTCCTTGTACTTGGAATTAGAGTCACTTGTTTTGAATGTGCTTTGAGATATATCTGGGTCCCACATTTAAACACTAAATTAATTTTTTGGAGTTGCATTAGGTTCTTGAGTAGTTTGGCCTAGTGAAATATCTTATATTCTGCTTCAGTGCCACTGTGTTCCTCATCCCTAAGCATGAGTTTCATTACTTACAAAGGTGACAAGAAAGATCTAAAAGAAAAAGGAAAAGAAACTATGACATGTTGAAAATCCAAAAGAGTTTCACCTTATCAGGAATATCCTAGTATCTCTACCGGGGCTATAGACGCTTGGCTGGTAGTAGAGCTATGCTTGGGAGGGTCATAGTGATAACCTCACTAGGGCTATGGATGCTTGAATGGCAGTGAGGCTCTATCTGGGTTACTTTTGAGGTTTGAATTCTTATGTAGCTTGGTCATGTTTACTCTTGTTCTCATTGCACTTTTAGGATGGAAATAAATGCATAATACACACACCTCAACCCTGGTATAGGGAAAGGTCTTCTTACTTGTGGTTTCTAAAACTTTGTTCTTAGGAATCTTGATGGAGGATTGAAACTAGGGATTCTAAGTTCTTGATTCTGGTTTATCTTTGAAATACTCTGGAGTATTTCCCCAGCAGAGTCTCCATTTGTTGTGCAGTTTTTGTACACACACCCCACTGAATGTGGGGACCCTCTTTTTCGCTTTTTGGTGTTTTGGTCCCTCTTTCTAAGGGTGTTGCTTGCTTGAGTTTGTGCCTTAAATGTCCCATTTTGCCAATTGAAGTGGCATCCTTTTGAGCCATGTTGAAAATCTAAAACTTCAACTTTATCTCGGGTTTTTTGCTGTTTTCGGGAAAATCCACCTAGTCCGGATTCTCCCAATTTTCCCTGATTGTCTGAAATTGACCTTTTTACACTGTTTTCGAGAAAATATGCACATTTCGAATTTCCCCGAAATTCATCCCGGAGTCGGATCCACCAAATTCTTTGTGGCTGTAGTTGTCTTGCTAGATGCATTAATGGCGTTTGTACGAGGGCAAGAGGCTTTGATATACTGATGTTTTGAGAAGTAATTGATCATTTTGAGTTGTGCATTTGCTATCCTTTGGCCTTGTGTGATTGAGGTTTTTGGTGTTCTGCTGATATTTTGATTCTTGAAGTTATTTGAGTTGTGCATTTGCTTTTGGAGTGTGTGGGTGGTATCTAGTCTGCATCAAGCAGTTACTTATCAATTTCCTTCATCACAACCTTTGCGCTTCCATGGTATGTATATACACCCTGTCCTATATCGGTTTCAATTTGCTTCTCACCATTTTTTTTTATAGTCATTCATGGTATTCTGGTATATTTGGTGCACATCATCATCATGCGTATTGGGAGGTTTTAATCTATTGCAACAGTTTGTTTTCGATTGATCAATTGTTTATGCTTGGTCTAGTGTTGGTTCTTGTTTGGGTTTTGGTTCGCTGTGACTTTGAGTTTTTTTCATTTTGGTGAATCGCTAAGTCATCTGTGCTTTCATGCTAGACATTTCGGGTTCCCAACCTAGGGCATGGCCATTTGTCTTCAAAATTGATGAGAAATGGGTCATTGGTTCATGTTTTATTCATTAAAGTCCTAGACCGGGTTGGTTTCAAAATTTTGGCTTGAATCCAGAATGATTTGAATTGATATGATAGGGTACCAAGGATGTAGGTAGGTTTGAGTTTTTGAGGTCTTTGTAGAATTCGGCTCTCCCCGGATTTCCCCGAATTTCCTATCTTTTTCATCATTTTTTGCTTTAATTCGGATTTCCTTTGTTTTCACCAAAATTTGTTCCATCCGGATTCTCCCAAAGTCTATGGTCAGGTCGTTTTCCTGATTTCAAGCTTAGATATTGTTATACCTTTGGTTTCACCAAAATCCATTATATTTGGATTCTCCTGATATTATATGCCCCTTAATTTTCTTCGAATCTGTCGTAAAATTACTAATTTCACAAAAATCCGTCTCTAGCGGATTCTTTCAGGTGTTTTGAGGAAATGATTAAATTTGATAATTATGGATTATGGGTTTCTTGATAATGCATTTGATTAACTTAGGGAGCTTATGATGAATTTTCTTAATACTTTTCCTTAGTTGAATTGGGGATTTGAATGATATTGTGGGATTTAGTATGTTTGCTTCGCTGGAATCCGCTTGGTCTGGATTTTCCTGAAAGTCCTTCCCAGTACAGAATCTGCGAGGGGGGCTAAATCTCGAACTTTGAGATAATGATCTTTTACACTCATTGCTTCTAATGGATCTAATTGTATGTTGTCTTTATGTGTTTATAGGCAGGATCAGGAAAGAATGTTGCTGGTAGGGGCAAAAGAAAGGCAACTAATCCTACTGTTGAGGCCTCTGCTATTTCAGGGGTGGAGAAGGTTAAATTGGACGTCAAGAGCAGAGTCCCTGATAGCAAGATGACCTCAATTTGGTAAGGCATAATAGATACAAATGTAGGAATGTGGGATTATGAAGAGTTCAAGGCTGAAATGTCAGCACCAAATCCTTCTTTGTTGGCAGTAGGGATGGTAAGATCTGGATTCGCTCATGTGGTAGGTTTCCCTCCTATGGTACAGTGTTATGAGCTGGTGTTGGAATGTGCAAGGAATTATGATAGAACAACATAGAGGATAGTGGGTCCTCAAGGGAGGATTCTTGCTGGTTTTAGTCCTATTTCGATTGCTACAACCTTTGACATGCCTGACAGGTCCCATGTGGTAGGTTTTAACATGAGTGATGCTAGAAAATATTTTGAGGACGACATTGTTAAATCACAAGAGGTGATAAATTCTTGGCTAGAGAATCCCAAGTCTCTTTTTTCTAAGTTTCCCAAGCAGTTGTCCAGATTTAAGTTCAAGAAAGAGTATTATAATGCTATCACCCTTCTTAGCAGGTTGATAGGATTAAAAAGTGTAGGGGTCTTTGAGACCTAGATGTTCCATCTAATTTCTAGAATGGAGCAGGGATTTGATTATCATTGGGCAGGTGCTATCAGTACTACAATCCATGAGCAGTTATGCAATGTCTTGCAAACCAAGACTTTCACCATGACCTCCTACCTGGTATACTCATTGGCCAAACTTTATCCATACAAAGGATTGAGTACCGGAGGTGTCTTTGGGCATTATATTATTTATGAGGTGTACCCATAGTTGCAATTAACCGGTGGGAGTTATAGGAGATCAAATGATGCCTTCACAATGTATATCACCAAATTGCTCCAAGGTATAGAGCATGTGAGAATCTCTGACAAGGCAAAGGAACTGGTTGGAAGATATGGAGCATGGTTTATCCAGCTCCCAATGTTTTCATACATTAGAATTGATGGTTTTTAGAGGGCTCCCTACAGATTGCCAAGGTATCCCATAGACCATATCATTTTGTTGGAATTTGTGAGGAAAGTCTATAATTTTGACAGTATTATAAAGGGAGAAATGCATAAGACTGGGTTTGGGAATGATTTCCCTTCGAAGATTGGAATGGGAGAATTTTGTGCCTCCATTCAGTCTGCCCATGCTATTGAGGAGGAAATGAGTTCTTTTGGACTTCCTTTCCACACTAAAAGAGCGAGGTTTGATATCACATGTGAGGCACAAAAGAAGGCCAATAGGGATTATAGGCATAAGCCTCATATTGAGGATTATTGGGCAAACCTTGCCGATGAGTTTCAAGTAAGAGAAAAGAAGTTTTCTAGACTACAAGTAGAATTGGTGAGGCTATATAATCTAAGAGCCATTCTGGATCAAATAAATGAGGATGGAAATGTGATTCAAGGCCGTGTCTATGAAGTAGTAAAAGATAAACCAGTAGGGGAGGTAGATTGGTTAGAAGAAGAAAAGACGGATCTATATCAAGTTACGGCCCCAGTGATCAAATTCACTAAAATGTGGTTGAAACACAAGATTCTAGAGCTCGAGAGTGAAGGTGTTCCATGAACCTATGACCTGATGGGAGACTTGGAGTCTCATTCTGCTTCTGAAGCTTCTATTGAACCAGATCAAAAGGGCAAGGAGAAGGTGGCCTCTCCTTTTAGAATTCAGGTAAGGGATGTATAGGCCAAGAAAGCTACAGAGCTGGGAAAGCAAAGAAAACCTGTTGCTAAGAAGAGGAAACATGCCTCTAGAAAAGAAGTTGAAAAGAAATAGGAAGAGGAGGAAGAGGTGGAGAGTGTCCATGCATTGATGAAAAAGAGGAGGACTACAAGGACATCACACAAGTTGGAGGAGGCTCCTAAGGTTGACAAGAAAGTTGAGCCACCTATGGTAGAAGTGGAGAGCTCTAGGGAAAAGACACAAGTTTACATGAGGAGATCAAGGACTCCTTCCCCAAGGGATATTGTGGCCAAGGAGGATGTTTCGGTAAGTGTCCCTATTGCTGAGCAGGTGAGTCCCTCCATTCCCCAAGATGCTGGTAGTGTAGGAGGAGAGTAAAAACAAGATGAAGATCCTAAGGAGCTGGATGGAGAAGAGTTTCAAGAGGGAGACCTCTTCAATGCAGAGGCAAAAATAGACAAGGTGATTCAATATCCCTTGGTGGCACATGCAGATTCTCCTACAAAGGAACAAGTGGATAAGTCTCCCCAAAAGAAAGAAGAGGTACCGGTTAGGGCTCCCTCATCGGTGAAGATTGTTGTAGAAGAATAGATACAACAAGAGGAGAACCCAACAGTGGATGTTCCCAAAAGTCCAAATGTTGAAGGAGATTTTACTAATGACCAGTAGGAGAAGGATCAGGATAAGCACAACACTATGCCCCCCCAGTTCACTATTCCTGATTCGCTCAAAAAGGAACTGAGGAGTAAAATGGTAATTGTTGAGGATGCTCCTCCTAATTGGGGTGCCATTATGGTGAATGTAGAGAAGTAGAGGGGTAAAAAGAAAGCAAGGGTTATCTCTCAGATTGAAAGAGATGGATTAGGCAATCGGGTGGCCCATATTGCTACCCCTGCTCCAAATAAAGAAAGGGATAATATAACTGCTTAGGATTATGATGTGCAAACTGTTGATTTGGGACATGCTACTGTGGATCAAGATATCAAAGAATATGAGGGTTTGAGTGCAGTGATTGTGGGGAGATTAAAGAAGGCAGTGTAGACCAAACATGAGGTAGAAAAAGAGAATGAAACTTTGAGGAAATACTTGCAGGATTTAATGAAACCATTGCAGGCAATTGGCTCCTCTTCTTCTGCTGCAAGATTCATTCCCTAGGAGACAATTTCTGAGTTGGAGAGGATGAAGACTACTTCACATGCTATGGCGACATGGTTGAAAGGTGTTCAAGATAAAGGAGATGAAGCCATTAAGGGAATATTATCCACTGGAGGGGATGCAATGAGGTTGATTGATCAGTTAAAGGTTGCATTAGCACAGGATAACATGGATATTGACCTCTTGCCACAGAAGGTTACAACTATCATGGAATTCACTAAGGATAGATTGGTTAAGTACAAGATTCTTCCTTTTCCTAGGGTTTCTGAACCTTCTGAATGGTTTGAAATTTTCCAAATGAGGCAGAGGGCCTTGAAGAAATTCCATAAGTAGGAAAAGTTAGTTGAGGATGCCCTAACTGATGTTCATGGGAGATGCATTTCATTCTTTGAAATCATGACTGGAAGGAAGAAGTTTGCTTCGAAGCATCTCAGTTTGGAGCAACTTAGAGAATGGTGGAGAGATGTATATTCTCCAGTCAGTGAAGGACCAATTACTAAACACCAGCTGGATGATGCTGCAACTTACATTGCAGTCATTGATAGATATTTGACCAACAAGGCTGGTTGGGATGGTACAATTCGATAGGCAAGGGAAGATGATAAAACTCTTGAGAGAAGGGTTAGGGTTTTGCCTATGCCACTTGTTGCTGAGCTGGATAGGGTTCTACTAGCCGTACATGGAGAGGAGGATAAAACTAAGGATAAGGATGGGAATTGAATATATAGAGTTACATTGATATTTGTGCTTCCCATTAATTCACATGTATTGGACCAACCTTATTGGGTGTTTTGGCGGTTTAGGATGAAATTGGTGCTATGGCACATTTCATGTGATTGAATTATTCTTTTGGGCCGACCTATTTTAGGTTATATTTTATTGTGAAATTATAATTTGGGCCGACCTATATTGTCGATTATCTATAAAAACGGGCATGTTGCCTCATTTAAATAGTAGACAGAAAGTTTAGAGAATAGAGATAGAAGGATAGGTAAAATAGGAGAATAGTTGTATCTGAGCAAGTTAGGGTTTATTTTCAAAGCAAATGTTGTAACAAAACAACTTGGATTGTTGCTATCTTGGATGACATAATATAAGAGAGATATTGTGTTTGGTATCTATCTTTTGGAATCTCATCTAGCATGGTTCTTGTTATTCTATCTTTTAGATTATTATTGTTTATGGTTAGATGTTTTGATAATGCTTAGGGTTTTATGTTTGGAATGTTTTGTAGCGATCTCTAGTCCATACTTTTTGCAGTTAGCTGATTTTTAGCTGCTTTGCAAAGTTAGCCTGGACTTATATTTGTGCTTAGTTAAATTACGAAAAGTTATTCATCTCAATTGTTGTAAGGTTGACTGAGTGAATGTTCATGATTTGAAAATCCTTCAATACCTTAAAAGATTACACTATTTCTGTGGAGTTGCAGATTTGTCTGGGTTAAGCAGAAGATAGTTTATGAGAGATTGGTCCATTTTGAGCATCTTATCCTTTGGCATTTTCAATCTTAATATTTAAAGTAGTTTTAAGATTATCTCTGGAAACCTTTTATCTTTTGTTATTTCTTTATCATTTGATTTGTATCAAGTTTGAAGTATCACTCTATTGGTTATATCTAATAAGTTGGGAATCCAGCTCTGCTTGTAGTAAGGTCCCTTTGTGATTACTAGCATTTTCACATTTATCTTTGAGTTGTTTCATTGCATTGTCAAGACCTGACATTAGAATCCTTGGGGTTATCTCTTTTCCATAGAGATTTATCTTTCAAGAGAGAGAGGATATTATATTTTGTCTGAGTTGTTGTTGTGCAGGAAACACCATCAACACTCATATTTGGAGTGATGGGTGCCATAGGGACTGTGGGTGAAACAAGAGATTGTGAGCTGAGAAGAGAGGGACAGAAAGATACCTGAGTGGGTGATTCCACCTCCGATGCTTGGCCGATTGTAACCTCCTATGAACCTCCTCTAGAAGTGGTATTAGTGCATTGTCCTCTTCTTGGTGGAGGGTTTTCCACATCCACTACTTTTGTCAATTGTTGCATTGCTTCAAGATTCTCCATGGCCACAGGTCAAGATTGTGAGGACCCTAATTGTGAGATATTCATTCACATACTTTGAGCAGTTGTGTTAGGATGCATCACCATTTTCTATTTTTTCTTTCCCTTGTCAGAGTGTGGAAATGAATCCTCAAGGTCGAGATCCTTTGCATCACTTGCATTGGAATCTGGATGTTCCTAGTTATAGAGGGTATCAAATTAATCATCATTGTCGAAAACCAATGCATGTTGGAAAGGACCAATAGTGTTCTTGATCTCCTGGTGATAGATCCAGAAATCATTAATATTTTTTGGCTTCCAGACCTATTGTCTCACCAAGCTATTTCAAAGGGTAGTACTTATGTGACTATTTTCATCTACCTTCTGCTTGGGGATATAGAAACCTAGCCATGATGGCCTCCGATTATCCATCGGCATGCGCACCAAGTCTACCCAGATTTTGCTAATATCTTTAAGAGAATTTCATCGTGCTTTCTAGTATGGCTGAGGGCTATGCTTTACCTTAATAAATGTGTCCTCAAAATCATCCTTGTGGTTGTAGTCCCATTTATCACAAATGAAAATCAGCCCAAGGTGTTCCATCTTAGCCTCTAGTATCTTCGTTGACTTCTTTACCATGATCACAATTTTGTAGCTCATCGGGCATTTGAAAAATCCCCTCTTCTTCTTCTTCAGGTTGGAGAAAAAGGTCTAGTCCATAATGGCCATTTTTTGAAAAAATTTGAGGGCTAATGCGGGAAGACAGATTGGCTCCTTACAAAAGCCATGCACTCAAACACATGTGAATTCTTCCTCGAGGAACCATTCGCACTTGGGGAATAGGGATCGCATCTAGCTAGTGTGATCACCTTACACGTGATAGTAGTCATCATCCTCGCCTAGATCATGCATAATCAGAATCAATAATTTCTCTAAAAATGCATAATAATCATAGGTGGAACAGAGGACGGGAGTCCACTCCAAAACTAGCTTCCGATGTTTCTTCTCATCAAATATCGACAATTCCATTTTTTTCTTGAAGAAATTGGGATTTTGATGTAGAAACATATAGGAAAGAAGAGAAGGATACTTGAACTTACCCATAGTCTCGAACTCACCAATCTTCTTCCACATATATTTGATAATCATTTCTATGAAATCATACCAAAAATATTATGTCTTCCTCTTGAGTTGGAAACCCAAGCCCAACTGAACTTCAAACATGATCATGTCATCATCCAAGCCAAACACAAAATCCATTATTGCAAAGGAATTCGGCATATCCACCTGGGTGAAGTCAACATGTCGGTTTGGATTTTTTAATGGCTGCTGGAAATTTTGAGGCCTTCCGGTATCCACATTATAAAAGTCAAGGGCATTCCTCCCACCCTTCTAGAATTTAGAACCCTTTCTTTGGTTGAAGGTCTCAATTGGAAACACTTTGATACTATTATTGGGAACACACAAAATTCTCCTAAGAGCCTCTGTAGTTAGGAAAAATCTCAACCTTCTTCCTTCTATGGTGTCAGTTGTTGGGTTAAAACACCGAATACTTTCATGAATTATTTTTGGACAGTGGTGCAGATAAGGGACCATATATTGTGGGATCTTGCAAATTCATTGCTTGTGTGATAGTTTATGGTCAAGGGATTTATTCATCTTGGTGAAAGCAACCTCCCTCAGGCCCTTAGGGTTGGTCTTGAGGATGGGGTCATATATGTTATCCCACTCTTCCTTTACCAAATTAGCATCTTTGAGCTGCCCCTTCTTGGTTGTCTGCATGTGAAACCACTCCATATTATCTGGGTCCCAGGCATAGTGTAGGATTTATCCTCATTGAAAATATTGACCATAGGTGTTGTGAGTATCACATTAGCCAAGATTTGAGATGCTTTGCCTAGCTCATTCATCTATGTGTTCTGGGCTACTACAGGGGTAGCAGATTCCATTTTTCCTCTGAACTTCTATAAAAATTCCACTCATCTCTTAGTGACTACACTTTGAAAATCCTCTGCACAATCCTTGTATTAAAAAAACCTTCTTTTCTTTAAAACAATCGCATGCAATTACGTAGCTTTTTTGTTCTCCTCCGAGTGGTAGATGACGGTTGCTTTTTCTGCATTAAATTTGGCATATACCACAAACCTTTCCATTTTTGTGAAGCAAACCATTTTTCATTTTGAAATGAAAAGGATTCATAATTACCCCCGGTACCTACAACCCATAGCACGATTTTCCTTAGAAATTGAGCCAGTGATTTGAAAGAAAGCTAGGTGTTGTATGTCATGGTAATTAATACCCTAAACAAAATTATTACACCAAAGTATGTGATAAGCATCAAGTAGATCTGAATCTTTTCTTGGGGTTTGAGGAACACCTAGCAGGACGACACCTCATCATTTGACCAAAAAGGCTACCTCTGAATGTTGCTAGTAGCTTGTGCTAATTAATTAGCTTGCCTTGATTTTTTACACAACAACTCGTACCTAATGTCACAATTGGGTGAGAGTCTCGAGTGAGCCTTCGTGAAGTGTTCGAGGTGGTACTCGGTTAACCTCATGCTTATGGTATGCAGGATCTCATTTATCCCTTGCTTCATCTATAAATAGGCGCCTAGGCAGTAGGGAAATTAACTTAGCAGTTTTTAGTAGCATCAGTATTAGGTGATTCGCTTAGAATTTGGTAATTGTAGTCTACGTAGTATTTGCATATAGTTCAAACTTAGATGTCTTCCATAGGTTGCTGCCTGACAGTCATATAATATCTGATTCCATGGATACCCCAATTAGGCTGACCTCCCATAAACCACAAATGGCTTTCCTGGGTGAAATTTTGACTAGGCATCTGAAGAGGATGACAAAGAATAAACATTATTTGGCCATTGTAGCTATGAAATGGGTCCTAGTTCATGACTGCCTCAAATATGAGGAAAAGTATAGAGTAAATACTGACGTGTTCTCTCATTTTTTGGCATCGATGCTTGAATTTTAGGTCCCCAAGCCACTTATCATCTGTTTGGTGACATAAATATTTCTGAAGAAGTATCTGAACGGCCTCAAGGAGGTGGTGGAAAAAGTTGCATTTTCCGAAGGGATTTTGATTGCGAGCGAACTTCAGAGGTTTATTGAAGAGGACGTGGTCATCCTGTGGTATCCATTTTTGAGCAATTTTCACCTTTAGTCACAAGAAGTTCATTGCTAGAAGGTTACCCGTGCTTGCCACTTTCTGTTTTGGATATACAATGTGGTGTCATTCTATGATATTGACTAGTACACTGATTTTAGGAACCTGGTATTCCCTCCACCAGCTGTCATCGCTTCTCTAGATGATGATGCTGTTGTACCTTTTGTTGCCAAGGATGAGGTGGTTCCAGATGATGTTATTTTTGTTGCTTCTCCCAAAGACTGAAATTCCTTCTTTTTCTTGCTTTAAGACTAAAAATTTGTTAGTCTTTTTCTATATAGCCTAGAAAAATCTTTCATGATATATAATTCTACGAGTATATACTTTTTTAGAAGCATGGCCTCTGAGCCAATTTTCTATTGTACTTATCATAGTATATAAATATAATGAAAATATAGCTTATGTTTTAAAACTCTGCTTTGCTACATATTTATTGTCCCTTCTAGCATTTGTTTTAATTTTTGTTGCATCACAAATTAGGAAGACCAACCGAACAAAACAAAAGAAAAAAGAGGAAAAATAATCACAATAATTACATATTTACATGGTAGAATTGTCTAATTGATATCTATAGCATTTTGTAAGGCAAACTCCCTTGATGGGAACCCTTATTGCTTTTTTTTCTATGCTTTCTGATTTGAGCACCTCATATTGCCTACATTGAGTCATTGTGAATAGATCATCTCAAAGGCTATCATATTTCTCATGCTTACTATTTTTTATTATCTACTAATTAAATTTTATCACTGAACCCTTACCATCCGGTCTCTTGTCTAAACAACCATCCAATAAAGAAAACACACTTGAACCTACTCCATCGTGTAAGCTTGACTCCATAGAGGGTGGTGGGTGATGATTTCTTTCTAGTGCTTTTTTTGGGTTGCAAAAATTGATACATAGGCAGATATCTACATTCTTCTTTTGGATTGGGATGAGACTGAAAACCCAAATGCCAGGCTCAACCGAGAAGACAATTTGCATCGGGACTACCTTTGCTGACCTTTGTAGGTTCATTGGCACTTCAATCTTGAGACTCACTAGCCTTTGTGTTTGGAACTTCGATTGAGTCTCTCTTTCTAGTTCTATCATAGGCTGGACAATGTTGAGATCATATCCTCTAAGTTTATCATACAACCAAGCCAATACCTACTCATTTTCCTTTGAAAAATGTATGAGCCTTTCTTTACCTTAATACAGGATGCTCTTTCTGATTTTAAGATTATTTGCATCTTTGATTTGACAATCCATGTAATCACCTTCATTTGCTATGATATTTCTCTTATTACTTCTAGTATTCCCAAAGGGGGAGCTTTCAGGAGTGACCAAACTCTTTGGAGGCTTATGGAGTTCTTGTTGTATGTCTTTTCTACCATCATTTCGATGATCTCTACTTGGAATTGGTTGGCAACTTCTCCTAGTTGTGAACTGATCAAGGTGATGTATTCATCACTGTCGAACACTTGCTAGCTCTACCCACCATCTAGATTTGTGAGTTGGAGTATTAATCGTACAGAGCATTGGTTATATATTGGGTCGGGCGCTAGTTTGGATTGGGATCCGATTTTAGCCATGAAATTTACATCATCATTATGTTTTTGAGAAATCACTTGAATATTGAAAGTTCCAAAGCTCTTTATTAGGTCCCAGAATGTTTCTCCAAAAGATCCCATACATACATCTTTTGCATAATTGATATTGTGAACCTAATTGATGATTAGTTTGGGAACCCTGAATAGATTCATTTGTCTGATGTCCTCTTTCTCTGTTGAGCTCATACCTAGTATGATGCCTTCATATCCAATCTCATCGCTAGAAAAGGAAATTTGGGATCCAAAAGGTCTGATTGTCTCCTCGTCGCTTTGGGAAGTTGGGAATACTTCAGTTTTTGCACCACTCTTGCATTCCGCACCATCAAAGTGTAGCGACTACAACCTAGTTGTTGAAATACCTTCAAGCTTTTGTGTCACCTTTGGGATGGATTGGTATTCATCATAAATGTCATAAGTTCCCTATCCAGTGGCATGATATTTGTGGGTGATCCCACAAAGCTGGTTTACAATTTTTGGGAGATTCTAGTTTTTGCTTAAATCACATATTTCTAGAAAATATAATGATTTAAGCCTTAAAAAGTTCCATTTTATGGATTTTGATTGAAGAGGGTTTGATCAAACCACCTTAGATCAAACCCCCTTAGATAGAATCTCGATAGTTTTAAACCATACCTACAACGAAGTCTCCTTTACACCTATCAAAATGCTGATAAAAAAACACTTTTGATTTACCTTTTGGGGGATCAAATGAATTTATTTAAAATTTATTTCAAGTTATCATTGTATTCCTTGGAATGAGATATCCAATTAATATAATTTTAATATGTTTTGGTTTTATTATATATGTGTTTTTTTAGTTTTATTAAACATATATTTTTTACTAAAAATCAAGCTCTCTATTCTACACATGTGGAAAAATAGCATATTATCAAAATATATTTTTTTTAAATATGTTCAAGCTGGGTATTGATGTCCTTGATCCATTAAAAAAAATAAAATTGAATTTTTATACATACAAAAAAAGTTATGTCGTATACAGTCTGCCTATGTTTCAATTGAAATTGGTATGACTTCAAAACTTGATTAAGGAAAAATAAATTAATAAAAAGCTATGAAACCAAATGAAAGTGCTAGATATCGTAGTTAATAATATAAATTTTAAAAAATTATAATTTTATCCTTCATACAAAAAAAAATATGTTGTATATGGTGAACGTCACTCCTTAAAAATGTTGTTTTTTTTTTTAAAGTTAGTTTTTGAAGGAGATAGAAAAAGAAGTGCAATTTGATTCCAAAATTTTTGAAAAAAATATATTTAGAATCTATAGACAAAACCTCACAAATAAATATTTTTCATCATCTTCAAATTCCTCATGGTTTCGCTGCTATAGGAGCCCAAAAGTGTAGATTTAGTTAAAAAAATCAGTTCAGTGTCCAGTTTGCCCAAAAATTGTAAACCAGTATTGTGGGACCACCCTTGTTGAAAGGGTCTTTATCAATTAACTCGCTTACGAGAACCTCTTCTTGCTCGGTCCGATCTTCGTTGATTTCTTCGTCTTCTAGAAACTCAATGTAGTACATTTCCTTCTTGGTGATGGAGGTGTGCGTGGACTCGAAGACTGTCTTAGCTTCATCCGCAGCATGTTCAAAATGCAAAGGTTCAGACACTAGATTCATTTAGGATCCATATTTTTTCCTTATAATTAGGTGTGACCAATCTAAAGAAAGGTATCCACCTAGCTTAGAATTGAATTCCCTAAACAAGCACAAACTGAATATTGGAGGGATATCAATGATCATGGTATCCTACTTGACTATGATATTTGGATAGACAAACAGAGTTAATGGGAGGTCCTTAGTGATCCCCATAGTATTAACCATATTGCCATATTTTTGCATGATTCCCTTTTTCAAAGGTTCATAGCTCAATCCCAAGGCGTTGACTATTAGCCTAGGCATGACTATTGTGTTGGCACCAGAGTCAATCATGAAATTATGCACTAATTTCTTACCCACAATAAGGGTTAAGAAAAATAGCCTCAGGTTTGGTTTTCCTTCACTGACTTTGAATGTTGAATCTTCCTCATGATCCTTAGTAGAGGCCTCTTTCATAGTATTTGTAAGAATTTTGGCCAGTGGTGACTACTCATTAGTCTTCCCTTAAAGTGATTGCTCCTTTGGTTCTATGATCGGATCTTCTTGGAGAGCCTTCTATAGCAATGTCTTATGTTCTAGCATGGCTAGGACTTCCCACAGGGAAATGTTAGCAGATGATTTTTTCAACTACTCCACCACATCGAATGGTGGTGGAATCCGATTCTTTTGCTCCTTTTTCCTTGTTGTTATGACCTCCCTTTATGGAGGACTTTGTGGTACCACGGTAGGGGCACTATCTTGTGGTTGAGAGTACTTTTAGGCTGTAGATTGACTAATTGCAAGATGACTGTTTCACCTGTGAATCCCTCTTTGGAGCAAGTGTTGTAATCAAATTGTACTTGCAGGGTCTCGAAAGTGGATGCTTTGAATGTGAACACCACCTCCTCCCCTTCCATCCTTGATAAGAGGGCGTGGTCAAGAGCTATATTGGTCTCTTGCTCTAGAGACACCTCTTGCATTTGAGTGGTGAGTATCATGTTTTCTATTTGTGAAGAGGTATAAGCATAACCCCCATTGTCTAACGTTGCGCCTTGACTATGTTGCTCTGCCACTTTCTGTTGTAGATTGTTGTGTGGGCAGTTTCAAGGCATATGTGAATTGTGGCAAGGAAAATACCAGGGGTTACTATCATCGATCAATTTTTTTGTCCTATAGTCAGCTCTTTGTTAGATCTTAGGTTAGCATTCTGCAACAGAGTGGGTACTGGTACTATTTCACTTGTTGTTTGCACCTAAAAATTTTGGCGAGTGCCTCCTTGGAACTGGTTTTATTTGTAAGAGGGCCTTCCACCCTGATAATTTAGATAGGTCAACTTTGGAGTAGTTTGTTTGTGCTTGATGATAGTTATCTCATTAGCCATAGCCAGCAACATTTCCTTTATGTCACTCATCTCATCCTTTGAGGAACTAGGTGTGACATTCTGCGGTGAGCTTGTGTATGTGTACATAGATTAAGGAGGAGCATCTAGCACGGTAGGTGGTTTTTCTTGGGAAAAATTTGGTATTTTGGGAAATAGAGGTATGATGGGCTAGGATGACAACTTCCCAGCATCAATCAGGTTGTTTTTTGCTTTAATTGTGACACTATATGCATCTGGTATAGTGGTTTTTATGAGTGATTGGATCATCATTGAGATATCAGTGTTGATGGACTCTAGGTAAAACATGAATGCAAGATCAAGTGGTGGGTGAATTACAGCCTGAATTCTTTGCCTAGTTATGTGGAACTAAGTGTTAAAGTCAGGAAGGGCCTCATATGGAGCTCACTTGATGGTCTCTAGTTGGTGATACTGGGAAAACCTATATCTGTCATTCAAGAATCTTTCATAAAAAGGATCCCCAAGTTGATCCCAAGTGTCGATAGAGTTGGTCGATAGAGTATGATACCACTCTGATGCTTTTCCTTTAAAAGAATTTGTGAGAAAACTCAGTACTACGTTTTGATCTGTAACTCCATGCACCAAGCATACATTTGCCACATCTTGGAGATGTTCGAACGATGTTCTTGAGCCATCTCCAGTGAACTTAGGGATAGATTTGAGAGCAGAGATCTGGATGGGGGCCCAAACAATAGGCGCTAAAGGTTTCCTAAGAGGAATTATGACATCCCATGCCACATAATTTCAGTTGGTGATTGGAAACATAGCTGGTGGAGAGTTCGAGACGTTTACATGACGAGTTCTAGTTGGTACTAACCCTAATGGAGGTACCAACAAACCAAGGTTATTTACTATTTGGGATCTTGTCATAGGTCGATGAACCATATACTTTCTTAAGTCTTAAGCACTTTTTGCGGTCCCACTAGGTGTGCCAGGGAAAATAAAAAATTGTTGATGCCAAAAATTGGCAAGGTAATAGCCTTTGATGGGAAACTCGATTAAAGGGGGGACCTATTGTGCTAAACTGAGTAACCTCCAAATTTTAAAGAATTCGACTCTTCTATAACTAGGGTTTTGAATGGGAAAAGGAATCAAATATAAAATAAAAGGATCTAACTAGGGAAATGCATCGAGATTTACATGTGAGGCATGATAGACCTACCTTGTAGATGTAGTCTAAGGGCCCATTAAGCAATCTGCTATATCCTGAAATAAAAAACATTAGAGAGAAAGACTTGGATAATTCACTTCATGACATAAAATAATTTGCACAGAGATTTACTAAAAATAAAGAGTCGAAGACATGGTTCTACATCATTATTCTATTCAAATATTTGAAGTCGCAAGCAAACTATTCAGAAACAACATAGTATAATGTCATCAATAGTCAAGAAACATAAAGGCCAAATTACAAGGGCACAGTTTGTGAGTCTTTACAGTTATCCAACAAAACAATGGCCTGGTGTCTT